>CM022763.1:19316073-19916073 GCA_012411365.1 Ameiurus melas | reverse complement strand
AACATGCAAACTCCGCACACACAGGGTCACGGCAGGAATCAAACCCCCGACCCTGGAGGTGTGAGGCGAACTTGCCTCCGAGTTCCACAGGGACCATTATAGTTTCCGTTAAAACTGATACAATTCGACCATTATAACAATTAAAACCAATTGCAAATACTATGAGGGTTTCCATCGTTATTTTTACAGGAGGGTGCTTTTTGTTATTTGAAAGTTGCCCAAATGTTTTCCAAACCACTGCAAATTACCTCAAGGTCATTTAAAGGTTATGGGAAGGTATATGTCAATGATATATTTCAGTAAAAAAAAAAAAATAATAACTTTCCTGGAAAACCAAATGGAAACTAAAAACATCTCAACCAAACATGCAAACACACACAGTTCCCAGAATGTTCAGGGAGTCAATCATTCAATATTCAATAAAGTCAATAAGCATTAACAGCGTTTATTTCTTTTTAAAAAAATTATTTGAAACTTTTTGCATTATAGTAACCCAACTCTATTTCATGCAGTTACACTCTCAAGTTAATATTTATACTTCTACTATATATTAATACTTGAGTGTTGCTTATGTAGATATTATGTACACGCAAACAGTGGAATTTAGCATTCTTTTGGTTAAACTAAAATCTAAAAATTAAATAAATTATTACATTTAATTTCACTTGTGCATTCTTTTTCACTGTCATGTTTGCCATGAGCTCTGACTCCCAAAGACAATGTGTTTATTTGTTATGTCTAGTAATTGAATAATTATTTTAAATTGCAGCCTAAAAATAGTCTAAGATTGTCAAATTTTAAGTCCATTTGATGGAACATTTCTACTGAGAAATTGTTAGAAAAAGGCCTAGGGTTAGTGTATAGTTCATTTATTAGACTGTGCCTCATTAAGATGTCTAAAAGCTTAAAAATACAGCACATAACAAACTACATTTAGCAGCTCGAAGTGAAGATAACAGGTGGCTTTATTGTCTGAAATGTGATATGTATGATAGGGTGCACGGTGGCTTAGTGGTTAGCATGTTCGCCTCACACCTCTGTGGCCCTGTGTGTGCAGAGTTTGCATGTTCTCCCCGTGCTGCGAGGGTTTCCTCCGGGTACTCCGGTTTCCTCCCCCAGTCCAAAGACATGCATGGTAGGCTGATTGTCGTGTCTAAAGTGTCCGTAGTGTATGAATGGGTGTGTGAGTGTGTATGTGATTGTGCCCTGCGATGGACTGGCACCCTGTCCAGGTTGTACCCCACCTTGTGCCCGATGCTCCCTGGGATAGGCTCCATGTTCCTCGTGACCCTGAAAAGGAGTCAGCGGTATAGAAGATGGATGGATAGATGGATGATATGTAAGATATTACAGTGAGCTGTTTACATGACAAACAATCGAACAATTGCTGCAGTCTGGGATCAGAAAAAAATTCCAATAGCAAGAAACAGGAAAAACTGGTTGTTTTTGGTTTGTTTTTATTTATTTATTTATATAAAACTGGAGAGGACTTTAAAAATGTTTCTATGCACAGTTTTAGACATACCATTACAAAGACCATTAAAAACTTTCATTCTGAAGTAGATGGAATGTATACACACACAGACACACACACACACACACACAAAGTGAAGAATGATACAATTTTTTTTAAATAACTCACAGGTAAGTGGAATAAATTCTTATAGATTTTTTAAAAATCAAATGAAAGGATGGTTTGATTATTTTACTGTATATTAACAAATGGAAATATAGCCTCATTTCAACTGAAATTTTGAATTAAACTTTGCACAAGATATAACTCTTTTTTTTAAACGGTTGTTGAAAACTTTCCTATGTATCTTTTGAATGAAACAAGTCCAAACTTGTTAATAGTTTTATTAAAAAAAATTAAATTTTATCTTTATTTCTTCTTCCAATGAATAGAAACCCGTGGCCACGCCCCCTTGCTGCAAAGCAGTAAACGCAAGAGACGTGAGAATTCGTTCACATTCACATTGTGGCTGTGGAACGGCGCGTGCTTCGTCACTGCTGTCGGGAATAACAAGAGGTGGATTAACCTGCGCGTTTCCATAGGCAGAGAACCTTGTTAGTTTGATTACTATTATTACAATTATTTGATTTATTTGTATTTTAATAAACAGCTCTGATCGGGTCAGTCGCGCGCTCGCGCACGCAATCCCACAGACGTCCTAGTGTCTAGTGTCGGCGCGCGTGAACTTCTGACCGCGCAGACACGGAGGGTTATGAGAGGGTTTCCTCATGCGGAGTGTCCCGGGATCATGTCTCTGTCTGCGGACTGCTCGGTGCACGCGCGCTCGCCCTCCGACGGCGCGCGCGGAAGCCTGACATCTACTGACGTGCGTCGTCTCGAACCGGACACTGCGCACGCGCCACAACAGGGTACGAACTTTTCTTTCAGTATCGCACACACGATTTCAGGCTTTCTTATGATTTTTATTAATAGATCTGTTTTTGTATCTCTTGCCATTAGACACTTTTTCCTATACCCGCGTTGCATGCGTGGGATGTGACACAACCAGCAGTCATTGCACAACATGAAAACCTTATCTTGGTAATCACATCAAGAACAAAACATTGATCAAGCTGAACTCACGAAAAAAAAAAAACAGAAACATGTTACATTGTAGCAATTATAAAAATGTAATGTGACTTGAACCTTATAATAACTGAGACATAACACATGCACATAGCACACAGTGAATATAAAAAGAAGTGCAGTGACAAGGAAAGCAAGTTTCTTTTTATAATCCAATCAAGAGTATCGGATCAGGATCACGCTCAAGACCTGATTTGTTATGCTTGTACTGTATCGATCATGCTTCATTATCCAAGGCACTTAAAGTTCCAAGCACCGCAGATTTATTCATTTGTTTACAAAGCAAAAATTTAAAGTATGAGCAGAAGTCACTACAACAATGTACACATGTACATATACTCTACACTGTTCTCTGTATGAGTAATGTATGCACAGTAAATAAGTCTGCGATATATATATATATATATATATATATATATATATATATATATATGTATATATATATATATATATATATATATGTGTATATATATATATATATATATATATATATATATATATATATATATATATATATATATATATATATATATATATATATATATAATATGGCATTCGGATTTAAATTCAATGTGGCACAGTCACTCATGGATTCTAGGTGCTCAGGATCACATGTCGCATATTGGAGTCACTCGGCACGTAAGGCACGGTCACACAGGGAACGAAACACGACCACACTGCACCGTTCATTCTTAAACACTCCTGTAATCACTGGACCTCAGTTACCGCTTGCAGAGACGTGCCATTAAAGAACATGATCTCTGGGGGGGGTTTAAGGAGTATCAGATCAAGGTAGCTTAATCCAGTTCCTCTAGAACGCTGGTATGAGCCTGTTTGCTCCAGTCTAAGGCAGGGTTTGTTTCTTAAGCCAGCTGAAAATCAACCAAGTATTGGCTGACTCCCAGAGCTGAATCAAGCCTGGAGCCTATCCTAGGGAACTTGGGGCACAAGGTGGGGGACACCTTGGACTGGGTGCCAACCTATTGCAGGGCACAGTCACACACACATCCTCACACTACGGACAATTTGTAAATGCCACTTGACCTACTGATGATGTTTTTGGAGTATGTAGGAGTACGTAGAGGAAACTACCTGGGTGAGATTAGACAACCATATTGTGGAACCACTACTTCATGTTTCTTTAATGAATGTCTTTATAAAGTAGACAAATCACTGAACCCCTACATGGCTCATGGTTCAATACACCATATTGCTGAGACAATGGTTACACATAGGCAGAATTCTATAACTGAAAAGAAACCTGAAGTTGATGAAAATCAGTTATAAAACTTATAAATCAGTGATCTTCTAGAAGGCTGCTGGTAGAACATTCAATACTGAGAGGTACCCTGTTTTGTGGGTTCCCCACATCCTGCTCAATGGTGCATGCTGATATCATCTGGCAGAACAGAAGAAGGAGGGAGTGTCTTATTTGGGGTATTGACTACTATCTGTGATCAAGCTAAAACCTTTGGAGGAGCCCTTAACACCTGTAAATGGAATAACACACTGAGCTCAGCAAGGCTCCAAATATGTGTAGTGTGTTTACAGTTTTTATAGTTTGAGCCCCCTGGACCTCTGACGCTACACAACAAAGAGATCTTGCAGAGTCTTCCAAAGTAAATGCAGCTGCAGGGTCAGTAGTAAAGCTGTTGTTCTTCTTGTTCTCGCTTTGGCATTAGAAAATATTAAGGAAGGCGTACAGGCTGAGATCCAAGTGCTCGAAGAATGAAGCCTCTTGTCCACAAGGCAGTGATTTATTGGAGCGGGGAAACACATTGTCCAAGCATTGGCTTCTACCTTCAATGCTCTTGGGTTGAGATTGTTTTTCTTACCCCTCACTCGTCTTGTCCCTCCTTCCTGGTTCAAAAGGAACGATCTGGTTGAGGCCAGAGTTTCCCAGTTTGTGTTTAGAGGCAAAGTGTGCCACTCCCCCTCCCCAAGCATTGGGCTGCTGCTAAAGGGGGAGGAGTTAAGATGACGCCAAGGCAGAAGTTTGTAGAACTCAGCCACAGCTGGCATCAGAGTTTATAATGTATTCAGGGTTTGCCAGAAGAAAAACCTTTTTATGGGCTATTTAAACTCACCAAGGACATGGGGAGAAAACAAGACCGAACAAGAAAAAACTAGCTTTCACTGGAAACTTTGTGTGGGGGGGGACTAGAGTGGCAATCAATTTACTGTACATGTTACAGAATAAAGGTTTGGACAGTTAGAGATGCCAATCAGCTTACAACACATGTCTTTGGACTAGTGGACGAAACTGAAGTACACTGGAGGAAACCGTTGAAGGACGGGGAGAACATGCAAACTCCGCACACACAGGGTGGAGGCGGGAATTAAACCCCACAACCCTTAAGGTGTGAGGCAAATGTGCCCCAAATTCCCTGGGATAGGCTTTAGGCTCCCTGTGTAGGATAAGCTGTATGGAAAATGGATGGATGGGTATTTAATGTTTCATGGCGGACTTTTTCTTTAAAGGTAGTGTCAGTGATGTATAAGTCAGTACACCTTTTGTATCTGTTATCTGTTCAGAGGACATCTGATGAGCACGAGGCTCTGAAAATGGGAGAAAAAACCCCAAATGATGTGGACCACCAATGTCCAACCAATAGGTCTGTGTTTTTGCATGCCTCTTCAGGAAGCTTCACTCTCTTGCACTAACATTCAAGCCTTCTTGTAAATGCACCATCACATGTGCATTTTTAGGGATGTGGCTTTGAAAAGAACCCTGATGGGAGGGGAAATGTATTTGTTTAAATTTTGAGTTTCAAAATAGCCAGTTTCAGCTAAAATTGCTGACTATACCTTTTGAAAAAAATATTACTTTCTGCTTAGGAGGGCTTCCAAGTAATAATCGTCCTATAGAAGGAGACTTAGTTATTCATGCTTTGAAAGCTCTTAACCTTGGAGCCTGCAGCTGATATGTGGGCTTAGAGGAACACGTGATGATCCAACTACTCAGGCTGCCATGGGCACAGGGACATTATACTGTACGTGACTGCTAACATGACATGAACTTGTGTCCTGTATTTGTACGAGTGGAACATTATGAGGAAACTGAAGTTATGCAGGGTTGCACTTTTTTTTTTTTTTACACATGTTCATTCATGCAATCCGTCAATCGTGTAGCTGCAGTGCAATGCATGAAACTGTGCAGGTCAAGAGCTTCACATTAAACATCAGTATTGGAAGAAAAATCTGAGCTTGGTGAACATTGGTCTCTGTCAATATTGTCGAGTTTACAAAGAATTGTGTAAAAAAAAACAAAAAAACATTGAGCAGCAGTTCTGCGAGCGGAAATGCCTTGTCGATAAGAGAGGTCAAAGGAGAATGGCCAGACTGTTTCAAGCTGACAGGAAGGATGCAGTAACTCATATGACCACTATTTACAACCGTGGTGAGCAGAAGAACAAGAATCTGAGATCACCAGCTCACCAAAACTCTACAGTTGAAGATTAGAACTCCACTTGGTCTTTTTTCTGATATACTTTAATGTTTTTAGTAGAGCGATATTTCATGCGAATGGAGTAATGTGAGCCTAATCACGCTATACATCGATACATCTAACGGAAACTCCACCGATTTTCAAAATTATGTGCTCATTATTTGGACTTACTGTACTCTGTCGAGATTCGGACTGTCTGCTGTTATCACTTTAAAACTTGCACGGATGCTCTCTCCAGGGACAAATTGTGTATTTGAAAGATGCAATATCCGGATCGAGCGTTCATCATTGCCAAAAAGGGTAGGTGTGAGTAGCGTGTGCTTCTCTTTGATGAAAATAGCACATCATGAGAGGTAGCATGAGGCCTACTGGCTGGATGGTGTGGAATCTGATTGTGTAATACTCTGAGAGAAGGATGGTCATTAAAAACGTCCTGCATTTGCTTCATTTATAGTCATTCGACATTGTGTTTAAGATGACGTTCTGAAAATATATCTAAATATTTTTCAATTCCTCACGGAGTACTTTGTGCTGGTGATTTACTGTATATCTACTGTATGACCAATAATTATTACAGACTCTTGAACAAATGACCCAGACTGGAGGACTGGTGATCCGTCTCTTCATTTCCAAGTGAGGCATTTCGAAAGCAGACGCCGACAGCTTAAACCTCTACAAGCAGCTTGAGTGTCTATACTCCACCTACGTGTTAGGAGTCAGTTAGGAGTCATGCATGAGTTCATTGACTGGAACGGTGGCACGGCTAATGCGATTTGATAAGGAGCATGAAGCCCATAGCAGAAGGTCAGATGTGGGAGCTGGCACGTTGCAAACGCAAACATTTTAAAAATATATATATTTTTTTTACATTTGACGTAATCTCTGGTTAAGACTAGAGCTGTAGAAACAAAAAAAAAACCCAAACAAAGGGGGGGGTGGGTTTTTGGCCCCCGCCAGGGGGTGTTGTGCCGCCCCCCCCCCCCCCCCCATCTCTCTTTTTTTCCCCCTGAAATTGCAACTCTTGGTTCCTGTAAACGTGATGATGGAGGGCTTGCGTAAGGATCACTCGAGCTGAAGGACTCCATTCATACAATTGGTGGGCAGGGCAGGACTGTTTTAGCTCTGAGAGCTTTAAAATATACATATACTGTATATTTATAATAGACATATGAATTAAAATTAAATATGAAACATTATTACATTTGACAGTATTTATTGCTTCATATAAATTCTTAATACATATTTACAAGGGTGTCCTCCCGGGATAGGCTTCAGGCTCCCTGTGACCCTGTGCAGTATATCTGGTATGGAAAATTGATGAGGATGGATGGATAGTAGAGTTTAGAGTCTACGGCCATTCTCTACAGTGCAACCCTTCTGTTTTTCTACTTCAGACAAACCCATACTTGCTGCTCCGATGTTCGTCTTTCAGAGGATGACTGCTGCAATGAAGGTAAAGCCCTGAAAGGCATGTTGACCAAATATTAGTATATCTAATACCAATCTCATACAAATGGCTAAGTATAACTTTTCAGTACATTTGCACAGTTTGTATTGTTGAAGCTGAATCAACGTTATGTGTGTGTGTATTTATTAGAGGACAGCAGAGGAAGACGGGACTGGTACGTTACTTGATGTCACGCAGCAGTTTCATAAAACAACTCTAGTTGTCTGGGTTTTGAGTAACTCATCATTGGTTTCTGCTCAATTTTTAGGAGTGTGTATGAACAAGCGCATCAGATTGCTCACCTATCCTTCTGTGGACAGTCAGAACAAAAAGGGTAGGAATTTGAAACGATTTTTAAAAATATTTATTTCGCATAAGTTCCACTGCTCTAGTTATTTTAGTTAACACACCTCATTTGCATTTTTTTTTCTTTTTAGAGAAGTACATATGAAACATGAAATAATCAAATCAGGCTCCTGGCAATCAATATACACCTCTCAAAAATACTTTTTGCCCCAAGCAGGCCCCTGTGGTGTCAGCAAACGAGTGCGGTCGAGTTCTCTGTCCATTCCACCGCCTTTACAGGGTAAGCAAGCTCTCCCTCTTTCTCCCTCAGCTCATACACAAACCAAGGTGCCTCAACCGCTCACTAGTTTGGGATCCAGAGGAAGTGACAGAGTTGCCATACTTGCTTAACTCTATTTAGGTTAAACCCCTCGTTAATCCCATCCAGTTTAATGATCTGCTCAGAGCTCGAGTTCCTTGGTTTCTCTTTCAGACCCAGCAACAGAAATGACCCTCTCCTTTAGTGGCCCCCTCAATGTGACGCAGAGTGCATGCGCTAGGCTTGTCAAATCCAACAAAAGTATGTTTCATACGCTGTAAACAGCAATACCTGTGTTTTTAGCTCTGAATGAGCGCTTGGGGACATAGCCAAGCACGATTAGCTGCAAAAACAAACAGACTGCTTACTTTTATTTATTTATTTATTTTAAAATAACACTTCCTTTCTCATAGCATATCGATGCCTAAAGCAAATGGCTGTTTACATGATGGCTTCTCCCAATGATTAGGAAAATGTACTGTAGGGTGGGGTGTTTTGAATCATTTTTGGATACATTTCTTGAGTAAGAACCAAAATAATTTTCAGTAGTAGTGATACTTTACTAAACAGGACAAAAGTCTCAGTGCAAAAAGTTCTATTTAAAAAAAAAAAAAAAAAAAAAAAAAGCCTTACTTTTTGAATGAAAACATAAATGAAATGTAATTGTTCTCTCTTTTTGTTTTTATTTAAAGTCCCAAGATCAAACGTGTTCATACCATCAACCTTGCACAACCAGAACCAAGTCTCATCCTCCGCATGTTAGTATCTCGACGTTAGAATTTTCATAGAATAATATACAGTGTTTACTGAACGTGTTTGTTTAACGCTTCTGGTCGTGTTTGCAGCATCTCCACGCGGCAAAGTCAAGAATACACTGATAAGGCCGGCTTCGCTGGTAGCACCTGAACCACGGAGCGGTCGTGATGTGCCTCGTATTAGACAGGTATTGCAGAAATTTCACACTGCCGCGCTCTGGTTGCATTTATTCCCCAACACTTAGGTATTCAAGGTGTAGAGAGGTTCCACCAGCTTTTGCAAACCAGTTTAGTATCTGCTCTGAAGATTCATATACTATAAGCTAATACAAGTTATTGTTTTTAATTGTAGTAAGACTTGCAAGCCTGTTCGATAAAGTTGTTTTACTTGTTCCTCCAGGTCGGCCTTAATGCGGAGGGAAACCTCTCTAGGGTTACAATTGAGCTCCCATCTTCTGACTGTGCCTTAGACCAGCGGATCTTACCCCAAATGAGCAGGTCAGCTTGGTACTCATGATGGTTACACAATCAGAGGAATAACCATATACAAACACCAAAGTAACACACAAACTCTAATATGAATAACTCAGTAAATATTTATTTACAACTATAATTATATAGTAGAAATGATCATCATATTTACTTAATTATAATTACTTAATTATGTAATGAAAATGAGAAATAGTGACCAGTACTTACATTGTTTGATAATGGCATGAGGTCACAATTGGGCCAAGATACATATAAAATTCTACAGTGAGGATGAATTAAATATGAGCAAAGAAGGCTGTGAAAAATTGTCTTTACTGTAAAACATTTAGATTTTTTGTTAAACAAAAAAAAATATATAATATTTTTGATGCTTAATTTTTTGAACAAAATATCCAAAGGTTAATTTATGTAAATTAACCCCCCCCCCCTCATCTTCTACCTGGTTCAAATTTAAATAAATTTAATTAAGTTAATTATACTTCCAAAATAACTTGCAGAGTGATTCAGCGAAGGTGATAAAAACTGAATCCAGGGAACTCTTTCTTTTACAGAAATCTCTCACAGACAAATCCTGCCGTCACTGGAAGCGTCCAGTTTGTGTTTGGGGAGAATATGAGTGAGAGGGTACTGGTAAGTCTCAAAATCATGTTTCATTTAATGCTGAATATAGTTATTACGTGCTAGGCTTTGGTTTATTTTGTAATCATTCTGCTGGACTGACGTACATGGATTGTCTCTCAGAGTCCACCTTGTAGTGAGGACAAGTCTGAAACAGACTGCAGCTCGTCCGACTCAGATTCCTCCTGCACTGAAGACACTAACACAAGTACGTGATGATGTTCGATGCTTATGAATGCGAATCGGACAGATTAAACATGACCGTATGATTGGATCATGCTCTTCCTCATATGCATATAATTTAGGATAAAAGTGCCTGCCAAATATACACATGGATATATTTCAAAGAGGATCTCACTGTCAAGCATAAACAACCAGAGTATTTCCAAACTGTCAATCATTGAGTGGAGTTTCACAGCACCTAGTGGTTGAATATGTGTACTGATTCCACATCCACATAAATTTCCTTATAGTCTCTTAATAACAACTTGATATTTCTCGAGGTTTCCTGAAAAGATCGCCCAAACTAAATTATGAACCTTATGAAATTATTGTCAATAATAAACACCACCATATACATATATACACACACCATTATACCTATAACCATTTATAGTTACATTTAAAGTTGTGGAACTGTTATTGTGCTGCTTTGTGGCAATAACTGAAGGAACGTTTGGTCTGCTATGTCTATAGTGACTGCACAAAACACACTATGGGAATCCGCAGCAGCCCACACGGCCGCCTGCAGAAGACGCTGTCTGCTCAAACAAGTGCAGATCTTCACCGGAGAGGAGAATGAGAGCAACGTTGTCCAGGTCTGAGTTATGCACATTTATCCCTTTCATAAATAGCTTAATGGGGGAGGACCTGTGCAGGTTGTTCTGAGACTGCGACTTTGAAACCTTTTAGCTGACGTGCAAGCTGTTCGTTTTGGAGAGGGGAACCCGCTCATGGAGCGAGAGAGGGGGAGGGGTCTTACGACTGAACGACTTGCAAACTAAATATAAGGGATGTTTGCAGTCAAGGATGGGTAAGGAATGAAACTAACTGAAACGCACGACATGATGCTGGAACCATGTTTATGGCGTAGTTCTCATGAAACTGTTTCTCCACAGTGATGAGGCACCAGGGCAGTCTGAAACTGATCCTGAACACGAAGTTGTACCCGCACACACACCTGCGGCGCCCGGCACGGAGGAACCTACAGGTGACAGCCACTGACTTAGAGACCTACAGCGTACGCGTGTTCCTGGTCCAGGCCAGTGCCCGAGATATTGCCCGCCTCTATACGGCTATCCACCACAGACTGGTGGCCCTACGCTGCAGTACCGCCATCTTCAGGGACCGAGAGGGACACTTCAGCAGCGAGGAGGACAAGGACAATGAGGAGGAGAAGACTAATGAGGAGGTGGTCTTAATCACCCACACCAGATCTGGTAACGACTACAGCTACTAAGCAAATCATTTCACCTAATTCTGTCAATCATTTATCAATGAAGGTCACATCAGGCAAGGTCATTTCATATTATTTTTAGAAATCATATTTTATACTTAATATATCTTTATAGCCTCAGCTATTGGAAATATAAATTGGAGTCTGAACTGATATCGAATATTGTTAAATATTATTTATTCCATGGACTTAGCTATGCACACTAGTGTACAGTACACCAGTGAAGTACAGTTGTGTCACAAAGAGGGCGGTCATTTCCAGTGTATACTTTAGAGGCTTGATGTTTTAAAAGAAAAAAATATATATATGTTCATAAATTACACAAATACATAGAAACAAAAATACTACATACGGAAATGAATAAGAATAATAAGCAGTGGGTTCTACGGCCTGGACATCACATACAATTAAACCATCCTCCGCGTCTCTTTTCTCTGTACAAGTGTTAATAACTCTTCTCTGAGGTTTACTCATTACTGAATATTCTTCCTTCCAGGGAATTGGAGGAACAGTCACCCCAGACTCCATCGGTGAACATCCTACTCAACCTTATGGCCAACAAATAGTCCCATCTTGCTTCTGGTGTCAGCCATTTTGTGACTATTACGATATCTATGGAGGCTTTTTTTGTAGCTGTTTGCAAATATTTGTAATCAACAGCAACAAAAAAACGACAGCCTTTTAACAAGAACAGTTTTCTCAGGTTGGAGAGAATGCTTGATACATCGTCTCTAAAATATCAATATTTTTTTATGATTTATTTTTTTTTTAACAAAAAAAAATTCATTTGAACCAGGCACAAAAATTCTGTTTATATTGATCAGCTCAATTAACCATCCGGTTTAGTACACCCTACAGGACCACATTTGAACTCTTCTGTGATGGATGGAAAGTAAAACGATTGCTTATGTATGTAAATGAGGGCAAATGGACGTTCTCAGTGGACCTTAAGTTCACACTATACATTTCACAAGCTCAGAGACTCTTACAGATAACTGTGAAACTGTGACGTCTGGTGCATCTGGGTCATGATGCATCTATGCAAACTTTGTGGCAAATTCAGATGGAATTTAAAAAAAACTTTTTTATTTATTTTTCCGATTTCGTAATAGCACTTTGTCAGGAAGGGGTTTAAGTGATCTGTCTTTCGGTTGCTGAATACAGGCCTACTACAGGTCCATTCAGCCTCTGTCTGTGTCTATTATTTATAATGTGACTGGTAGATGTGTGTGCTCTATTAACAAGGGATTTCTGTTTCCATTCTACCTCGTGAACAGTTTGGTTTTTTTTACACCGCCTGATCTTCTGCACAGACATTTTGGTCCCAATAAGAGCCGGTCGTGTTTAAAATAAAGCGTATTATCTGGATCCAGTGTCAAGTGTTTTATTGGAAAGTCTACAAAAAAGTAAAAACTGTTATTTTTCCACCTATTATACTTTTAAGAGCTACAATATTCGGGGGAGGATCTCATTCAAACGAGTTGTGTATATTTTTGGAATATGTATTTCACGGATTAAATGCCTAATTTTAATACATGGAAGGCTGTCTCCCATCCCCCCTCCCCCCCCCCAAGTCCAAGAAGTTCTTGGTTGAAAACCTCCTGCCCATTATGAAGCGTTAACACTGGAGAGTCTTTCCATAATTGTTAAATAAACCGTTTAAATTGCTTTAGAGAATTTTTCCCCAATATCAGCGCTATAATTTTTGTTAAATGACCACTGTTTGTGGTTATACTTGTATTATAAAGAGCATCCCACATACAAGTCCTTGTGAATAAGTAGTTATTATAGAAAATATATTAGAACCAGAGCATTAATTTGAACTGTGGTAAAAATAGCTATTATTTTAGCAACTCCCGAAACCCCAAAAACCTTCTGATTGGTTTAGACTTCTACAGTGGACACATTATGTTATTTACGTATTTAAAATGGTAACATTCTACAGAAGCAAAGGTTTTTACTGACGCACAATACCATTAAGGATTAAATTCTATAATTTCTTTCTGTGCCAACAACAATAATCTTAACTTTTGCTGAAAAATCAGCATTCCAGCCACAGCTCTCCTCGGCAGTTTTGGTCTGTAATTACTCTGGACATCTCGTGGGGAAAAGCTGAGCCGAGTTTCCTGGGCAGGCTGCATCACTGGTTTAAGATTTTTATCCTGTAAATTGTGCAGTGGAAAATAAGCACAAACTATCCCCAGCCTTAAGCCTTTGAAGCCAACTTAGGGATCCAAGTTAAATAATTTTTTTTCCCTTAAAACACAAGTTTCGAAATATTTTAAACATAACGCTCAACATGCAGAAGGAAAGAGTCCGACTCGGCTAGCGATTTTGTGGCAAAATATTCAGAAGGTGAAATTGGAGACTTATTATTCATGGATGGGATGGACTATGCCAAGCATCTAAGCTTATTTCAAGCTCTGTGATGCAGAAAATAATCTACACAGCATATTAATATGCCATAGTAGAGTCAGTCTCACGTTGGAAGACAGTTTTGCTTCTCTGCCAGTGCTGGCTGCGAGACTAAGGGAAATGAGTTCATCTGTCTGGAAGGCGGGCATGATCGCCTCTGATCACTAGCATGAAATAGCAAAACTAGGGCGTTCGGTTTCACGCTAGCGCTGGCATATTGTACACACAGCACAAAAACCTGAAAAATCAGACAAATTTCCACTTCGAAACCAAAAGAAGATTACATTTAGCTTTATTTAATACGCAAATGCACATATTAGTACGCACTGGTCCTTGTCAGTTAAAAAAAAAAAAAGGTCAATACAAATGTTACATAGAAACGCTGATATGACGGTGTTGTCAGCACAAAAAGGAAGGCTGGTGTTAGCCAGTGACTGTGCAACGATTTAGTGATTTATCATTCCTAAGGCCCAGTGATTTGGCTTCTGTTCCACAATTCAGAGTCTCCCCCTTCTAGCCCGTTCCGGCTCCGTTTCAAGTGCTTCTGCCGAGAGGAAACAAGAGGCTCTCTGTTCCGTCTGCAGGACAGAGACAGAGTTGACACAGCTGATTAGGAACTGGCTCCATGAGCTGTGGCGTCATTGATAGCATGCGCACTTGGAATAAATATACAGAGCTGGATGCGTGGAACTTGCGAACAACAATTCGTTAGCTTGGATCAGTAGTCCAGCACATTGGATTTGAATTAAAATGCTTTCATTTTTCCAGTATTGACGTAAGAGTGCAAAGATTTTAAAAACAAAATCAATCCAGGCCTACATCATCAGGAAAATATTAGGACCTAGAGGGTCTAAAAGCTGTTCAGAGGATATAGAAGAGTCCGGTTCAAGTTATCAACGCAAATATCGGGTGCATATGAAAATTTTACATTTTAGAATGATGCACCATCATAATCTACCACAAAAAACGTATCATGAGAATGAATTAAACTGGCTTCGTTTTGTTCTTTAGGGTGTGCAAACTTTTGTACTGTCTCTACAGTCTCTTCATCGCCCCAAAATATGTCGCCATGCAGTTACTTATACGAGATACACACTAAACATTACTAAACATTACAAACACCAAAGCTTACCAGTGGTCGACTTCGGCATCGTCAAACTGCCCCGAGACTCCAAAGGCACCCGAGTCCGTCTTTGCGTCATCTGTGAGAGAAGAACTGTTTTAAAAAAAGTTCATAAATAAAAATAAATAAATAAACAAGAAAACAGCTATTTCTACCCGACATTCGAAACACTGTGGTCTTGAAAAGGGATTTGGAACAAGCCACAGAGAATTTGGACATCGCATAAGAAGCCTTGGGTTGAGTATCAAATGAAATCTTTTCCAGAGTGGCTTTGAGTACTTAACCACATGCTGCCGAGGGACTTCATAGAAGTCATATTTGGCAACAAAGCGTGTCCACATTGGTTCAAAAATGATAAATGCTAGCTTACATCTCATTTCACAGTTAAACTGACTAATCTAGATCAATAGGATGAGCATAAGTGTAATAAACATGAACTAAAGCCAAAGGGTTGCTGAAATTCCAAATAGTACAGCAAACCATCTGAGACCATTGGCTAATTGAAGGACTACAGAATACATGTGCTATTATTTCAAACTGGAAACCAAACCATCACACAAATGTGCTTTGATGTTGTAAAAGTGTATTAAACCATCTAGCGCAGCCGCTCCATCCTCTGTCCTGACTCCAGCCATGCAACACTGTTGGGCTGAGGACTGACCCAGCATCCCTTCCAACTTCTGCATCGTGGCCTGGCCTTCCATGGTCAGCTGAGACATGCCCTCCTCAAATGAGTAATACGTCGGCAGATCGATCTGGCCTTGCTCTGTGGGCCAGTTAAATTTATTTTAAAAAAGCGCATGCAAGATAGGTCTTCATGCCGCATTTGTCTAACCAGTCATTGCAAAATTAGTTCTAAGAACCACCGTACCAGCCTCCTCAACATCATACTCGTCACCGTCGAAATCCGAGTCGGAGTCGTCTGGATCGGGATGCAGGGCTTGGCATTCGGACATGGCCGTGAACATCTTCTCCACTGCAGCTCAGATAAGATATGGGGTGGTCACAAAACATTGACATTTTCATTTTGAAACGGTGCGTGATAAACACTTACGAGATCCTTTATCGTTTGGAACAAAGCGGATCTCTGTGAACGCGCCATCGTCATCATCGTGGTCGTCGTCGTCATCATCCCCGTCGTCATCGCTACTGCCGTCTGTGTCCTCTTCGGCTTTCGCCTCATCATCCTTGGAATCTTCTAAAACACACAAACCACGGCAAGGTAGCACACAAGATCATCTAATGTTCTACAGACATGAAAGACCCACAAAGAATGACATCTTCCGTCCGGTGACTCCTGGCTTCTGTAAGAGTAAATTACAAAAAAAAAAAAAAAAACTCTACTGTGGTTCATCCAATCAAATGCATTCATGTAAATTATCTCGCTGAAGGCAGCTCATTGGACCAGAGACTAGCTTCAGGGTTAGAGAAATTAGATCAGAAAGGCGTGTAAGGGGAAGTTTTTGAAAAAAAGACAACTGTTGTCACCATTCATTCATCTTAGTTGCTTGTCTGAACCTTCCTAAACATGACATTTTTTTAAGTAACTGGACTTCATATGGAACTGCTATTTCACCTCTTTTCTCAGGAACTCTTCAAATAAAAAGAAAGAAACACTTAGATCTGTACTGCCTTTGAGTTTGGTGTGCTCTCCCAAGTGATCTGTTGCCAAAGCACAGCCTACATAAAAAAATTTAAAAAATTTAAAAAAGAGATGCTTTTCAGATACATGCGGTCACAAAAGAGCCCAAGAGAAGCATCCGGGCATGAAGCAGAGTTTTCCCAGGAAACAACCAGCATTGTCTGGTAGACCACCGGAAAGACTTATCCAAAAGACTACCAGATTAAAACGTTAAGCACGGGGTGGGAAGTCTGCTTTCAATAAGACCACACACTGAACTTCGTCTGCATACAGACTTCTCAAACATAAAGCCTGTGATTATGCACGCGCCTGTTAGGGCTAATTAAAAAGTTCGGATGGATATTACAGATGTCTGATACAGAATACTACTCTGTCGTGTTTACAAAACTCCTGAGAGGTTGCCAGTTCAGTCAAAATAATCCTGTAGCCATTTCTTCTACAGCAACTTGCTCAGCGGTGGGCAATCTTATCTGGAAAGGACCGGTTCAATCAGTTGTTCAATCAGTTGATTTTGGCTTTAAATAGATTCGGGCATGGCTTCTGCTCGGTTGGAAAACCTGCACCCACACCGGCCCTTTCCAGATAAGATTGCCCACCCCTGAACTAGCCTATATTTTCCTGGCAGTGCTTAGTGGTTAGCACGTTTGCCTCACACCTCCGGGGTTGGAGGTTTGAACTCATCCTCCACCCTGTGTGTGGAGTTTGCACGTTCTCCCCGTGCTTCAGGGGTTTCCTCCAGGTACTCCGGTTTTCCTCCCTCAGTCCAAAGACAAGTATTGTACATCGACTGGCGTGTCCAAATTATCCGTAGTGTGCGAAAGTGTCTACAATTGTCCCCCACACCCCTGTGTAGGATAAGCAGTATGGAAGATGGATGGATGGACTCGAGTATGTTTGGTGTTGTAACCGAACTGCCATTTTCTTCAGATCTTCAAATCTGCATTCATACCTTGATGCCTGGAGTTGACCTGCACGTACAGATGCTCTGCAGGATACACGCTCAGGTCACGGGAGATGGCATGGAGGCTGATGGAGAGATAATCTAGAGAAAATCCTACTCCAGAACCATCGACCCAAGACACACGACTGTGATGAGGACAGAAAAAGGCATATTTAATTTAAAAAAAAATCAAATCTCAGAAGGTTTTACAACATTTGAAGGCATCTAGTGATGCATTATGGAGTTACGTTAAAGCAATAATAATAATAAACATCATTTTAGGCGATGAGAAGTCTAAGCAGCATAACGTAGATCATTTCTATAAGACACTGACTGTCTTCTAAACCCAGCCATTTTGTTACTCTTGAGAAGTTTCCACATGGTGCAGATGGTTTCTGCAGACAGTGTGAAGCAAACTGCAGCTCTAACACCACTCCCACATGGAAGGAGAAGCTGCACAGGCTTGAAAGACAATCTCACGTCTCGTTTCTAATGTTGTTCTCCGGCAGCTTCATATTTACCTTTCTGCAACGCAGAGAGTTCCTGCCCCAAGTCTCCTCCCGTCCAGCACCGCGGTGATGTCCACTTCCTCGTGTCTCACTCCTTCACTTGGAGGAGAAACATTCTGCAAAACGACCATTTCCCTCAAATACTGGACTTCTTATACCTTTAATTCGCGGTTTAAAGCAGCAGTCTGTGCGGTTTTAATAGTCTGAATTAAGCTTTAGATTTGTTTAACCATGGTTCATGTGAAGAGAACAGACGCCGGTGTCTAACTGACCTGTCTGTCTCTCTCTCTCTCTCTCACTACTGGTGGCGTGTTTTAGGGGCGGGACTTAATGAAACAGACTACTAAAGTTTTCATCTTAAAACAAGCATCCATTTTGGGGTAATATATTTTTTAATTGTAATTTAGCAAATGTGAACGGAGACTTTTCAACATAATTCTCCCCTTTTTTGCTCCACTACCGGAAGTCGCGGGATATTTCCCGGAAGTCAGTAAAAGAACTCACCTGGAAGTTGACAGGTGGCCGCTAACAAAGCTAATAAAGCTAACAAAGCTAATAAAGACCTCGTGGTCAATTCTGTTAAAATAAGTTGGACACTTTTTTTTTGTAAAGCGCCCCCTGCTGAAAAACAATAGAAACCCTCAAAGAGTTTGTAATGGTTTTAATGGTTATAATGGAAATAGTATTGGTTTTAATGGAAAGTGCAATGGTCTCTATTGGTAATTTGTTGCCTTTTATTGCTGGCATGTTACATCTAGTGGATACCATTAAGGACCAATGATGGTAATGGTTTTAATGGAAATAGCATTGGTTTTAATGGAAAGTGCAATGGTCTCTATTGGTAATTTGTTGTCTTTTATTGCTGGCATGTTACGTCTAGTGGATACCATTAAGGACCAATGATGGTAATGGTTTTAATGGTATATGTAGTGGAAACCATTATAATTTCTATAACGGCTTCTGTCAGTTTTTTTCATCCAGCTACAAACTTTCAATTCAATTCAATTTTATTTGTATAGTGCTTTTTACAGTAGACACTGTCTCAAAGCAGCTTTACAGAAATATCAACACAGTATATACATATTAAAAGTGCAGATTTATCCCAACTGAGCAAGCCGGTGGTGATGGTGGGGAGGAAAAACTCCCTAAGATGTTAAGAGGAAGAAACCTTGAGAGGAACTAGACTCAGAAGGGAACCGTCCTCATCTGAGTAACAACAGATAGTGTGAAAAAGTTCATTATGGATTTATATTAAGTCTGTCTGGCCTTAGAAGCAGCCGTAGTCCCAGTAATCTGGAATTGGAGTAGATGAGAGCTCCATCCAGAAGTAGCACATCCGAAATGGATCAGGCATTTCCGGAGAGCAGAAAGGATCAGGATCTCTAGTATCTCCATAAAATCATGTGTCTCTATACAAACTCACCAGCCTCTCTTTCTTAAAAGTTAATAGGTTAATTTGACAAAGTTAATAATAAAACCTTTTCAATAGAAACATTACATTCACACATGCAGCGACTCACAGCGACAAAGTGACTGGAGACCATACATTTTCAACTAGAGCTAACGACTATTGGCGACTAGATGTGGACGTGTCCAGTGAAGGCCCTAATCTAGCCTATTACCCAAAGACACTTAAAATTAGAAGCAAATACTCACATCCGTAAACCCAATTGAGATAGAAAAAGAGACGATTAGCTGTGAGTGAGGAAAGGCAAGGGTTCAGCTTTAATTTCAGTCCACCACACGAGATCCACACCAATGAGAATTCCCAGAAGTGATCGGATAACTGGAGCTTAAACTCCAGTATTTATAGCTTATGTACAGAGAATATTACCAAAAAATTTCAGAAAGATTAGGATCTCATTACCAATAGGGTTAAAAAGAGCTCATCTACATTTACCATGAGGATTAAAAAACCCTCCCCAACAGTTACCATTAGAACAGAAAACAATCCACTTGCGATAACCATGAGGTTGAAAAAAAGGCTTATCACGATTACTATGAGGATAAAAAAAACCTTCTAAAAAATTTACCATTAGGTTTGGAAGCCGGAGAGCGAAAAAAAGTAAACAATTTGAAGCTACAAGAGCGAAAAAGTAAACAATTTGGAGAACGACCTTGGTCACACAGGTGCAGTGTGACGCAGCTATTCGTATAAATAGCTCCTCATGGTTCTTATGGTTCTTTTAAACATCTAAAGCCCCCTGTCTACAGCACGACCCATCTCCGCGAGACAAGAATCTTTATCCTCTGTATTATGAGTAAGTTTCTTTTACCTTTTTCCCCTATTTTTCTGGTTTATAATTTAATTTTATAATCTGTTTTATATTTCCATTTTAGAAATATATATGGTTATACTACTCGCACATGGTTTACTTTACTGTGTGTCAATCCCACAATGTGAATCCTGTTTATCAATATCCGACTCACATTTATTTTTTGTATATTTTTAACCACAACACCAGCAACGGGACAAAGTTTAGAAAAGTTTAACTTTATGCAAATTCGGTACGACTTTGCGCAGCGACTACCAATTGGAGTGAAGACATCTGAGTGCACATGACCCGTGATGTTCCATGCTGCCAGTGAATCGTTTCATCGATCCAGACAGTTCAGTGCTTGCGTTTTCACTACAAATAGATGGCAGCAATGCGAAATAGCTCACACGTTTGAAACTGCTGTTCATGCTGCATCATGGGACAATGGAACACGCCGCGGACAGAGCTATCAACCATCTTCCGAATATATGAGCTCACAGACACCCATGGTTGGCTAGTTTTGACGAGGGAGAGAGAATATACCATCCATTGGCTCCCAACCACAAATGGCTGTAGCATCATCACGAGTCAGACCAGTGACATTACAATACAAGACCGCTTTTCTGTACTTTGCAATTTTAAGCTATTTAGAAGACTGGACAAATGTAAAAATATCACCCAATCGGTAATTTTCAGAATAGCAAACGCCACCCTGATAGTTCCTGTTCAACAGAAAAGTAGCTAAAGCAAGAACTAAATATTCCATGAAACAAGGCTCAGTTTCCTGCGTTAGACACACAGCTCAAGTCTTTAAAAACAGTCACAAAAATAAAAGGTGTGGTACCATTTTATTATGACAAATGTACAAGATTGTATTTATATGAAAGCAATTACAATACAGTTAACAAAATTTTTTTTATTTATTTTTTTTAAAAGTAGAACAGAGACAGAGGACATCTCTAAAAGCTAAGGCCCGAACCATACTCCATGTGCACATCTGTCCAGGCCACAAACTACAACCAAACCAAAGACAGTTTATTGGCACTAACTTTAATTCATCATGTAATCTTTCATTTAGGTTCCAAAAAAAAAAAACCCAAACAGATAAAGAGGAAGTACAAGTGTCGTTACTTCATATCGATAAGAATTAAAATGTAGGACTTCTTCAGTATCCAAATACTTCTGTGGTGCACAGCGGTTACAGGGGCCTTACCTTACTCAGGCACTGCATGTCAAACTGGACTAACCCATTTAGCCGTGATGGCTTACACGTCTCACGCTGTGCACAAAGAAAACACAGACGAAAGACGACCGTGATTAGGAGATCAGCATGCCAAGCTTACACATTATTGTACAAGACATTTTACAAAGCTCTTCATCTCATAACCAGACTTTTTTTTCTGAGCCCAGCTGTTACAGCTCATATACTCACAGGATTCCCTCGAAGAACAGATTACATATGTACAAAGTTCTAGCAAGCAGTGACACAAACAGTACCAGAAATGGAGAATGCAGAAAAAGGGCTGAGATTTTTGGGGGTATTAGACAAAATTTTGTTCGACCCAGGAATCCAGCTTTGGAGAATACAAAAAACCCCCCCCAAAAAACAAACAAACAAACAAACAAACAAAAAAACACATCAGACAAAACGAACATGCTGTAATTCACTTTAGACACTTAAAAAGTTACACAATCTACTACAAAAAAAACCCCAAAACAAACAAAAAAAAATACTATAAACAGGTGCAATCATAAAGGACTGCTAAATATATATCATTCAGATGATTTAAAAATGCTTCTAACTATGTTACAACAAAAACTACAGATATAGTACACGCAAGGGTAATGTCATATCTTACATTTCACGTCCTTTACTCTTTCCCAACGACTCCAACAGTACACGTACAAGTCTGTTCCTGCCACAGTTAGAATCCATTATTGATTATTTAAAATGATTTTATTTTATTTTTTAACATAATCTATTCTGTGCTGAAAAACAAAAACAAACAAAAAAAAACCCAGGAAGGCTTTGATTGCATGGTAGTCAACATAGTGTTCGACTTATTTTAATGCCACCGCAAGGAGGACTTTCATCCCCTCACCAACGTAGGCAAAAGATCATAACAGTAGCTTGGTGGATGGACAGTGGAAAATTTCCATAAATTTTGTTAACAAGAAAAATATATTGCTCAGATATTGAAGGAAAAATAGTAATAGTCTGTATATATAGAAAACAACCATATGTTAATATATAGTGCAGGATAAGAGGGGAAAAAACAGCAACACACGAGGTGTCGAGAGGTGCTTGGATGGATCTTCTGACATTAAAAATAAAAACACCAGTGAAAAGACCCTTTTTTATTAAATACTTGTATTAAAAATGGAGATGAAAATAACTTGCAGAAAATCCGCTGATGATACATAGACAAAACACTTTCTTTAGAGGGATGAAGAAAACAGCATTAAAAATAAAATGGGGGGGGGGAGAAAAAAAAAAAAAAAGTGTCCAGGTTTTACACACATACATGGTGATATGGATCACAACTGACACGTTTTCAATTTGGCATTCGATGCACTGACGAGCTGCCGTAGTGTTTGATCTTTTTGATTCAATAAAAAAAAAAAGTGATGAGGAAAGAAACTGCCTATTAAAAAACAAAACAAGAAAAAGCGTAATACACTACAAGAACAAATAATGGAGCATTTCTTTTATAAGTCCCACATCCAAATTCTTCCTCAGAAACGTTTGATTTTTCATATTGTGAAGTTCCCCTCATAAATCCATAGATGACTGAATTACAATTAGTTAAATAACAATTTCAAAGAATAAATAGTATATAAAAAAAACAAGCTTAGGCTTTTAATCAGATACAATGTGGTCCTTAAACAAAAAGTACCCAGCTTCAAACCAAACAATGTCTATTTGATCATGGGTTTTGTGAATTTAAAAAAAAAAAAAAAAAAAAAAACCACACGGGGCATATAGTACATAGATTTCATAACAGTCTGAGATATGGTTTTATGAAAAGCTGGTAACCATGTCTAGACCTTGGCTCGGACACATTTCTTGACGGCTCCGTTATGCCTTTATCCGTTTCAATGTCCCGGACATCCCACCCCACCCCCCCACCTAAAAAACAAACGTACATAACAGTGTGGAACGAGAACACATGGATACTTTCTGACGACAAAGAGATTAAACAATACGTCGACAATGCTGATTTTTCTGAGAAGGAATGGCTACATTAGTGTAAAATAGATGATTGAAAGGTTCTAGGTTTTCCAAAAAGGCTTGGCATATTATTCACAAAGGTTAAAAAAATAAAACCGTCTTAGGGAACCTTTTTTATGATGGGCCCACTGACGACATCTCGGTTTGGTGAACTTATTTACAACCTGTGTTAGGGTGCGTCGATCTGCCGGCGACTGACACGAAGGCCAAGCCAACGCCTTTCGTGCGGCAGCTTCGACAGGTCGAAGCGGCGAGCAAAACGGAGTTTTCAAGACTCCGGTACCCTGCTCGCTACTCAGAATCCTCAGAATCACCACTGTTTCTTGCAGAACACTGAGCCTGCTGTAAGGAGTCCAAGGACCCCTGTGAGGAACATGGCAATGATACGAAAGCAAAAATGATAAGGGATAATAAACTGAGAAATGTAACGGGAGCTTGGCCACAAATGGAGAAATATTACTCTGATTAAAAAAAAAGGTTAATAATAAAAACACCACATCTTACAACTGTTCACTGTTGCAGACATAGTCTACAAGGTCTGTGACCCCCAAAAGGTCATCCTCGTCTTCATCCTGCGGCGCCATCTCCTGGGGAACCAGGCCGTTGGCGCCAATGGACACGGGCTGTTGCGCGCTGCTGTTTTTCAGCCCTATTTGACTTATGAGAGCAGGGTTAGCCATGCCAGTGGCAGGCCGTGAGATGAAACCCTCCAGAGTTTTCATGGGGCTCTGTCCGTTAGTAGGAGGAAGTTCCAGGTTATAGTCTAGAGGGCTGACCCCTTTCGCTACGGTGTCCTCGGCCTCCTTCTCTGTGCTCTTCTTCTCCTCCTCGTCGCTGTCGTCCGAATCAATGCGGTTCACCCGCTTGCGGACGGGCCGTTCTTCTTCCTCCGAATCATCCGAATCGCTGCTATCGTCGTCGTCCTCGGACTCCCTCCTGCGCTTCAGCGACAGACGCCTGCGCCGTTTTCGAGACTCCTCTTCCGACAGGACCGCTCTCTGCTTTTTACTCTTTCCATCTTCCTTGTCAGAGTCCATGGAATGGAAGCTCGCTGCAGGTTATTGATGCGAAAAGAAAAAAGAAAAAAAAAATAAAGAAAAAAAAGAAGCTTCAGTATTTTGACAGTAATCGAGCACAATCAAACGAGACAAATAGCGAGACTGACCGTCGCTTTCGGAGCTGGATAAGCGCCTGCGCTTCTTGGCCTTGTCCCTGTTGGTGCTTCCCTGGGAGCCGTCAGAGTCAGTCGCCTCACAATAGTTGACTTGCTTTTTCTGGCTCCGGTGGGAACGCCGCCTGCGCATGTCCAGGTCACTGTCGCTAAACTCACTGGAACCCTCAGTCACTGCATATGCACAGACAAGAAAAATAAATAAATAAAATACACAAAGAAATCAAAGCACAGTAGACTATTGACATTTTAATTGATTTTTAAAGCATCACATCTGAACCTTATTAGGCTCTAAATGGACTTGATGCTAATGAGTCTACAATTAACTCCATTTTAAAGCAGGGATTTATCCACAGTTCTCCAGTGAAACAGGTGAAAGGATTTACATGGAAAGTTTCATAATGTTTGCTGAGACATTCAAAGATATTCTTGCCCATTTCCTCTTCCTCCTCCTCTTCGTCGGTGTCCTCGAGCTCTTCGTCATCGGAGTATCCTTTGGGTCTGCGTCGCCTGCGTGGTCGCGCGCTCCACCGTTTAGTCGACCTCCGCCTGGACAAAAAGCCTGTAGTTGGTCCTTGGCCATCGCTGCCGCAATCGCTGTCATCAAATAACGGGGCCTCTCCCTCACTGTCCACATCGTTATCTGACGCCACAAACTCCTCCTCCTCGCTGCTGCAGAGTTCGATTCAGAAAAATAAACAATGTGAGGCTTGGAAAAGAAGTAGCAAGCATAACATTTCTTTACGAGGGGATCTGAAATCCGCAGGAAGATTTCTCAACGGTGTCTCAACAGTTGTCTGTCGTACCTGTCGCTCAGGCGGAACTCTTCCTCGCTCTCCTCTTCGTCCATGGTGCTGTCGCTGTCCAGGTCATTGAGGCGCCGCCGTTTTTTCCGCCGCTGTCCAGCATTTGTACGCTTGGGACGCCCGTTTTCTTTGCCTTCTTCCAGCAAAATGGCGGACATGTCCTTCCCTCGGTGGCCTGTGATATTTGCCATGTCCTTACCACGGCCTGCTCCTAAAGGCAAACACAACAGCTCTTCATACAAATGATCATTTATTCGACTTGAAATAATTAGCCGTTAAACCCTATAGTATCAAAAAGTATTATAGAGAAGAGTTTGCTGCCTCATACCTCCTCCCTCAGCCTCTTTGATATCTTCTTCAATCGCCTCCTCGATAGCTTCGTCAAACTCATCAAACCTGACACACACACAAAAAAAAAAAAAAAAAAAAAGAGAACGCTTGAATAATGATTGCAAAAATAATTAAACAAGCAGCAATGAGGGAAAATAATACCTGTAGCTTATATATTTTTTGGCCCTGGTCGATCTTCGGCCCCAAGACTTGTTTTTCTTGACCTCCTTCTTCTCTTTTACCACCTCTTCTTGTTTTTCTTCCTCTGCTTCAAGCTGCTATTTTTTTAAATAAATAAATAAATAAATAAATAAATAAATAAATGACCGCATTATTGCAAGCTTTCACTTAAGAGATACTGCACAACCATCAAGAAATGATGCTTACGGCAGGCGTGATTATGTTCTCAACGCTGATCCCAACGTAGACCAGACGCTCTTTCCTGAAGGACAGAAAAAGCACATACTTCTGATTAACATAATTTTTTTCTGTCTGATCTGTAAGCATTTGCTTTTTGTTTTCTCTCCATGACTAGACGCAGGGTTTTTTACCTTCGCTCGGCACGTTCCTTCTTCTTGAGTGCCACGTCTAGATTCTGTAACTGTTCTTCCAGCTTGTCACAAAGCAGTTTCTGAGGTGGTAATAAAAAAAAAAAATAATAAAAAAAAACAATCATGGGTTATAGCTCTGAAAGCGTGGTCACATGTCAGTTATTCACAAATGATAGATAGATAGTTAAGATAGTTAAACCTACGACAGGACTCACATGTTGGCATGGTGGACAGAACCATTCACCATCCGGGATGATCATGAGAGGAGGACGGAGACACGCTGTGTGATAGCCGCTGTCGCACGAGTCGCACAGCAGAATCTGAATGGATTAAATAAATCAGTAGAAGTAGACTGATTTTGCACCAATAACCGATTGCCGGAACTATGGGAGCGGCTGAGAAGGATCCGCGGTCATTATACAGTACGAGAGCGGCCTCTAGAGGTGAAATAAAAACTATCGTGGACACATTTTGTTGAGCTATTTGAAGTGATTTTTTTTTTTTTTACCATACATTTTAGTTCGAATGTTACGCTTTCATTCAGTATCAGTTTCAAAATCTATTGGTAATAATCTGTAATGATCAATATTAATTATTTTACTACTACCAAATCTTACATATGGACAAATGTTTAACCCACCAGCTCAGGGTGGTTGGGCAGGCCACAGTGTTTGCAGGGGTCATCGTTTGGCGGAAGGTCGTCTGAAGACGAGGTAGAAGTATCAGAGCTGTTCCTCTCTCTGTTGCGGTTCCTCCTTCTCTTTTTTTTCTCCACCTGGTAATCCTCATCACTGTCATCTTCCTCGGTCTCCTCTTCCTCGCTTGAACTCTCATCATTCTCATTGTCGTCATCTTCCTCCGAGCCTTTCTTTTTGCGTTGTGACCGGACTCTGGACCACCGTACCCGCCTTTGGCGTCTCCCCTGTTCGTGAAAATTAAGGTTTTGAGATTTTTAATTTTTTCATGTGCATAAAGCTATATAAATAATAAAATAAATAAATAAATAAAAGGGGATAGTAGGGGGTTCACATTTTCAAGGTATGAGGACCTAGTCTAAAAATATGACCGTTTCGGGGTATCGTGGTATTCACAGGCCGTTAAAAACACAACCCGATGTGGAAAATCAAAGATTAAAGTAGTGATGTAAAACATCCGATCATACACCTTAACAACCCTAAAGAACAAGCATATCTAGACAAACCTTTGGTTTAGCTTGACCTTCTTGATCAACCTTCTTCTCTCTTGGCTTTTTTTGTACTGCATTTTCATCTCCCTCCTTTTCTTCATTTTCCTCCTTCTCCTTCGCAACCGAAGGCGTGACTTGTTTTTTCTCCACCTTCCGGTCTTGGATTTCTGCTAGCTTGGCTGTTGGTCTGCATATCCTCGGCGAGCGCCTCAGACATCTCCCTTCGCTTGCCTCAGACTCCGAGTCTCCCTTTCCTTCTTCTCGCTGCAGCTCTGCCCGCCTCCTGTGAGCCGGGACCTTGATTTTCAGACGGATTGCTTCTTGTGGTACTTCTTTGTGATCGTCTGCTTCTCCTTTACCCGTCTTCGTCTTCTCCTTATCCTTTGTTCGATTCTGGTCTTCTGTCGACTCACCGATGAGGTTCGCCTCCTTCTTGGAAGTACTTTTTTGTTCACCGTTTTCTTCCCGGTTCTCACTGGATTCTTCTGTAGAAGCCTTGCTCTCCTCGACAGAATGCTCGTCCTGCATGCCTTTCTTACGGCAAGCTTCCTTTTTAGGTTCAGCATCGCAATCCTTATTATCGGTGGGTACTTTATTATCCTTTGTGTGTGCTGAAGTTACTTCCATTGGCTTATCCTGGTTCACTACTTCCTCCGTTTTGGATACTGCACGAGAAGGCGGTTCCTCTGACTTTTTCAGGACATCCTGTTGCTCCTGATCTGCTGATTCTTTTTGGGTAGCAACTGAATCGGGTCCTTCTCCGTCTGACATGGTTTTATCCGATGTCCTGTCACGAACTGGTTTTAAAGACTCTTTGGCTGCAGGTTCTGTATTTGTCTCTTCACACATGGTGGATTTTTCACAGCCATCAATCTGTTCGTCTTCTTTTGGCGGGGATGTGTTTTCCATCTTGTTGGATACGTCTGAATCTTCAGGCAATTCCTTTCCTTTATTTAAAGGTTCAGATTCTTTGTTTTCCTTAACTGGGATGTTCGCCTCTTTAGGAAGCTCCTGTTTCTCGGTCTGCTTTGTAGAACCTGATTCAGGTTTTTTATCACCTTCCAGTAAGGCACTGTCCTTTAGAGTTGTGGATGTTGTTTCATCAACAGGACTTTTGGTTTCTTCAGACACGCGAGGCTTGTCTGCTTTTTGGACAGCTAGTTCGCTCTGTTCATGAGCTGTACTTTGCTGTTTTGTAGAGTCTTCTGATGTAGATCTCTCAGTCTCCACGGGGGCCTCGGTTCCCATCTGTGTTTTGTCGTCTTTTGCAGCATCTGCGTTCTCGTTCAAGGCTGTATCGTTCTTTTTATCAGTCTGGCCGGACTCATATTTTATTAGTTCTCGCTCCTGATCCGTATCTCTCTCACTAGGAGTCTCTTTAAAGGTCCTTGTCTCGTTCTCGGTCTCAGCTTGGTCTATGGGTTTCGTCACACTTGACTTCTCAGGTGCTTCCTTGTCGAGAGGTTTTGAACAATCTTTTGCTACGTCCATCTTGGCTGACTCATCGTCCTTTTCCGAACCCGTATGCAAGTGGATCACTTCGGATCCAGTTGACTTTTCGGTTGTTTGAGCTGCCTCTTCTACCTGTGGCGATGTATCTTGATCCCCCTTTGCAACGGCGGTTTCCACCACTTCCATGGATTCCTCTGTCCTAGTTTGGCTCTTATCCATTGTGGCCTCCTCTTTCTGCTGCCTTTCTTCATGTCTCTCTTCTTGTTTTGTGTCAGAAAGCTGTTTTTTTGTTTCCTTGACATCAGCGTCTGCTTGCTGATCTTTAGAAATAGTTGGCGGTTCTTTTTGCTTTATCTGCAAGTCGCCACTCGCTTTCGCGTCACCCTCCACCGCTACAGCAGGCGAGACGTTACCGTTGAGGTTCTCACGGCTCAATCCGTTCTCTTCGCTGGCGGTCCGCACTTCTTTTACAGCTGGGTTACGCACAATGATACTGCTGCCGCCGCTTCCACAATTGGCGGTGTCAAAATCCTCACTTCGTTTCATCTCACGCTTTTTCAGGGGGATCTTTGCCTGTTGGTCATTTTTCAAAGCTTTCTGTATCTCGTCTGACGACTTCTTCACCTCCTTTGTATGTTCTGAAAGCAGCGGTCCACCATTCTTTTTGGATGTTGACTTGGATGTGTTGTTGAACACTTCGTCTTCTTCCATGGGCTCCTCTTTAACAGCTTTGCTAACGGTTCCCTCTACTAAGACCGACTTGTCAGATCTGACGTCATCTTTAGCGGACTTGTCTCTTAGTGCTTCTTTTCCCACTGCGATTTCCTGCTTTACACTATCAATTTGCTCTAATGGGTCATCTTTTTCAGTTTTGGGAGACTTCTCGTCCTCCAGATCCTTGTCTTTCTTAACCGACACTGAAAAACAAAAACATAACGGCCTCCGTCCACATCACCCTGCCAATATCAAAGCAGCTAAACAATAAACTTCAATTCAGTCCAATCGAATACTGTTTTTATTTTTTTGGAAAAAGACATACCATCATCCTCTTTCTTCTTGTTTTCTTCAGTCTCTGAGTTTGGGCTGTTACTAGATGAACCTTCCTCCTGATCCTTTTTGACCAACAGTGTGGGATCGATCTGGGTCTTCAGGAGTGCAAGGATCTGGGCCAAATCATTTCTGTTTCTGTATAATGGATAATCGATTTTAGAACATCGTGCTCATTTATAATCCTACCACTATTTCCTTCTCACAAAACATTTACAGCCTTCTGGTTCTTGCAATTAACATATTTTACAGAGACAGAAAAAAATAAAAGGTTTTAACCCATAGTAATATTCCAGTATTACCCAAAACATTTGGGACTATTGGTTTTTACAGTAATAGTACAGTATACAGCCATAACTAGCTCCAAGGTCCAGACTGTGTTAATTTCAGAAGGTATTGTTATTGTATTTTTTGTTTGTTTGTTTTTTACTTCCCATATAGCATGGACACAACAACGTCCTGATCGTGTCTGGGCAGACTACAGTACACCATGTCGGGAAAAATTTGCATTCCAAGACCCAATCATCAATGAGCTGATCAGCTGAGGAGAACACTGAAGGTTTTCCTGCAGTCTTAATCGCAGTCAAGCCAGTCTTGATTGTTTATGTAAATATATTACAAATTTCAGTTCTATAATTTAACAACTAAACAGACTATCGACCTCACTAAAATCGTCATCCCAGTTACACCACTGTAATAGTACGACACCTTAACTCAACCGACTCGCTTAAGTGTTGGTTTATTAATGTTATCGTACATATATAAGTACAGATACTCCAATAGATTCGGTTGTTAATGTCCATTAATTTATTCACACGTACCGAACAATGCACTTCCAGGATGAGCCATCTAAATCATCCTGCTCCTCCACATACACCCTCACGTTGTGATCTTGGTCGAGCTGGAACCAATACATGAGGCCGTCTTTGTCTCTGCCGATTGGCTGGAGGCGCATTTTATCAGGGTCTTCTTCGTTGATGGCCGTCTTGAACTTGACGTTGTCATCGAACTGGACCTCACACAAGTACTGAGGGGAGACAAATAGTTGTGCTTGAACACAATCACAGCACTGCTGGTCAATACAGCGGTGTTAATGAACGCACGTATTTAGGAATGCATGTTCGACCAGACCTTGAGAATTCCAGTCTTACACTCCACAGTCATCTCACGGTATCCCTTCTTCTCCAGTTCCCATGCCCAGGTGGTGTTGAACTCCTGGCACATCTGTTAACGATACTAAATTATTCTATTCGTGCATAAACTGCACAGCTAGTGTTAATCATCGAGGATCACAAACAAGATGTACTGAAGTAAGGCCTTTGGGGGGAAAAAAAAACAAAACAAAAAACAAAAAAAACAAACAACTACTAGTACTACTACTACTAACAACACAACAACAACAACAACAACAAGCTATACATTTAATATGCATGAAGTGCATACTCTGAAATGAGAAATAAAAACATGACTAGGAAAAAAAAAAAAAAAATTTACTAAATGAAATTTGTATAAATGTATAAATTGTATAAATGAATAAATAATTAGGTAAAAATAAATAATTATTGTGTTTTACAAAATTAATTTCACCACACATACGAAAGAGAACCGTTTTAATAAAATAAGTGCTTTCCATATATTGTTTTTTTATAAACAGTACTATATGTAAAAATGGCAACTAAAAATATACAAAATTAAACAGATAGGATATAAATATTCAAAAAGGGACAAACGTGAAGCTAGAAATACCAAAAAAAATTAAGATATACAAATAGTAAATATTAGTAGCATATACTATATGATATAAAATAAATATTCTTTAATATGAAGCATAGAAAATTATTGTTAAGGACGCAGAAGGTTCTACAAATATTCATATCGTATATAATTGTATAAAATGACAGAAAAAAACGCAAAGCGATTTTCAGATTTTTAGACGTTAAGAGCAATCACCTAAGCGTTAACAATAGGAAAATACTTTCTTTTTTCTTCTAGAAAGAAGTCAAAAAGAGTTTTACCTTTACAAGATATTTCTCCCATCGGTCTGCAGAAACGGACTTGCCTATCTTCCGAAGTAACTTCACGTGGAGGTCCACCAACAGCTGAGGAACTGGATTTGGGGAGGGGGGGGGAAATGTAATAAAAAAAATTACAAAAAAGCTCAAATCAAATCAAATCGTGAACGAAAGAGGAGGAATCCTTATTCCAAATGAATCTTCCCAAGTTTCTCTCAGACCACATTGTTCACAGTACAAGAAGATGGCAGTGCGTTACTCTGGATTTTTTGTGTTGTGAGATATTATTTAAACTAAAGTGGTTATACAACTCGTACAATTAATGTAATTTCAACAGCGCACTCCTCCCCAGGAAGTCTTTCTTCCCTCCTTCTCTCTTACACACCTCGTCTAGACGTTGGACACCCTTGCGTAGAACTAGGAAAGGAGATTTCCTTCTCCCCCCACTCGTATTCCTTCTTTCTTATGTTTTATCTTTTAGATATACACACACACACGCACCTATTTTCATTCTTCCCTTCCCTCTCTTTTTTTTAAAATATGCATGTTTTAGATGTACACAAGTTACATACATATCTTTTTTTTTTTTTTACCTCTCTCACTCTTAGATGTACACAAGGCATATACATCTCTCTCTCCCCCTCTCCATTTCTTATTCTCCATCTTTTTCTTTTAGATGTATGGTCTATGGTAGATACTATACATCTCTCTTCATCTTTTTCCCCTTCTTTCTTCCTCTCTCACTCCACGTACGCATGCATGCCATACGGGTCTCCCGTTGTCCATATTTTTTCTTTCCCTCATCTTTATTCTTTAGATGCTCACATATGCCGCAAAAATCTCGCTTTCTCATGTCTTATTTCTCACTTTTCTTAGATGTACACACAAGCCACCTAACACACCTCTCCTCCTTTTTCCTTATTCTCTCTTTCTTCTTTAGATGTACACATAAGCGACATACACATCTCAGTCATCTTTTTTCTCTCACTCTTTTTAAAAGTACACAAGTCACACACATCAATCGCTCCTTTTTCCTTTCTTTCTCCCTCTCATTCTTAGATGTCGACATAAGGCATATACACGTCGCTTTCTTTCTTTCTCACACTCTTTTCAGATACACACTTAAGGCACATAGGCATCCCTCTCACTTTTTTCTCTCTCTCTTTCTTTCAGTCTCACTCTTTTTAGATGTACACATAAGGCATATACACATCTCGCTTTCTTTCTTTCTCTTTCTTAGATGTAGACATCAGGCATATACATATTTCTTTCTTTATGTCTTTATCACTCTTTTCACATGCACACAAGTCATCACCCCTCCCCCTCCCCAGACTATCTTCTCAGCCCGTTCAGCTGTGCACTTTGTTTACCCCACAAGAACACAGCTAGTTAGCCAGGCTTTCTTCGGGATGCTGTGTCGCACCTCCATGACCGAGCGACTGAAACGCCTCGTCTTCGAGTCGGTTCTGCGGCTGTAATGTAACTGAAGCGGTTATAAACCGGCCACACTCCCGTTATTTTGACAGCAGAGCGCCGTCCTCCAGCAGGAAGTTTACGCGCTCTGCGCATGCGCGGTGCCGCTGGCGGACCGCTTCACTGCCAAATTATTATTATTATTATTATTATTATTATTCGACTGAAAATAAACCGTGCACGTTTCTCTTTCAGCGACGTGCGCGCTGTGGGGGTTTGTTTCCGAACCCGACTGGTCCCCCCCCCCACCACAGACTGAGATAGCGCCACGGCTCACACCAGTCCTCAAAGCCCGTCGTGGAGCGTGAGGAGCGAGTGTGCAGGAGATAAAGCCAGGCTGAGAGCAGCGATCCTCCGCCGCACAAAAGCGCCACTCGAGACGCCGTGGAGCCGAAACAAAGTTCGAAACCGTCTAAAAACTGCCCGCGGGTGAAGTTCCGGTCGCTCTCGCGCCGCCGGGAAGCCAACGAGCGAGCAGACGGTCGAGTTGAGACCGTCCGAAAGCACACAATAACACCCCGAACAGAGCACGAACGAACCCGCACTCAAGCAATGGAGGTGTAAGAGCTGCTTTTTTTTTTCCTCCCCTCCCACATCGCAGCCTACAACACACCAGGGCTCCGGCTAACCTGTGGACGTTTCCTGCAGATAGCGCTCCAGCTGCGGGAACGAGAGCTCGGGCAGATCCAACAAGACTCCGTAACGCTCTAGAAAAGAGCAAATGACGGCGAAGCTTGGGCACAACCCGGGAGAAGACCCCGCCGCTGCCGCCGAGGCAGCCATTTTTACGATGGATGGGTCGGAGACTGTACGCTGGAGGACCAATGACTCCCCACAATGCAGCGCGCTCGGCAAAGCCAGCGGCTCAATGGTGGCGGGGTGGGTTTATTCCCCACCCGCATACCGACAAATCCCGCCTTCTGCACAGGGCTGGGCTGGAACACGCCGCTGGAACAGAGCCACACGGGCTGTACAATTCACGGATAAAAATTCAACAGAGCAGAGAGCAAAAACAAACAAAAAAAAAACCCTGACAATATGTCAAGAGCAACTGAAACTAAAACGCACATTTCTTTCTTTTACATGTACACATACTGTACCTAAATATACTATTCTTTCTTTTTTTCTTTTTTTTACAGGTACATATGCAATTAGTTTCATTTCTTTCTTTCTTTCTTTCTCTTGCATGTACATATTTGATACTTATACATATGACACTCATTACAATACTTTACATTCCATGTTGTATCTATATCAAAACTAATAATAACATTGTTGTTGTTATTTTAAAAGATGTCAATCATGTTCGCACTAACTAACAATTTCGAAAAATTTTATCTAAAAGTAAAGTAAGATTAATCAGTTAATATAAACTTATCATGACCCCTTTAATTAAACAGTTATATTATTTGCAAATGTACTTTTCGGAAAAAAAATAATGTTTGGGAATAAAAACCCACAAAGTCGATTAAAAAGTAAGGACAGGCTTGGCTTTATTTGTTTATTTATTTTCCTACATAAAATTTGTAATCCGTGTGTGTGTGTGTGTGTCCGTGTGTGTGTGTATGTATATGTATATATATATATATGAGAATGAGAGAGAGAGCTTGGAATTGCTGGTTCTTGTGAGCTATCTGCGGATTAGAAAGATGGCACGCCAATCATAATTACGATCACACCCTTCTAACCAATCAGAGAGTCGGATCTAGAGGAGGGGGCGGAGTTTTCAGAATAGAGGTGCGAAAAAAAGATAATAAGGCGGCCCAGAGGTCTTTACGACAGACTCATGTAAACAAACCAGTATATAAATAAGAAATGAGTCCGAGCACGGTTAACGAGCACGAGGAAGATCACTTCCTGCCCGCTGAGAAGGAGAAAGGGAACTGTAGAGAAAGATTTCGCGAAACAATGCGCACTTTCTTAACCCGCATGTTTTCCTGTGGATTGGTAAAGGAAATGGTTGAATTTATTCCCCCAGAGAGATTAATTAATGGGTCAAGAGTAAACAAATCATTTTAAGTACATACTCACGTGTTGGACAGATTTACTGTCTGGGTATTTAATATGATGATATTTTAATGGGACATAACGGTAATGAATATATTTATGGCCATAGGCTTTTATTAATTAGAAAACTTCTGCACGTGGTTTATATGCAAATGAATTAGGGGCGGGGTCGTGACGTCACATCGCGGGAACTCTTTTTTTTTTTTTTTTTTTTTTTGCTTAAAGGAAACGTCCACTCTGCAACACATGAAATATCTGAATGAAATATTTGTGATGGGTTTAATGATTCTGGTGTTAATTGATTGATTGGTGCTTTTTTTTGTTGTTATTCCTGTCACAAGTTAGCAGCTCTGTGACGTGCTGATGTCACAGGGTGACCTTATTTCTAGCTTCGCTCAAGTCATATTTAATAGTAGAAACGTTTTTCAAAAGAAACGATACTGGCCAGAATTTGCTCTTCGCTCCTAAAAATCGCTAACCATTTTCCGTGGATAGAAGTAGTTTAGACGTCGGATTAAGAGTTACAGTTATGTGAAACAACACGGTTGCACTGATTTATACCGACTCCACTCGTCTGGTCCGCGATCTGGGACATGACGCGATATTTACATGAAGGTTTGGGCTTTGTAACTTGATTTGTTTGAGCAGAGAGGACATGGAAGAGGTGAGAGATTGGGACGGACTAGAGCACTAAAGCGCCGCTGCATCGCCGCACATCACCGCAGCATGTTTTAGGTAGAGATGACGCAAGGGCTAAATCTCACTGTGCCAGGTAGTCCAACAACATTGTGGGTAAATAAACTAGAAGTTTATGATAAAAATAGATCATGCCACTGAAGATCACATAATCATAAAGATCAGTATGCATATAGTAGTTCAGTCGTATATTTTCTTTAAAGCGTTGACTTTTTTTCCTGAGCACGTACATGTATTAGCCTGTATCTTTAAAAATTATGATGAAATATCATGTCTCCATATAACTATGGTACAATATATATGTATATGTGTATATAAGAAGTGCAAATGTGTATGAGACTAGTCCTGACGTCATAAGGGGGGCAGCCAGCTGTCAGGATTCAATAACATGAAAAGGCTTTTTTTTGGTCCAAAAAACTTGACTGACAGATAGATAGATAGATAGATAGATAGATAGATAGATAGAATAATTTCAGCTATGCATTATTAAACAGTTGTGACAAAGATGTCCTCACATATCCAGCAGGGGGCAGTGTCCATTAGGCTAATAACAACATGCAGGATGATAATAACCTGTATATGAGACTGTGTCAAGTCCTTAATGAGGCAAGCAGAAGTAAGGAGTCGATACAAAACGGCCTGTATATGAGACTGTGGGAACTCTGTGGAAAGAGTGCCTTGTTTTATGATATTATGTAAAGTGGCCAGTTTGTACCCTGTGATCTGATATCATGCTAATGGATCTGTGGTATGATAATTCAGACACAGTACTTCCAAGTCTTTTCAAGGAGCTATTAGCTCATAGAATAATTAAATGGGTGGAAATAGATGAACAAAATGAATGCAGCACTTTTGGAAGTTTTTTTTTTTTTTAACTCTAATTGTCAAATTCAATATAGCAGAATGTAGCTTACTATTTAGAATCCCCCCAACAACCTCCCCCCACACACACACATTCTAACACCAAATGTGTGTGTTTTTGTGAGAAAATGTGCCATTTCTTTCTCTTTTTTACTTTCTTTCTTTCTGTCTGTCTAACTGTCATGCATTCTTACCATTGCTAGCTAAATACCCTTGCTAACTTGTAACTGGCTAATCAAGTTAGCTACCAGCTCCTTAGTTGGCTATTAGTAATGTTAATTACATTTTAAGTGGTTGTGTTGTCATTTTACTCTTTAATAACATACTACAAGCATGATACAGTTCATTATTAACTCCTCAATCATGTAATTCAGAAATCAACTGCTTCAGACAGCACCCCCTGAAATGACACGTTTCCTTTTTTGCCCTGCCTTCAGCATTTACTTCTCAGTCAAAGACTAAATTGGGTGACTACCAGGAACGTGCTGAAAGTAGATGTAGTGTACTTATATCAAATAACAGATTTCTCCAGGCCACAATGAAATGTTCGTTCTCAATTCTCCTGCATTTGCTTTGGTAGCTCAGGAAGAAAAACAGGTATAACAGCAATCCATACAGAACTAAACGTCTCTGAAAAATCATGTACTGTAACTGTCATTATTATATATTCTAAGCACTCTGTTAGCTGCTCATGCTAAAATAAACCTGACCTGGTTTATTGTTGTTTGTTTAAGGTTCACTTTCAGTTCTCCTCAAAGGAATGCTACCTAGGTACTTACTTCTTAAGACATTTGTTCTTGTTGACTGTTTATCGATACTTGCATGTCTTATAAATGCTTATTTGTCTTGTGTATTCTGCAGATTTTTTTTAAATAATCTCTTTATATGGTAATTTGCTCCAGTCATAAATGAGCCATGGTTGTGTGATGGTCATTTTAATGGCGCACATGAAATTCTTTGGTGGTCATCACTTCGTCTGAGATTAAAACCATTGCACCGAAGGAAAACTGCACATTTGGCTCGGTGCACAAGAGCAGGATACAGTTTCATGCGCAAAGTTCAGATGTGAGCTTCAGGAGATCCAAATATATATATATATATATATATATATATATATATATATATATATATATATATAAGGTTTGTACCAACACTACCATCATATTGTATATGTATTGCTTATAAACGAGATGCAGTAAACCTTTCTGCATAACTTGGTATGATTCTAATGTTTTACAATATAGATTTTGTAGCAAGTCTACCGGACCACACAAGGGTTGGGGGTGTGGCATAAAACAAAAGGGTTTTGTTTCCCCTTTTTTTTTACTTTCTTTAAATTAATAAGAAACAAAGAACCCTACCAGGTTAGCACGTTTGCCTCACACCCCCAGGGTCGGGGGTTCGATTCCTGCCGTGGCCCTGTGTGTGCAGAGTTTGCATGTTCTCCCCCTGCTGCAGGGGTTTCCTCCGGGTACTCCGGTTTCCTCCCCCAGTCCACTGACATGCATGGTTGGCTGATTGGCGTGTCTAAAGTCTCTGTACTGTATGAATGGGTGTGTGAGCGTGTATGTGATTGTGCCCTGCAATGGACTGGCACCCTGTCCAGGGTGTACCCTGCTTAGTGCCCGATGCTCCCTGCGATAGGCTCCAGGTTCCCCCGCGACCCTGAAAAGGAGTCAGCGGTAGAAGATGGATAGATGGATGCCACTATGCTTAGACCCCCAGAGCTAAAAAAAAACCAAAGCATTGTCAACATGGTGTGTAAATTCTGGCTTTGACAGTTCCTTATACACAACTGCATCACTAATGTGCACAGAACAGTTCTTTTATTTATTCCTGCACACTCAGTTATTATTTAATTTGTGCTTGCGCACAACATTTCTAACTGTCTTCATGGTAGATTGTGTCAGATTTTATCTGGAGATGGTCACTCATAAATAATGGTGTTCTGCAAGGTTCAATTGTTGATCAACTTTTATTCTCTATATAATAAATGATTGAGCACTGTGATTGGTTAATGCATCTCATGTCTCATTCTTATGTCTTTCTACACCTTTTGTGCCTTGCTAAGCTTCTCAATTGTGTTCTCAAGTACTTTTCAGATTATCTTAGAAAGATAAACCGAGTTACTTTTTGTTGAAGGAATCGTTGGTTGTACTGGCTGTACAAGTTTCATAGTGAGTTTTAATAATAAGAACAATGAAGTGTTTTTATTCAAAGTCCACCACTGGCAGATTTATCTGAGGGAATTGTCACCAAAAAAAACATGACCTGAGTAGCAAAAAGCAAGAAAAACAAAAATCTGGGTCATGTTAAACGGTCGGAGATTTTGGAGAATGGTCCTGTTTCAGGGTCAATACATGTGACACCACTTGTGAATGGAAACTCTCCAGAGAGGCTGAAATACGACCAGTCACAGCACTGTACTCCTTTTAGTAAACTCTCTGGATTCACATGGATGGAAATTAGGACGACCGAATTTTGCTTAAAATCATCCAAATATCTAGTAATTAGTACATTAGCTCAGCTTCATGAAAACTCATTGTATGTAAGACATAAATTCACAAACAAAGGCTACAATTATAGCTCTTTAATAAAAGATGTAAAACTAATGTTTATCACAGTCATCCATAATACCATTTAGATCTATTTTTTGCATGTGATCCTTCAGCTCATTTCATAAGACAAGACATAAACTTTGACACAGACCTTTCACCTATATATCTATTCACAGGCATATTAGTACTCTTTATTTATTTGATCTTCTAAGAGGGGCAGAGCCAGCTGTTATCTGAGGCAGGCAGTGAGAAACTGGTCTGCGTCACACAGACATACCTGGATCGTGTTTCAGTGTGACAGTGAAGGGAGGGGACCAGTGGATCAAGAAAATGAGGTTGTTTACCTCGTCGGTGATGGGAAAGGTCACGAAATGTACTGAGGAAACTGGATTAAACTTGAAGCAACAACCTCATGTGATCCGTTCATGGAACTTATGGGGGACTGACATGCTGTTACATTGTTTCACGCTGTTACATTGCTTCAGAAGGGATATATGTTATAGATTTTAGTGAACGTTTTGATGAGGTTTCAGTTTTAGGACGATTACATGATTTGAGAATGTATGAAGAACTGTGTTATGAGTTGTAATCTGAAAAAATTTACTCAGACAGTTAATCAGAAGTATGCCAATGATTTTTGTACATACGTGTGTTCATAGTGCATTAACCTTTTGTTTTTAAAAAAAAAAGGAAAATATGTTTTTGTGTAGGTTTTTGGTGAATATTTTTACATAAATTGTGCAGGAAAGGATCAAGGCAAGACATTGAAGAGTTCTTTGAGGGTGTGCTTTCTGTGTGAGGGTTTTGTTTCTGTACATACTTTGACCTGCAGTAGCAGGAATTTCATGGAAATTTCACCGTCTCTTCCTTGAAGTAGGCACAACTAGTTCCTGAAGTGAGGACAAAACTATTCCATGTGTCAGCAGGGCAACGGGGTGAAGTCTTTCCCAGTCTGTGAGTCATGTCGCCCTCATGAACCAGATCCATCCAGACTGCAGTTGCCGAAAATGCACACCTAGTGGTACGCCTTCTATGGATTGGATAACATGAAATTCTAAAACTTTCTAAAACTAGGGTGTTCCTCAAGATTATAAGTAAATAAAATGTGGTACTTGCACTAAACAAGGCAAGGCAGTGTTGACACAGAGTCAATAGATACAGACACAGACAGAGGTACGCATGGTACAAACCGGTTTTGTCAATCTGAACTAAGTGGCAGACAAAATTCCTTTAGTAAAACATGCAATTGCTTCTCATATGTAGACTCTTTTGTACAAGGGCTCTCAGTGGAACATGTGCAAAAATACCTTATCATCATTATGTCTATAATCATCCTTGGTTCTCATTTCCATACACATGAAAACCAACTGAAGAGAAAGGTTTGGTTGCTATTTATGCAAACATGTCAAGCCCACTCTTTTCTCAGATGCCAAAATGTGAATTAGGCAATTAGTGTTCATTAGGTGTGAAATTCAATCCCTGGCTTGCTTCCTGATGTGTTCTCATAAACAGTGAAATAGCGATGAAGGTCTTGAACACTGTAAATGTTAACCAAAACCTATTATTTGACTGAAGTACATATATAGAATCTGAGTAATAATTTTAACCAGCGTTTCAACGCAAATATCGTGTTATATACAGTTTCAGCGTTCATTTCTCGGACATGAACAACGAATAAAATGATTTCAGCATCCCATCTCATTTAAGAACTACATTAAAATATCGAAATGAAAATAATCCAAAGAACAGAAAATCACACTGATATCTAGTCTAAATGTCAGGGTTGACTAATTTGTTTCATGCATGCAGAGCTAGTAAACATGAGAATTTATATATAACTTATGTTACACCTGTCACCTGACTGCACGCCTATAATCTGCCGGAGTTGTCTGGCAGCTCACAAGAAGTGTCTGAGCTCAGAGGGTGAGGATCGCTCTTTGGAATACTACTCTACAGGATACAGCTTCTTTGGGTTTTTTCTCTCCAGATCATTTTACAATTGAGAGATTTTTAATACAAGGTAACGCACTGAGGCATGGCTTGTTAGTTTAAATTAATATTTTGGATCCTTTTTTTTGTCCCCCTAAGTGATTTATTTATAGGACTCAACTGTATTAAACGTCAAGTCATGTTGGGTTTCAGAAGTTTTGTTTGAATTTATCCGTGTGTTGCTTGCAGTGGAATGCTACTGTGGAATATTATTTCATCCATTTTTATGGCAAAAGTTTGTCAAACTCGAAGGCAACTGCAACAGCAAGAACAGCAACATCAAAGAATCCCTGTCGAAAAAACCTGAGGTATTTCAATTCAGAACTTTTTCTTTATCTGTCTGATGAGGTTACACGGATATAGACATTTCTGACTGTCTATTCGTCACTGATCATAAACCAGGTATTTGGAAAAGGCATTCCCGAAAAATCAATTTAACAAAACAAGTCCACTGTATACTGGTCCACTCAGTGAAAAAGAACAACATGGTTGGAATCAAGCCAACAGATGTAGCTCCCACAGCCACTGTGAAGTTCTTCGGTGCTGGAACAGCAGGCTGCATTGCTGACTTGGTGACCTTTCCCCTGGACACAGCCAAAGTCAGGCTCCAGGTCAGAACTGGTTTAATTTCTCATTAACGTTTAACGACTAAATAAATTGGGAAACAAAGAGAACGATGATTAATATACGACACCCTAAATCATTGTTTTGGTTGAACGTCTCATCGTGTCTTCATGCTATTTCCAGATCCAGGGCGAGTCTAGACCTGCTGAAGGAGCAGCAGGGGTGAAATATCGGGGTGTGTTTGGTACCATCACCACCATGGTGCGCACAGAGGGGCCACGGAGTCTCTACAATGGGCTTGTGGCTGGACTGCAGCGTCAGATGAGCTTTGCTTCGGTCCGTATCGGCCTATATGACTCTATGAAGCAGTTCTACACTCGAGGATCTGAAAGTGAGTGCTGTATTATACACATATGGCTGTAGTGTTTTGCAAAAGTATTCACCCCACCCCTACAATCTGGAAGTATAATTGACTTAATTGGGAATATATGTCAGAAAAATATCACATAACAGAGAACATTTAAACAATGGTGATTAATGTAGTTTGCAAAATTATTGACCAAAAATTATTTGTCAGTGCATAAGTATACACCCCCTTCTATAGTGCGAAACTGGTCAATTAGTTCTGGTGCAACCAGCCATCATAAGTCACGCAATTTCTTAAATGGGGTCCATTTGTGTGCAAGTAAACTGCCATGTGATCTCAATATCTCAAGATTTCAACACCTGTTCCTGTTCCAAAGAACCTTGAGATCTGTTTCTTACACTACAAACCATGGAAAAAAGGACATTTCAGACTTGACTTCACAACATTCTCTATATTCTTTCCGCAGATGCAGGCATTGTGAGTCGGTTACTAGCGGGCTGCACTACCGGGGCCATGGCTGTGGTGTTTGCGCAGCCCACAGATGTAGTAAAAGTACGCTTCCAGGCCCAAACACGTCTAGTTGATGGAGAAAAGCGTTACAAAAGCACCATGGACGCCTACAAGACCATCGCTCGCGATGAAGGCATCAAAGGCCTGTGGAAAGGTATGGCTTCATGAACTTTCACCTACTGCCTAAAATTGGAGAGTGTGGTATTATATCAATATCATATCATAGCCATGTGATTGTGAAAGATAATCGTGTTCTAATTTGTTTCAGGTTGCATACCGAATATCACAAGAAACGCTATTGTGAACTGTGCTGAGCTGGTAACCTATGACATCATCAAAGAGCTTATATTAAAATACAATCTCATGACAGGTGAATAACCTTGAGACACATCATACAGATGTTTGAATTACTTAAGACAGAAGTTCCTAAGTTTTAACATATGCTAATTTGTTGTCCGCCCGCAGATAACTTGCCATGCCACTTCACGGCTGCGCTCGGAGCTGGTTTCTGCACCACCATCGTAGCCTCTCCGGTGGATGTGGTGAAGACCCGCTTCATGAACTCCACTGCAAGTCAGTACAACAGTGCCATTAACTGTGCCCTCACTATGCTGACCAAGGAAGGACCGACTGCCTTTTACAAAGGGTGAGCAAAACCTTGTAAACCCGTGTGTGTTGAACTCATGTTGTGCAAGACATTACAGGTAGAAATGACCATTTTGGTAAAAATTTGGTCAACAAAAAAAGAAAAACTCTCCCAGAATTTCAGAGTAGTCTTAGACTGTTAAATTCATTTGCTTTAGAAACCTTATAATCATATTAAATCACATGTATTTTCTGTATTCAGAACATGAAATTCTCCATTCTACATCTCATTCTTAGCCCTAATCTGAAGCTTATTACAAAGGATTTGATCAAAATCATGATTATTGTTGGATTTATGTGCGATTTTTTTTTTTAGTCTTTTATCTTTTATATATGTTTTGATCAGTTCATGATATTATCTAGATTAACCAATAAAGAAATGAACAAACAGTCCTGGAAAAAGTCTGGAGAATGGAATGGACATTTTTAAAGTATGCTGGTTGATTAATGATATTTGCTTCATCATCTCCACCCAGGTTCATGCCCTCGTTCCTTCGCCTGGGATCCTGGAACATTGTGATGTTTGTCTCCTATGAACAAATAAAGAGAGCCATGACAAGAGTGCAGCAATCCTGGGAGGCACCATTTTAAACGGTTCTTTTCAAGACGAGAAAAAAAAGAAGACAGATATAAAAGACAACCTAATCTCCACCAAGTCCTGTGAATTCTATCACTATGAGCTAGACAATGTTTCCTGTATGATGGTGGGAGAAGACCACTTCCAGTATGGTTTCTATCTTGGAAGTGAACTGAGATGTAAATGGCCAGAGGTTGTGATTACCGATCTTGGAAAAACAGTTGCTTTTTTTTGTAGGACATCGCGCTCCATACGAAAGTGCATGAGATGATCCCGTGGACGAGTTTGGCACTATCAACACTTTCCAAGCAAGACAGCACATTTTCCTTATAGAGCTTGCATACTGTATCTTTTTGTCTTCTTTAGAGAACTTGCACATCTTTTTTTTTCTCTTGTTTGAACATTTGTCTGCCTAGCTTTTCAGTAAAATGAAGTTTACTGAAATGTTTACAGATTTTTTTATTTTTTACAAACGCTACACATTTTGGGTCCATAGATAGTGAATTGTATGTAACTAGATGTATGTTACAGACAGATTTGTTCCACATATAACAATTGTCATGATATTTTTATACAATGTGCATTCCTGTTAATAAAATGGATCATGGAAATGTATTCATTCAATCAGTCTGTTTAATTAAATTATTAGTATAGGGTGTTATGTAGTCGTATAAATGTCCAAATCCAGTCAATACATCCTATATTTTAAAATGATAACATCATTGTTTTAATGGTCTCATTTTATGTACTCAATTTTTTTTAAATATGACCATGAAAGAAGGAGCAGTGCATCGAGAAATGTTTATTATTTAATGTTTAGCTCAGGTTTCTGTACATGTTCTCTCCGTAAACCCCTGGGTTTCCTCTGTTTCCTCCTACTATCCAAAACCATGCCACTAGGGGGACTGGCTACTCCAGTTGCGAATGAATGCATGAATGTGTGTTGTGTCCTTCAATGGATTGACCACCCCATTCATCCAGGCTGTAATCCCACCTCATACCCAGTGATCACGGGATAGGTTTTGGATCCACCACAGTCCTGACTAGGATAAATTAGTTCCTCACTTCCTGTGTTATTAGTCCACTCCTCACTATGGTCTAAACACACAGCTAATACCTGGGCATTTCCATGGAACTTTCATAGAACATTTCTATATCAATGCTCAGAACAATAGACACGTAATTGAATCATAAACTGTACTACAAAAGGGATGACTATATCACCTTCTTGCAAATGAAATGAAGATTTTTCTGTGTATTTAGGAAGTATATTTGTCCCAAAACGGGGGCACGATGGCTTAGTGGTTCACACATGTGCCTCACACCGACAGGGATCTATTCCCACCTCTGCAAGAGGTTTCTTTGTGTGCGGAGTTTGCATGTTCTCCCCGTGCTTCTGAGGTTTCCTCAGGGTACTTCAGTTTCTCCCCACGCCACAAAATTGTCCGTAGTGAGTGTGTGCAATTGTGCCCTGCGATGGGTTTCCACCCTGTCCAGGATGTGCCCCAAGTCCCCTGGGATAGGCTCCGGCCTCCCCGTCTCCCTGTGCAGGATAAGCGGTATGGAAAATAGATGGATGGATGGATTTGTCCAAGTATGGAACTCCTACAGTTAAAGTCAACCTACTGCTAAAAGGTCAATGGTAAATGTGCAAATATATGCAGGTTAACGGTAATCTGCCATATGGCAACAACGTGCAGTAGAGGGGTTTTGTGGAAAATTAATTTAATTGCAATAAATAGTTACAGAAATGCATTTGCTGAAAAAAAAATATATATATATAATAGTGAGATAGGTAAGTTGTTTAAATTATTTTTCTTCTGTGTTCAGTAAATTTGGCCCTAATCTGTAGATAACAGGCAATGTGGTCATTAGCTGAAAGAAATGTGAAAATTACAGCTTTGCTCAGTTTTATTAATTATTAAAGTTTATGAAAGTGTTCAACTGTAGTGAAAGTGATCTGACTCACTATCAGGAACAAGACATTTTCTTCCCATAAATAGAGCTGATGTTTCTTGGTGACGTATATAGTTTGTTTCTGTTTTTTCCTTTAGTTTTCTCTTATTTAGTCACACCAATGTGCATCTGCTAGCTCGGTTCCTATTGTGTGAGAAAAACAACAAACTAACACTGCCACAAGAATGTATAGGTAGCTACCACATCCTCTCACATCTGCTTATGTACCGAGAAGTCAGTTACTCAAACCCAAATAAAACGCTTTGTGTTTGCCATTTTTGTAACATTCCTATAGATATTTAATCCACTAATCCAAAATTGCTTCAGTTTCAATCATACAAATTTCAATATACAGCTAATAAATTAGTGTAATGCACTATAAGAAGGTCATGTGGTTTCCCCTAGAGGAAATGACGAAGGGAAGTTGCAGAGGAGAAGTCAATGCTCGAGGGCGTTCGCAATATATAGTGAAGAGCACTGTAAATTACACATACAGATGTTTTGCAGCCTGAACACCATCATGTTAATGGACAACACTGGCATGCTGAAGTTAAAGTAACTCCTGGACACCACCTGAAACTAATAAACGCTCTAAACTAATCCCATATGCGCTTCAGTCTTGTCCTCTCACCGTGATTCAGCAGTTCAGTCTATACATTTGTAATATATTCTGAGCAAAACTAAATTGAACAAAACACTTGTGTATGTACTGGCACAGCAGATGATATAACTTCAGATACATGATCAAGTCATATTTGCAATGTTAGTGATCACAAAAACTGGCTGGTGACTGCACCTCCCTCTCTCTGTCACTTCTCTGGGGACACAATGTTCCTCTATTCTCCATCGAGCAGAAACAAGATGTACCTGATCACGATGTTTGAACTTTATTGGAACATTTTCTTCAGTTTCTGTTTTCTGTCATGATTTTGTTTTTGCTCCCTTATTGTGATATAACTTACATTTTATAACTACTTTAATTTACAGTTTAAATCAATGCAACTTTAAACTCAACTACAACCCCCAAATGTAATAATGTATTTTGTTGTGCATGACCATGTGCCTGTGCACAAAACAAGATCCATGAATGAGTCTTTATTGGTCACATATACATTACGGCACAGTGAAATTGTTTCGCATGAGCACAGAGCGCAGGGTCAGCCATGATACGGCGTCCCTGCAGCAGAGAGTTAAGGGCCTTGCTCACGGGCCCAACAGTGGCAGCTTGGTGGTGCTGGGGCTTGAACCCCCGACTTTCTGATCAGTAACCCAGAGCCTTAGCCGCTAAAAGCCCCGTGAAGACATGATTTGCCGGGGTTGGAGAGGCATTATACAAAATATGGCCCAAAAGTATTTGGACACCTTACCATCATACCCATATGTGCTTATTGAACACACCATTCCGAAGTTAGTTGCTCCTTTTGCTGCGATAACCGCTTCCACTAGATTTTGGAACGTGGATACGGGAATTTTTGCCCATTCAGACACAAGATCATTTTTGAGGTCAGGCACTGACGTAAAGTTTTGGGGTGCAGTCAGTGTTTCAGTTCATCCCAAAAGGTGTTCACTGGTTTAAAGTCAGGGCTCTGTGCAGGACACTCGAGTTCTTCAACTCCAATCTTGCCAAACCTGTCTTCATAGAGCTCGCTTTGTGCACCGCGGCATTGTCATGCTGGAACAGGCTCAGACCTCTAAGTTCCAGTGAAGGGAAATTGTAATTCCACCGTGTAAAAAATACATTCTATACGATTGTGCACTTTCAACTTTGTAGCAAATTTTGGGTGTGATGGTCAGGTCCCCACATACTTTTAGCCATATAGCGTCAGGTTACGGAAGGCTACCTTCCTGACGAATTGAGTTTATTATGTTAGCTATTTACAAAAAATATTATTAATGAGTCCCGTCGGGGCCATGTGTGTGCGGAGTTTGCATGGGTTTCCTCCGGGTTTCCTCCCCCAGTCCGAACACATGCATGGTAGGCTGATTGGCGTGTCCAAAGTGTCGGAAGTGTATGAATGGGTGTGTGAGTGTGTATGTGATTGTGCCCTGTAATAGACTGGTACCCTGTCCAGGGTGTGCCCCGCCTTGTACCTGATGCTCCCTGGGATAGGCTCCAGATTCCCCGTGACCCTGAAACGGATAAAGCGGTATAGAAGTTGGATGAATGGATGGATCATTAATGAGTAAGTAACGCAACTTTAAATCTAACAACGACATGTTCATGAATCAATTAAACTGAAATGTGTATCATTTTTAATCAGTTAATTTTATATAAACCTTAAAAAAAAATTTTAGTTTAACCTTTTTAAAAGTTTAGTTTTTAAAAGAAGTTTACCTACAGGCCCGTGACGTCACGCGTGGGCGTGAGCGGGGAGGGAAGGAGGTTGAGTATATAAAGCCATCTGCTTCCTTTGTTCCTTATTTACACGCTACTGTTTGTGGAAGTTCCGGGTGCTAATCTGTGTCCGTGTGTCGGTTTCTGACTCGGTTTCTTTGTTACACGTTACTTTATTTGGTGTCCTGTTCACGGTAAGTCTTATTACTAAGTGTTATGTATGGTGGAGAACTTCTACACGTCATATTTAACCAACTGTAAGTGACGTTTTACGGGCAGACCGTCGACCTAACCGGCATTTTGTTTGTTTGTTTGTTTGTTTGTTTGTTTCAGGAGCATGTTTTTGAAGTGTCCGTTTTCTGAGCTGTTTTCTATGGAAGAACAAGGAAACCAGATTATAGTTGAAAGTCATTTCAACCAGAGGGACGCTTTTAGAGAAGCTTGACTTCATCTGGCTTCATTGCCTGGGGTCTCTTGAGTGAAGGTAATACTTTTTTTTTTTTTTTTTTTTTATTTATTAAATAAATATTTATCCCCCAGCAATGACAATTAACACTGCACAAGTTACGTATAACCAGTCATTTCTTCTACAGTGCTTTTTAAAATCCTTTTTAGGGAAAAATGTCATTCTGGTGTTTTTTGTTCCTATTTTTCGATTTGAACAGTAATCCACTGATAGAACTTTGTGTGTGTTTGTATTTCTTTCTTTATTGGGCTTGATGATAAACAAATTAACAGGCAGAGGCTCGACACAAGCCGGAAGAGCACTTGTGTGACCATTAAGGGTGGGGTTGCTTATCAGAAACTTTTGAGGGTTGTTTGTCGCTGTACTACCCCCCCCCTCGGTTTACGTTCTCGAGGGACCGAATGTTCCTTTTAGTGTCAGAGAAGAGAGCTGTTATCTGTTTAGAATGTCTACTGCCCCCACCTGTTCAACCGAACGGCTAACATGTAGGCAGAAATTTTTTGTTTTGTATCTTCAAATTTTAAGTTCTTTGGGGACTGGATGTTCGACTCGTATGTCTGGCAGAGGAGAAACTAATTATCTCATTAGGATGGCCACCACTCGGACATCTTAAAAATAAACTTGAAAGGGGGTTTAACTTTTATTGGTGATCCATTACAAGCTTGAAATTCAAGTAATAAGATAAGCCCGAGTGCATACCAACATCAGAGACCAATGTTGGTACCCTGAACTTGAAAAGGAGCTCCCTTATCTCAATGTTTGTTTGGTTTCTGTTCCCAGATCTGGGTGGAGTTCACCTATCTTGTTTTCACATCGTTGGGTCTTCAAGATCCTTTTCCACCTACAAATTCCATCAAAGTAAAAAAAAAAAAAAGAAAAATGGTTGGCTTTAGACCTGCAGATGTGCCCCGAGGGGGGGTGTGTTTTTTTTGCCCCCCCCCCCGGCCCGGCTTCTTTCCCTCCCCCCCCTCTCCCCCTCCCCCTCCCCACCTTTGTCTGCTGCTGGTTTTTTTTTTTTAAAAATTTTTAAAAAAAAAAAAAAAAAAAAATTTGGTGTGTTTTTGCGTTTTTTTTAAAAAAAAAAAAAAAAAAATTTAAAAAAAAAAAAAAAAAAAATAAAAAAAAAAAAAAAAAAAAAAAAAAAAAAAAAAAAAAAAAAAAAAAAATATCTTTTTTTTTTCTTCTCAACTTCCAATGTTCTTCCTTGCACTGCTCATGTAAGCTGAACCAGGAGTTGATGCTTAAGCCCTAGGACCTGTGCAGATCCTGGATTGACGCCATGGACATCATGTGGCTGGAGACTGTCTCTTCTTCCAAGTGGCCCTTCCTAGTGTCTGTAAAGTGTTTCCATGCCCCTTTTGTTCTGTACAGATCCAAGGGGAGACGGTTGGCACAGCGAAAGCGGGTTCTGGCCAGGCAATGAAGTACCGTGGTGTGTTTGGCACCATTGCCACCATGGTGCGTACAGAGGGGCCACGTAGTCTCTACAACGGGCTGGTGGCTGGACTGCAGCGCCAGATGAGCTTTGCTTCTGTTCGCATTGGCCTGTATGACTCTGTTAAGCAGTTTTACACCAAAGGATCTGATCGTAAGTTCGTGAATTAATACGATTGGGGCCCGTCTTTGTTTTGCAAGTTCAAATATGCTGCACATTTGGTGGTACTTCCCAGCAATACATTGTACTCTATGTGAAACCTCCCCTTTTCCCCCAGATGTGGGCATTGGCAGTCGCCTGCTGGCAGGCTGCACCACTGGTGCAATGGCGGTTGCTATGGCTCAGCCCACAGATGTTGTGAAGGTGCGTTTTCAGGCTCAGGTTAGCGCTGGTGCCGCTAACAAACGCTACCACGGCACTATGGATGCCTACCGAACCATCGCCAAGGAGGAGGGGTTTCGTGGACTGTGGAAGGGTAAATCTTTGGAGATTACATTTTATGGCATGTTGGCAGCTTATTAAGTCTGATACAAAAGTGTTATTACCTTCTACGTTTCAGGAACTGGCCCGAACATCACCCGCAATGCTATTGTGAACTGTACTGAACTGGTGACTTATGACCTCATCAAAGATGCTCTGCTACAAAATACACCGCTGACTGGTATGCCAGTGCTGAGTAATACAAATCTTGGAAGTTTGTTACCTGTGCCAGAAAAATAACCATGATCACTTCACAGATGACCTTCCATGCCACTTCACATCTGCATTTGGTGCTGGTTTCTGCACCACTGTGATTGCTTCCCCAGTCGATGTTGTGAAAACAAGATATATGAACTCTGCCCCTGGCCAGTACAGCAGTGCCCTGAACTGTGCTTTGGCCATGCTGACCAAGGAGGGCCCTATGGCCTTCTATAAGGGGTAGGGGTTGCTTCTTGTTTTTCATTGGAATTGCATGCCTTTTTATAATTTTTTTTTTAAATTACATCTCTTGTCTTCATGTACAGATTTATGCCTTCATTCCTGAGGCTGGGCTCCTGGAATGTAGTGATGTTTGTCACCTATGAACAGCTGAAACGTGCTATGATGGTGGCTCGCCATAACTGGTCTATTCCTCATTAGATTACTGGGGGTTCTGTGCTGATGTACCCTTTTTAGGTTTAAATCTTCTCTATCCCCCCCCCCACTTCCTAGTTACATTAATTCAAGTGTATCCCTGGGACTAGAAAGCTGGTCTTGATTCTTTCCCTTGTACTGTATCTTAAACCATGCTAATAAAGTCTTTAAAAAAATACACATAGCAGTGTGCTTTTTGTTTATCAAAAGCAGAACTGATAACAGGATATTCTTGTGCACACATCTGCAATATGACATTAGAATGGAGAAGTGGATGAGCTATGAATCTTTCAGTTTCATGAAGGTGAATCACATGGAAAAGGCTTGCTTAATAAGCACTTTCTTCTCAGTGGAGAGCTTCTGTGGGAACTGTGTATTAAACCGGATGATCAGATCTCCACGTGCAGCTGGGTCGCTGGACAAAGGCATTCCCTCTCCTGTCACCCGCTTGCTGTACTGTGGACTACATGGAACAAGGGTTATTTTTAAAAAGCTTTGAGTTATTTCTGGTGCACTTAGGTTCTTGCTGTGAGGTTGCTGGTGACTGCTAAATATTCTGAGAAAACTGATTTAGGAGCAATGTTTTGATTTTAAATGTAAAACTTACCATTTTAAAATGCTACATGTATACAAGTATGGTTCAATTGAAAATGAACAAAGGTTTTCATTTATAACCAGTAGGTAAAATGTCATGTACTTGAATAAATAATGGATATTCATTATAACAATTCAGTTTAGATGAGCAACAATATAAATTATATTGCTTTCAATTAGTCAAGAAAACCATGGCTAATTTATGCAGCTTTTTTTCCTTTTTATACAGTATAGACCTCAACTTATTACTCTAGTCTGGCATCTAAGGTGATGGAAGGATTGGTAGGAGGAGTGAAATGGCTTGCTTTTTTTTTTTTTCTTCCAACCCCCGGATACTCTTAATTCTAAAAACATCCTATCTAGGCACAATGTGTGCATGAGTGCGAACTGCCCTACTCACCATACAATGTCATTGACCGGAATGTTGAGAAGTCTGCCATCTAGTGTCTCCACCTCCACTGAAAACCCAGTCAATGCCTGTGGAGTGCAAAGACGCCATTCACTCAAACCAGGTAATAATGATTAAGATCCTGCAAAGATCTTGATTAGTCTCACCTTCTCCAGTGATATGTTTTCGGTGTAAATCAAGTCGTTATTTTGACGGGCAAACATTGGGTGGGGCTTTTGACGAACGATGAAAATGATGTCTGCTGGGATGCAGTTTGGCCCCTGAGGAGAAAACGGTATGGTTTCTGTCAGCACTTGTTAAACAGTTCTGGAAGAGAGGCTGGTGAGTGAATTACTGTTTATAGCTGCTATAACGTAAGTGATAGGTTATTCCTCAACTCATTCTACATTGTTCAATATAAATGTAAATTTTTTTTTTAAATTAAGTGTTTTGTTAATTAATAAATTGGTATAAGAGGAATAGAAACCCTTCAGGGTGTTATTGGAAAATACTCAACTTTAGGGTGGTAATGCATCGCACTATCATACTACTCAAGGATTATTTTCTTATAATAGACACCCTGTCGTGTTTTATTCGTATTACAGGATCAGAAAAAAGCACAACGCAGCATCTTGTCAAAGTCACACCTGATCACCCTCTTTAGGGAATGTAATCCGTGTCCCTTCCTTCCAGCCTGGTTTCACTGTGATGGTTAAAATCTTGTCTTTGATGCTGGATGTCTGACCGTCTTCATTCATCACCTGAATGCACATTCTACTATTAACATTACAAGACCACATACCTCAGTGTGTATCTGGGAGAATTCTTCTCCGAGTAGTAGTAATGCCTAATAACAGTACAATGTTTGTACAACTTACACGTCGGGATATCTTTATCTTTTTGGTGCATCCATGAAAAAGGTCCTCTAAGGCTAAATGCAGATCACGCTCGATAGGTGGATCCTGCTTTTTCACCTCTCGCCCGCGCAGGCCTCCGAAACTGAGTTCCACGTCTGTGGTGTGAAAATCTGAGAAGATAACGTCAGCAGACCTCTGTCTTAAACCACACAAACTTGCACCGATAAGATTGAATTGGTCCATGCAAAATTGACTTTTCATTTTCCCCCACGATTGTGGTTTTGTACTGAACCAGACTGAGAGATTAAAGCCTCAGGACACCTTTGCAGGTGTTTTGAGTTAATTCGCTGATTAGAGCTCTTCTCAGGTTGACATTTCTGTATTATGAATTCTTTATGAGAATATTTGGAGATGGCGTTTTTGATTTCCACGAGCAGTAAGCCGTAATCATTAAGATTAAAACAAACAGGAGGCTTAATATATTTCACCTTATGTGCAATGAATCAAGAATGTACGAAAGTTCCACATTTTGAATTAAATTAAGGAGGAAAAAGAATTAACTTTTCCACCATATTCAAATTTTCTGAGATGCACCTGTACTTTATGGCCCTTTGATGGCACACAAAATGCCAGAAAACTGTGACAGAAACGGTGCTTGAACTGGTTTAGTGAGCAGAAACTCTAGCTCAATGGTTTGCAAAGTGCGGGCCGCCAGGGGGTGCCCGGGGGGCCTCAACAATTTGGTGTGAAAAATAAATACATTTACATTTATTCACTTAGCAGACGCTTTTATCCAAAGCGACTTACAAATAAGCAAAGCGATATATCAAGCAGGGAACAATACAAGTAGTGCTACTATACAAGATCCATTAATTGAATACCAGAGGAAGCAAAGTGCACAGAGTAGAGGTGTAAGTGCATTGTGTGTGGGGTTTACTTTTATTTTTTTTTTCCCTCTAGGGGTTAGTTAGGTGTTCACGGAAGAGGTGGGTCTTTAGCTTTTTTTTGAAGATAGTGAGAGAGAGATCGGAAGTGCATTCCACCACTGGGGAACGGTAAGCGTGAAGGTTCTGGAAAGAGACCTTACGCCACGCTGAGTGGGAACTAGTAAACGTCGATCGCAAATAAATGTATGTTTTCTTTTTCTCACTCTAAGACAACCACACACACACACAATCAATTCCTAATGTAATGTAAAGATGTAAGAGGTAATTATCCATCCATCCATCCATCCATCCATCTTCTACCGCTTATTCCTTATTCAGGGTCACGGGGGAGGTAATTATTATTATTAATAAAAAAGGCAGGGATATATTCAGAAGTATGTACTTTTAAAGACATCATGCAGAAGGAGGGCCTCTGTCAAATGTGAATGCCATTTGGGGGGCCATGCCCTGGAAAAGTTTGTGAACTCCTGCTCTAACTTACCAGCGAATGGATTATCTCCACCAAAGAACTGTCGGAAAGTTTTCTCAGGATTTCCATGGTAGGTGTATCCCGAAGACCATGCGCCGCTCGCCGCCGACTCTGGAGGTATTCCGCCTTTAAGGCCTTCCTCTCCAAACTTATCATACGCGGCCTTTTTCCGAGCTGTAGGGTTACACTATTGATCAACTCTTACAAAAATATAGGTTAACATAACAACATTTCCGTAACATTTATACACAACCAGCCAATACAGGACCCTTACAGAAAAGTCCCACAAACATCATGTAAAAATTTACACTGACTTCCTGAACACTTCACTTGTCATGTGAAATTTTCACATGTAGCATATTTTCATGATTTTTAATGCCTATGTAGAATTTACATATATGGATTATCCTTGTAACCAGATGATAGTATTCTATTCATTCTCCTATCAGCCTCTGTTTATATAGAGAACACCAGTCCATTAGATTGTATCAGTGTTAAATCATTTAGTTTACAGAAGTACATTATACAATTTTTCTTCTACATTACATTGTTCACTTACGGTCACTCAGAACATCATAAGCTTCAGCAAGTTGGTTGAATTTCTCATAAGCACCTGGCTGATTGTTGTTTTGAGGATGATATTTCAGTGCTAGTCGACGATACCTGATATAAAAAATAAAATACATTACTTTAAACAACACTATTACGCGCTCTTATTTTTAATTATTATGCTTCCTTATTGTCTATTAACAGTGAAAGTCTACAAAACAAGCACAGAGAGCACTTTTATTTCTAATTATATCGCTTTAGCAACACTGATAGTTTACTTTAGGCCGAATCCCAAAATGGCGCCCCCTTTAGGATAAATAGTACACTACGTAGGGTGTAAAAGTCATTCATTTCACTATGAAGCGCACTTATATACAGACCGAATGTTATTGATTTCAACAAAGCAAAAATATATATACATATATATATTTCTTACGCCTGTTTAATGTCCGCGTCAGTTCCATTTCGGTTAATTTCCAATGCAGTGTAATAGTCTTTCCCCATTTCTGATTTAGTCAGAAAAGCACATTTGTTCACATTTCTGGGTTTCGTATTCACTGAATGTTTGGAGTTTCGTGTCGGTTACTAGGTGACGTTGCTGCGGCGACCTCGCTTAGATTTCTGGGTAATGTAGTTGATTGGTAATAACAACGATCAGACGCCATTTTGGAAAGTAAAGTACATGAGGTGGATACAGGGAACAGCCAATAACAGATCGAAGAAAGGAAAATAAATGTACGTTTAATTTTCCATTCTTTTGCACTTTTTTTTTTAAAAACTAAAAGACAATAAAATAAATCAATATAAGCCAAGAAACATTTCCCGGAGTGTGAGGTGATAATGATGAGAATCAAGTTCCACTGTGGACAGTGCCAAAACAAATGACTAACTGCATCTTCCTGTTGAAACTGCATTCGTTAATGCTTCTGTTATATTGAACGAAAACGCTCATCATTAAAAGTCACGACGTTAACTTAATTTGTAATTTTATTGTCTTGTAGAAGTATTCACACCCCTGGAACCTTTCCACATTTTGTAGTGTTGTAACCTGGAGCTGAAATTGGACGGAATAAAATTCACGTAAGTTGATCAGCTTTAATAAGATCGTAAGGAGTATATTAAATAAACCAAGCTGCTAACTGAACCGGAACTGTTTTAGGATAAGCGTTAACCATAATTATACGACAAATTGTAATGATACTAGGTCATCAAAATGACGGTCAAAAAGCCTAATAAGGGTGAAAATCATTTTTTTAAAAGCTTCATGGAACAATTTAATGTTAAATAACAGCTATATTCAAACGATCAGGAAGGTTAGAAATAGAAAAGAAAAAAAAAGTACAATTACACCACAGTATAGATCTACGCACACATTTATTAACACACATATTATAACAAATCACATCTTTAGATCCAAATTTTAACTCATTTGCGCTAGAAGTCCTTCAAGTTCTGGTCTGGCCTTAAACCGGGCTTTGTATTCTGCCTCAGTGTGCTGAAAAAGAAAGAAAGAAAGACATTTTAATGTTTAGAGCAACTGAAACTTAAACACACTAAAGCAGTTAAGACACATCCTTGAGAAACAGATTCAGGGTAAAATCAATGACTTTATACCTTTTAATATGAACGCAAGGTTCCTCATGCATATCGTTTCTGTTCATTTTATCAGAATACTGTACAGTACATAAACAATCGGGGTGGGAAAAAAAACAAAATCACCTCGTTTATGCAGAGCTGAACTCCTTCTGGTTGGTTTTTGAGAAGGACCTCCATTAACACAGGAGCCAGCGTTGCCTTCATTCGGCTTACCTGAAAACGACGAAAGCAAGAACTTCATTTGATATGCACAAGTCCCTACAGATGATACTTCACCGACTGCATAAATATCACTAAAAAGCTTGTACGCTGAGCTGAGAACGCCACATTTGTATCAATAAAGATGAGATGTGAAAGATCTAGATTTCTACCAAAGCCCTGTTGAATGATCAAATCTGATTGGTCATTAAATGTTGGGGAATTTGGAAATAGTGCTGTCGTTGGAAAATATTCAACTTTGGTGTGAAAAAACCCCCATATCATTGATTATTTTCCTAGAACAGCATGTATAGCTAGCTAAACATCAGACACTTATCAGACACTTTTATGCTGTTTGGACAGTTAACAAATGCATTGGCACTCCGACCAATACAAAGCGGTTACTTTCCATAACAGTGCTGTTTACTTTACAGACACAGGCTAAAAACAGCCACAATCTCTGCTTTTTCTAGTCTTTTCTCCCTAATCACTTTTACATCATGTTCGGGAGTTTCACATGACTGTAGTTCATAGAAAAAATAAAACAGTCTTCCTTGCATTTTCTTTTGCTCACTTAAAATCTAACACACGTCAAGGAGTTTTGACGTTTACCTGAACGACCCGCTCATGAGTTTTGAGTATGACATCGACGTACATCTTGGTGCCCTGCTCAGGCATGACCATGACTTCTGTGCTCTTAGTAGGCAAGGCGTAGCTTGATAAAAAACAACAACACCACACAAGCAACGTAGTTATCTCTCGGCAAGGACTTTTTTTAGTTAATGTCCTGAGGATTAAAGCCGAATGTTTGAAAAACTGAAACACTGAAAAAGTTTGTTTGGAACTGAAAACTTACCTGTCAGTCACTTTGATCTCAAGCCGATTACAGAGTTTATGGATGTACTGAGCGTAATGTTCCACCAGGGTCATGTCATAGCCAGACACGGTCACATTCAGCACGCCGTACTCGGTGTCTGTCGCTGCCTTGATCTCCTTCATCTGCACTTTTTCCTTCTTCTTCTTTTGCTATAGAAACAAATGAAAGCGTCACTACAGCACAACATATTCAAACTACACAATAACAGCATTGTGTCATATTTAGGCGCTCTCTCTCTCTCTCTCTCTCTCTCTCTCTCTCTCTCTCTCTCTCTCTCTCTATATATATATATATATATATATATATATATATATATATATATATATATATATATATAGATCATGCATTACACACTGTGATCACTTAGGCTCACCATCTCCTTCGGAATCAGATACTTATATCGACCAATCCCATGTGTAGGCATGGATCTGTACTGTCTGTCAGGCATAAAGGCACCTACGAAGAAATAATAGACGTCCTCAATGTGTCAGTGTGGTTATCACAAGCAATTCAGGGAAAAGTTGGTGTTTTGTCCCGCATGGATGTAGCCGGATTACCTAGTGACACTGGTTGCTTTAATACAGGCGAGCTGGAATGAGGGGGTAAAAAAAGACAACGTTCTTTAAAATAAACTCGACCGATCAATAGTCATTTAATTAAACTAATGAAAGATAGAAGACCAACCGGATGAGCGAAACAGCCTGGACCAAGGCCCGGGTGTCCCACATGAGCAAAACCTGCATGAGGAAATGTTTTTTTTAATGAAGCTGGATGTGTTTAATGATGCTGGATATGCTTTCGTGTATACTTTAACATTACTTCATATTAATCAGTAATGCGATAATTAATGAATAATTATATTACTCAACCATGTATTAATATCCACATACTACTACCACCACCACTACTACTACTGCTAATAATAATAATAATAATAACAATAATAATAATAATAATGAAAGCTTTTCTATATACAGTTTTACTGTTACTATCATCCAACCATATATAATATTTAAGACCATATATATAATATAAAGGTCGTATTTCCGACTTATCAAGCAGCCACATGAGCACAGAGATGACCTTTAGGATTCACAAAATAACAATTAGTGCGTTATAACAAGAGAAACGCTCTACCTTTCGGGTTAAAGCATTCATCCCTTCAGTTATCAGGATTAAATTCCGGTTTGATTGTAAATAAAATCAATTAATCTTTAATTTAAAACTGCAGTCGGCATTTCCGTTCTCTGTTTCTTACTCGTGTTTTATGAGGTGTTTGCTGCAGAAGCGCGGGCGCCCTTCAGCGCCCCTCAGCGGCGTGGAGAAGAAATGACAAGCCAACGTTTCATTGTAGATTTGCATTAAAAGAAAGGATGGAAGATCCGTGCACTAAACCCCGAGTAGACATTGTATCGTTTATTAAGTTATATTTTTCCAGAAGAAACCTTTTTATTTTAGTATCACACACACACACACACACACACATATATTATTATTATTATTATATGCATTCAGACACACTGTCATTTTCCTCATCTTCTGTGTACTAGCACTGTAGATAATTTCCCTTAAATATTATACCTGTTATAATATAGACTGTGATATAGAATAATAAGATTTATATTTATATCATTTATATTTGCACAGAAATATTTTTTGTTCTTGACATTATCTGACTTGTATTATCATAGTTATTGTTGTTGTTGTTGTTGTTGCTGTTATTTATTATAAACTACTATGATAAAGCAAATTACGTGTTTATGATTATAAGACGTGTATTTATAGGACGTTACTCAGTTCGCTTTGTTATTTTGGTTCAGTTTTGTTGTTAAAATGTCTTTATTTATTTATTTATTTAGTTACTTAGTTAGTTAGTTAGTTAGTTAGTTGAAATTCCGCTTAATTAATTCATAATTCAGCTCTATTACGGCAGCCAGAATGAAAATTAATGTTATACAGAAATAACTGAGGAATTTATACATTTTTAAACCTTTAAACCTTTAAACAAAGTCCTATTTGTTTGTTTGTTTTGCATAATTAATTTGACACTATTATCATCTCATCTTGTGTGCTGGTTTGTGTACTCATTACTCATTATGGTATGTGTGTACTGTGTATAATGTATGTACACTGTGTATATCGGAAGTGATTTGTGTGGATTATTATTATTATTATTATTATTATTATTATTATTATTATTATTATTGTTGTTGTTGTTGTTAGTCACTCCCTGGGCTTTAACCTGATGACGCTAGCGTCTAAAGAGCGATGACGTCAGCAGAGCGTGACGTGGCGCATCACAGTGACAACCAAACCCACTTCACCCTTCATCCCGCCTCCTCGCTCAACACTCTACAACATTTACTTCAATTTAGCCTAATTACTCTGCTCTCATTTTGCTTGTTTACTTCTTTATGTAAAAAACACGACTTTTTAATTAGGTGTGTGTGTTGTTTTTTTTAAAGAAGTAGCGAGTTATGTGTATGCTTAAATATACGCATCACTAAACAGATCTGTTTCTGAACGCGCCTGTGAGCGAGCTGTCAATCAGGACGAAAACAATCAAGTTCGGTTGACGCGTCTCCCTTAACTCCTCCTTTGATGCCCAGGCTGAGCGATGGAGTCGGAATCAGGCATCTCAAAGTGATCTCAAACTTCACTCCGGCTTCAACAGAATTTAGGAATATTTCTATATACACACACACATATTTATATATTTTTTAACAAGAATAATTTGAATCAACGGCAGCTAGCTAGCTAGCAAACCGAAAGCCAAACGAGGATTAAAAACTAGCACCGTTATCGCAGTGTGTAATATCTTCCACCGAGCCGTCATGTCTACTGCAGGAGACTTTGGGAACCCGCTAAGAAAATTCAAACTGGTGTTTCTTGGGGAGCAAAGTGGTAAGTATTTATTTTTTTAACTATATATATATATATATATATATATATATATATATATATATATATATATATATATATATAAATATCTCCGGTGTCTCGCCATAACATTAACAAGCTATTAAATTTCAATATAGTTATTTGCGCCAGCCGCAGTTTTACACTCCTATTCTTTCATATCCCGCCTCCTGCACTCTGATTGGCTGTTTATCCCTAGTCGCAACCAATCATCTTGGAGATCAGGACTATTGGCCAATCTCAGCGCTGGAAGTCATGCGTCCTAGCCAATCCTTGCGTAGTAGGCCGGATTTGTCAAAACACACATAGGAGACATGTATTCTTTTAGCCTTCTCGCAGGTTTTTAATTTTACCGGACAAGTATTTATCGTTTTAGTATATATATATATATATATAATCGTAATCCATAAAGTGTTGCTAAATGTCCTGCAGACGAAATTGAACATTAGGTACGAATGTTGTCATGTTTCGGTTTGTTTTTAAAGGTAGCAGTGTAAATGCTGCATTCAAGTGCCACCTTATTTCAATAGGGAGTGGTTCGTAATATTATAGATTTGCGAAGACTATACCTTTGGGTAATTATGGCACTTTTTGTCCAAAATCACTCACCTTTACAACATCAGACGTACAGGTTAAGGCAGGTTACTCCTTTAGACTGCATCAGAATTCATGAAGAAGCCTGGGAGATATATGTATATGTGTATGTATGTATATGTAATTCAGATCTGTGATCTCAGGGTCATGTTCAATAAAGCATTTTAGGTGTCCAAATCTGTTCTGTTTCCAAATCTGATTCTCACATGAATGCTCAGTCTTTTGGCAGCTGGTGAACATGTCACGCATTACTTTATTTAATATTCGGACTTTTAAACATATATTTGTTACATTCTAGCTACAAGAAGATCCTGAATGCACAGCCTAGACAAAACGCTGGCTCTTCGACAGTCTCGGGATCTAAACCTGCAACCTTTTTGGCGATCGGTGCGGAAGCTGAACCACAGAGTGATCTAAATATATGCAAAGTGTGTGAGCACGGTCATGGTTAAAGCACCAACACTCTGCTGTGTCCGTGAGAACAGTCCTGGTTTGAATCGGCGTTCTGATCTGTAGCGCGTATCGCTAGAGGTTTAAGTCTGGATTCGTTTTTATCTGATCTAGACCTCGGATTCTAGTTCATCTCCCGAATGCTTAATCCGGAAGAGTATTTTTTTAATGTGTGTATTTTGTGAGTTACAGTGAACAATATTAACTATTCCGTTCAAATGAATAAGTGGAAATGGTACGTTCAAGTGCCACGCTATTTCAGTATAGAATTCAGTTCATCCTAACTTTCAGGATGTACTAATACCAAAAGTCAGTGAGATGGGTCCGTGTTAAACATCTATAGGTCTCGGTCGTAACCCGGCTGTTTACATAATCCGTAGTGTTGCTTAGTGGAAATGTGCACCTCTAAGTATGCTCTTGTTTCTACAGTCTCTTTGCGGTAGATATCTCTTTTTTTATATTTATTAACGAGTATCGATCCACCAAGCAGCGGAGACAGACCGTGGCATGCACAGGTGTCAAGTGGAGCGATTTAATACCATCTCGCTTATATAGACTAACACACAAGGTTCCATTGATCGATGAGCATAAAGGGCTCTGTAATGCATTAGGGGGTTTTACTTCTTCTTCTTCTTCTTCTTCTTCCTTCGTACAGATTTAGTTCTGACTGCACGCTTGTCTGATATCTTTTCCTGATTCTGTCGCGTTGGTCACACGCAGAATCCTTTTGCTTTATTGCTTCTCTCAGTTCCATGCTGCCCTCGTCTCACTCCAGCTCTCGTCCAGCAGCTGCTACAGCTTCATCCGCAAGAATCCCAGGAATGACCTGGCGTATAATTAGCACAGGCGCGGGGTCATATCGTTGGCCCCCTTTCCCCAGATTGTTGCAATTCATGTTCTTGGACAAGTGAAGCGGCGAAATTCCTCAGTCAAAAATGAAATCCACTGATTTTGGTTCCACTGTCCCTAAATGTAATTACAGTTCCTGCCCTCCTCGGAGACCTACTGTATACGTTCTGCATCTATCTAACAATTTACAGGTCAGGGAGCCGATACCAGTCATATTGAAATCCTTCTTGAATCCACTTTGCTTGTTTATAGTTTTATTTAAGCTTTATAGATTTGCCAAGAGGTCTAGTGTCCTGTTTTAACTCATTAAACTCCCTCAGTGAATCAAGACTTCTGATTAACATCATGGTTACCGAATACTTTGTGGCAGCTACTGAATAATACGCTTTAGGATTAATAACCGAATAATAAGCTGAGTGTAGGGGTATAATGGAAAACGATTCGATTCACGATGCTGCCTTCATGATTTCGAAAAATAATGAGTGAGAAGACTCCTAAACAGTGCAAAACAACGTGCATTTTTGTCTTTATAAACATATCTTAAAAATAAAGAAGTGAAGCTAAACGTTCTCAACAATATTTTGATTGGATAAACAAAATGTCTGACTTGGGGACTTTGAAAACGATGGACTGAAGCGTAATGCGGTCTGTAGCAGAATTAGAGCTCCAAAGTCGGCTAAAATGCCCGGTTTTTCATGTCCTTTGGTGATGTTTGAAAGCTACTGGGGCTCTTTTTTAACTATTATAATGTCATCATGTAAACGTTTCAAATAACGTGTAATGCATGTTGGTCTCTGCAAACCGGAGTAATCGGGCTATCAAGCTTCTCAAGTGCAGGTCTCACAGGCTCTCCGTGTATACAGTTACACCCCTAGCCGAGACGTGTTTAACGTGTTAAATTTTACCCAGTGTCATTAAATCTAGATTGCATGCTGCGTCTTGTTATTATGGCGTTCCAGCAGTAATCATAGTGCTGTGATTGTGAAAGCCTAGCCTGTAACAACTCTTTAACCTCCTTATTGGGTTTTTGTTTATTGTTGCCTGGGTTTTTTCTCTCTCTCCATATTCTGTTACATGGGATTATTTGTATCTTTTACTTTGTTTAGGTTTATCTTTATTTAGACAAATTCTGGCCAATTTGGACGAAAATCAAAAGACAGCTTGTTAAAAGTGGCATGTTTATTCATAAAAATTCATAAAAATGAAAGCGCTCCACCGTTGTGTATAAGAATCTCGTCCAAAAATCCATGAAGAACATGCAGCAATGTAAAAAGTAAAACGGAAGTACAATATCTTGTAAAGGTTTTCTTTTTTTCTTCTTCTTCTGTTATAGTTGGAAAGACTTCGCTCATCACCAGGTTCATGTACGACAGCTTTGATAATACCTACCAGGTGAGCCAATATGAACACATCATACCATTACGTCATGCGTTTTCACTTGGAGCATTTTATACGAGTTCCTTTTCTTGACTGTCGTTGTCGTTCCAGGCCACAATAGGAATCGATTTCTTGTCAAAAACGATGTACCTCGAGGACAGAACAGTGAGTGTTACGTTTCTTTGCTTTCCTGCACATGAATTTTGAAACTTGCACACAGATCACGTACTGTACATTTCGTCGCAAATGTTAAGCTTGTTTTTAATAGACTCTAATATCATGTGTGTGGATGGAATGGGGGGGTTGGGGATGCTGTACTTTTTGCATTGATTTTGCAGCATATTCGTAGTGAATTGTAACACGGATTCTCAGGTTCTAATTTAAAAGATCTAAAATATCTTAAAATCTCGGAATCATCAGATAAGGTCTCAATTATTCATTTTGCATTTAAAGGTAAGATATTAGTGTTTTTTTTCAACATTAGGTGTCTAACAGTTAGGTGGGTTCGGCATTCAAATGATTCCCGCCTGTGTTCACGAAGCTCCGCCCACAGGATCTTAGGTCCAAAGGCCCATGTAATGTCTTTACTGTGACTGACAGGAGGCTCATCTAAACCCAAACGTGTTCACGAAGCTCCGCCCACAGGATCTTAGGTCCGAAAAAAAATGTATGCATAAGGACTATAACATAACTTGTTTTTGATCTACCGTGACTTGTTAAACTTTTTTACTTTTTTACTTGTTACTTTTTAACAAAGTGCTTGACCTGATTGTTATGCAGAACGTTTCAGGCAATGTTAGGTCTACAGTACAGGTGTTAATTCCGTTGTGCAGCATTAATAGTTGATTAATTCAGCAGCAAAACCTTGGAAATGTTTCTGAAGCCCCTCTACGGCTGAGATGGCATCTCCCGCATCACTTCTGTCCGAACCTCCTACACTCTTCTCTCTTGTCCTGGCCAGATCACTTCATCGTCCCATAATTCTCCTCCTTATCATATTCTGTTTGGTTCCATATCATTTAACCAAGAACTATTTATTTATTTTCCCACATATAGAACTCCTGAAAAATTCCATCAGATTGTTTAACTCCATCATATCGTTTTGCGTTGTTTATTTGCTTTTTTTATTTTTTTATTCTTCACCCTATATTTTTTCCTTTCTATATTTTTTATTTTCTTTTGTCCCCCCCCCCCCCCTCCCCTTCATGATTTGTCCCATCCATCACACACAGATCAGGTTGCAGCTGTGGGACACGGCGGGCCAGGAGCGATTCCGTAGCCTCATTCCCAGCTACATCCGTGACTCGGCCGCTGCCGTTGTAGTGTACGACATCACAAGTAGGTACTTCGGAAACCTGACGGTTCCGTCACAACAACCTACCCAACCCCCCCCCACCTCGCGCCTCCCTCTGTCCGTTCGCTTCCGTCCTCTCTTACTACTTCCTCTTCCCCCTTTTCTCTCCTCTCTCTCCTCTTTGTCTTCTCGGGGACTTTGATGGGCTCGGGTAGGTGCGCCTGCAGCTTTGGGACACGGCCGGGCAGGAGCGTTTCCGGAGTCTCATCCCCAGCTACATCCGCGACTCTACTGTCGCCGTGGTAGTCTATGACATCACAAGTGAGTGACGGCGGCATCGGAAAACCTACAAGATGGCTGCTGTTTGAAATCTTTTTGCGGGCCGTCTTTACAGAGGTGGACAAATCAGTAGCCTTTGCGTAAAGTAGGTTTTTTTATTAGTAGTTTTATTCGTAGTTGCGTCGCAGACAACTAGATTCAGTAATCAGAGAAAGACGATAAACCCTAAAAACGTCATGTAGTATAAACTCAAAGGTCGTGTGACGCACCTTACACACACTTTCAAATCCTTCAGCCTGGTAAAAATAATGACGCTAGCCAGACACTAGCAAATGGTTTCCTTTGTGATTCAAGGACAGCTTATATCCAAAATGTTCACCAACAATGTCAAGGTTGTAAACCATGACGTCGCACTTGATCAGGAGATGATAAGGACTACAGTTACAGTCATGGATGAAATTATTGGCACCATTGGAACCTTTCCAGAAAATTCACCATTTCTCCCAAGTGCATTGGAACAGCACAAAAAAGCAGAAGAAAAAAGGCAAATTTGACATCATCTCCCAAATGACGTACTATACCCTATGCTCTATGTACTCTCTGGTCTAGTGTATGAATTTTAGAAGGGTAGTATCACTTCAAATGGAACACTGACGGTTTTTTATTAACAAGAAGTTTAAGCCGTCTCCAACTCGATGGCAAATGACGTCAAACGCACGTAATGTAAGATAAGAGATGGTAAATAAGAAACCCCGGTACACGACCTACGTAACCATACCTTGATACGGCGAATATATCACGCAGCGTGGACTAACTTCAAAGAATTCAACTCGGATTTATCTTGTCTACTGGAATGTCGTCGGCCATCTTGAAAAAATTGTCTCTGCGTCAGTGCCTGGTAGCCCCTCCCCTTTTCCACTACGTAAGCAAGGCTGTGACCGTTGAGTGCGTGAAGTGTCAAACGTTAATAAATCAATAAGTCCATTATCCGCGTACTTCAGTGCACTTCAATTTTCAGCGTGAACACACTACTCACACTATTTGTACTACAAAATGGTGGAGCGTAAGTATGCAGTTTGGGACACGCCTTCATTCATAAATAACTGCTCATTTCTTTCATCTCTATTAACACACTTAATCTCCATAAGTATCTCGTCATACATTAGATGCCACTTTTAAAGCCTGGGCAATTGGGTTTCCGGACAGCACACTGGATCTTCCGCGTGCTCAGTGGGATCAATAATGGATTTATGACTTGTCCACCTCTGATTCTACCATTTACCTTTTTGACCCTTTCTGTGGTCTACCTCTGTTGAGCACCATTTGGTTTTTATAACCCATTGATGCTTCGCCGCCCCCCCCCTCCCCACCAGAGTTCTATTTTTTTTTTCTCCTTACTGGTTTGTAGTTGTGCTCTAAACTTAGGAAGGACTTATATTATACACATAATGTGGGTTGATCCTGTAATTCTGTAATCACCGCCACTCCTTATGAGTCATATTTGTGACCATTCTGCACCATTCACTCAGACATATGACTCACACAAGAGCCTGTCCTTTTCCTTTTTCCTTTTTCCTTTCCTTCTGTTTGTCCTTGATCACTGTCTGCATTTTGTGTCTTTTTGTGCAGTTCTTAACACGTTATTATTTTGTGGTTGTGTGTTTTATTTACGTTTATTTAAGATTAGTGCGTTCTAGTAGCCAGATGTTTAGTATCTTTAGCATCTGATTTTAACATTAAAAGACAGAAAGATAATTATACAAGTATATAAATGAATGCGTTCAAAACATCTAGTCTTCAGCCATGTGTCCGCTAAACATAAGATATTTATTGGTTTAAATCAATATTTTACATGGTTGCAGCACCTGACGACGATCGGTTGTGCCACATGACGTTAGTCATTTTATTTTTGTTATGAAGTACGTATTATAGACCTTTTATTTCTGTCCTGCCAGACGTCAATTCCTTCCAGCAGACCACCAAATGGATCGACGATGTCAGGACAGAGAGAGGAAGCGACGTCATCATCATGCTGGTCGGGAACAAGACAGATCTTGCAGACAAAAGGTGTGTGCTATTAGGAGAGTGAGTCCGGCAGGAAGCGTTGTGCCATTTCTTGCAACATGTCTAAGCGTTCAGCTGTTTGGAAGGTGTTCTGTAATGATTTGGTGGTAAACACCAGTTAAAAATAAAGAAATAAATAGGTTTTTAAAAAGAGGGGAGGGGTTTATGATGTTTTTGTTGTTTACTGCAGGCAAGTATCTATCGAAGAGGGTGAGAGGAAAGCCAAAGAGCTGAACGTGATGTTTATTGAGACAAGCGCCAAAGCCGGCTACAACGTGAAGCAGGTTAGTCGAAGCCGAGATCCTCAGCCCGAGATAAGGTCAAAGGTCAAACCCGAGACGTGGACATGAGCTTTAGCAGCACTTCCTAGGGCTCGGAATGTCCACGTGTCCATACGCGGAAAAACGGCGAAGGTATTTTCAGTCACGGTGCGATGTTCAGTTAAAACGAGTACATAAACATCTATGATGTGAATGTGGGTCGGATAACGAGCGAAGCGAGAAACGTGAGAGCTCAAAATAATGTTCTGTTTATTGACATAAGCACAAATACAGGATGAACATGGAACAATGCACAGTCGAGTGCGTATGCGTACACGTGATCCATCTCCGCCTTTTTGCACCCATTAAATTTTGCCTGAAATCATCCGATTTCTCTTGCGCAGAAGTTTGTCTGTTTGAGTTTGAACGAGGGTGGATGTTGGCTGCTGCCGAGGTCTAGACATCCTGACCCTCTAGGATTTCTACTCCGTGATTCATCCTGAGCCCGCACCTCTTTCAGTCTGAAAACGTCTGTAAATCTTTCAGCTCTTCATGGACTTGGATGAGTCTCTGTACACGTCATGAAGGTTATTATAGATCACAGGCCTCACAGTCTCTCCAAAATGATGCACACCATTAAAGTAAAAAAAAACAACAACAAAAAAAACAGGAACAGCGCATGCTCTTTGTCCTCCTGACATTTTGTCAAATTGCCGTTTAGTTTGTGAAAGAAAGCTTGGGATTCAGCACCTCTTCTGAGCAGCTATTGTCTCCATGGATCTGTGAAAAGATGTCGAGTCAAGGCTGTGCATTGTTTGAGCGGGGGGGAACGTAAATCGGCTAAATCTGATTCTCATTCTGAGCGCTCCAGCGTAATCTGCTGATTCATCCTGTTCAGGCTCAGAGGGAGCAACACCAAGAACAATGCCTTGTAGCTGTGAATCATTCATTCGTTGTGGGCGAGAGCAGCAAAGTCATGCCGAGGATTCAGTTTCAAATAATCAGGTTTTTAAACTCGATCTTCGGGCTGCGCTTGCGAAATGTAATTGCGCGTTTTTATAATTTGTGTTGGCTTCACACCGCTTCCTGTGACCTTACGTTTGATCGACAGTGTGATTGTTCTGATCCATGGACTTTAACAATAGTGCCTTGTTTGTTGTTCCCTGCAGCTTTTCCGGCGTGTGGCTGCCGCCCTGCCTGGCATGGAGAGCACACAGGACAAGAGCAGAGAAGACAGTATCCTTTACCCTGCAGTGTCTCTCTCATATATATATATATATATATATATATAAAAAAATATATACACACACACACATGTGTACACACTACTTTGCATGCATTTGCCTGCACGAACATCGATATACGATTGAATTGACTGGACTTTGCCCAGCAGCTTGTCTGTGCTGCAAGATTGAAATATTGCAACATTCTCTCAGTCAGCAGAGGTGAGATAATGAAATTTGATGAAGGAGGGAATGTGTGTGAGGGAATTTTGAGAGTGGACATGAACATATACAGTGGTGAATTTTAGAATGTTCTATATTTCGGCATAAATATGAACTGAAACATCAGATTTTCCTGAAGTCATAAAAGTAGACGAAGAGAACCCAGTTAGACAAAAATATTATACTTGGGCACTTATTTATTTAAGAAAGGGATTCAATATTACATGTGTGTGAGTGGTGAAAGTGTGTGAAGCTCTAGGATTAGCAGTTCATTTGGAGGTGAAATTAGAGTCAGGTGATTTCAATCAGTAGGATGACGATCAGGAGTGAGCGAGCGTTCTGTTTTATTTAAAGAACAGGGATCTGTCAGAGTCTGATCTTCACAACACGCGTTAGTGGAAATGTATCAATACACAAACAAAGGAGATTCCTGAGGACCTCAGAAAAGGAGAAGTTGATGCTGATCAGGCTGGAAAAGGTTGCAAAACCATCTCTAAAGAGTTTGGATCCACAGTCAGACAGATTGTGTTCAAAAGGAGGAAATTTCTAAATTTTTAATCAACTAAAGGCCTCGTTCACATTGGCCAATGTTAATGTTCATGAGTCCACCGTCAGGAGAAAACAGTGGTGTGCATGGCAGGGCTGCAAGGAAAAAAAAAAAGCCCCAGCTGCTCTCCACAAAGAACATTACTGCCCATCTGCAGATTCCTTAAGATCATGTGGACAAACCAGAAGGCTTGTGGGAAAATGTTTTGTTTAGGAATGAGACCAAAAATAGAACTTTTTGGTTTAAATGAGAATGGTTATGTTTGGAGAAAGGAAAACACTGCATTCCAGCATTAGAACCTTCTCCCATCTGTGAAACATGGTGGTGGTAGTATCATGGTTTTGGCCTGTTTTGCTGCATCTGGGCCAGGACGACCCTCCTCAATGATGGAACGATGAATTCTGAATGATACCAGTCAGGACATCTGTCCATGATCTGGACCTGAAGAGAAAGTGGGTCATGCAGAAAGAACAACAACTCAAAGCCACTCACAGATCTGTAATATTGGATCATTTTCCTCATTAATAATATTTGTGTCTCATTTGTTTAATTATCTACTTTTAGGACTTGTGTGAAAGTCCCACATTTATGCAGAAATACAGAAGATTGTAAAGGGTTTTCCACCACTCCAAGTCTAAACGAGAGCAGAGAGAATTGTAGATACAAACTCCTTAAACCTCATATTTCTTTTGTCCCCTCCCTTCACTCGTTACCTGCTTAACTGCTTGTTCTCAGTGATCGACGTGACGCTGCAGAATCCTCCAGAACAGCCTGTGAGCGAAAGTGGATGCTCCTGCTAAGACTTGTTCTCCATCACACTGACTCCCGCCCCCCCGCACACACACACACACACACACACTTACACCCGTTATCTCTCTTTACCCCCTGCCTCTATCGTGTGTTGTTGCCTGCCTCCATCCTGGAACCTGAAGAACACTACTTCGTCCATCCATCCATCCGTCCGTCCATCTCGCTTTCCCCCGAGCACACCGTGGACGTGAAACGCATCCCATTTTATAATTTTTTTGTTAAATGCCTCCCTTTTTTATTTTTATTTGATTAATTATTATATTTATACCTGGAACGGCTTATTGCTTATGATGCTCTATGGAGGCCTGCATCCTGAGCGCATTTAAACAGTCTAGGTAACGTGTCTAACGTGTGAGCACTGAACAACTGCATTTCCTTCTAAACGATACTGATAAAATAAGCTGATGAAAACCTCTCAGCTGGTCAATCGAATGGCTATATTCCGTTTGCAGGCTAGCACCAGTGCTAAATCCACTATAATGTACACCGCAAGCTCTTGCGATAAAGCCCAGTGCAGATAAAAACCTTTACGGATCATTGATTACCCAAGTCTATTTGTTGAAAGTAGATCGACGTCTGTACGGATTGTGAATAAAGTCACCTGGCTTTTCAAGAGCTTCTGTAATCTGAACAGTTCTCAGCTTCTGCGTCAAACCGTGGATGTTGTTTTTGTTTGATTGTTTGTTGTTTGTAACCTTGGCTGACATTTTTATCTTTATTTTTTCGACTTGAATTCGGTAGCATGGTAGAGATATCAGTGCAGTAGCTATGAAAGATTTTTTTTTTTTTTGTATATTAAGGAATGTATCATAGAGGAAATCGGATATATGAATATGCAGGCATGCCTTTAAAGAGTGTATTTTATAGTGCTTCCACTGGCTTTTCGTTAGTGTTGTTGTTGTTATTTTTTTTGTTTGCTTGATTTAATGTAATAATGAGGGTTTTTTTTCCCCGCCCTTTCAAAATAATTTTATTTTATTTTTTGCATAATATTTATTTCTACTCAGATCATTTAGCTTTTTCATTTTCGGTATGATAAAGCACACGCCCCTCCCGTGGACGGCTGATTTTAAGCAGCTCATGATACAGTGCAATTTGTTTGAGGTTTTCTCTTTTATTATTTTTTTTCCTTGGAGGAAAATCAACATTTGTCTTGTTTTTTTTTTTTTCTTTAACGGTTTTAACTGTCTCCGCTGTGTGTGTTGCTGTGTACAAAAGCTCATAATTTGCACTGCTAAACTACACGAGTCTCTTATTGACGTCCCTAATAAAGACCTTTATTTAGTAACAATGACATCTCTTTTATTTTTTATTTATTTTTTATTTTTTTTGGATCATGCATATCAAGAATTTCCAAACTGCAAAGCTGTTCATCATTTCGTGAAATATTTTAAGAGTCTCTGTATCTCCATCATCTACACCTCTGAATTTACTCACGAGTCCTACCAGATCTCCTAGCATTAAATAGTATCTTACCCGGAGCACATTTTAGACTATGATTCATCGACTATGATACTTCGCCCATGAGCTTCACTCACTTGCAACATTCAAAGAATTTCTAAATAACATTGAGAAGAAGATGGACATAATTGTCACATATACAGTTCAGCGCAGAAGACTGGGGTCGGAAACTCAGAAGGAGACCTTACTCGAAAGTTCCCACCATTCACAGTACCCATGAGCACTTTGTGTACCTGGGTAGAACTGTCAAACCGTTCCTCGGAAGCATGTACCAGTGGAAACACTGGTGTTAATAATGAATGAATAATAATGAATAAGCTCCATGGATGTTAATACTTAATGCAGTCTGCTTTAGTGCTCAAAGCTGAGCTGATTACTCATAATCCTGCGATGTGGAAACATCGTTTTTTAAAAGATTTGATCATAGTGGTGTCACAGCATGTTCTGCAGGTCTGTTGGAGTTGTATTTATTGGAATACTAATCGGGTTAATGTAATATTCATGCCTTGGAGGGGTGGTGAGTCGTAAATATTTGATTTCTAGTTTCTTCTTGTACTTTTAGAAGAAACATGTTTCCAAAAGCCTTGCTGCTTCGCTTAGGAAAAGGACAGGATACGGTGTATTAGTGACGGAAAATGCCTGTTTCTCTTCAGCGAGTCAGATCGATTGACTCAGCGCACCAGTAAGAGATGACTCCTTAGCATGCTTATAGCCATTTTCTTTTCTTAACCTGACAGAGCTTGAAATATTTCAACCAGTTTTTTATTTATTTATTTTTGCCAAACTAAGGCTGAAATCTGATCAATTTCATTCAAGTATTTTGATTAAATTACACTACAAGAGAAAAAACAGCTCTACTAGTCACCTAAAAAAAAAAGAAGAGTTGGTTCAAAGAGCCGACTCATTTACATCACTACAGTATTCTGTATGACTGCCTAAACTTCGTAATTAGTAAATGAACTAATAAACGTGACAATATAATACCTCCCAAAGAGCTGAAAGGACGTCCCTGCCAGGAAAAAAAAACAAACCCAAACAATAGAACCAATCACAGAAATTCGAATGGTTTCCGCTACAAAAACCATTACAAACCATCAGTTAAGCGTTAAAACTGTTACCAAATGTCAAAGGTGTTCTATTGGTCCAATACAATACAAACCAATACAATTCCCATTACAACCATTAAAACCATTATAAATTCTTTGAGGGTTTTGTTTGTTTGTTTGTTTGTGTTTTCCCGTCAGGGCTGTGTGGAAACCTAAACACCAAATGCTGTGATTTATTCCTTACTCGATATTATTTAAATGGTAATTAGTATTTGAATTTAAATTCCTATCTGAATAGTAAATAAGCCACTGAAATTTGAACGCAGCATTTGAAGGTATTGAACAGCCCCAGTAGACAGTATTTACAAGATTTTGAGACTAATATGTAATATACAAGCTTTGAAGGAAAAAACTTGGGTGCCAGTTTATTTGCATTGCTGCAGTGTGTCTACCCTCTAGTGGTGAATTCTGGGTAATTGATTACTGGTCCTTTTTTACATTTAAAAATTTCCATTTACATTGGGGGAATAATCTTAATGCATTTTGACGCTACTGTTAAAAGCAACCGATCCGTGCTGGATTAAAAAACAAAAGAAACCATCACAGAAATTTGAATGGGTTCCTGTACAAATACCATTACAAACCATCAGCTGTTAACCATTACAACCAAATAGTTTCCATTATGTAGTAGGACGTATTATGTAGTAGGTCCTTAATGGTATCCACTAGACATAACATGCCACCGATAGAAAGCAACAAATGACAAGTATTGACCATTCAATAGAGTTTCCACTAAAACCAATACAATTCCCATTATAACCATTACAAATTCTATGAGGGTTTCTGTTGTTGTTTTTTCAGCAGGGATGTACTATCCAAATGTATATACATTGAAAAAATACCCCATACGACATATCTCTGCTCTTCTCCATCATCCTCTTCTACAGTATACTGTATGACACCTCTTCACTTATTTCCATATGCACACAACCATACAATGTGGAGCGCAGTGAGATTTACACCACTTGCTGCGCTTTATCCTATTTAACCCTTGTAACTAGTTGTACGTTTGTGTATTCGGTACACGTTTGGCCAGCTGATTGACGTCTACAGAAGCGATCTCTCAGATCCAGGTTCTTTCTCTAGCGCCTCTCACCGACTGGCTTAAGGTGGAGACCGTCTCAAAATAGCTGAGTGTATCAGCAGTACAACAGTGGCATCCAGAGGAACGAGCGCAGCACGGTGCCCGCTGCTATACCAGTCAGCAAACCCAGTGCTATCTGCTCTCCACTCCAGTCATCACAGCGCTCTCTGTGCACCCAGACATGGTGAGTACCTGCGAAAGTGAACAAGAGATTACACAGAGCAATAAGAATTGTAAAATAGTTTCTAGAACATGCAAGGAAACAATAATCGGGCCTCAACGTGGAGGAACTACTCATTATTAAAATGTTTCTGCTGCACATACAACATAATGTTTCTGAATACTCTTACAGTAACCTAGCTAGCTAGCTAATCTGACCCAACCAGTGCTTTTCCTCCAGTAACGCGATATACTAGGACAGCAAATAATCGGTTGATTTAATCCAGAAATCCTTCACTGATTTCGTCACTGATTTCGGGAAATCTCATGAATATGCAAATTGTAAACACCACCAACCTTACATGTCACCCCCCTTCCCCAGTTCACCACCGTTTTCAGGTCTTTATTTGCATCCTGTTCCATGAAAGGCTGTTATACTTTATTACGCAATAACACCGTCCTGCCGCATGTTCAATGCAGAAGAATGTAATCCATGTGAGTCGAAAACAAAGTTTCAAACAGATCTTCAGCTTTCTAATTACCTCCGTTGCCATTGCCTGGTGTGATGTACACTGCGTTGTGTCCGTTAACAGGAACAGACTGGTACGTATCGTTATAGGGATCATAACTATAGAACTGTGGGCAGAGAAAATAAAAATATACAGAAGAGCAAATCATGGAAAGTATTTAACCAATTACAGTAATAAAAAATCTAGGTTTCCTACATGCCTCGATTTACTCTTGTCTATTTCGTACTTAAAAGAAAGTATTCCAGACATACGTTCAGCAAAAGTGCTCGAATACTCTATATGTTTCCGTACACTAACAGTGCATGTTCAGCTTACTCTTACTCGGAGAATACGCTGAACAGGTGTGTGCGACTTACAGGACTTTGCTTTGCTTCCATGATTGTCAGCTTCCAAGCCCTGACGAGAACAGAAACAAAACACAAAAAACTCAATGACACACAAACAATAAGCTTGACGATCGCAACGAGTAAGAGTGGAGATGTAGAAACGAACACTCACAGGGCCTCATCCTCACTGTTAGCGCACAGGAACACGCAGGAGCCGTCATTCAGGTACAACACCAACAGATTCTCCCTTGGCTGGCTCTCCGGTGGAGACACACCTGTTTAGAAATAAACACCTAAAATGACACTTACTACACAACTAAATCTCATTATTAAGTCTCGTCTTAAGGTATTAATGCTATAAGGTGTTTTTCTTTTAACGTGCTTTATCGACCCATGCGAGTTTTCTAACTTTTTTACGCAGCAAAATTAACGATACGCTGCTGGAAAAAAAAAACCTCAATAGAAACCATCACAGAAATTCGAATGGTTTCCACGTACAAATACATTAACCAACCATCTACAAGTTGATAAAGGTGTTCTAATGGTATCCACTAGACATAGCATGCCACCAATAGAATGCAACAAACAGGGACCCTTACAGTTTCTATTAAAACCAACGCAGTTCCAATTTTAACCATTAAAACCATTAGAAATTATATGAGGGTTCTATTGGGGTTTTTTTTCAACAGGGTAGTTAGGGTTTAGGGTTATCATTCACTCTGGAATATGGAATTAAATCGTATAAATTGAAATTTTCCCAAGAGATCAGACTGATTCATGTTCATACATGAAGAGAAATATCAGACTAATGCGCGATGGTTCTGGTCGGTCGTATCCATGCAGCTTGAAACTTGGTATGGATTTGATTGTGTTTGAATTATTGTTAATAAATAAACCATGATCAGAAAGTATCAATATTCAATCGTTATTTGAGTATTGAGCTTTGGTCGAAATGAAAATGTAAAGGGTAAGAGTAAGGAAGTCTGATTATTCATTCAGATGAAATATTTTCCACACTCTATATAGGGCACTATGGGGCAGCAAAAAAAAATTATAAAATGTTAAAGAGAAAAATCAGTATTCACAGAAATCACCGTTTTTGGGGCGCACGGCTCACCTGCACACTCCAGGCCGGACTTCACATTCACACATGCACTCTTCAGCCTCACTCTAGTCTCGTAGTCCTTCCTCGAGTCTGTCTTATAAAACAGCAGACTTCCGTCTATCCACAGGTCGCACCAGTTCAGCTTCCATCGCCTGAGGACGGTCGCTGTAAGGCAGATTTACACGTCACCGGCTTCTCTAATGACTCGGAACATTTACGCCGAAAAAAAAATCATACTAATTATCGGCAAGCGCTTAGAGGTTGATGCTGATAATGGATGCAGTTTCTATGGCAGAGAATCGATTAAAAATGCTCTGCTCGACTCTTAATGAAGACGAGACGTCACAGAAGCAGCAGAATTAAAGATTCATGCAGTGTTTTGAAATGGAAGGAGGGCCACCTTTCCAATACCTCGGCATATTACGTATGGAATAAGATGCTTCAAGGTGTGCTGTTAAAGAAAACTTATACAACGGTGGGGTGGGGTGATGCGACACGCCGTGAAGCACAGTTACTATCACCACCACGGAGTTATTATATTATTATTCAATAACAGAACGTCATGTAGTGCTTTATTTCTCTTACACCACAGCAATTTGCCAATAATATCAGTTTACAAATGGCACATCATATATATATATATATATATATATATATATATATATATATATATATATATATATATATATATATATATATATATATATATATATATATAAATTTATTTATTATATATATATATATATATATATATATATATATATATATATATATATATATATAAAATTATTATTATTATTATTATATATAAAATTATATAATAATAATATATAAAATTATATATTATTATAAATTATTATTTTTTAAATCCATTTACGGATATCCTCTGAACAAATGAGTTCCAAATAATTAAAAGGGAATAAATAAATGCAGCTGGTCCTGTTGTTCGTGAATACTTTCCTGTGGTGGAAAACATCAAGGAGCAGCTTTACCTTTGACACTGGAGACTCTTTCCAAAAAAAAAGTTCAATAAAAGTAGCTACTATACACAATGGACTGCGCTTTTCCTGACTGATAGATCACAGATCATGTGACACCGAAGCATCTTTCTACTAATTAAAGTCTCATATCTGATTTGCTACTTGAGTTTACAGCAAATTCCCTATATACACCATGGGCGCGAACATAACGATCACCTTCCAAACAAGTTCTGTCTACTAACACCTCTACAGCTCTGTGTTCAGTCATTCCCTATTAATAGCCTCTTTAGCTCTGTTATCGCTGTCTACCTGCTGCCCATCACTGCACACAGCCCTACCAAGTCTCCTTTGAGAATATTTACACAGCTTGGATTGGATTTTTCCCCACATTTGCGATTCACTTTGGATAAGACAAAAATCTACGTAATACATCAGTGTAAATCTGTCGAAGCCTCGATCGACATTTTAACATTTAACGTTCTTTTTTAAAACACTAATTAAACACCAGCTCTCTTCGTTCTCTTTCTACACATCCAACTGGTTCAGAAAATGGACCTAATTACAGTTTCTGAAACGGCTACGCTATGTGAAAGATGATCATTGAACAAGCTACTCACATTGCCGCCAGAGCCAGCCCGATTTCAGCAGAGCCATGACACCAAAGCCTATCAGTTCCAAAATATCAAAGGAATATCAGACTTCTCTGTCTTTTTGGAAGTGTTAGAGACCAAAGAAACAAAAAAACACAACTCGTTAATATCTATTAGATTTGAAAACGTCAATTTGAAAGTGAAGAGCGACGTGAATGTCTGCGTTGATGGAAGGGAATGTGTGTGTGTTTACACCGTGACGCTTTCACTAATCCCATGGATGAGGAGGAGACAATAATCTGGGATTACAGAGCTCACGAACTACCAACCTCTGGAATATTCTGCCTTGCTTCTCTTCTCCTGGTGGGTTTAAAAAGCACATGGCTTTCTGCTGAGCGAGTGACTTAAATTATGACATGCATATCTATCTACAGCTCCATTTTGTTCTCATCTGACCACAACACTTTCACCCAGTTGTCCTCTGGTGGTCAGATGAGACCAAAATGGAGCTCTTTGGCATCAACTCAACTCGCCGTGTTTGGAGGAGGAGGAATGCTGCCTATGACCCCAAGAACACCATCCCCACCGTCAAACATGGAGGTGGAAACATTATGCTTTGGTTGTGTTTTTCTGCTAAGGGGACAGGACAACTTCACCGCAACAAAGGGACGATGGACGGGGCCATGTACCCTCAAATCTTGGGTGAGAACCTCCTTCCCTCAGCCAGGGCATTGAAAATTAAAAGTAATTACTAAGTCATTACCAAGTACTAAGTCATGTTTTGCAGAGGGGTCAAAAACTTATTTCCCTCATTAAAATGCAAATCAATTTATAACATTTTTGACATGCGTTTTTCTGGATTTTTTTTGTTGTTATTCTGTCTCTCACTGTTCAAATAAACCTACCATTAAAATTATAGACTGATCATTTCTTTGTCAGTGGGCAAACGTACAAAATCAGCAGGGGATCAAATATCTCTCTCTCTATCTATATATATCTATATCTATCTATCTATCTATATATATATATCTATATATATCTATATCTATATATATCGATATATACATATATATATATATATATATATATACATATATATATATATACATATACATATACATATATATATATATATATATATATATATATATATATATATATATATATATATATATATATATATATATATATATATATATATATATATATATTATTAATTTTTTTGATATATTATTATATATTTAAATTTATATATATATATATATATATATATATATATATATATATATATATAATATATATATATATATATATATATATATATATATATATATACACAGTGGTGTGAAAAAGTGTTTGCCCCCTTCCTCATTTCCTGTTCCTTTGCATGTTTGTCACACTTAAGTGTTTCGGAACATCAAACAAATTTAAACAATAGTCAAGGACAACACAAGTAAACACAAAAGACTGATAGATCTCAATTACTTTCTTTCTCAATTGTTCCTGAAGTTCTTTGGGTCTCGGCATGATGTGTAGCTTTTAAGGATCTTCTGGTGGACCTTACTGTGTCAAGCAGCTCCTATTTAAGTGATGCCTTGATTGTGAACAGGTGTGGCAGTAATCAGGCCTGGGTGTGGCTAGAGAAATTGAACTCAGGTGTGGACAACCACAGTTATAGTATGTTTTAACAAGGGGGGCAATCACTTTTTCACACAGGGCCATGATGGTTTGGATTTTTTTCATCTTTAATAATAAACACCTTCATTTACAAATTGCATTTTGATTTTTTTTTCTTGATGCAGAGATCTCCTATATTAATAATGAAATCTAAAATAGTTGCTGGTAATGCGGTAGTATACTGGTGTAGATTACAATGTCAAAAAAAACAAGTTATTTATACCACAGCGCTGTTGAGTTCTCAGTTTACGGAAGGAGTCCCCAGTGTCAGCGCTTTGTATTCATCAGAGGTAAAGCAGTAACTGTAGGTTTCCCCCCATGGGAAAGTTTGGGAAGGACAGAGAAGTCCTGTAACAGCTTGTCCCTTCATGTTTTATTCTTTACTTGGTTTCTAAGACGTTTCTAGGATGTTTTCTGGATGTTCCGGACATTCATTAGAAAAAGGTAAGGTTCAGTTCAGTTATCATAGCATGAATATTTTACTGCCATTTCACACATTCATCCAAAGATAGATTAAAAAAATATATATATATATATATATATATATATATATATATATATATATATATATATATATATATAAACCCAGTACAAACATATACTGTATCATCAGTCATGTACTGTATGCACCAAACCCACACTCACTGCTGGGCTTTTTCTGGTGTTTTCACTTACATTTCGACCTTCTTGTACTATTCCGACCCGTTCCTGATGCATCGTCATGGTAACTGTCCATAGCAACACCCCGTATGAGCCAAGTACGAGGCTGCCAGGCCATGAGCTTTTTTTAGTCACAGCTGTGTGTGCAAATATGTAAGCGGGGCTTACAGAGAGGTCTGTGAGAGCCACTTGAGATGAACAGTGATCAATAATGCAGTCTAGCTCTCGTGACACTTTCAATGCATTCGCTCTTGGGCTCTTTTATTATTTTTTTTTGCATCGATATTTTAGTTATTCTTTAAATCTACTGATCATTTGTGCAACATGGCCCAGCAAATCATCTGTGTTTTGGCACACTCAATGAATAGAATCATTCGATTGTCCTTGGAGAACTGATCAGTTTAGTGTTGAAACTGTAATAGAATTGATCGGTTAAAATATGTCAATGACCTGGACTGAAAATGAGAGAAAATGAGGTTATCAGTACACTTGACCTTCAGTGCTTCAGTAGAAGGACTCCTTTTATCTCTGATTCACACATTTTCTGATTCACACACATTCAACTTAGCTTATACGCTTGTCTGATCATCACTTCAGTGTCATTGGGTATTACAGTCCTGCTCAAATCGAATAGAAATTAAATGGAATTGAATATTTGATTATGAAGAGCAGCGAGCCATGGACCTCATCGTTCACCCATTTCCCACTTAATAGTGTATAATAATAACTTAATATTCATTTCTCATTTCTTTATTGAACCAGGTTTAAAAAACTCTCATTTACAAGAGTGACCTGGCCAAGAAGGCAGCAACAAATAACATAAATCTACAAATGTACAACATCAAAACACAAGACAACAAAATGTAGGATCACAATTCAGGGTGAGTTGTTATGTGTCCTGAGATGCTTTTCGGCTCGGTTTTAAAGAGTGGTTATTTGAGTTATCGTAGCCTTTCTGTCAGCTAGATTCAGGCTTGCCGTTCGCTTTTGATCTCTCTCACCAGCAAGGTGTTTCTACCTCCGGAACTACTGCTCACTGGATGTTGTTGGGTTTTTTGTTCCTGTTCTATTTAGAGACTGTTGTGTGTGAAAATCCCAGGAGTTCAGTCATTCCCTGAAATACTCCAACCAGTATGTCTAGCACCAACAATCATACTATGGTCAAAGTCAATGAGATTATTATTATTTTTTTTTTTATCCCATTCTGGTGTTTGATGTGAATTGAGTGAAGCTCTTGACCTGTATCAGCATGACTTTATGCATCGCGCAAGTGTACCTGTATTTCTGTTATTGTTATTACACTATATGGCCATATGTATGTGGACTACATGACCATCATACCACTTTTGGCACAAAACGTCTTTGTACGCTGCAACATTAAGATTTCTCTTCACTGAAACGAAGAGGAATGTGTTCCAGCATGGCGGTGTGTCTGTGCGCAAGACATGCTTATTTTTTTTGCCAAGACTGGAGTGCAAGATCTTGAGTGGCCTTCACAGAGCCCTGACCTCAACCGCACTGATCACTTTTGGGATGAACTAATGCACCAGTCATGGGCGCACAGTGGCTGAGTGGTTAGCACGTTCTCCTCATACCTCCAGGATCCGGGGTTCGATTCCCTGCGTGGCCCTGTGTGCACGCGGAGTTTTCATGTTCTCCCCGTGCTGCAGGGGTTTCCTCCGGTTTCCTCCCCCAGTCCAAACACATAGGTAGGCTGATTGGCATGTCTAAAGTGTCCGTAGTGTATGAATGGGTGTGTGAGTGTGTATGTGATTGTGCCCTGTCTGACTGGCACCCTGTCCAGGTTGTACCCCACCTTGTGCCCGACGCTTCCTGGGATAGGCTGCAGGTTCCAGGTTCCCCGCGACCCTGAAGAAGGAGTAAGTGGTAGAATGGATGGATGGAATGCACCAGTCCTTCTCGCAAAAAACAACAACCCAGAAAGCAGGGACTAAATCTGGAATGGGATGTTCATCTAGCAAATACAGATGTCATGCTCAAGTGTCCACATACTTAACAGTATTGTGTATGATCCAATTTGTTTAAAAGAGCCGTTTAAATTTTTTTTTTAAGAACCGATTCATTTGGGCATTCTGGAGATCATTCCCACCCACTGATTTGTAGTGTCTTCATACTGCAAAATGTGCAAGGTTGGACGTTTAGAATTGGGGGAATCGCACACGACGCCATGATGTCGAATCTTTCTTGCTTGAAATGAATCGTTTGGGGGGGAAAAAAAAGAACCGATTCTTTGGGGATTCTCCTTTCCTATTCAACATGGAAGCGGTTCCGCGGTAGCTCTGGTGCCCTCTGCCCATAGACTTAATATTGACTCTTCCTCTTCTTTTTTTTCTCCTCTCTCTCTCCTTCTCTCTTTTCCTTCCCATCCCCCACTTGGTTTGAATGCCGATGTCACCAGCAGCTCTGCTCACGGAGCCGAAAGTGCCGAAGCAAAAGCGAAGGATATCCATCCGTGTAACAAAAGCGAAGGCGGCCTGCGACACGCGCGAGGAGACTGAAAGCGATCCGAAATAGAAACCTTCAGCTCCGTTTCGGTGAGTCAGATACGTCCAGTTCTTCCTCCGAACGTGTTCTGTCGGCGAAACATCAACGGTACGCTTTCATTTCTTTCTGGCTATTATTTATTACCCCCCCCCCCCCAAAAAAAATCAGCGTTTTAACGGATCTGTGAAAGCGGTGTCGATGTCGCACGCGCGGCGCAAGGCAGAGCGCGAGACCTTCAAGGTATCAAAGAGAATGCCCTGAACATGTACACGATTTATTTATTTATTTAATCAAATCGTGTGTTGGCACGACGGACAATGAGCAAGATATAAAACACATCATGGACCATGACAGGAGGAGGAAGAAGAAGAAGAAGAGGAGGAGGAGTGGATTGACTCCGACCTCTTGCTTTTCGGGAGCCCTTTTTTTATATTATTTTATTTTTTTATTATTTTTTTCGGGGGACCTGCGTTGCAAAATGGTGTCTGTAGTCAGAGTGTGTGGATCATATTACTGAGATTTGAGTCAGGAAAGGAGAAGAAGAAGGGTGGGGGGGAAGGGTGGGGGGCACTGCGTTGCAAAAGGAAATTCTTCTTTGTCGCGCGCACGGAAGAAATAAGTCCTCGGTGTTGAATTAACGCCGTCCGGGTTGAGTCGGGATGAGTCCGACATCGTTCAATCCCGAGAAGAAGCGGCAGCTAGACGGCTGGTCTTGAGTCCAGATTGCACGTACGCTGATGAATTGACACGTGCCGTGTTAATTAACATTGTGCACTGTTCATTAATAACGTCCGGGTCGAGTCGGGATGAGTCTTACATCGTTCCTGAGTAGAAGACTGTGCTCGAGTCACAACTGCACGTGCGCGGATGAATGATCACGCGCAGTGTTAATTTACTGTGCTATGTTCATTAATAACATCCGGGATGAGTCTTACATCATTCCCGGGAAGAAGACTATGCTCGAGTCACAACTGCACGTGCGCTGATGAATTAACACATGCAATGTTAATTAACATTGTTCCATTGTTCATTAATAGCAACCGGGTTGAGTCGGATGAGTCTTACATCGTTCCTGAGTTGAAGACTGTGCTGGAGTCATAACTGCACGTGCGTGGATGAATGAACACGTGCAGTGTTAATTAACATTGTGCACTGTTCGTTAATAGCATCTGGGTTGAGTCGGGATAAGTCTTGCATCGTTCATTCCCGAGAAGCAATGGTAGCTACACGGACGGGCTTAAGTCCAAATTGCAAGTGCGCAAATGAATGAACACGTGCGATGTTAATTAACATAGTGCAGTGTTTATTAAGACCATCCAGGTTGAGTCGGGATAAGTCTTATAGCGTTGTTTTTGTTCCGGAACTGGTTGCTAGATGGCTACCAGTTAATCTCACGTCCAACTTGCACTTGCAGTATTCATTACTATTACGCATCGTTTATTAAGACCACCCGGGTTGAGTCGGGATAACTCTGAGAGCATTCGTTCCTGTGAAGAGCTTCCAGTTAAGCTCAAGTCCAAATTGCACGTGCACTGATGAATTAACACATGCAATGTTCACGGTGTCCTCATCTAAGTGTTTATTCCTCGTTGAAGGATTTTGCAGCTGCACTTTAGCAATTCTGATTTTATTCCAATTACACTGGACGCCACTAATCACTTCGGCTCCATCTGTATGCCTGTCTAACCAGCACACTATTAAACTCAATTAAAAAAAAAATACATAACTCATCTATACCTTCTCAAAGAAGCAATTTATTTCTTCATCACGGTTGCCTGGTTTCACAGCAGGCTCATCTAGCGCTTTATCAACACCTGCAGGTTTTACATCAGTCCTGCTGTGCGCAAACGAACATAATTCAGCCAGAGTACGCACCACTTTATTGAACACTACGACATGCAGACGGAGAGATGTTGTGTCCACGTCTCCGTGAAAATCTGATCTCTTGTAGTAGCGGCTAAACTTGGGATATGTTGTTAATGTTAAGATTATAGTCTACAAGACATTTAGCATGACCTGTATGACCAAGAGGCACATCAGGGGCACCCGGTTAGTCTGTGAATCGTGGCGTAAGCAGCCGCGGGTCACGTCTTTGGTACACCAAAATGACCATGTGGGTAAAGATGGATAGAAAAGGCATGCAGCGCCGGAGACTTTTGCTAAAACGGACCTTAAATGAATGCTAAACTGGACTCGTGTGTCGAGCAAATAAATACTCGAGCGAAACTCTCTAGTGTGTTCCTGACGAAATGAAAAGCTAAAATAACCGAATGTGTACTTGATTCCAGGCAGCACATGGTCGACATTACCATTGTTACCTAAAGGTGAGGTTCTGTGCTATGTGAGTGCCGGGATTAAATTTTCATATCGCAATTGTTGCCTGACGTTTCGTCTTGGATTCCAGTTTTTATAATGATAGAGATTAAAAAGTGGGCTCTGCCTTTTGGCTGCGACACGTCACGAATACAAATGCTGGTCAAGATGCTGATTACTAGGCGTGTTCACCATTACAATATTGTACACGTTGACTATCAAGATGTATTGCGCAACCTGTCCGGCACACGTTTTACTCTGGTGATGGGAAGGTCCATCCATCCATCCATCTATCTTCTATACCGCTTTATCCTTTTCAGGGTCACGGGAAAACCTGGAGCCTGTCCCAGGGAGCATGAGGTACAGGGTGCCAATCACATACACATTCACACACCCATTCATACACTACGGACACTTTAGACACGCCAGTCAGCCTACCTGTCTTTGGACTGGGGGAGGAAACCGGAGTACCTGGAGGGTACTCTCGCGGCACGGGGAGAACATGCACACACAGGGCCGTGTGGGAATTGAACCCCCATCCCTGGAGGTGTGAGGTGAAGGTGCTAACCACTAAGTCACTGTGCGTCCTTGATGGGATGGTTATGAGCTTAAATCCCAGGATTTCTGAACTGGCCCTTGATCCAAGGCTTTTATCTTTCACTCAGATATGTATAATAAAAAATATAGACTCACAATGCTTGGATTTTTCCAAGCTTGGAAGTTTAGATTTGCTCACACAGTACCAATAAAAACATCAGTGACAGGAAGAAAGAAAAAAAAAGAACAGCTTTAATAAAAATATATTTGCCAAGCCGAAGGAAGAAAAACCCCCGAAATAATGGGTATGAAACTAGATTTTAACCAAATGTATTCTGTTTCCCCAGAGGGACATTTGAGTTGGATAGCGTTATATAAAATGAGTGATGATACCCTGTGAAAAGTTATCTCACGAGTCCAATTGTAAGACATGAGGTTCCTAAATGTTCAAAATTAAGAACGCAGTTGTTTACCAAAAAAAAAAAAAATGCAACGAGAGTTGTAACGCTGTTATAAATAAACAAATTAATAAATAAACAACAGTAACATTTAGCTTATAAAATTTTTTTGTGTGTGATTATTCTACACTAAAAAATTTTTTGTGCTGGAGCAGAGCTTAGGTCAAAGCCCACCACATTAGTCGCCTCTGATTACTCTGTCTGAACTGTATTAGGCGTGATCAGATACGATAAACGCAACCTGGCTTCTCCGACACCTGTAGTCTAATCCTCTTGCCGTAGGTGATGTGGCTTTAAGCATGCCCTGGCATGTCTTGTTTAGAAAACAGAATTCTTTGTTGGCACAGGAGGACTGTGTGTGTGTTTGTGTGTGTGTGTGCACGCACAGTCCTGTGACATGCAGCAGCCGAATGTGTGTAAAGTGACCCAGTTTGCACAATGCTGCATGAAGAAGGAAAAAAATGGAGTGACTAGCACTTTCGCTCATCCCTCAAAGGAAAAAAAAATCCACCTTTGATTATAATTACGATTTGATTTTCAGTGATGTCCAAGATGAATTTTATAATCTTTTTACCCCCAATGCCACTTTGAATACCTGCTGATAGTGGCACCAGGAAGGATTTAGTCCTACCTAAAGAAGTCGATGCAGCAGCGCTTTAATATTTTAGTCTGTCAAACAGATCAGATTCCAAAACCTTCAACTTGCACGCTGATACTCTCAACGCCTCGCAAAGACGTTTTTGAGTGTTTTTTTTCTTCTTCTTCTTCTTTAATATGAGTTAGGAGGCGCAATAGTTGTTGTGTAGGTATTCTTCTAGATTTTCTGAGTAATTGGTATCAACGGAGTAAATGTATTAGTATTTGAAAAATTAAACCGAAAAGCAGTTCTGGAAGGTGACGATACTTTCGGACCCTACTGTAAATCTGCACTGTGTGTACATTACAAAGACCACCAGCTGTCCTGTCTGCCTCCCGTGTCATACAGATGTGCTTTTGTTTATGATTTACACATCGCGCCATGACCGGAGAACGTCCTCGGGCGAACCTTCTGAAGCGTGTAGACGAGCCCGCATGTCAACCCGTTTGTAAACGCGCACGTTTCATTTTAAATATATGTGTATATTTTAACTTGAGCAGCAAATGAAAATTAGTTGTCTTTTAAGCTGGTTTATTTTGTTTAAAAAAACAAAACAAAAAAAAACAAAACGACGATTGAGCATGCGTTAACGGGAAGTAATCAACAACAATGTGAAAGGTCACCACCCTGATCGACAATGAATCAGCACTTTCTGACCAATCCGATTCAAGCATTCAGAAACAGCCCTGTGGTATTAATAACATTACACTAGTAGCGTAAACCATTTCTAATGATTTGTCATGACTTCAAGAATCCCGTCTTGCTGCGTCTGGCCCTCGACTGCTGGATTCTAGATGCCTTGTGTAAAAATGTCTGCCGAATAATTCAATGTAAACAGCGAGGACGTAATGTTTTTCATGATGCTACTGCCTTGATTTTGATTTGCTTCACTTTTTTTTCTCCCTCCCTTCGCTCACTGTGATCACCATATGTTACTGTTTTGATTGTTTTCAGATTTGCACACGCTTTTCCACTCCACCTACACTTGCCCGATCAGAACATGGCAAGTGGGCATCCCATTGACTCATTTGCTTTCATGTACAGACCCGAAAGCTCTCAGAACTCAAAGAGGTTAGTGGTATTACTTAAAGTCCCCCACATCCACTCAGTGCTTCTTCATTTTTACCCCTGTAACACAGAAAACATGGAAGTGACTTCATTTGGTTAATGGAATGTGAATGCTTGTTCGGTGTCATGCTACGTTATTCGAAATTTCCTGCCCGGAACTTCATAATTAGAAAAGACCTTGAACAGAATTGCTTTGCCTTTTGTTAAATAAAAAACAAAAAACCCAGCCATAACGTAACCACTACCATTACAACGTTCCTACCACAAAATGTAGCAAACTATCATAACTTTGCGAGATGTTTACCGTAAAACACTTACAAATGAGCAAAATAACATCACTTTGGGTTTACCGTAAACACCAACAAACAAATGGGCAAGCTACAATAACTTTAGGTGTAGCGTGCCTAAGAATGAACATAACTTCTGGTGTAGCCCACCTGCCGTGAAAACTCTAACAAATGGACAAACTTCTGTAATTTCGGATGTGGAAAGCTTAACATAAAACAACATACTATAATTTGGATGCAGCCCAAACACTAACAAGTGGTCTAACTACCATGACTTTGGGTGGAGGACAAACACCAACAACTGGCCAAGCTACAATAATGTTGAGTGTCGCATACCTACTGTAAAGACAATGACAAATGGGCAAATGACTGTAACTTTGGGTGAACCATAACCATCAGCACTAACAAATGGGAACCTAGCATACATTTTGGTGTAGCATGCCTTAAAAACTACCATAACTTTGGAGGTATAACCTGCCGATCGTAAAATCGCCAATAAATATGCAAACTACTATAACTTCAGATCTAGCATGTTTACCGTAAAAATGCAATGGCACATATTTCAATTAGGCTCAAGTGGAATTTGAAACATGTACATCACTTTGGTTAAGAATAGGCAAGTAAATAAGGTATCTTTTTCTCGCCGGGCAGCGTGATTATTAGCTTTACCTTTCTAACGTCCATAGTGAACATTATAAGGGACACACATGACAGGTTTATAGTTCTGGGTGACGCTGCCCCCATCAGCCGTAGTATAATGTGTCCTGTAGTTATATTCTCTAGGGGACTCTATTTACGACACATTATAAACGAGTACTGCGTGCATTCATCATGGTCTCTTTCGCTTTCCTCACTCTCTCCATCCTCAGTTCCCCATCCATCACTGCTCTGTACTCAGGAGACGTCTGTTTCCTTTTCCTGCATCCTCATCTGGTGAACTCTCCAGTGTCACGTTATTGTACTGTCACTCACGGGCTATCCATCACACTCTTCTTTCCTTCTGGTCTTTTGATTTTAATATGAGCTGTTTCCTCCCGATTGTTCGTTTTTTTTTTTTTAGTTTTTTTTCCTCATATCAAATTTTCTGTGTCATTTTTGTAACATGAGATTTTATCTGCTTAGTGTGCCAAAGGTGTCAAATTCCTTCAATATTAATGAGAGAGAATTTTATACGGCCGCAAACCGAGCGATTGTTTGCAGCACTTTTTTGCGTGGGTTGTTTAGTATAAACCTGCAACACGAAAGGGAAAACTATGTTGCTATTAGACTTATTGTATCAGACCGATATTAGATTTTTATAATACTTTGTGTTGATCCAAATTTATTAAGCTAGATTAAGTTTGACTTTAAAAATTTTTTTTTTTTTTTTTTTAGCTTTGTAGTGCATGTTTTAAATGAACAGTTAACGTTCTGTGTAGTATTGCACAGTTTATATTTAAATTAGGAAAAAGTGAAAAATGACGTATGGCCAAAATGATACACACTTATGCAGAAAATTACGAAAGGCCCAAGGGGCCATGCATTATTAATTTTTTTTCCTTCCTTGTTTTTCGTGACCTCGACATAGTAAAAGTTGCTTTTCTCGTGATCTCGACTTGATTCTTTGTAGTCTCGAGCTCTCGGCGTAACAAAAGTTGTAACAAGAACATTAAGTCGTGATCACGTGAAAACACGAGGGGAGAAAATAACGTTTGGCCTCTTATTGCTTCTATAGAAAACTTTTTTATGAAATATGTGTTTTGATAGATATAATAACTTTCAAATGTGTGTGGGTGTTTTTTTTCTTCTCTTCTTTTGTGTACCTGTTGTTATATTTTGGTATTTCTTCTGTTTTGAGTTCTGATTCATTATTTGAGCAGTGAACCGCACTCTATCGCTTGTACTGTCGTCCATGTACTTTTTGTCTGGATGCGTTCCAAACTTTCTTCATTTTTCCTCCGTGACCTATTTTTATCTCTTAATAAACCTCATTAATCAAACCCGGCAGACACGTCTGGGAGGAGCAACCAAGTATTTTCCAAACCTCACTGATTTCTTTTGAAGCTATGCCAGCTTTGCTTCTTTAATGTGCATTTTAATGCTGACTTTATAACCGCCCCCTTCTTTTACCCCCCTTCTTTTTCCCCCCTTCAGTAAGGTTCGACCGTCTTCCAGCATGAATCCTGTTTATAGTCCAGTGCAGCCGGGCACGGCGTACGCAAACCAAAAGACCATGACATACCCAGGTGAGCTGCTCAATACTCTCACTAACAGGTGCTCTTTTTTTCTTCTTTTTTTCTTCTGGTCAGAAAGGGTGTGAGGTCCTGTGAATAGAAATGTAAATATGATCACAATATGGTATTTTAAACAACTGTTACTTTTATTAGTTCGCCATTACTGTAGCACTTTTGGATTTAACTTTGTCCTACATCAATTCTATTAGTTTATCTAATCAAAAAAAAAACCCATTAAAAGGACTAAAAGAGTCATATGTGCCATTTATAGAAATCTGCAGGTTATCAATTATATAATGTATAAGCAATATAACACTTGGGTGTGTGTTGTTATAGGAAACAACGATGGCGTGATGCAGCCAGACACGAAGTGGAGTTACTGTTACGACAGCAATGTTGATTATTTTCCAATAACAAGCAAGTCCAGAAGTGGATTATTCTTATACCTAATACCACAACAATTTGCCAACACAACACGTTGTATGTTTTATCTATTTATAGTTTAATGTCTGTGAAACAAGTTCCTGTTATCACTTACTTTATAGCAGCCGCAAATAGTCTTTTTCTTTGCTCTTGAAGTTAATAAAACGACAACAGCGCGCCGTGTTACCGAGACGCCACCGAGCTCAAAATCCTCCGTCTCGAAGGTTTTCCCATGTCGGAAAACCTAAAGGAGCAACTTCTGTTCCAAAGCGCTGACATTCGAGACGTGGTTTTTTTTTTTTGTGTGTGTTTTTTTTGTTGTTGTTTTTTTAAAATCCGTTGATCCGCCCGTGAAATTTGAACGTATTAGAAAAGTGCGCATCAATACGAACCCGTGATTTGCCTTCTGGAATGATCTATCGCCAGAGCTGCTGTTGTAGAAGATTAATCAACGGCTGCTATCTAGTCTGCTTCTCTCCAAGGAAAATAAAAGTCGGAATGATATAAGCAGGTGTTCGGGAGACGCTTTCGGTTGCTGATTAGTTTTGGCGTGTTTGAGGAAGAGACATTAGAAGAGACAGGGAATTTAGAGGAAGTAATGGTTCCTTGGGACGTCTCTCTCTCTTTAGTTCCTGATAAGTTAATCACGTTTTTTTTTCTGTCCTTGGTTTCCTCGCTGTTCGCTATTTTATTATGGAGGATGGATTGTGTTGTCCCAGAGAGTTCAGTCAGTATTGCCTCAGTATTGATCAATAGTGTCTGCATGTACACAGTCAATACAGTCTACTTAATTTCTCAGGGTTGTCTTACACAAGACAGACGTGTGTGTGTGTGTGTGTGTGTGTGTGGGGGTATGCGTGTGTGTGTTCTGAACCTGTAATCCCTCTGTGTGTGTCTGTCCTCAGGCTATCCTGCAGGTTATCCCACTACAGCTCCAGCATACACACCTAATATCTACCAGACGGGCACCCCGGGATACCCTCAAGGTAAAGCCCTGCATATCTTCCCTCATATCCTGTCTCTATTACCCAGCTGTATCCTTGGTACGTATGTCACGTGACCTCTTTGTCTTGGTGCCTTTGTTCACGCAGGATACACAACAGGAACTCCCTATAAGGTGCCCCCGGCACAGACGAATGGAGCCCCTCCACCGTACTCGGCGTCCCCGAACCCCTACTCCACGGCCATGTATCCCATCAGAAGTGCCTACCCTCAACAAAACCTCTATGCTCAGGTGGGCAAATATTTACAGCTGAAATCATATAGTTCGTTTAAATGGGTAGTTCAACCGAATCAAGTGCTTTAATCTTCTTTAAACGATTCTGATGTTTTCCATCATCTCTCTTCTCAAAGGGCGCGTATTATTCCCAGCCGGTGTTTGCACAGCCACACGTAATCCATCACACCACGGTGGTGCAGCCCAACAGCTTGCCGTCAACCATCTACCCAGCGCCGGTGCCTTCTGCCCGGCCTAACAGCGTTCCAATGGGCATGCTGAGTGGCTCCACCATGGCCATGTCCGCAGGTGGGTGCTGATTTTATTCTGACTGGTTTTGATCAGGCAACCTTTAGCATTTAATACATGCATTGGATGGCACCGTTATTTTGGGGCACCTGAACCAGGCTTTAATGAAACAGAATTGCATGCGTGTGATTTAGGAAACCAAAAAAGACATATAGCCTAAGATGTTTAATAGAGATCGAAAACAAATTTTGCATGACGGACGAACAGTGTTTTATTGTTATAGCGGTGATGGACTCTGTGTTTGTTTTCCACAGGGCCTCTGCTCACCACACCACAGCACACGCAACACATCGGCACTCACCCGGTCACCGTGCCAACGTACAGGCCGCAGGGGTACAGCTACGTACCTCCGCACTGGTAGAGCTACCAGCACACTGCATGTAAGTGGCTTCGTGCTACAGTGATCAGTGTGCTGTATTTTTCATTATGGTGGATAGATATAGAGGGAAGTAAAGCAGGTAGTAGCTTTAGTGGTTAAGAGTCTGTGTTCAAATCACAGTCCTGTCAGGGTTTGTTTATACTTCTGCGTCTGTGCACTTCTGGAGTCCGTCCACCCACATACATACATGCATGTAATGATTCTGTGTGTGCTAGGGGGCAGTGTCTGACGTCAATGGTGGCTTGACGGTTAAGGTCAGGGGTTCAAGCCCCAGCAGTGCCAGGCTCTGCCAAGCTGCCACTGTTGGGCCCTTAAGCAAAGCCCTTAACCCTCAATGCTCCAGGGGGCGCTGCATCATAGCTGACCCTATGCTCTGACCCCAAATTATGAAAAGTATGTGGACACCTGACACAAAACCTATCAAATATAAATCTGTTCCAGCCTGTGCACAAATCAAGCTCCATGAAGACATGGTTTGAGAAGGTTGGACTGGAAGAACTTGAGTGTCCTGCACAGAGCCCTGACATCAACCCCGCTGAACTGAACCTTTGGGATGAACTGGAACGTCGGACTCCACCCTAGACCTCCTCGATCTACATCAGTGCCCCAGCCTCGCTTGTACTCTTGTGTCTGAATGAACACAGATCCCCACAGCCATGCTATAAAATCGAGAGGAAAGCCTTCTCAGAAGTGTAGAGGTTATAATAACAGTAAAGCGGGATGTTCGAGAAGCACACATGGGTTAGATGGTCAGGTTTGCACACACGTTTGGCCACACTGTGCATCGTCCCTCAGAGAATCACTGCTGGATCTCTAAACACGACTCTGGGTTCTTAACAGCTCAGCTAAATGAGCAATTAGATTGGATTCCGCCCCAAAGAGACACTCTTGAGATGAACAAATGTGCAGCTTTGAGCCGTTTCCGTTGGCATGACTAGGCATGCAGTCAATAAAGCAAATGTTTTTCGGATATACGGAAGTGCTCGGATAGGTTAGAGTGGAGCATTGCTGATGCTGAGCGTTTATTGTTTAATCTGATTAACTTCCTGTGCTCTCTCTCTCTCTCTCTCTCGCTCTCTCTCTCTCTCGCTCTCTCTCTTGCTCTCATAGATCTGGAGTTCACATTGTTCACATTTCCAGTCTTCGTGGACGCAGCCTCCAGCACCGGGCCACAGAGTCCTTCTGCGAGTACAAATACTGAACGAGCAACGGTCACTTTGTGTTCTTGGCGATTTTCGTTAAAGCTGCTCACTCGGATCGAAATTTGTTCAGTTTTTGTGTTACGTTAGAAATCCCTGACCAACACCTACCAGCAGTTAAAACACACACAAAAATTCAACTACACCGAGCAGCCGTGAGCATTTTGCTGCTCTTAACACTAGGCCCTGTGCTACAGTAGTACTTTCTGTAACAGTCTGAATGTACACATTTGTGTATTAGTTCAGGGTTTTTACTTTTTGTTTGTTTTCTTTTGCGCCCCCCTTTTCTGCAGTGCTCTTGCGAAAAGCGCTGTGCTCTTTTCGTTTCTCCGTCAAAACTTGCCTTTGCGAAAAGGTTGACGTCCTCCATCTCCCGGCACATGAGTTGGGTCTTCCCGCTTATGCTAGTTTGCAGAATTTGGGGACTCTTAGTGAATCATTTCCATCTGGTACTGCCATTCTAGTAGATGCACAATCTTTAAAGGACATTTCAGCGGCTTAATCGGCTGTAGTGGACGATAAAGTGGGTTCGCCTGCTTTGGTGGGGTTTTTTAATCAGTTAACCAGATTTAGTGGACACTTCAAGTGAATTCCCCCATTTTTAAGGACGCTTTAAATGGGTTAACCATTAGTAGGTGGCGTTTGAAGCGAATTAGCAGGACGCTTTAGGACATGTTAGAACACGAAGTGGGTTAACCAGCTTCGGTGGTCATTAACATTTAGGTGACCAGCTTTGTTAGAAACTTTTTAAGAGAGGCGGGCCATTTTGGTGAACATTTCAAGTGGGTTTAATAAGCATGTAAATGGACATTTCTTTTGGGGAATTGTCTTAAGTGGACACTTCACGTGGGTTAACTAGTTTTAACGCCCACGTCAGTTAACTAGCCAACGTTTCATCTTAACTGGACGCTATAAGTGGGTTAACCAATTATTTAACCAGATTTAAGGAGATGTGCATGAGCTATTCATCTTAAGTGACAAGTGAAGGGGTTTAGCCAGTTTTAGTGCACATTATAGATAGCTAACCTGATTTACCGCAACCTTTCGTTGGCTCTTCATCTTAACTGGGCATTTCAAATGAGTGGACATTTCAGGAGGTTATCCAGCTTTAGTGGATATTTCGGTGGGTTAGCCAGTTTCACCGGATGCTTCAAGGGCAGGGCAGAGGGTAAGCCTGTTTTTAGTGGATTTTTAGTATTTTAGTCAGTTACCCAGCTTTAGTGCACATGTTAAGTTTTACTGGACATGTCAGTAGGATGTCTGGCATCATATCTTACGAAGCTGTGAAGCAACGTCGATATATTATCCATGCAGTATGTAAAACGTGAACAAAATGAGCAAAAGGCCTGCTGTAATAGGCTTTACGTGCACATGCTTATCAATCATGCACTCACCCGTGTGCATATGCAGAAATCATAGAAGAGATACAATAAGACAGGAGCAATGCAGCTGGTGGTCTCGGAGGCGTAGGGGTTTAATGAAGCGTGAAAACCGCGCAGGAGGGTTCGAGGCCCTGGTCATAAAAGACGTAGTTGTATTCTGTATGCGCTTAGATCTGACATATAGGACTTTGTGTAGGACTGACGCAAGCATGCTTACTTACTTCAGTGATTTTCTTTCCATCACGTCAAATTCTGACCAAATCAAAGCACCAGCCTTGGACGCTACGTTTCCGAGTGTGGTTTGCAATAAATTTCAGAAGTCCACGAGGTTTTCATGCGCCCGTGTAGCGCCAAGGACTTGTTACTAGGCAGCTGAGAGGGGAAACGAAACACTGTCCTGGCTTTTTACTACTGTTTGGAAAGCACCCTTGGCATCTTTCTCTTTAATGATTCACATGAGTGGTCACGTTCGGCACAAAGCAAGAAGTGAAACATCTTGTTTTAAGTCATCATATCCATAGCTAACTAGCGTGCCGGTTAGGTGGCTGGATGATGACCTAGCATGCTGGTAAAACCTAGCTAGCATAATAAAAATACAAAATAGCTACATATATCCAGAGTCTACCATTTAAACTAATTGAACATTGTAGTGCATTCTGGGTAAGTTCTATAGTCCTATAATTTACAGTGATATAATTTTCAGCTGAACTAGCTGAATTCAAGTATGTCCTTAAAGTTGGGTTCAACAATGAACCCAACAATGCTGTCAGAAGGTCATCAAGGGTGTGTTAAAAACAGTTGGAAAGCAGGATGTGGGTCGTCTACCCGCCCTACCCCCCCGCCCCCAATCCCGTCTCTCTCTTTCCATGCATGCTAGTTGTCTTAGATTTGGGGCAGGCCATAGTCTTGAGGTAGCGCTAAAGAAGAAATTAAAATCTGTGTTTTATCATGCATTAAGTTCTCATGCCTGGGCATAAGAAAATAGTTAGTATGAGTGAGAGACTACATTGCTCAAGAAACTCGTAACGAACGTATATAACATTCAGTAAGGAATATTGCACTCTTCAAAAGTAATAATCTATGCTTGTAGTTGGTACAGTACTTAATCTTAAATAAAAAGCGCATTTATTGTACATTTCAATTGTGGTACTCTAGTCTTCCAGACAAAAAAAAACACTGAAGAGATCCATGCAAAATATTATATATCATTGCAGTATTCTTCCATATTTTAACCACTTTATTAGGAAAAAAAGGAAGTCTGTGTTTTATTAAAAAGCGACAAAATGGAGTTTGCAGGCTATATTTCAAATGGTCACACTAGTCTAGAGTTGTGTGTTTGTCTAGGGGAGGTCGTCGCCCTGGGTTGTGCCGTGTCGGTCCGTGTGTATGGTGAGATTCGCAGCATTCCTCTGTATCCTCGTAATTGTTGGTTTTATGCAGTTAAGCATCATGAAATAACCCAAATTTATAGTTTCGACGGCCGAAGCATGCTCTTTGGCTTTCACGTGGGCTTGGCTTAAAACCTCGGACGTGCTGAGTCGTTAAAAGTAAAAGTTGGTTCAAAAAGTCGTTACATTCTGAAACGTTCACATCGCAATGAATTTGAACGAGTCGTTTTGCTCGAATATAAGATGTCATGGTAATGGTTTCTATGAAGCTTGTATTCATGAAACTTATGTGCTTATAGTTTTTGTTTTTTATATTTGGTTGGTGATAAACATGTAACGTAAATGTCATTTTTCATCCTTTTTAGCCGTATGTGCAGAATGTTGCAGTGTCAGTATAATCGCTAAGCATTACATAGCCAGACCTTTAGCATTTTGGAGCATTTTGTACGCCTACAGAAATAAATAACAGAGAACCAAGAACCGCCTACAGAGATGATTCGACAGACCTTTTCCCCATCAACAAATAATGATAAATAAATAATCAATAAATAATCAATAAATAAAGATGATCTCGTTTACTCACGGCTCCGAAACAAAACTCTAACAGCTTGTAATCAAGCAGATCCTTACTCCAATGATTCTGAAGCCTGTGGCCAGAAAAGTGTTAAAAAATAAATAAATCTCAGATGCTATGTGGCCTGTGGGTGGCGCTTCTGACGCTGAGACTACAGCATACATCACATATTAAGGTGAGTAATGACATTAAGGTGAATAATAACATTTAGAAATGTTAATAAGAGACATTATTGCTGTAATAAGCACAAGCGTTATGAATTCAGCTCCATTGAAGTGTGTTACTTTTATCCAGTGCATCAAAATTCCCTAACAGACCACCATGTTTGTCCCGGTTTTGTCACAGCGCGTCATCTTAACGCTGTTCTGCCTGAGACACGGCACGACATACACGAACGGAACGAAATTCTGATAATCCTAACGAAGGAATGACATACGCAGCTAAACATTTTAAGCTATGCATTTTAATCGAAGATTATTTGTGACTGATACAGTAGTAGAAGCCTACGTTTTACACACTTTATACACTTTTTACACACACGGCTCATCGATCCTGGAGCGAAACGCAAGCAGCAGCAGCGCATGGCCGCTAGGAACAGACCTGTGAATACTGAGAAGCGAGACGTATTTGCGAATGTACATATCCGAATATTATACAGAGAATAAGTATTTTGAGTATTTGAGCACTAGAATGTATTTTCAAATACATGTATTTTCTCAAAGACTTAAGTACTTAGGTACTTTTCCACCCAGGTCTGTTGTAGGGAGTGTGATCAGTTTCCATTCCTCGTTTCAACTTTGTTTACTTACGGCTAAATTGTAATGATTTTTTCGTCGTTTGTTTGTTCAGTATGATGACCGTGCAACCTAATGTCACTGTTTTCACTACATCGTATATCGTCTGCTCAATGCCATATAATACTTCAGGGTTCTTTTTATTTATCTTCAGGAACTTCTGGAATATTTTCGACGTGTTAAGAGTCTTAACAGTTTGGAAAATACGAATGAGAACTCCCCGGATTGTGCTCGCGAATGCATTCGAGGCTTGGTAATAATAGAGAGTCTCTCTCGTGGAGGTTTTCATCCTGAACAAAGTGAACGAATCCAAATTTTGAACATTCGTGTTTTATTCCAGAATAGATTCAGTCAACTTGTTACTACAAGATTTGTCGGCCTCCTTAGTTTTTTTTTTTTTTTTTTTTTAAGATGCAAAAAGAATTGAGCAACATTATTTAAGGCGCATAACTGGACCATAAAGACCACCGTTGTACCTTTTTGAATGTCCATTTACATATATATACACACGCTTTTTTCCATCTTTGTACAATTGTGAAGGATCAACTGCATCCTGTTGTTTTTTTTTCCTTTTCTTGCAACTTTACACTATAACCTGGACATGTCTTTCAATGTAACGGATACGTTGTTGATTTTAAGGGGTCATTCGGTTGGTTTTATACATTAAATCCAACTCTTGTGGTTACCGTTAGCCTTTCCTGTATATGGATTTTGTACAAAGGGAATGAATCCACTTCAAAATTAAAAATAAATAAATAAATAAATTCCCCTACATGTTTAAGGCAATATTTAAAAAAAAAAAGACAAATTTCACTCCTTTTTTTCTTCTTCTTTTTTTTAAAGCAAGGAACACTTAAACATTCTTGGCTGTACTACATGACCTAAACCAGTACGTATTTTGCTTTCTGTGTTATCTGTACACGAGAATATATGTTCACATACTAATTAGAACTCTAAAATATTAGTGACGTACATTTTGCCCTAGAGAATGTTTTTCCACTCGCTGTAAACCACAGAGTTTCGCAATTCTCGTACGAGCACTTGATTACGGATACTAAACCGAGATGGAAACGTAGGCCGACACATCGTCTTCCGAAATGTAGTCTTCATGATGAGTTTTGGTTTCATCCAGCAGGGTTTGAATCGGTTTTACTCTGCGCTTTTCTGTCTGTTACATGATGTTGCAATAGTTATTCACATCAGGTTTGTGCAAATGAAGTCCAGTTCGGTTGTTTTATGTTGTAATGAGGATCTGTTTGCTGATCTTGGTGAATCAAAAACCAGGGTTGTAATTGTATTCTATTTGCTGTACATGTAAAATGTAGACCATTCAATAACTATTAAAAATCTTTCAAAAACAATTAGGATCTGTCCCGCTTTGTGGCTTGTTTAATCCCTACATACGTCATTTAAAAAATAAAAATAAAAATCTTCTCATTAAAGTGCACCTGTTGTTTCATTTTGATGTTTGTTTATGAGTGGAAAAGTTTTCACACCCTTGTGATGAAATGTAATATATTAAGTGTGATAGGTTACACGACTAGTCCTTCATTATCACAAACAATAACGTGATCAAGCAAATCCGGTCAAGTAAATAAGATATTAATTGTAAGGGGGGGGGGGTTAAATGTAAATTATTCTCTAATGACTTCAATTCTTATCCTTGCCATCATACCTGTATGCAACGTTCGTATACTCTGAGCCGAGGATGTTTTGAATAATAAATAACTAAATCTCAAACTATCAAAAAAAAAGCCATAATATGTTTTTATTTATATATATATATATATATATATATATATATATATATATATATATATATATATATATATATATATAAAAAAAATGAGAGAGAGCGCGAGCGAGCGCAATACCAGGGGTGGACAATTAAAGTACTGAAAAATTATACTTAAGTGAAAGTATAGACAATATATTAAAAGTATTAATAATTTTTTTTTTTTTTACTCAAGTATCAAAAAGTTACTGTTTTCCTAATTAAATTAAGTTAATGCCGCATTTCATGTAAAAATTACATTTTACGATGTATTTAAAGCTGCTGTTTGGCCTTAAAAAAAGTTGACAAAATTTCTCATTAGCTAGAATTTGACTCGACTGCCTGCCTAGTTATGTTCGCTACTGGGATCGATGCTAGTCTAACCCAACGGTCCCCAACCTTTTTTCCGCCACTGACCGATTTAATATCAGTCAATATTTTCACGGACTGGCCTTCATGGTGTGGCGGATAAATACAACAAAATAAAATGATACGACCGTCATAAAAACTGGGGTATTTAAAAAATATAATAATAAACGTGAATCCAATGTGAAATCGCAGCTTTATTAGCTGCGTCCTGGTAATATCACGCCACCAACATAGCGTGAGTAACTTCCGCTCTACCCCTTAACGTATCACGTGACCAAGTAACATATCACGTGATGAGACAAGAGTCTTGACTTGTGTCAAGAGCGAATTGTAGACGGATGTAACGGAGAGAATCCGGTCATTTTTCAAAATAAAACATCATTCAGACTCCGATAATAATGCAAGTTATTTATTCTTTTTGTGCGGCCCGGTACCAAATGACCCACGGACCAGTACCGGACCACAGCCCGGGGGTTGGGGACCCTGGTCTAACCTAGCGTTAGCGAAACGGAACATCATATCTTTCTTAAATATACCTAGTTATTGTTAACAAATCAGTCAGGCTGCTTGCCTCGACATGTTTTAAATGGGTTCAAATCCTTCTATCGATGTGAAGAACATGTTTATACAAGCATTTACTTTGGGGGGAAAATAAAAAAGTTCCTGAGGTAGGGCTAGCGCTGTTCATCCTCGAGTTCAACACCGGTGACTTTGCGATCTTCAACTACGTCGTGTAGCATAAGAAGGTCTCTACTGTACGTCCTGTGACTTGATTTGACGCTAAACTGAAATGATTCAACATTAAACTTATGTCACTGGATGCTAAACTGGGCCCGTTCAACTCCTAAATAGTGTTCAGTCATTACTTTGGATGAACAAACGAGTACTTTTGAAGGTCTGAATAATAAAAAAAAGTAAGGAGTAAAAAACAAACACGTTTTCAATTTTATTAAGAGTACAAATATTCAATAAGTATAATTAATCAGTATAACTACTGAAATATTTTCAACCTCAGCAACACACACTACCGTTTCACCTGGACGTAATAACCGCAGGCTGCAACACTGAACGCTTAAAGACTTTATTTCCCTTTTTTGTTGTGATTGTTTGTTTGTTTTTTGCAGTGTATTTGTTGCGTTATCAACATGTCTATCATTGTAATAAATACAGTAGTTTATTCAGTTCTTAACGACTCCTTGGCCTGGCTAACCAACCTCCACCACTAGAGGGCGACATTTCTCTCTCTCTCTCTCTCTCACACACACACACACACACACACACACAAAAAGCTCCAAATTCCGTCCCAATAGCATCCTTATTCGCTCCACGCGTGCACTATGTAGGGCGAGTAGTGAAGGATACAGCCTTACGTAGTGCACAATTTTTTTTTGTTTTTTGGGATGTATCCTTTATAAACGTGTCTCACGCGATCCCTCCGACGTGTCGCCATGGAGTTTTTGCACCCCTCCCCTCCCCTCGCTCCAAGCTCGGCCGGAAACTCCGCTCCATTTCCATTCCAACCTCGGCCCTCTGAGTACGGACTTGGTGGGGGGTGGTGTTGGGGGGGGTGTTTATTTTCAGCACTGCGCACTACATGGAAAGGTTTGGGAGCACGTTATGGCCGCTTAACCTCCTCTAGGTACTCAGGTTAAGTTCTCCAGCTTCAGTTCTCCCGTTATTTCAGTTGAGACCTCGTTTTGCAGATGTATGCGGCGGCTTGGCGGCTGGAGCTTCTTCTCTCACTTCTCTCGGGACTCTTGTAAACATGCAGCCCCCGCCAAGAAAGGTACGCTTTTAATTCTTTCCTATATCTGGAATAAGACGATTAAAATCTTGAAATGCTTTGCAGCTGGTCTAAAACGGGGTTTTTTAAATAGCAGAAGATCTGCCTGGAGTAACATTGTGTCCAGTTGAGAAGTTTTCAGAGGCGCTAATGTTACATGTTGCTACATGTTTTTCCCACACAGCCATTGACTCCAAGTCTAAACCAACTTCTATTATAATGTAGCCTTTTATTTATTATTCACAAAATAAAGCTCTAGTGGTACACTGTAATGCATGCCATTAATCAATTTTATTTGTAGAAATCAACCTTACTTTATACATTTCCTATATATTATATATATATATATATATATATATATATATATATATATATAACATAGACACATTGTCTGTGTGTGCATAATATAATGTACTATAGAATATGTATTTAATTGATGTTGAGTATTCTCTGCTCTGAGGACGTGTAAGAGTTTGGAGTTAAATGATAAGGGCGAAGATCGCTTTTCGTCATAATGAGATGCACCACCTGAAGCTGTTTTTAATCTTGCCATTAATATCTCACCGACCCACATGACCCCTTTATAACTTCTGATCACAGAGGATTATCTGTAACGATGTGTTATAAATCCTTAATATCCCCAATTAATATAATGCTGCTGTAAATGAATTGATATGCGACAAGGGTATTTGGACGTTCGGACAGATCCGAGCAGAAAGCAGCACGAAATAGCCTGGAAGAAAGAGGAAGGAAAAAAAATCTTTTCCGTGGTTGATAAATATACAGAAGATATAAGTGTATACACAGTATAGTGACAACGCTGGTTTTCGATTCACCGAGATCGGCGAAGAGACCCTGATGACAACGTAAAACAAGAGACTTTACACAAACCTGAATCTGAATGATTGAATCTGAATGATCTAAATCTTAATGGTCTGAGTGATCTGAATCTTGATGATCTGAATCTGAATTATCGGGATCTGAGGTGTCTGAATTATCTGGATTGGAATGATCTGAATTATCTGAATCTGGATGATCTGAATCTGAATGATCTGAATCGGAGTTATCTGAATCGGAGTTGTCTGAATCTGAATGATCTGAATCTGAATCGGAGTTGTCTGAATGATCTGAATCTGAATGATCTGAATCTAAATGAGATGAATGATCTAAATCTGAATTTTCTGAATTTGAATGATCTGAATCTGAGTTTTCTGAATGATCTGAATCTGAATGGTCTGAATATCTATCAAGGTCAAGCAGACACGATATGGTGTTCAATGCAAAACAAGGTAATAAAGTAAATAAGGAAATTCGTTTTGCTGATCTACTCAGAGCAGAAATGTGAAATGTAGATCCTCCTACATATATAACAAAAGAGTTATGATATGATCTACAATTTGATCCGATTTTCTCCCGATGCGTTATCCAATACAGGTGGATCGTTTCACGCTGCAAACACCACAACAAATTATTACGGTGTTGTAATAGTAGTACGCACTTAGTTTTACATGCATTTGAATTTGACGTCGACAACAAGACTGCGTTTATTTCAATAACTAATCGATTAAATAAATAGAGTGTGTAATCGTACAAGTCAGCGGACCTGGAAGCATGTTCATTTTGGTTAGCGATACACTGGATACTAGCGCATGTATAATAAATCTGATGTGTGACCGCTGGAGTGATTCTGTATAATAACCCAAATCCGCCGTGTCCCGCAGGTGAAAGTGAGTCAGGAGCTGAAGCACGCTCACGCAGAGCAGCTGAGCAAACTTAACGTGAAACATCAGACTGACTGTGACCTTCTGGAAGACCTGAGGTGAGGCTTCTGCGAACAGGACTGTCATCAAGGATTTCTGGTGTGCACACGGTGTACGATTTAAAAAAAGAGGCAGCACAGGGCAGCGCTCGGCTCAGTGGGTAGGATTCGGCGAGGTTAAATTCCCAGGGTAGACCAGAGAGCTACAGCTGGGCCTTTCAGCAATGCACTTAGCGCTAAACTGCACCCATGAAAGGTCTCCCCAAATGAATATTCAGGCCTCTTCGTCGTGTAGCCATGACGATTTGGGAAACTGGGTTTACACCATGTGATCATCAAAGAATTCTTCGTTTGTGACTTTTAGTTTATTTAAGCAGGGTGTGGTCACATCTCTTTTGCAACAAAATCTTTACCTAAATGCGAGCCCTGGCCAAGAAGGATAAATAGCTACCACAAACAACATTCGGACACGGGATGTCACAAAGTCCTTCCAGGATTACGCAGAAATTAATGCAAAATCAAGCAAACTCGGCAATATACGGATTAGCTCGCAAATATTCGAAATCGTTGCGGATTGTCCCGCGGTTTCGGGCCGAGACGCGTCACATGACGTCATCGCTACCCGCATCTGATTGTTATAGTATTACAGTGTAAACAACAGCTTTTTGTACTATGAAAGTAATATATATATATATATATATTACACGTATATGAATGTGTATAATTATATATGAATGTGCTAATAATTATTGGTGCCCTTCCCCTCGCTTCCCTTGAAATGCCCTGACCGTGCATCTTTATATAATTTTTTCCAGAGACCTTTAACTACACACATTCAGGATCTTTAACAATACGTGTTGCACAGTGTGATATTACACCTTTTGTCCTGTGCGATGATTATATGGGAGAGAAACAGTAGTGTGCATTGTAGCTGACTCAGACAAGCCCGGTCAGTGCTCTGCAGTCTGAAAAACACCTTGGGCTCTTGGGAGCACCTCCATTGCAAAATGTTTCAGGCAGAAGGTTGGCTTCGACTTTGACTGTGTAGTCGCCGTCAGTAAGGCACAGGAAACGCTCAAAACACCGTCGCGTGCGACGTAATGCCACGTTCCTAACCGCAAACTCAGATCCACGGAATAATAAACGACTTTGACATGGAGGTCTATGACATCACATCACACGTACGTGTAACAAGACTCAGGCAGGATATTAGTGCTGGAAATGTGTGCAGGTTTGACTCTTAATATTGTGTGTGTGTGTGTGTGTGTGTAGGACGTACAGCCAGAAGAAAGCAGTTATAGAGAAAGACTACGCGCAGGTAAGTCTGAATAATTGAATAACCTGTGTCTGTGTGTTTGATTATTTTCTGTACCGAACAAGCTGCAGGAAAAAGAACTCGTAACAATTCGATAAAATCAGCAAACTCCCTTCCCTTTTTTATTTGGGAAATCTTGCGTGTACGCTGTGATTGCGGTTTATTAGCCATGAAGAAATATTTACTCCAGAGTAGCCAAAACGTTTTGTTTTCATTTCATTCGTTCATGTTTTTTGAAGAGGAGTAATTCAGTGTCATGCTGTAAGTGTATCGGGTTCAGAGCGGCGTGTGTACAGGTCAGTTTAGGGTTTGAAGTTGAAGTTTCTCCCCCTCCCCTCGTTTTTTTTTGGCAGTGGCTTTGTCCCGGTCTGTTATCTCAGAGGAATGTACATCTGTGACTGCACAGTGCGGGGATCTGCTGTGGAGGCCAGACTTGCTTTCTGAACTCGATGCTCCGCCGTCGATAGCGTGACCGCTGTTTGGACCACTGTTTATCAGAGCTGTTTGCAAATAAGCTAAAAACCAGTAAATGCACTTCACTCACGTTTACGTCAATGCATCCGACAATAATCGGTCATACGGCATACTGCGCCGTTAAACCCGCGTAGTATCGTTCTGAAAACACAGTCACTACAATCATGTGGTGTTCCTTTTTAGGCACGCTGCTGAGATAAAGAGCATAACACAGCTGGAGGACCACGTGGACTAAATCGAAACATTTTCCCAGGTATATATTAAAAAAAAAACCTTGAGGTTTCGTGTTTCATCTGTTCAGCGAGGTCATTTATCTGAACGAACGTTACTACGATATCTTGATTAAGTGACGGCCACTGTTAAATAAACGGAACATCACGTGCGTGAGAATTTGTGACGCACAAACACATAAAACGACATCCGGATTAAAAAGGCTTGGTCATGGGAAAGCTTGGAATCCTGTTGTTTTAACCTCGTGGGACGCGGCGCAGTGACGATCGGACCATTTCCTCCCGTCCAAACCGCTGAATGTGCGTTACATGGCCTCCCTGGAATGAGGGTGAAAGCTTGAAAGCATGAAAAGCAGACCTTTTGGTTCGAAATTGTTGGAATTTGTGCAGCAACCCTGCACGGTAGGAATGTTATTTAAGTTCGAACTGACGTGTAACGTACTAGTTTGGTAACCAACGGCAACGCCGAACGCTCCAGGGTTTCAGGAACGACTGACGTGAGATATTTTATACGAGAGCAGTATGGGTGGGCAGGGATATCTTATGATACACGATAAACTACGAGTATGTTGTTTACAAAGTGAGAAAATGAACTGGAGGAAAATATATTTAAAAAACCAGCAAAACATCAAGGTTTTCCAACAGAATATTAACGCAGAGTCAGCGACTTCCAGATTTGAGAATTCCAGAATTGTTGGTAAAATGTCACAAACAAGGAAAGTGTATTGAGATATAAGGGTTATAAAAAAAACAGAAAGGCCGGTCCTTTTGTTTTTCCTATACACTGTAGACATTTGGGTTTGAGATCAAAAGATGAACATGAGACGACAGATCAGGGTTTCAGCTTAGGTTTCCTAACGTTTAGATCTAGATGTAAACATTGCATTTGTTGCTAAAGAGGACAAATCAATACGGAGACCAGAGGAGCTGCCTATGGGAGAAAAGCAAGCTATTTGGAAACCGAGAAAAGAAGGTAAATCGTTCAGAGACAGAAGACACAAAGCATTGGCCTTGCCGTTCCAATACTTTTGGAGGGGAACGTGTATCCACTCGTTTTGGCATTACGAGTCAGTCGACATTGCATTTCTCCGTTAAAGGTGCATTTTTTTCAATCTTTATTTGTACAAATAACCCATCGGATATGTGGAACATGATTTTTTTTTTTAACGTTGGATTAAGCAAGGGCGCACGGTGGCTTAGTGATTAGCAAGTTCGCCTCACACCACCAGGGGTTCAATTACTGCCGCCGCCATGTGTGTGCAAAGTGCTGCGGGGGTTTCCTCTGGGTACTACGGTTTCCTCCCCCATCCAAACACATGCATGGTAGGCTGATTGGCGTGTCTAAATTGTCCGTAGTGTATGAATGGGTGTGTGTGTATATGTGATTGTGCCCTGTGATGGACTGGCAACCTGTCCAGGGTGTGCCCCGCCTTGTACCTGATGCTCTCTGGGATAGGCTCCAGATTCCCCGAGACCCTGAAAAGGATAAAGCGGAATAGAAGATGGATGACTGCTTGGATTAACAAATTAAGCTGTATTAAGTCATTTGGTTATCGAGCTCAATTTGTCTGAAAGATTCTTTTATGCTTTGCTGATTGATTGCTTTGGCGTCCTGTATTCAAGCACATGTGTAGTTATTCCCCGTTTGTTTACTTCACACTTTATTCATGTGAATAAGTGTTCAGGATGTGACCTTGATGACCTGACATATCGAATGACAAAGCACTTTTTTCCAAGCCTTTTCGAAACAACACTGTAAAAATGAATCCTGTTTCGCATTTCCAGGAACGAGGCTACACTTCTAACATTTTCCCATCGAGTTAAAACACCGCGTATGCACGCACGTACTGAGCGTATTTCCTCTTCCAGGTTCGTTTGCTTCTCTGCTTCGACCTTGCTGTTTGAGCCATGACAAGCGGTGAATTGTTTTATTATCAGATAGCTGCGATAAGACGTGGCACGCGATGTAATTGTACTCTGGAATAGCGTTCCCAATACCGCTGGAGATTATTATCTTCGTTTTTTTCCCTTGCGTATTTGCGTATTAAGAAAATCGTGTCGTTTGTGTAAATGCTAATAACTTATCCTAGGTGTGTCGAGCAACACTAGAAATGACACGACCTTTCAAACGGGGGATTTCAAACGATAAACAGAGTCAACCTTTATATCACACACTACAATTTCAACCTCGATCTGGTTGTTTTATCGGCATTTTCCGCTGATATCCGCCTAGTTCTTACTCGATATCGACTCTAGCCATTGTGAACGCACTTAATAAAAGTCTCGGGTGATTAATGCATAGCACGTGTCCCGTGCTGAATTTTCTGATTCAGCATCCAGGTGTGGTGTGTTGCTAACTCCCGAGGCACACAAGAGACTCCAGTGTCTGTGCATTTGAATGAGGCTCGACCAGATGCACCACCTGGATGTCCTGAATGGCTTGTGATTAGAGGAGCCTCTCTCATCCTCATCTTCTCTCCCGCTAAAGCCTATTGAGACGAGGCCAGTGGGCTGGCACGCTCTTACAAAGCCAGATTGTGGTGTCCGGTCCTGGCAGGCACTCAGGAGCTCAATCAGGGCCTGGACGCTGATCAGGGCACGCCATTCTCTTTATTCTACCGTATTCAGGAAAGGAATGCGTCTCCTCGCTTGTAAAGCACGGTGGGAACATTCTAGGTTGCTTCCGTGCTTGACCAGCACCTCAGCGTTCTGTAAGAGCTGATTTCAGGTATCAGTGTATCGGTCAGGCAGAACCTCGATAGTCAACTAGTGGACAAAGGAAACCAGGGGTGTTATTTATTTATTTATTTATTTGTTTTTAAACCCAACCTCGTGGTCTGTTTGCCTGGTCAGTCGCTCTCGGATACGGACCGCAGCAAATGTCCACAGTGTGAAAACCACCTTAGAAATGATCGCAGATACGTTCGGGTGAATGTGTAATTCCTAAGAGTTTTAAAGCAATCCAAGCAATCATAGCTGTAGATTATATAATATATCGGCTATAACATACGTTGTTTTTACTATTTAGCCACTCGCCCTGTCTGTGCTATTTTCGGTTATGTTTGAGCTTTTAATATAGTCTGGGGATCGGGAGGTGGTCAAATTAGTCGGCATTTCAAAAAATCTACTTCTATGCAATGATTGCTTTTGGGATTGACATCCAAAGTCTTTTTTTATTATTTAATGATTACCGAAATGGATTTTATTTTTCAGTTCCGTAACCGGTGTTATGAACGATCCGCCATTGTTTCTCGTAGAAATGCTATTTGCAGTTGAATTACACAGTGGAGCCACACTCGATTTACATTTCATTGCTTAAAAGCACCCCCCCCCCCCATCTCCTCCTCCTTCACAGGCACTGCAGAAGTTGGCTTCTCAGTATCTGAAGAAGGAATGGCCTGGGGTCCAGTTGGAAGAGCAGAAAGACTATCGGTACGTTAGCGAGCGTTAATGTTCGGCTGCGAATGCATTTCGCATGTGATTCGATTTTGTTCTTTTGTTTTCTTCCATGCGTGTTTGCAGGAACGTGTGCACGGTATGGAGGGCGTATCTAGAGGGTGTAGTGAAAGTGACCCAATCTCGGATCACTGGCTGCGACAGCTACAGGAGCCAGGTTGCAGAGCCTATCAAGACTTTCCGGGGGCACAAAGAGCAGCAGCTAAAAAAGGTACGCCGCTTGCTGACACACTCCGGGGAGGTGAAGAAATAAAAACTGTAATAAAGTCGCTTGCTTTCGTCATTCAGGATATCCCGGAAAGAAATATAAAACTCGAACCTTATACGGTATCAACTGCTATGTCTCCTTGTTTTTTTTTGTGCCTTAGTGTATCGAGCAGCTCACACGAGTTCAGGCTGAGCTGCAGGACACGGTGAAGGACCTGACCAAGTCCAGAAAGAAGTACCAAGAGACAGAGCAGATGGCCCAGGCTGTGAGGGAGAAAGCAGATATGGAGGCAAAGTGTGTTTACTGAGCACCGCTCATTACCTTTAGCTCTCCCGTTATGTTTGTCCTCTAAGGGCAGATGAATGAACTCTGACCCCAGTCTGCCCTCTCCCGTCTAACCAGTCGGTGAAGTCGAATAATTTGTTATAGTGTTCACGGCTAGGAATACTGCAGTATAACAAACAAAGGCTATGATGCTTCTTGTTATGTGAGGAAATGATAAGTTTGTGAAGGGCAAGTCACTAGGAGTCTGCGTGAGTTAGTAGATAAAACTGCGTATAGCGTCAAGCGGTTTTTATTTCATTCGCCAGATTTCTCATTACAAATCTGAATAGGTTTTCATCTCCAAACATTAATGATCAAGACAAGACAATATCCTGGAAATAGAATAATACCGACGATGAAAGATTAACATAGACCATTTCCATTATTAGTTTCCTTATAATCTGTGCTTCTCCGAATAATCCATCTCAGTGGAGTCAAAACACCAAAATACATGCTCTCGCACACAAGCCCAGATTTCTTAACCTGACGCGCGCTCATATTTAGGATTTCACCCAGACTTGATCATGTTTGGGTAGTGCTTTATGATTTCACCCCGCCCTTGCCGTCTGAGGAAATTTCCTTTTGGCATCGGCACGAATAGTACTGCGGTCTACTTGCAGTTTGGGGATTTATAGCATGAGTGCAGAATGTGTTAAACAAGCGTTACCCTCCCAGCACACACACATTTCCACACAGGGCGGAGATGGAAGGAGAGCAGTCGGCAGTGGCCTTTCATTGTTCTGTCAGAAAACCAGAGGAAGTCACACCTGAGGAGGAAGTGGTGCTTTTGCGTGTACATTCTGGAGTCGCGATGAAAGACAGATTCGCCATTGTGTACGCAACCATTGTGTTGTCCATTTTCCCGGTCTAAATATACCTTTTTCTGTTCTCTCCATCTTGACGTGTCCCAAGGTCCAAACTCAGTCTGTTTCAGTCCAGATCCAGTTTAAAAAGAGCAAGCGTGAAGGTGAGTGGAGCAGTTACAGCACACCGCCAGATTGTGCATTCCTACATCCAGTCTGTGTTAGTTTAACGCTTGAACCAATGCCCGAGTTGGCTTCCTTTTATTCATTTGAAGGAACGTTCAAGAACATACACATTTTGCTCTTTTTCCCAGTTGAAAGCCAAGAGAAATGAGTGTAACTCCAAAGCCACCCACGCCAGGAACGAATATCTGCTTAGTCTGGCTGCAGCCAATGCCCACCAGCGCCGTTACTACGAGACCGAACTGATCAGCTGCATTAAGGTGACACTCCATTTCTCGCCCAGTTTTTCACCTCAGGTCTGTTAGGGAAGAGGAGTCACAACAAACAGAGCAGCTGGCCAACATGTGCAGTCATGGTGGGTGGCATACCAGTAGAAATAAGACACTCGGAGAAAGGAAGCTCTGGAACATGTTTTTAATCAAGTCAAAAAAACTAAACAAAAAAACGTAAAGTTAGCGATCTAAATGCCCTAACTAGCTTAAATATCTAGACAGCAAAATACCATTGATCTATTTTTATACATTTTTTTGCAGTAATTTCTCATCATTTTAAAAAATTTTATTTGCTAGTCGATCCGCACGCACCAGCTGGAACCATAGAATTCACGATGGTGTAAACGGTTTGCAGCAGCAAATACGCGCTATTCTTTTCCAACTTCCAAATCCAAGTGCATTCGCTATTTTGTCTGAAAGTCTAATAAGGTGTGTCTGAGCAGGAATCGTTTTCGAGAGAATACACCCACGAACCACGAACAATAACTCTTACTAAACGGGGATGATTGAAATTAGACTCCAGCGGAGATAGAATCACGATTTCTCACGAAAGAGAAGCCCTCGCTTATCGTGTAATTTATAGTACCAAATATAATGTGTAAACACATGCATAACATATGCATAACATATTTATATATGTCCATCCATCCATCCATTATCTGTACCACTTATCCTTACTGGGTCGCGGGGAACCTGGAGCCTATCCCAGGGGGCATGGGGCACTTGGCTGGGAACACCCTGGATGGGTTCACATTCATACACTACTGACACTTTTTTGGACCTACCAATCAGCCTACAATGCATGTCTTTGGCCTGGGGGAGGAAACCGGAGTACCCGGAGGCAAACTCCACACACACGTACATGTAAATGTATATGCCGACCAAGCAAATGTGCGAACAGCCCTGAATGACGATTTCACCAGTAAAACCAAATAAGAATTTTTCTTCAGTGGTACAGCTTTGTAGTTTTGTTCATCCCCAGATTCTGGACGGCAGCGTGTATGATCACGTGAAAGATTATCTGGTTTCACTGTGTCAGGCTGAGCTGGAGGCATCCCATGTCGTTCAGGACACCTTCAGCTTCCTGCTGGAGAAGTCCAGTGGGGTGAGTGGAACATGCATGCACACGTGCCTTCGGAAAAAAAAAACACAGACAGCACAGTGACCTTGTGGGTGCTGTTGGGAATTTGACCTGGCAGTAAAAAGCAGCCAGATCAAATCCCACTGCGTACATGACAACGTTTGTAAAGATGCACGTTTTACGTCATGTTTCGGCACTGTTTGGGTCTCAACTGGACCCCTCTACACAGCATTCACTTCAGAAACGCGCCTTAAAAGTTAGACAACACTCGGATTGGAGCTGTGGAAAACATATGCAGGAACATGCACAAGGCTCAGATAAATCCAAGTCAGAGTGTCTCGTTATCCCAGACGTCGATGCTGTTCTTCATATAGAATGTTGCACCGAGTCATTTTAGAGTTGTTCTGGTTTGGAGCCAGTCTCACATCTTAGTAACATGATGATCTTTAGAGTTTGTTTCCATCCGTCTGAGCGTGACCTTATCCTCGGTCTAGGGTGTCTTCCGTGTGGTGTGTGCTCACACAGAGTTAAGTTTCAAAATGCGCACACACACAGGTTGTCTTTCACACTGAGCCGCGTGGTCAGAGAGGATCCACAGATGTTGCTAAACTGCACGGTTAAATATTAACTGCTCATTGATAACTGTTTCATAACTAGCGCAAAATAACATTGTTTTTTTTGTGTGTGTGTAGGTTATGCAGGACTTTCACCAGGAGCTCTTTATCCAGGAGAACCCTGCGTTTCAGAGAGCTTCCCTCTTCAACTTTCAACCCTGTGACAATGATTCTGTAAGTTCTTCTCTTCCAGGGACAATATTAAACACGGCTTGTGTGGAGTAAATATTAGGCCCAATTGATATACCATTGGACTGAATCCTAAAAGACTTCCTGTTCATTTTATTGGCTCACTACCTAGGGTATAAAGTAAGGGCACTGCAGAACCTCTGTAGTGAGCTTCACTTATACGCAACGTCACAATTAGTTGGCGTACTCTGTGTACTTGCTGTAGTCCTTTTTAAAAACAGATTTAGGATGATGATGATACCGGTAATATTCTGCACACTGGTGTCCATTCCCACTCCTCTCAGTTAGCCTTCTCTCCCCTGTTCTCCCACCTTTAAGCTTTCTCTCTCTCTCTCACTCTCTCTCTCTCTCTCTCTCTCTCTCTGGACCCGGTTCTCCACTCGGGCCCCAGGACAGCCTCACACTGGATAATTTGTTCAAGCATCAAGCCTCTTTTTTTGTTTTGTTGTTTTCTTTTCTTTCCCTCTTAAAAATCAAACAAGTGCCACCCTGTTCCCAGTGAAAATATTAGTGACGCGGGACTTCCCTCACCGAGATGGAAGAGTCCAGAAACACGTGGCTAAGGTGAAGAGGAGCGGGGCTGCAGGGAGGCCTGTAAAAGGGAGCTTTGTGAGGGCGTACTGGGCGCAGAGTGCGTGTAGTCTAGCTGACGCTCCTCCGCCCCTCTCGCCACAGAACATCTGAAAGCAGGAACCACACGCCACCTCCCCTCTGGCCCCACACTGCTCCCTGACACTCGTCCCAAATCTAAACCTGTCACCACTGTACGCCATCGATCCCAAAAATGGTCAAACTTATGGAAAAAAAGATTTGTGCGTGTTACAAATGTAACTAGCTCACGGTCCAGGTTTAAGCATTTGTTAGTTTTGTTTTGTGTTAACAAATGTTTAAAAAAGATTTGCGGTCATGTTTATCCAGTTATTCTAAATCATGAAGCATGTTTTAATTATCTATAGATGATCTATGATATACATGTATGACCGTTTCTGGTGGGGGGTGCGGGGGGGATGGGGACAGCTGGTACATTCAGCTTGGATTCAACAGCAGCCTGTCTGTTCTGTGCCACACACACCCAAAATATGCGAGCGCATGTCAATGGTCCCGTTCTTTAGCCGATTGCATCACTAAAGACTATTTAGTCGGTCAATATTTAGACATCTGTCCTCAGACACGCTCCAGAAAGGGTCTCCGCCTTTCTGGGTTTTTGAACTGTGTTTGTCCAAGTTGTCGCAGGCTTATGTTTGTTATTGTTGAAATGATTGAATATTCGGTTAATAAATTGAGAAAACGTGACACTTTTAATAGCACATTTTGAAGGTATTGATGTTTGTTTCTTTATTTATTTTTTTATCCCTGAACGGAATGTTACTAGGAACTACATAGCATGGTCTTATTTCTAAAATCTGCCTTATTCATACCATCATCGTGTTTTTAGTTCGCTTTTCCGATTTGCATGTTTTCTCCGTGCCAGTGGGTTTCTCCGGATTCCTCCCCCCTCCCAAGAGCATGTCAGTACTCGGATTGGCTATGATAAATTGCCTTTAGGTGCGAATGAGTATGTGAATGTGTGTGTGTGTTTGTGTTTGTCTGGAATCGAATCCAGGGTGCATTCTTGGCTCGCGCCTAGTGTTCTAGATCCACCACGATCCTGCGCAGAATAAAGTAGTTATTGAAGATTACCAGTAAAAGAGTACGTTTATTTATCGAGATTTATCATGGAGAAAGACAAAATGTGTCTGTGAAATGTCATGAACTGTTAGTCAAAGTGTTTATTCTGGGCAGCTTGGTGGTTTAATACCCAAATAATTCAAATTGTTGTTTAAATGCTGTTCTGACGTGAGTCAGTGAAATAAGTTATGACAAGATAATGGTGTAGTGGTTAGCACAGTTGCTTCGCACCTCCAGGCTTGGGGGTTCAAATCCCGGCTCCGCCCTGTGTGCATCACGTTCTCCCCATGCTTCACTCCAGTTTCCTCCCCCAGTCCAGAGACGTACGTTGTAGGCTGATGTGGCGTTTCCAAATTGTCCATAGTGTGTGAATCCCTGGGATAGGCTCCAGGCTCGCCCGTGGAGAAAAAAAATGGCTGCACGGATGTTAGCGAACATGTTTGAGTCATTATGACACTATGAATATTCGCGTAACCCACACTCAACTACAATACCATATGGAGTAAGAATACGCTTCATAGTCTAATTTGATCTTGCTCTTTAAACGACTACTAGTTTTCTCTCCAAGGTGGCTCATATGAAAACCTGCAGCATTTGTGAATAAAGGTGGGCAAGGCTGGGTTTAATCCTTGTCTGATACTCTGGGAGTCAGTCTCATTTGTTTGGCTGCATCCCAAACCTGTATTACCACACTAAATAGCATGTAAAAAACAACAACAATACACCGTAACAGGTACTAATACGGCGTGAGCATTATTTCATTTCACGCAGGCATATAACTGCATACATATCTGTTATATGAGGTATTCTTTGCAATGTGTTGAAATTGTCAGAGGAGATGAGCTCGAGACTGTAACATTTCTCTCCTGGGGCAGGTAACACAGATAGAGAAGGAGAGCGGCACGGCGGAGGAGCACAGTCTGAATAAAGAGGCGCGGAAGTGGGCCACCCGTGTAGCAAGGGAACATAAGAACATCATTCACAGTCAACGGGTAAGAGACGTATGTATGTATATATATGTATATATATATGGTGATGGGAAGTGGTCTCGGGATGTAAAGGAGAGCGTCGACTGTGATTTTTGCGTTTGTAGAGTCTATCGGGCTGTGAAGAGACGCCTCAGCAAGAGCAGAACTCCAGCGAATTAGAGCTGAAGATGGACGAGGCGAAAGAGAGCATCCGAAAAGCAGAGGTAAGGAGTGTGTGCATGTGCTTAGATTAATAATGTATCATCTGTTACCTGCTGGTAATCTGACGTTGAATAAATTACTACACCACTAGGCCATGGGCAGCTCCTTCTGGTCAGGGATCCAGAACTTCACCTTTCATTTTAAACACAACCTCTCAGCTGTACAGTAGTGCACTCAGACAGTATCGAAAGCACATGATCGGCATTGCCATTATGGTAAAACTCTCTACAGACAGTGAAGCTGAAGGCCGAGGCCCGCCTGAACCTGCTCAGAGACGTGGGCGTGGCCGTGGACACCTGGATAAAGAGTGCCATGAACCAAGTGATGGAGGAGCTAGAAAACGAAAGATGGGCCACAATGTCAACTCACGATGCTTCTCTTTCTGTAAGTGAGAACATTACTAGTCATACTTTAATAGTAATTAATAAACAAAGTCTGGTTATGTTTTTAAGCCTGTTTTTCATTTGCTTCTAGAGCGCACCAGATTTTGACAGAGAGGAGGACGAGGAGACAGAGGACACGGAGACTCTAGATGATAGCAGCTCCAGTCCTTCTAGCACCTTGAGGAACTACCCTCTGACCTGCAAAGTGCTTTACTCATACCAGGTCTGTTTCTATGAGTCTGAATAGAATCACGGAATATCTTAATTCTGTTTATTTATTTATTTTTTCTTCTAGGAGTGATCTTGCGTATTATTATTATTATTATTATTATTATTAGTATTATTATTAGTATTATTATTATTATTTATTTTTTGCATTCAATAGGCATCACAACCAGATGAGCTAACTATTGAGGAGCAGGAAGTGCTGGAAGTCATAGATGATGGTGATATGGAAGACTGGGTTAAGGTACATCAGGTGCACATAAGACATACTGACATGTTCACTGTGAAAACTTCCTGTTCTGATCAATCGGCATCGACATGATCTAAAGGGAATCAAATCATTTTGGTTACATTAATGCAGACCAATCTCAAAATATGACACGGCTTCTCCTGTTTGTTTTATTGTGTTCCAGTGCGATGGTTTATTTTGGTACATAAATGCACCTCTAACAACACTGTACAGTACTCTTACTTGGTTGATAAGAAACTCTTCAGCTACTTCAGACTCTGTTTTGTTTTGTTTTCAGGCCAGGAACAGAGCAGGGCAGGTGGGATATGTGCCTGAGAAGTACCTGCAGTTGCCCTCCTCTAACAGCCTACTGAGCATGCTTCAGTCCCTGGCAGCCCTGGACACACGCTCGTACTCCTCCAATAACTCCACCGAGCAAGAGCCCGAGTCCACCACTGAGCATGTCCAGACCAGCCCCAACGGAGACAACAGTGGTGAGCAGCCAGTAAACACTACATAACATACCACGCAGACACCATCATGGGTAGTGACGACGTATACGTGGTCCAAGTTATGTAACCTAATTACAAATTTAAAAAAAAAACATGTAATCCTAGGAAGTATCTTTCGAGAATGTCTGTAATCTAAAATATCACTTAGATTAATGGTAACACCTTTCTTGTCATTTTGCATCAATACTGAATTATATTTCTACTCATAAACCGTGTGAGTTCTCGAGCTCTGAAAACATACATGCGATGTTCCAGATGGATCCACACTCAATTTCCTACTCATAATATATCAGGTGGTGTCCTATTTAAAAAGTTTACAAGCACGCTGGTTATTGTAGACGGTGTGAAAAGTTAATAAATGATAAAGTTTATTATCGTTCTAGATATTACAGCTGCAAAATCTCAGGAATTACATGTGCCGCGAAATCCACATACTTTTACGTTCCTACTGAACACACCCAACACAAAACAAACAGATCAAACTGATGGGAAGATTGGTCTGTACATGTTGCACCGCTTAGGAGAAAGAGAAAAAAAGAAAGCAAAAAAGTCAGCGGTTGAAAAATCCCTCCCTCTGCTGGTTTACCACAGTAATGCAATGTCACAGTGTTGTATTCATTCAAAGATGTCGTTCTCAAAACGACACATTGTTGAACTTCGTCTCTCTCTCTCTGTCTCTCCACTCACTCTCTCTCTGACACAGTGCGCTTTGCGAAGGCATTGTATGATTACGAAGCTCAGACCGAGGACGAGCTCTCCTTTCCTGAGGGAGCCATCATCCGCATTCTGAACAAAGACAACCAGGAGGACGACGGCTTTTGGGAGGGCGAGTTTAACGGCAGCGTGGGGGTCTTTCCTGCCGTGCTGGTGGAAGATCTGGCTGCACCAAACGGCGAGGACACGCACGCAGGCGCGGAGACACCGGTGTGGACAGACAGGCTCATATACTAAAGTCTATATATAAATACACAATGCTAAAAATGTATTCTGTAAACAGCACTGAGTAAATCACAAACTGTATATTTTCTGTGTGCAGGAGTCTCTGTGTAATCAGAGTCGTCCTCCTCGTCCCCTGTCTATGACTCAGAACCAGCCCTCATCCTGCAGTAGCCCTGTTTCCAGTCCTCTTGCCACACCCACTCTGCTCTCTCCGATCTCCAGCCCGGCCAGCTCCTCAGCCTCCCCTCTCGCCAGCCCGCGCTCCCTTAACGGCTACCATAGACCGGCCCCGGCACCTCCCAAAGCACCAAGCAACAGTAAGGAATAAACTAATAAAAACTAGCATACTTATCACTGAGAAGAACAGCGAAGCATGCATTTTCAAAAAAATAGCAACAGTTAAAAAGATTAGGTGTTTGCCAAATAATCTGAAACATTTACAGATATTATTCAAAATGGACAATCAGTGTGCTTAAATTCTGTCTCACACAGACCACGCCCACAACTCCACACCTCCACCCAGGTACCCTTCAGACAGCAGAGCAGGAACACTGAGGCCTGTAAGTACCACAGAATGAAGCTGTATTCTCAAAATATTCTATAAACTGTATATAAACTGTATATAAACTCCGTAAAACTTGATATTTATATATTTGTGATCTTTAAAAAAAAAAAATTATTATAGGTTCGTGCTGCACCTCCGCCTCCTCCTCCCAAACAGCAGGCCCAGGGCCAAGTGCAGAAGAAAGAAGAAGTCGAGATCACGCTGGTGTAAAGGCGCCGCCCTGGTGGCCGCTCCCTTATTTCACTGGACTGCCACTGCAGTCTCTCAGCCCACTCCGGGCGGAGGAACGCTTCGGGTTTGGATAGTATCGAAATCCAAATGGTAGCAGCAAGGAAAAGCCGGGTGCATCTGGAATGCATTTAGCAAACAGCCAAGTTGAACGATACCAGAGATCTCTTCACGTGATCCGCGTCCATCTTCCCTTCTCTGTTTCGCCTTCTGCATCGACGTCGATCACAGCACCGAGCACGCTGCGGGATCAGTGACAACCAGCGGATCAGCAGTCAGTGGAAAAACCCAGTGGTTTTCATTTCAAGTTTCACATTTCAGACGATTTTATTACAGCTGGTGTTTGACTCTTCTATTTACTTCCTGTGGACCAGATTCACGGTGTGGCAGGAGCTGGCCCGCCCAGCCGAGAACACGACCGGAAGTAAAATAGACTTCTTCAAGGGAAAAGTGGCAATTTAATTTCCGTGCATTTCAAATTAGTACGAATTTGTTATTATGTACGTGTGTATGGGTGATTTTTTTTTGGTTGGTGTTGTTGAATCGCTCTCTTTGTAAAACACTATTTGAATGCAGATTTAAAATAGGTTTTGGGCTCATGACTAACATCTTGACCATCTTGAATCTAACATGCTTTTTCTGTGGTCAAACAGTATCCCCCCCTGCCCCCGAAATGTCCTTTGTAGTATCATATCAGAACTGTCTGCTGACTCTCGAAGGCTGTGGGAGGTTTCATGAAAAGAGCTAGAAAGGTGAATTCATAGCTCACAAAGCCAGAGAGTGACTTATTGAGATAGAATTTCCGTGGCAAAGCTCAGAAAGCACTTTAGTGTTCAGCGTTATAGAGCATTTCAGTATTATTGCTTGTGGAGTCTGCTGTTGTCAATATATTATTTAGTTCATGCTGCTAGTCCTGATAGTTTAAATTCCACCATTTTTTGGTTTAATGTAATTTATTTCCATGAAATTATTAATATGTAACAGTCTTCTTCTCTAACACAATTTTTTTAAGCCAGGTAGTTTACAGGCGGCCTGAGGCACAGAAGAACACCATACCTGTAACGGTCATGTTCTGAGGTTCTGCGTTTGTTTTTATTAATTGCAGGTTTAGAAAGGTGGTGATCGTGCTGAAACGTAGTTAGCTAGAGCAACATTAAAACGTATATTTTTGCATCTCTTGAGACCTGTTGCATGACTTTTTTTTTCTTCTTCACGCGTTTACGGTTTAATTTTCCCGTTTTTGGTATCAGGTGTTTGAGCGGACGTTTATTTCTCGACGTCACTTAAAAGCAGCCGAGCACCCAGACGAACCCTGTTGCCTTAGCTACAGCATCAAAAGAGAAAAGTCATGTACGTATTTATCATGTAAAAATTATGGATAATAAAAGTGTAAAATACGCTTTCCAAAGTGATCTAAGCCACCCTCATGGAAAGATTTGTCAAGTATTCAGTACAAAAAGATCCTGCTATGTTACTTTTGCTGTTTGCTGCTTTAATGTGCTATTGTTTTACACACACACACACACATTATATATATATATATATATATATATATATATATATATTATATATACACACACACACACACAAAAAAAACCCTGTGATGGCCTGGTGGCCCGTCCAGTGTGTATTCCCACCTCACATCCCGTTTTCCTTGAACCACCAGACCCTGACCAGGATAAATATAAAAGGTTTGAGTGATCCAACCGAAGGTGTGGCCTAATATTCTAATGAGCACCTTGATTGACATCTGTTTGAGTCTTCGAGCTGGCTTAAATTCTTATACAGAACTCAACAAAAAAGCATAAGTAAGACCTAACTTGTTTCAGATCTAACTCATTTCATCAGGCTAACATGAGCTTTCTAGGTTGCTAGCGTAACAGCTATGTGGGTAGGACCACCAATGTTGGTCTTCTGATTGAACGTTTGGTCTTCAACCAAAGAATAGGACCACCCACTTTACAACTAAACATACAAATATACAGTTAATAAATTTTGATGTTACAAAGTAACAAATTATTTCTACTAGCGACACACGTGAGCAACAGGACCTGAATTAGAAAGCCTTTTACAATGCGTGCAGCTCTAGCCTCCAGGAAAATTCCTGGAGTTCCAGAACCTCAGGAGTGGTTCCGTGTAGAATTTTGAGGCTTGTAAAACTCTGACACAGACGCACATGCAATAGGCATACATGCAGAATGTTGCCCGAAGCCAATGGTATCAATCATGAGAACCAGAAAGGCTTGTAAACTTGCCGATAGGCATGTTAGTGATGTTTAAAAAGCTCACACCTAGATTTCTGACAGAAAACAAGAGTGTCTAACTGAAGTAACCTACACAAGGATCGCCGAGTGTTTTGCATCATGTGTGATTTTGGTTCCCAACCCAGTAAATTAAATAAGTGCTGTCTACAGTGTACATATTGTAGATAGAGTTAAAATAAATAAAAAGAACATAAAACAAATCTATTTCACTGCAGTTAGGAGACAGCTAATAATCTACCACTTAAATAAAATATGAATACACAGCATTGATGATTTGACGTCGGTTCTTACAGGAACACCAATGGATTTTAAAGCACACTTTAAACAGATTTTATTACAATAGTCAAAAGCAACAGTTTATAAAAGGCACAACGTATCAAACTTAACACCGTGTCCTTGCTGAATCGGATATAAAAGAGCAAAAAGTGCCCAAAATGCAAAGAATTGTGCGTTTCAACATCCTGTAGAATGCATTTAATGCGACCATAAACTAAATCAAAATCACAGTCTTAAAACTTTTCATACTTTCGGAACATGAACATTTAAATGACTGGAAACTGGTTCAAGTCTCATAGGCTGCAAGTTTTCACAGTTCTCTTCGGTCGGGTTTAGGAGAGCCCGCATAACTTCTCACTCACGTCCCACAACTTCTTGGCTACGGAACTGTCTCTGGCTTTGGCGCTCACTTCCTGCACAGCACAGCAAGAAAAGTAGCGCCCGCTGAGAGGCTCGATGCCTTCCTGTAGAGCACAGTGGAGAGTCGTCTGGGCGCCAGTCATCGGGTCCAGGAACAGCAGCCAGGATACTGGTTCAATGAACACCTTCTGCCAGAGACTGACGTGCCGGGAGAGCTCGGTTTTCACAATACCTGTTAGGGTTGAATGAGAGTTCATACTTGATGTTTTAGGTTTGTCTATCATGTTCAAAAGTCAAGGTTGTAGTACAAAACACACTGAAGACAAAAAAAAGCCTGTACAACGTTGATAGCCTGGCTTAGGTATGTTAGGAACTGAAGAAATGTGGACTGGTTTAAATGGCTGTATATCTTAAGATCCTTGCTGTGAGAATCCAATCTCATGGAATGTGACACTCAAAATACTGAGCAAATCGAGGGTCATCATCAAACATTGATTAATTTTCCAGGGACTTACCAGGGTGAACACTGTAGCAGGTGACATTAGTACCCTTCAGCCTCTTCGCCAGCTCATGCGTGAAGAGAACATTGCAAAGCTTGCTGTTGCAGTAGGCCTGAAAGAACTGCCAGCTGTATCTCCCACTACCCAAATCTTTGCTGGTGACCAGTGCATCAAAGTCGATCTTGCCCCATTGATGAGCCATCGAGGACAGGGTGACCACACGGCCTCCAGGGCTCTCCTTAAGCCGGTCCAGCAAGAGGCACGTCAGCAGGAAGTGGCCAAGATGGTTGACACCAAACTCGATACCAAACCCATCTTCTGTTCGACCGTCCGCTACAAGACCTGGAGAAGAAGTGTTGTTCTTTCATTTAATAACTGTTCAACTCTTCTCGCCACTTATCCTGACTCAAGACCCAGTGTCAAGTCTAGCAGTCTGAACTCACAACCCTCTCACCACTAGCCTTCAAGCGTTCTCGTATTTAGCGTTAGCAAAACCGCATTTTACCTGCGTTGTTAATAAGTACATCCAGCTTGGATTCCATCTTCAGGAAGGTCTCGGCGAAGGAACGTACCGATTTCAGACTGCTCAGATCGAGCTGCATGTACACTATGTTGGTACTCCTAGTCACCTGGAAATAAAAACAGGCTCATCCGCTGCTTTATCTTCTTCTAAACTGACCATTTGAAGTGAACAGCGAGAAGCACCTTTACCTTTTTAATGTCGCTGATGGCGGCTTCAGCTTTCTTTTGGTTCCTGCAAGCCAGGATCACTCTTGCGCCCCGGCCAGCAAGTTCCATCGCTGTGGCTTTGCCAATACCAGTATTACCACCTGAGGAAGGTACAAATTCTTAGTCATTCTTTTGGTTCTAACCAAAATAACCAAAAGGTCTAAGCCACAAATGTCTTTTTATACATTCGGAACAAAGCAGAAGTACCAATTACGAGAGTCCATTATGGACCTTATGGAAGTCTATGGTACCAAGGCCATGTGGTGTGGTGTGGTAGCTTGGTTGAAAGAGTAGGAACACACTTTAGTATTAAATCTATGGGAAGGAATGAATCCCTCACAGAAATTCTAATGGTTTCCACTACAAATACCATTACAAACCATCTGCTAACTATTACCGGTCACAAGGTATAACCCTACCACCAATAGAAATAGAAAGCAACAAAATTACCAGTAGAGACCCACAAGGACTATTACGGTTTCCATTAAAACCAATACAACAACCATTACAGCCCATTTTTCATCCCAGTAATGATAATTGCTCAGAATTGAACGTGTTTTAGACTAACCCCTGGCGGAACAAACGGCAACGAAGTGAAGACTTACCGGTAATTAGGACCGTTTTCCCGCTCATTTGTCTCGCGCCTGTACATTTCGACTTCTTAAACAAGGTGTTCAGTAAAGTCACGTACACGATTCCGAGTAGCACGCCGACAGGGACCAGGGAAAACATGTCGGAAGCGGATGGATGAACGAGTTTGTGGTGTGATTTTAGAAACAGTGAGCGCTTTTGTACCGTGTTAATGTGACGCACCGAGGCCTGACGGACAGGTTTGTTCTCTTTCGGTGTGTGTGTCCTATATAGTAACCAAACCGGTTAATTAGTCCAACGTGATGAACAAAGTGTGAGGTTTTTTTTGGCCTCTTCCTGTTTGGGAGGCTTCACACTTTCTTCATAAATAACCTGAAATGGTATTTTTTTTTTTTTTTGACATTGGAGTAGTTAGCACGCGGGGCAGTGGGAGTAATCGTCCTTCCACGATTGAGGCGCCATTTTGTTTTTGCACTGACACTCCAGGTTTACACGCACGTACGTGACATTTTGCACGTTTCCTTCACAGCTGCGTTCCTACACTTTTCCCTTGTAATAATACTTCAAAATATAACCGTGTAAATGTCATTTTTAAAAATATATATTACATTCTCGAAGTCGCTATTTCCATGACTCATTTATGGAGAATGCACATTCCATGCTGTGGAATATTCCAGCAAGGTGTTTAAAAAAAATAATAAAAATTAATAAATTAGTTAGTTAGTTTGTGACATTGACTGATAGTCAAATGATAGACTTATTATATAATTTAAAGTATAGGTTAATTATAATTTTTTAAAATTAATAGCAATTAAATATATATTTCAGTCAATCATATACAATGTCCTTGATGTCCTCATGCCGTTAGCATGGATGCTAATTAACCAGATTGTTTGCTGAAAAACCTCAATCCTGTCACTTGTTTGAAGCAAAATGGCCACTTAAGAGACGGGTTATCACATTATATATTTATTTAATGTTCGAGTCCTGCCATGACCCTGTGTGCGTGCGTATGAGTCTGTATGTTCTCCCCCTGCTGCGGGGGTTTCCTCCGGGTACTCCGGTTTCCTCCCCAGTCCAAAGACATGCATGGTAGGCTGATTGGTGTGTCTAAAGTGTCCGTAGTGTATGAATGGATGTGTGAGTGTGTATGTGATTGTGCCCTTCGATGGACTGGCAACCTGTCCAGGGTGTACCCCATGCTCAATGGGATAGTCTCCAGATTCCCCGAGACCCTGAAAAGGAGTAAGTGGTAGAAGATGGCTGGATGGAAAAACCACATAATACATAGTTTAACTCCTGTTGGTTCCTTATCTGTGTGGACACATTGTACATAAACATGGAATGAAAACACACGTCGCTAAGTATTAAAACATAGGTCAAAGGTCAAATTTAGTACAACTGTGTGCGCGCGCATACGCCTTCCCTCAGAAAGATTCCCAATCGTCAGAAAGCCTTTTACTGTATGTGCCACTTTCCTATATAGTGCAAAAATGATGAAGAAAATACAGTTCTGTATAAAAGGACATATTCCTAGGACATATTGAAGAAGACGCAGTAATGTATTTGACACAGAAAAGATGTTTGGTAACAAGTAACAAAAATGGTCAAGCAAGGTGTTGTGAATCTTTTCTTTTTTTTGTTCTTTTTTGGCCAAAATATCTCTCTTTGCATATCAAATTAACCCTAAAAATAAATTAATATCACCCAAGGCCTGTCCGTGAAAACATTCAAAGTAGGTGATGACTCGGATGACTCAGGGTTGACCTCATGCACGCTATGTGAATGTGTGCGATTGGCTTAGCTGCCCTATTTAGGAATCATAGGAATTTTGTCTGACTTAGTTCAGACTGAATGTTAAGGCTGGTGACTTCATGCTTGATGTATTTATTACGGAAATGCCAAATGGCATCAGCGACACCATTGTCGAGTTTGTCCGAAGGCTATGTTGAACTGATGTATTGCGTCATTCGTTTTTTTTTTTTTTTTTAAATAACGTAACGTTTATTTACGTACATCCTGGAGTTCACCTTCTTTTTTTTTGTTGTTGTAGTTCCAGACGTAAGCTAGATGTAAATAAAATGGAAGTCGAATCGTGATATGAAGTTAAAGATTTCATACCCCTTGCAGAATCTGTTCAATCTTGCAGATGATCAGTGTAAATTTTTTTTGTGTAAATATCTTTTTTTTTTCCCCCATTTAGTACCGCCCTTCAGACGCTAAATAAGAAAGTTGCATATCTCCCAGAAGACAAAATATTAACAAGATCACGCTATTCAAAGGTTTACACAATGCCCCCCCGCCACCGACTCTTAACGCTCAAATGCTCTCGGATTGCGTTTGTATTTGCGTTTACACCCATGGGTGGAGTTGGGTGTTTTTTTGCTTTAACGGGTTTACCTTCTCACACTGTGAAAGCACACGTATGCAAAGGACACAATTAGTTTCGTCACCCTCTTCAACACATCACACTTATTACTGTACTGCATGCAAATTATTTGATTAGAATGTGATGCAAAAGTAAAGTAACAGTAATTAAGCAGATGATACTTTAAGTAATTTACAGACAGAGGGGGAAAAAATACAGTTCATGGACTGCTTAGCGTGGTCTTTTTCCAGACTTCAACTGTCCAGTTTCGGTGAGCCTATGCCCAAGTTAAGACGGGAGTAGAACTCGGTTTCTGTTGTTGTAGCCCATACACCTCAAGTTTCAGGTGTTTATTGTGAGATGCTTTTCTGCTAAGCATGGTTGTATAAAGCATGGTTAATTGAGTTACCATAGCCTTTCTCTGACCTGACTGTATGTCCTATTATGCAAAAACTGGACATGCTACGCACATTTAACTTGTGGTTCTGTGTGGAAACAAGCTTGATACGATGACCCCCAGAAACGATAATGGAAACACTGTGTGAAAATTCCCTAAGTAGTAATGGTGCCTGATGCTCTGATGATGTAAGAGATGCAAAAATCGTGCAGAACTGGTTCTAGATCTCGGCAAGCCCGAGGCTAAAAAGGAGACAGATGAAGATTTAGTTAGCCCAAACAGTGTCGAACAACACCAATTTGGGATTCAAGTTCTATCTTTTTAATAGTGTTTAGAGCAGTCTCAGCTCGCTGCTATTCCTTGCGGACCAGTATCATTTGTGCGCCTCTTATAGCAAGCTCAAGTGCTGTGGCCTTCCCAGTGCCCGTGTTAGTCCACGGTTCCAAGGCCGGTCCTGCACATTTTAGTGTTTTCTTAGCTGTTAACTAGCTGATTAATTGAATTAGTATGTGACTGTAAACACGAGTGATAAAAGATCCAAAAGAGCAAATTAAATGTACAAAATACTCTTAACGGTACTACCGCAGCAGCTAGTTAAATACCAATACAATTTAAAGTGCTCTTAACATATTAGTATAACGTTCCTGCATTCAAACATGCTCACATAAATAAAAAGTCAGATGATATGAACAATGACGTAGACTGGAGTATTTTTCATATTCAAATACTTTTTAAACCTATATTGCTACATCTACAGGGAAAATAGTAATATAAATAATATTTGTTGGAACACCAGGCACCTAGTGTACTTCTCAATGATACTTACAAATGCTCGCATTAAAAAAGTGGTTTCCCCGAGTAATTAAACTAGCATATAAAAACTACACTTATGTACTTATCATAAAATATACTTAGACAAGAGGATACATTAAACGTAAACCGTTACGTATACTTCTTTTCAGAGTATACAGAGTCAGACAGAGAACAGTGTGTGACAGTAGAGACTGCTGAAATCTCTACTGAAACTCAAGGAGGGAGATATCTAAAAATATATAAATAAATAGAGAGAGGCTAAATATTGGACAGGACGAAGGGGACAGTGTGTTATTAATGAACACATTGTATAACATTTATGTATTGTACAGCGCGCCCTCTGGTGGCGAACCAAACAATACACAGGTTGATAAGACTAGTCAAGACCGGGGCAGGGCTGCACTTCTAGGTGGAGCTACAGATGTCGCTCCGCCCATAAGAGTTAGGGGCTATGATTAGGATCTGGGGTAGGCTTCGACGTCATTACATTGCCACAACTCACCACCAAGCCTATGTGAGTCGCTTGGCGAAACTGCACCTTTACACTGAATCTGATGTTTCTATGACGGAGACAAATACTAACACAAACAAAAGGCTTCCAACACCTTTGTACAAACGTGTGAAAGCTTGCGGGTCGATTTCGAAACGTTGTGTTATTATTAGAAAGGTTTAATAAGTCTAACACTAAATTATATGAATGACAAAAGACAACTGCATGCTAAAGGCAACAATCAGTCAGCTGCTTGTTATTGCGATTTCTTTGGTTGGTTGTTTCTTGACTCAGTGGGTGTGTTCTTTATTCAGGATTTCATGCTTCTTCGTTTTGTTTTTTAAATCATCATTTGTGGTCCTTTTTCCTAATGAATCCGTTCTACCAGTCGACTTGGTTTTATATTTTACAGTGCAGTGTAACTTTAAAACAGCCCAATTTCACAAGAAAACCCATACTCTTGCGACACTGCTACACCAATACGATGTACAGAATAGTACAATGAGATTATGTAAGAACAAAAATTAACTTTTATATCCCACCATGTTGTATAGCTATGAAAATAAACCACAAGCCAAGGTGTTTCTAAAGCATGTTATTTAAAATCTGTAGATATTTACAGTTTAACAGACTGGTCAAAATTGTAAGAACAGAGTACGTGAAACTGTTCTGATGAAATCTCTTGGAAACAGACATATACATAATGACTACAGTATTGAAGGGGGAGGGGGGGGGGTAAGGACTTAACACTTTGATAGCTACAGAACATCAACCAAATGAAGCACTGTACAAATATAAAAAGCCAGAACAGTTCTATGTACATAGAACCCACTGCTTCCCTCATCATGATCTGTACACAATGGATTCCTTTCATATTGGTGGTGGGGTGTGTGTGTGTATGCCCCGCTGTTCACACGTGGATTACACGGATACAGACATATATACAACGTGTAAGTGTATTCGCATGTGTATGAGCACACATCTGAATTGCGAAGAGGCTACAGCGAAGGTAGTGAAAAGGGGAACACCAGAACGTTACTATACTTCCAAATACAGAACATTTTAAATAAAAAATGAGTAAATAAAAAAAAAGGTTCTTTCTTATGGAGGAGGAAAAAGAAAAGAAAGTGTTTATATAAAAACTATTGTTACTGGCACAAAATAGAACGTGCTCTGATTTCTTTACAACTGGAAACTTCTTACTTGATCGTTGGTTCGTGCCATTTCAAGAACGCGATCCCTTTTAAAAACATGGTTGCATTTACACATACACAAAAGTTTCTATGTGTAACTCTCCCACAAAATCGGAGCTTCCGAAGGGGGGGACTTCACCTCATGCAAATGTGGGAACAATTAAATAACTATGAAAGAGAGCGTGTAGTTTTGTACAAGTCCGAGCTCCAAGGCTGGTTAAGAGGTGCGAGTGGCACCGGAGGTGGGCAGGGCTAAGGAACGGGGTTATGGTGCAGCACTGGCACTTGGTGGATCTTGGCAGTGGGTTTAGTCAGCGGCTCCCCCTGGTGGATTGGGCTGCACACGATGCTACTTGCTCCTTCTTCTTCTTTTGGTTGCTTGCTAGCGAATTCGGTGATGCTGAAGACGAACTGCAGGCAGCCGAGCTTGACGTGGCTGCCATGGTGGAGGAGCGCTGTGCCTTCCCAGCCCGCACCACTACCCCCTATCAGACTGGAGCCGCTCGCCTTGCAGCCACACGGCCGGAGATGCGAGTCCTCGGCTTGGCTGCTCATCACTCCACTAACGTTGCCGCGCTCCCCGTCCTCTTCCTGCTTCCTCTTTTTACAGCGACCTGGATAGGAAATCAAGCAAAAGCAGTAAGGTAACAAAGGCCTGGACCTAAAACGTAAACCATAATCCGGTTAGATAATGAGGACGTACGGATGATGCTCTGCACTTTGGACACCAGGCCACTGGATGGACTTGGCCCCGTTTTCTCTGAGAAGTCACAGGAGTACAGCACGTTGTCCACCGTTGTCCCGTGCTCGCTGTAGTTCAGCAATTCGTACTGCTTCGTATTCTAAAAAGTACAGAGTTGCATATCGTACAACGTAAAGCTCACTAAACAACACAGCGACACCTTACTCGGTCATAACTGGAACAAAACAATGGAAAGTGAAGCATCTGCGTCCGTTACCTCATCGTAAAATATGCAGGCGTGTTTTCCCGACACGTAATTGCAATGGCCGTAATTCATAAGGCACACGTCCATGTCCGCACCTGAGGAGATGACGACGACAATGGTCTGGTTGTGCTGCATACATCCTAAAACATTAGTGCGTGCTAGGAGTGAGACTCACCAGTTCCAATGTAAAGGCTTCTGTAGCACATGCTGACTGCCGCTCCCTTCCCGGATAGAGGATAAAATGTCGCTCGGGCCTGTACATCCTTATTTTGCGCTGAGAGAAGAGAGATGCAGTGAATCCCTAATTCACGAATATCTAATTACAGTGGACTTCTAGGATTCCTGCGTATTTTTCCATTTCGGATGAACCCAGGCTTCAGTGATCCATGTCGTAATTGCTTTTTTGTTGTAAGAATTAATATATGCAACATTTACTTTCGTTCCAGTTCTCCCAAAAACCAAAACCGCTAGTGTTCCATTTGAGATGATACTACCCTTCTAAAATTCATACACTAGACATTAGAGTACACGGTGCACGTGTATAGCATTTCATTTGGAACACAACTTTAATATTTCCTCTCCGAGGCATGTTTTCAGAACAGAAGTAACGTAACGAGTGAATGTACCCCGTACTGCGCTCAGTCCAACTAATCGACTGAGATTCATAGATAACGATTTTCATGATCGATTAGTTGTTGCAGCTCTACTGGAGTCAGGAAACAAGAGCAGATCGAGTACAGTACCTTCAGTGTGCCGGCTTCGCTGCGTGACGGAGGGGATCGCAGGTAACTTTGCATCACTCTGCAGAGGAAGTGCTTTCGGCTCTAAGAGCTGCTGGATCCGCTGCCACGCCAGGAGTTTGATGAACCGCTCGTCTAACGTGTTCAGCTCGATCTCTGTAAGAAAAACATGTTTAACTGAAGAAAGAAAAAAAAACTCTTGAAACAAAAAGCCACATTTCTGCTTCAGACTGCTGCTTAGCACCACACTCGCCTCCAGTTCCCTTCATCATGCTCTTTAAGCAGCTGGACAAGTCTCCCAAATTTAACAGGTCGGACCCTTTGCCTTGTGCCGCAGCATCATCTCTGAATTTTCCGTCTGTGGATAATAAGAGAGGTTATCACAAAGGTTTCTGCCATTTGCCCAGAAAGTCCATTTGTTTAATGAACGCAGTTCTGGAACTTACCAGAAGAGGGCACTGAAGCCACCTGGCAGCTTGTAGCTGTATCTGACACTTGAGAGGATGGCAACCTTGGGGAAGCCCTTTGAGCGTGAGGGGGGCCGGGCTCTGATTTAACACAAGCCGAAAGAAGGGATTCTGTAGCAGCACAGGACTTTACGTCTTCAGTCTTTATTATCGCAGGGCCGGCGTGATTAGGGAGGGCCACGATAGACGGAGTGTGTGAACGTGGTGCATTTGAGTCCTCAGGGGCAGTGGAACACACCTGCCCGAGTTTGCCGTTGGTGTGGGCCGGCCGCTCTACAGGACCGTTACTGGTGCTACAATTCTGACAGGGTTTTTCATTGCAGGAGCTGCACACTCTGTACTCCTCTGAGTTAAGGCTGAGGGATTCCGGCGTTTTCCCCAAGGCTGTCGTGTCCGTGCTACGGGAACAATGCAGATTCAGGGACCCGGGGTCCTTAACGTCCGTCTTTTCGCATGGCGAGGATGATGTCTGCTTGGCAGACAAATGGCGCATGATGCTACACTGAAGCGAGATCACATCCCTAAGCCACTGCAAAGAGAAGACAGGGTCAAGAGTGAACCTCGTTTGTTTGGATTCATTTTTGGCTGAATTGCATTGGGATGACTAGATTTGCCAAAAGATCATTCCAAAAAAACCCTTAACCCTTGTACTTGTTTTCATGAGTACCTGTTGTTGCTCTTCATCACTGCTTAAATGGTTGGATGGCGAGGCTTCAGCAGCACCCGAGCAGATAAGCTCACCGTCCCGGATTCCAGCGGGCAGCATCATTGCGGGTGGATTCTGGTACTGTGACTTGATAGCGTCTGGGACCTTCAAGAAAAGTAGAGTCTGTTTTTAGTTACGACGGACACTGAAAACAGTTAACACGATTTAAAACTGTCCTGCTGTACACTCAGATTGACTGAATGAGGCCCGACCTTGACTGTTCTCTTGGCGTGACTATGGGGCGCTCTTCGCGTTGGAGGGTGCTGACGGTGTATTCGCTGCAGGAAGTCCACTTTTACAGCATGCTGGGATATGCGGTCTTGAAACTGGTCAAACAGCTGGCAGCGGTTGCTCAGAGTCAGGTTGCGCTGGTTCAGCTGAAATTAAGATCAGAGATTAAAACTAGACGTCTATTTGGTTTGGCAAGACAAATTAAGCACCAGGCCAGTGGGATTAATCATATCTCAAGCTCCCTCAATTAAACATCTACTGAGATATTGCTAATTGGTGCATACTGTATGAATACTTTGAGAGGAAAAAAAAAAAACTGGCAAGTAATTGTTTTTTTTAAAGTAAACTTACCACCAAGTGCTCAATATGATTGGGACACATCCATCTGCCCGTGGGCATGGCTGTGAGCGGAGGGTCCAGGCAGTCCATGTGGAACAAGAGAGGGCAATAATCGCACTGGATCAATGGAGCCAGCCTACAGCTCCTGCAACACAATATCGTCTCAGATAAATCTGGTATCCATTTTAATAAAACGTTGCAGTCCGTGGATCGAGGCTCGGCTTTAAAGCGCATCGACTTTCTGCGTTTGCAAGCTTCGTTCAGTTTCAAATCCCATCCGACTTAAACGTCCCAGGAGAGAGAAAGTCGTTTAATCTGGGTTTAAAGCAGGAATCCAGAGTGTGCTTTTTCTCCCTCCTATTGGGCACTGCAGTTTTCCATGCCATTATGGTTACGCTCGCCACAAAACAATTTAGGTCATTTTATGCTTTCTGCTCTGAATAGTAGCTCAGAAGTACCAAAGTGATCAAGGGCGGGGGAGAAGAAAATTATTTGTAAAAAATTAAATCACGGCCCGTTCCTTCCAGACGTTACGGTAGAGTGAGACCGGTACCTGGTGCAGGTGTAGCACACTTTGACTGGCAGTGGGACGAGCCCGTAGTGGTCCAGCTCGTGTTGTGGCCGCTTCACGTTCTTCCCCGTTGTCTCCTCTTTCCTCCTCTTTTTACTGGTTCCTGAAAGGAAGGTGAAATACGACATCGTGTTTAAAGGAGCACAGTGCGTAGCTAATACAGATCAATAAAAAAATGGCGTAGTATAGTTTACTCTGTTTACTAAGATTCTAAACCTCAACAGCAAGCATACGAGTGTAAATAAGGAGTGTGGTGTTAATCACCAGAGTTGTGCGTGACCCACATGCTCCCTACCTGGAAGTGCGGTAGTGCAGGTGAGGTCATTGGGTAGCTGGAACTGCGTGGGGTTCCTCTGCATGGCGGCGGCAATCAGCAAGTCAAAAGGCCGCTTGAGCGTGGATGGCCCGCTCTCGGGCTCCGAGCCCTGCGCCTCGTCTTCCACGTCCAACAGGTCCTCCTCGACGTCGTTGTGCTCCGAGGGTGTGGGTGTGTCCGTAGAAGAGGCGTTGGAGGTGGGTGTGGCCGGACGGCTGCTCGGTCTCCTCTCCAAAAGTCGCACCTGCGCCACAGCGGCGCGCAGGCCCGTGCCAGCGACGGTGGTGGGATCCAGACGGAGGGTGCCCAGGTCCAGGTCCGCGGCGGGAGACGAAGTCTGCTTGGCCTGCATGAGGCCGTTGATTTGCTCTTTCTTCTGCTCTCGCTTCTGCGAAGACGTAAAGCGGAAAGTGGCGGTGGCGTTTACTTTGAAAAGGTCATTTTGAGAAATCAGATTCTCATCACAGAGAGCATGTTCTGCCTATTTTGACCCGACACTGACAAACATAAGTTTAGATGTTTGATTCCTGCACCATTCTCATCTTGTGGTTTTCTTCATCTTTGACACTCAAGGATTTGTGGGTCTTTCCTATAAATGTTTATACTGCTAATAATGGAAAACACAGACATGTTCTATTTGTATAAAAATGGTAGCTTGAGATGGTCTTCGTCAAATTCAGCGTGAAGCCGAAAATCCGCCGGACTTGAGCCTCACCTTCTTACGAACTGTGCAGCGATGGCACATCCAGTCTCCAGGGGGGAGCATCTCCCTGCTCAGTGGTGGGTTACTGTGGAAAAGATTGAACACGCCAATGAAATTTATTTAGGGGTATTTCTAAATAAATAAACAAAAATAAAACACACACAAAGTAACTGGGGCAGTAAAGGGAGACAGTAATAATAGGGTATTTGACATTTTAGAAAAAAAGCGCAGAAAATAATTAGTGAGCAAATAATTTACAATGGCAAATGTGATTTTAAGCGCGATTCCAAAGAGCCAAAACAAAACTGTCAACCAGGCCAAACAAAACCTTTTTTTGGCATACACGGTCACTCGTTTCAGCATGAACCCAACACCCCTGCCATAGTAAATCCGCCTGGTTTACGTTGGCCGGCTTAAGTTTTGAAGCGGCAAGCGTACACACACGCGCGCACAGTGATTTTGCAGAGCGCGTGTTTAGACAAAACGATCTCTCACTTCCCCATCCTTCCAAGGATATCTCAATACTCAGCTTTGTGTACACAGGAAGACCAGGTTGCTCTCCAAGAAAGGGGCCCTCTGTTTCCTAATCCTCAGGCCGTATCTGGAATACCAACCGCACAGGTTTCCAATACTCATCTAACGCAGAATGTTTTTTTTTTTTGTGGTACAGGACATTGGAAACAGCGATGAAGGGGACAACAAAAAGATTTAACCTAACCACCTCTGGAGATCAACTCAACAGGACAAGCTGCCAAGATCAAGTTCCCCATCAGAGATGTTTGATCTATTTTCTTTTACAGTCTGCTTCTAAGCACCTTCTTTAACATGCACGGCACAACGAAACGCTGAAAGAAAGAAAGAAAGAAAAAAAAAAGCAGTGCATTACGCTCAGATCGGTTCGCTGTAATACAAACCAGCAGGAAACCTGCTCCATCTACACTGGATATATGAACATGGGACAGCTTAGAGCCAAACTTGATGGTGAGGTGAGGTCGTAGGCAGCGGATTGTAGTCAATCGTGGGCATGGAGAAAGCGTGCAGTGTACGCGTGCTGCATAGATTCCATACTGAACCCATCCACATGAATTAATTTAGCTAGTTTAAAAGCGAGATTGAAAATACAAGGTAATGAATTCGAGTCCAATTCCCCTTGGAATGCTTTCTGCAAACGAGTCGGTGGTCATGTAACAAAGCAGAACTGCTCACACAGCTGTAACACATCTAAAGTCTGTTTAATGCTCTCTCTCTCTCTTTGGAGAGCATCTGTCTGCATTTCCAATAAAGGTAGTCAGGGCGGGAAAAACCACAAATTGTCCCCAAATAAAGAGAAAGAGTCTTTTTCTCTGGGTCCTCCCGGTCTGGTAATGCTATAACACGTGCTAAAGCCGGAACGTTCGGCTGGCCGTCATGCAAAGGGCATGGTTAACATGGTTGAAAGCGCATGAATCTGTTTATTTATCTGTGAATTTGTTTATATATCCAACGTTATGATTTTATCTGTGCTACAAACCAGCAGAGGGAAAGGTCTTTACAGCTTGCTCAACATACGTAGGACCCTTAGTGGCTAATACACACAGAACCACCCTTCTCAGCACAAACAAATCAGCCTCGCTCTGATCTGCGATTGTCTGTCTGTGGTGATGTTAAACAGTTTATAGAGAGAGAGAGAGACAGACAGATATGACTGCCAGTGGTAAAAGTCAGCTCTGAATGAATACATAGAGAAGGAAATAAAAATGTTGACATACTGTCGAACAAGGTTTAGATCGGGGGCCCCACGGTTTTTGGTTCTGCGTGTCCTGATCTGATTACATTATATTCATTCACGTGCACCTCGGAGACTCCCGTCTCCCACTTTCCAAGTTGCGATTTTAAACTCTAACATTAGCTATTTCCCGTTCGCCACCTTTTAAACATTTAAATAAAGGAACAAAGTGACAGATGTACTCTACAGTGTACGTCAGAGAGACTCTATAGCCTGATCAGTGAGCATCAAAAGGTTAGAAATGGCAATAAAAAAAATAAAAGATTCTTCAGACTTCTGAAACATCCCTCATGCTGATATAAGGGCGATAAACCAGTCCCTCCAGGATTTAGCCATCTCGGAAACTAATACAAAATTACGCAAAGTCCGTGATATTCCGAGGAGCTCGCAATTTTTCAAAATGACCACAGTGAGTGCAGTGAGTCATGTGACGTCACCACAACACGCATTCATCCAAAGCCCTCTTCGGGTACAGCTAAAAAGGTTTACCAACAAACATCACTGTGATAGACCAGTGCAATTACGCCAATTCAGACACAAATCAAGCATTTTTGGCTGCAGCGATCAGAAAACAAAAAACCCCTCTGCTAAATCCTGTATAAACTCAGGTATCAAATGTGTTTCCAGGTCGCAAGGAAGGCAACTTGATTTGATGCCACAGGAAGGCCGTGTTAGTTGGTGTGAGACTGTGCGAAACCATGAGACTCTATTCATGACGTAAATTCACGTCTTAACCTTACGCAACAACGTCCCCGCATCGACAGTACACCCGTTACCGGCTGAAAACGCCACAAGCCGTTTTTCCGCTCGCCTAACCGACAACGACGTATTTACTAAAAATGTCCTACGGCTGTGGTTTTGGGTTTATTTTTTGCGCGACAAACTTTATTTCGCTTGAAAAAAAAAGAAAGAAAAGATGCACTATTTTCCCCTCGTTCTCCAGTTTGTTCGTAGGACTGTTTTTCTTTGCTCGGGGTACAGCGACATGGACCCCCCCCCCAACAACCGCTTAATATTCACGACTTTTTATTCAGTTCAAAGCAGCTGCGCTTTCACAGTGACCGGAGAACGTTTGTCTACGTTTATTAAAAGAAGAAAAATTTAAACAGCACATTACAATACACGCTCCTCAGCCCAGAGGGCTTCCCCCGCCCCTCCCTTTTTTGGGGTTTTGTTTAATTACACAGGCGAGATACTAAACCAAAGCAAGGAGCAGATGAACCTGTAGTATCGGCATGTGCTCCAGAACGGACTGAAGTGTGAAAAGACCGGGGTCTCGGGGGTACCCCAGGATGAGCTTGCCGTGCCATTGTGTGCAGGTGAATGACTGACTTGAGTGTGGAGATAGATAGATAGCTAGATATATTATATATATATGTTTTTGTTTTTTTAAACAGTTCCAGCACCCATTTGAACAGTTTTTTTTTTTCACTCGGTGGTCGGTGTGGAGGAGAACTCAGAGGAAAGTGGGGTGATGTACCAGCACTGCAGGTGGAAGGCGGCGGGACAGTGGTCGCAGCAGAGCAGGTCGCCTCCTTCTCGGCAGCTGTCGCAGGTGTCGTGGTTGGTCGCGCGCCCTGCTCTCCTGCTGCTCCTCTCCAACTTCCGGCTGCGCTTCTCACCTTCTTCCGACTTCGGCGGCGCGAGCAACGTCTGGATTTGCTACAAATCGGAACACTCATTAAAGCGTATAGAGGCAGAATTTCCGGGCCGGCGCCTTTACTTTTCTTATTTATTTCAAAGTGAAACACTGGAGATATATTTGTATTAACTAACCCCATGGCGTCCCACACACAGTGTATATATATCTTTCTATATATATATATATAAATAAATATAATGGCGTCCACCTCCTTGGCTTGAGTCGGGACGTGTCAGCCATTGTTGGGCCCGAAACTCCCCCCCCTAGCCTAGCCTAGCATGAACTCTTTCCACGTCCTTATGTGTGTAAAGCTCATAGCGTTTGAACTTATATAAGAAACCCACCACCCCCACACTTCCCGTATCTACCCAGAAACGCGACTCAGACATTCGCATCAGCGAGTTGATCCGGCTACGCTACAGGAGAAGCCAACGGTGTTTCCGCTGGCTCGCGACCGAATCAGCGTCCTCTGCACCCGGCAAACACGAAGCCGTGGAAGGAGCACATCTCTCTCCCACTCACCCACCCCTCCCTCCAGGAAAGCGATCCGCAGCGGTATTTACCTCCATGAGGCCGCCCGAGGTGTCCAGGTCGTACACTATAGTCGGGGTCTCCATTTTATCCCACATTCACCCAGCGGAGTTTAGCCGTCAGGTCGGGCTAAGCTATTCCAGCTAGCCGATTATACGGTGGGGGTGGTGGTGGGGGGTGGGAGTCCTGCAACCTTTCGCAAAAACAAACAAAAACAAGTGGGAGGTTTATAGATAAGTCTCCCCTCCAAAAAAACACAACCACCCGAGTTTCCGTTCAGAGAAGCCCGCGAGGCGTGTGAACAATCCGGAGCGAGGCGAGGGTTTTTAAAGATGTTCCTCCGAGCCGGAGCCGATGCGAGTGTTATGCTAGCTGATGATTTAGCCGTGTTGAATAGCAGCGGGGCTAACGGTCCTCGAACGAGTTTCCAGAACGGGTTTCCCGTAAAGACACGCGTGTGCTCTCGGACAGCTGCAGAAACAGCGGTCCCGGGGTCATGCGGTGGAAGGGGCAGTGTGTCGAAATAAATCCGCAAGCCGCAGTGTTCGGCCTAGCTGAGGCCTAGCCTGGGTATCGCCTGTTCCTCCTTCTCCGATCGTAGCGCGCACAGCTGCGAGGTAAAGACGCCAAATCGCCCGCGTCCATGATGCGACAAACGAAACATCAGCTCCGGTGGAAAGAACCCAGCTTCAGCTGCAGACCTGCACTTTTAAAAACGCCAGTTCACTCCGTGAAAGCGTCCCGGATAACGGCGGAGATCATTGTTGTCATGAATAAACGCTGTTGCATCCAAACTCGACAACACTGATGCTCGCGGGTTATTATTTTTTTTTTCTTCACTCTCTCTCTCCCTCCCCCACCCGTATTCCGACTAAACTACCGCCTTCCTAACGCTCTGACTGGATAATACGATCCGGTCTACTGCGCTGTAACTGGTTCGAGTTTAATTCATACAGCCAGTAGACCTATGGGTCTGCGAGAAACACCAGCCAATCGTGTAACAGGAGGCGGGATCTTTTTGAATGCGGGTGGAATGTAAATAATGCCTGATCGCCACATCCTCTGCACAGAGTTGGCGCAAATTGGTGTAGGACGGCTTGTGCGCATGCACGGAACGACTTCTGGGCATGCGCCGTGCTTTCCTTCTCGGAGCCATCTTTGAGAAGGCTCGGTGGTGGCATATTTTTATTTTTTTGGTTTTGTTTTCGTCTCCGTTTTACTCCTGACTGTAAATCTGTAACTAGTATCGCGATTCTGATGATTATTCGCTGTACTTGGAAGTTTGTTTTTATCGCGTTATGAATTTGATAGGTCGACGCTTGTTGCGCGTTCACGACGCCGTTGTGTCTTTGTGCTCTTGCTACCGTTATGCCGTAATATTTTCCTGCTCTCTGATTGGCTGATTCAGCAGCAAGCATAAACCAATGAGGATCGTAGAATAAAATCAATCACGGTGTACTGTCGTCACGCCAGAGAGAATCCCACGTGTTTTTATTGATATAAAAAATAAAACAATAATTATATATATATATATATATATATATAATAATAGACTTTGGTATATTCTTAATTTGTTCTTTATGGACAATTATATATGTTGTATAGTTAGAAATGTAAAATTGATCATATATTTAAATCTATGCAATCCAACAAAGCTCCTGGCCCGGACGGGTTTCCAATCGAATTCTCTAAAACGTTTATTGGAAAATTAGCTCCATTGCTTTTGGCTATGTTCAACGAATCTTTGGAACGTGGGTCTTTGCCTCCAACTCTGACACAAGCCACGATAGTTCTGCTCCTATGGAGGGTAAGGATCCATCCTCCTGTGGTTCTTATAGACCGCTATCACTGCTGAATGCAGATGTAAAGGTGTTGGCGAAAGTAATGGCATCTCGGTTAGAGAATGTACTTTCTTATATCTGAAGATCAGAACGGTTTTATAAAGGGACCTCAAATGTTTTTCAATACCGTACACTCTTTAATATAATTTATTCAAAGCATTCTGCTATTCACACAGATTGTGATTTCATTAGATGCTGAAAAAGCATTCGACAGGGTCGAATGGGAGTATTTGTTTGCAGTCCTGAGGAAGTTTGGATTTGGGGACAAGTTTAATTCCTGGTTTAGCCTCCTTTACTTAACCCTTTATGCTAGAGTTCAGACTAACGATACTTATTTGGATTATTTTGCGCTCGGACGAGGGTGTTGCCAAGGGTGTCCTTTATCTCCACTGCTTTTTGCTGTTCCCATCGAGCCGCTCTCTATTGTATTAAAATCTTCCTCCTTGTTTAAAGGAATAGTTCGATATGGTGTAGAATACAAATTGTCGCTATATGCTGATGATTTGTTATTGTATGTAACTGATCCTATCTCCTCTATGCCTTCTGTCTTGGATGTTCTGGAGTCTTTTGGTGTTCTCTGGTTATAAACTAAATTTAGATAAAAGCGACTGTTTTCCTGTCAATACTCCAGCTCTGTCTCTCCAACAGTCAGATCTACCATTTCGATTTAGTCAGTCAGGTTTTAAATACCTAGGTATCAACGTGACACGTTCTCTATCTAATCTTCTATCAGCTAACTTCACTCCCCTTATCTCAAAGGTTAAATCTAACATTCAGAGTTGGGGTAACTTACCACTTTCCCTAATTGGCAAGATCAACGCCGTCAAAATGAATATTTTACCGAAGTTTCTTTTCTTGTTCCAAGAAGTGCCTCTTTCTCTCCCAAATTCATTCTTTGATTCATTGGATAAGATAATTAGTACATTTATTTGGGGAGGGAAGGCACCAAGGGTTAGTAAATCTTTATTGCAGAAATGTAAACTTATGGGAGGACTTGCATTACCCAATTTTCAATTCTATTACTCGGCTGCACACATCCATAAACTTTGTTACTGGGTTAAATCTCCTGGATCTTCTTGGTGGTATGATAAGGGTATTAAACAAGTTAGAAATTTGTATTCTGATGGTGTGTTTGATAGCTTTGCCAATTTGGCATCCACTTACGATCTCCCCTTGACACATTTCTTTTGGTACTTTCAAATACGGAATTTAGTTTCTAGATGTTTTCCTGATTTCCCTTCTGCTCCTTCAGAACAGGCTTGGGAAGACCTGTTTTCAAATAACCCGCATCAGAGAGGAATGATTTCTAAGATTTATGATGTTATTTTGACGCAATGTAGTGGGTTGAGTAATAAAATTAGGAATGCATGGGAAACGGAATTAGGAGTACAAATAAGTGAGGAGTGTTGGGAACTTGCTATAGGGAGGGTACAGACTACCACTTCTTGTGCTCGTCTTGGACTTATACAGTTCAAAGTTTCAGAGTCCATCTGTCCAAGTCGAGATTGTCTGTGATGTATCCGGATGTTGAGGACAAGTGTGATAAATGCCATGGCTCTCCCTGTCATCTTGGCCATATGTTTTTCTTCTGCCCTGAACTCCATGGTTTTTGGTCTGGCTTTTTTACAATCATGTCCACTATTCTCAGGGCAGATCTAAAGCCTTGTCCACTGATTGCGATATTTGGGATCCCTCAAGCTTCAATTCCTTTGAGCTCGATACAAAAGGATGTTATTGCTTTCACATCCCTTATAGCTAGACTTTCCCTACTGTTACATTGGAAGTCTGCTAAATACCCATCTATCTCCCAGTGGATAAAGGACGTGATGTTTTTTCTGAAACTCGAGAAAATACGATATACGATGAATGGATGTACAGATAAGTTTTTTCATAAATGGCATCCCTTTATTGCCTACTTTATGGAGTTACAGACATTACCCACTTAAAGGTTGGTGCCTGTTGTTGAATTTTATAATATCTCTACATCCAGCGACAGTTAATGGGTAGCCATGATGAGCCGGAGGGGTGGGTTGTGGGTTCAGTTTTGTTTTTCTTTGTATAAAAAGAAAAAAAAATCTGTGAATATTTACTGCTGTTGCTCATTTTGTATTTTTGGGAAATGGTGGGGAGGACAGAACAGAAAAGGCGATTTAGATAGGCTTAACAGTTTTGCAGAAATGTATAGCAGAAATGTTTAGCAGAACTGGTTTAGCAAAAATTGTTCAGTAGAAATGTAGAAATGTTCATCAGAAGTGTTCAGCAGAAATGTTCAATAAAAATGAAACATAAAAAAAAATGTATCATATATAACACACACATATGTGTATGTATGTATGTGTGTGTGTGTGTGTGTGTGTGTGTGTGTGTGCGCTTATAAGGGAATATAAGCAGCAAGCTCTTTTAAATTCCCATATAGCCCAGAACTAGCCAGCAGTTATAATGAAACGTAAGCTAAAAGTAGTAGCCTATGTTAATAGTTAGTGACTAGTTGGCTGGTTAGAATTGAGCTAGCTGTGTGACCAAAGGGAGACCTGGACAGCCAAGAACAGGGAGTGAAATTACATGTACGGCGGGAGAACATGCAAGCTCCGCACACACAGGGCCACGGTGGGAATTGAACCCTTGACATGTTAGGCGAACGTACTAACCACTAAGCCACCGTGCGCCCATACTTTCATATCCAACCAAACTAGGCTTTTCTGCTAACAACTATCGTAAAGAGTGGTTATTTGAGTTACCATAGACTTCCTGTCAGCTCCAGCCAGTCTGGCCATTCTACTCTTTTCATGGACGAGGTGTTTCCTCTCAGAGATCTGTTGTTCACTGGGTGTACGCTCATTTACGGTAATGAGCAGATGTACATGACTTCGTAATAAATTTGTTGTCAAGTATGCATTACAGTAGGTGGTCAGTGATGTCAGATTTTGTTTTGGGTGTATGATGTGGCCTAGGTAGTTGTAAGATTCCTTGATTTTTTTTTTTATCACAGTCTGGCCCTCGTAAGTTTTTTGTTTGTTTGTTTGTTTTGTTTCTTTTAAACTCAGTACTCACAATGATGTGAAAAAAACCCCTCATCATTGGAATTCGCAAAGAAATACAGAGATGAGCCAGAAAAGTTCTGGAACCAAGATGAACCTCTACCATAGTGATTTAAAGGCCAAAGTGTGGAGATCTGCTCACGATCGAAAACCTACAAGCTCATCTGTGAAACATGGTGGAGGTAGTGTCATGGCTTGGTCTTGCATAGCTGCTTCTGGAACATTCTCACTAATCTTTATTGATATTGGAACTCATGATGGTAGCAGCAGAATGAATTTAGAAGTTTACATGAACATTTTGTCGGCCAATTTACAGAGAAATGCATCCAAATTAATCTGGAGGAACTTCATCATGCAGCAAGACAACAATCCAAAACACACTTCCACCTCAACACAGGACTTTATCAGTGGGAAAAAGTGGAAGAATTTAGACTGGACAAGTCAATCACCAGACCTTCATCCAATTGAGCAGAAATTCATCTCCTGAAGAGTAGACTTTTGCTTGCCTAAACATTGGGTGGTCTGATACAAAAGGTTCTATATTCTAGATGTAGACATAATGATTAATGCAAACATAGTGATTTTTTTAAACCCAAAAAGTTCAATCCTCTTGAGAGAAGTATCAGTAAAGACCACTTTTTTTTGTATTGCATGTGGTTTAATTAATTAATTAATTAATTAATTAAGACATCAATTCTCAGTGCATTCCAAAGAGGACACCAAATTGTCTTGGTTTTTGAATATTCACTTTATTTACAAAGTGTTTAGGAAAGAAAATCCCCATGCAGATGTTCAACAGCACTGATGTAGTAAATAGACCATGTAATGGCATTATTAACACAGGCATATCAACATAAATAACACTGAGTGACACTCATTCGTCCTCGAGTTTAAAGTGCGTCCCATCTCGTGGACGTCGGATATTTCTCAAAAGCACCCTGTTATTGTTCGTCATCGTCTTAATACGCACATACAGTATTCACAGCTCACTGGAAAACAAAAACAAAAAGATGGGTCAATTTTGCTGAAGCGCTACAAAAATAACATCATATCGTCCACCATCTTTTCCAGCGTCATCTGGAGAAAAATAGACTGTACAAGAGCTCAGCGGGAGGAAGGAGCGGAGAAGTGTGAGGAGAAACGGGGGGAAAAATGTGGACGAGCTTTCAGAGATGTGCAGAATGTTGCTGAAAAGTCTCTAAACAGCCACCTCATATTGCCTGGTCTCCTGCAAACACACACACACTGTCGTCATCAAGCGCTTTTTTTAGAGCGTGTCACAACAGATAAGTGATAATACAGTTATATTTATAAAACAATGGCACCACGTGTCTCGCTGGAAAGTTCTTCCATCGGGGCGCCTCACCTTTTTGCTCTTCTGATGGTGCAGCCACAGTCACACACACACACACACAGCCGTTAGTTATCATGGAAGGCCAGCCGGGGCTGATGGGAAGGGCAGCGTAGGAGCAGGATGCGCGTACGGCCAATGAGGGGAGCATGTAGATGCAGAGAGTAAAAGACATCATGAGAACTCCTCCGCAGTTCTCATAGCTCATGCAGACAGCAATGAAGATCAGACGCCAGCTTTTCTCCACACTATATCTCTTCTTTTATTGTTCTTCAAAGTTTATTGGGTTATTAACTCCCACGTTCTCTACATGAGCTTAGATTCTGACTCATCTGTACATTGTTGTACCAAAAAAAAAAAAAGCGCCAAATCTGTACAAGGAACAAACTCATTTACATTTAGTTTTTGAGAATTCTCTATTCTGATTGGTCAGAAGGTGCTGATTCATTTGCAGATAGTACCTGAATTCTGGCTATAGTTCAACCCACAAATTTACATTAACGCGCTCGTTCTAACACGTACATCTAGTTTCTATCGTAACGATTTGCACAGGACAGCCGCTGGTTAAAAAGTTTTATCGTTGATTTCTGTGAGGAGACACGGGAACATAAATTGGTAAAAAGGCACGTAAATTGTTTCGCGTATGTTTACACAACGTCAAACGTAACTATAAACGGATAAAAGTACAACACGTTGATCATCTTAAAAAAAATAAAAAAAATAATTTTTTGATAGCTCGCTGTGGTATAAGGAATAAAATACTTCAGGTAGCAGCATTAATAAGTAATACCATCTCAGAACTTTATGAAGCAGTTCTGCTTCTGCATCGTGTCTGAAACAAACAAGGATTTTTCACTGTATTTTTTTAATATACAGATCACATCGCTCCAGTTCCAGTGATCCGACCACACAGATTCAAACGTGTTCCCAGTGGTGTGAAGTGGATACATGACAGTCAGGATGTAGGGAATGAAATGGATGTGGATAAATACTGAACACCGACCTGTACACTGTGCATACGGCTCGAGAGTCAAATGAAACTCTTTTTTAATTTTATTTTAAACCTCTTTTTTTTATTATTTGCCATTGTTTTGTCGGAAATGCACAATCTCCAGAATGCTATCATGTTTCGACATTATCTCCATGTAGTTCAGTGCAAGTGTTCAACGAGTGTCTAGATTTGTAAAAAAAGAAAAAAAGAATCATTTAAATTCTAATTGATGTATTTTAAGGTTTTCATTTGACTCGTGGTCGTACAGCACACTTTGCTTCTTTGCGATTTGCTTCTCAGGTCTGATGATAAATCCTTACTGCAACGAGTCCAGCTGTCTTAATTACGCCACACACTGTAATGACAGCAGGGTCTGTCTAATCCAGGAGTGTCCAATCTTATCTGCAAAAGGGCCGGTGCAGGTGGGTTTTAATTCCAATCAATAAGGGGCCACACCTGATTCCACCGGATTAATCAGTTGAGCTTGGCTTTCAGTGCTTGGTTGGAATGAAAACCTGCACCCCACACCGGCTCTTTCCGGATAAGATCGGACACCCCTAGTCTAATCCTTTACACACCAATCAGTCCTCAGAGACTTTCGTCAGGTATTACAGGTATTTACAATATGTTCCATATAACCAAGAACTCTGACATTTGGACTCTGATATACAATAAATCTAACTGATTGTCTAACGGTAACACCTTAAGATTAAGATTAAGATTAAGGTTCCCTTAACTGACATTATTCAAAACATCGTGTGACACGAACAAAGCAGGAACTTCATTAGTACACCATAAGTGACATTAACATTACTATTAAGTAATTAAAATGAAAAATAATAAACCAAATAAACCAGTATGAATATCATCAATGAGTAAAATAAAGTCTCTAATGAGTAACAATGAGAACAAGTTCAGAAATTATGATTGATCAAATTAGCGTTATATGTTCTGATTCATATATTGATCAGAATTTAGCAACATTTGTAATTCTTTTATCTAGACGTATAATTAGTCGTGGTTGGAATAAACATTCATCAATGAAGTGGTGTTTCATTATGATTGAAACAAACATCAGTTAACACGTATTTATTTACTCATTAGTGCAGAAGTTTGTGGTTTGTTCAGTAAATAACGTTAGATAAAAGACCTTAACGTACAGCGCTACGTTAAGCTTTAGTTAGTTAGACGCCCTCGTTAAGTCCTTTGGTTTCTGCCACAAAGTGACCCACGTATTTCAGATGTTCTTTCCATCAGAAAACCACTATCTAATTAACGCTGGAGCATGTTGCTTAATACCACATTTCAGAAGCAGAAAGTCAGAGTTAGCGATTTTAATCTCGGGTGAAAATGGTAATGGCGCAAATGCTGCTGTCTGCTGGCGATGCGATGACAGGATGGACGGGGCCGAGCGGTCAGGACAGGACGACGGTGTTCTGGGAGTCCACGTCTCTCAGGTTCAGGGCATCCATACTTACTCCAGTCTCGTAGACGGGGTTGTCGAATGCAGATTCCTCTGCCATGTTGTCGTAGGGAAGTGAGCATGAGCTGGCCAGGCGCATGGTCTTTCCCTGGACTCTGTAAAAGACACGTTGGTTGACACTTTTAAGGTTGATAATAAAGTGTAGACACACCGCATTGAGGATAAAGCATCGCTACTCACTTGGAGAAGTAAAGGAAGATGCCCAGGATGACCAGTAGCACCACTGCAGCAGGAAGCACGACTGCGATGGCAGTGTCTGTGGCCTCGGTACCAAAATCAGTGCTGATTACTAAATGGAGAGAAGCGTGAAGGTTTTGAGCAGATAGTCTGAACTTTCTAGAAAAGGACCTGTTAGTGCAGTGTGTTTATCCCGTTCCTTAAATGATCATGCAACGGTGCACCATTTTGATGTTTTTACAAAAGCAGTGGGTTAAAACCTTCTCGAAATGAAATATCCCTATTTGAACACCGCTGGATACGTCTTTAATAAATGCACTGATGTCCCAGATAGACTCCCTGACTAGATGTTGAATTGGCTTTAATAGCACTAGGTGCAGTCATATACTGTAAGCTAAAGAACTTGACATTGCAGATACAGACTTCTAATGCTAGACGAACAGCCATCTGGCAAAAGACGTATGAAATCCTGAGTAATTGGTTTAAGTCTCCAGACGTGAGAGATAACCTTACCGTTCAATCTGCGCTCATTAACATCTCTTGAGGAGGCTGCAAAAAAAAGGAAAAAAGAAAGGCAATTATGAGTGTAATTGAAACACCTTAAGCAAAAACCTGTAGGAAAACATAAATTACGACGTTAAAAAACCCACCTCTTGCATAAAAGTGATTTAGGACACTGACAAGGCTTAAGGCACTTGAAAAGAATGGAGGCTATTAAGAAACGCTTTGTGATTGAGTGGCCTCATTTTCTCCGAACGGCATTTCAGCAGCTAAAAGTCTAAATAGTGCTTTTGCGACAGCTTTATACAGAAAACATTGGCGAGATCAGCTTTCGTTTAGACTAATGACTTCCATTCTTAAAATCAAATAAATACGGAGTGGATGTAGATAGAGAGAAATAACAGGTAAAGTTTCCCACAAGATCCAGACGACTTAATGGTGCTTAAACCAACTTAATGGCTTGGCGTTTTCTCAATGAACCAATTCAACCAGAATTCAGATAATTTTTAGCTGGAGTACACTCTCTCCTTGCGAACACGCAACTGCTGAACACGTCCGGTTTTATTCTTTCTCATTACTTTCAGAACTTATGATATCTGATTTGATGCCACAGCGTTGCAGTTCCTACCCCGGCATGCAGGCGGCGCTGCGCTCCACTCGGACGGATGTCCCGGGAGGCAGCGAATGGTGGCTTCGCCGTGCAGCTGGTATCCCGGGAGGCATGTGAAGCTCAGCGTCTCTCCGGCCTGGAAGAAGGCTTTCTCTGAGCTCTGGATGGCAGTGGAAGGAGCTCCGGGGTTACCACAAGGTTCGTACCTTTCAGCTGGGGAACAACACCGGTGTAAAAAATAGACCTGGTTAGTAAGGACCCTGTAAGAAGAATTCACAAAAACCTTTTTCCTGATGTATGACAAGCGTCAACCCACTAGGGGGCGATAGAGTCTAAGAGTGCAGATGTCTGCAAACTACAAGGTGCATTTCTACTAAAACACTTAGTGCCATGCAAGTGATTACTACATTATCAATGAAAAGATATATTAATGACAGTTTTGACTAAAATGTCCGGTAGTCTTAGCATTCTCTCATCGTACTTCACAAGAAGCGACCTGGGATGCTTTTTCGAAAAGTTTGGTTTTGGGAATAAAATTGATCCATTCTTCCATCCATTTCCTGTAGCGCTTATCCTACACAGGGTCGCTGGGAAGCCTGGAACTCCCCTGTCACAGGGAACTCAGGGCACAAAGCAGGGGACACCCTGAACGGGTGTATGTAGGCCTTTTGTTGTGATGACCATGTCATCTCTTATTACTTATCCCATGTGAATCGATCATAATTACTGCAGATGGTAGTCCACAGGTAATATTACTTAACAAATATACAGTATTTCCCAATCTGAATATTACTTTAGAGACCAATTTCCAGCGGTTAAGATCACGATTGAATGTATCTACATAGTGTACATGTACTGCATGATAGTTATTGTTCATTAGGTTTTATACCAGACATTCTTGTCCACGTTGCTACGTTTAATATACAGCTAGAAATCAGAGCACAGACTCACGGACACACTTGGGCATCCTCTCGCTCCACTTGGGCTCGGCTGTGTCGCGGCTGTAGCAGGTGAGCAGGCCCGGGCCCATGAGTGTGTAGCCTTTATTACACATATACTGCACAGTGGAGCCCACGGTGAAGCGTGAACCCGTCATCAGCCTGCGTCCATGTTCTACAGAGCCTGGGTCCTGACACAACATCACTGCACACAAGCAGAAGTCATTCAATTAACCTCTCTAGATCAGAGAGTCTTTAAGTATGGTGTGATAAGTATAAACGCTTTCAGTAAACTTTCTGTGAACTGTGGTGAACTCTTGTAATTTAAAAAAATAAAAAAAGATGTGAAAAGTGCAAAGATCACTGCTGACCGTTCCAGAGCGGACCACAGGACACAATATGCCACACATTAATAATGAACAGGGTGGATATTGAGCCCCTCTGGGTGATGGATCAGCTTTATAAAGTATAAAGGTGGGGGTGGGGGGTAGGGGATTTGGTTGGGGGGTAAGAGAGGGTGGACGTCAGAAGTTTCTTGGTCCTCTGCATCACACCAAGATGGCTTTTAAATTAGATCCCATTCACACCCAGAGTTAATAAAGCCATAATTATGTTAAAAAAAGCATGACACAAGTAGAAATTAAAGATATCATTGAAAAAAGTAATTAAAAAAAGTAATTTTAAGTAATAAAAACAAGGGGTAGTATTCGAATTCATTCGAGTCCCAGTGCATCATATAAACTGTTTGATAACAATGTAAGGCTGTTTCAAGGTAAATATAAGATATAATGTTGAATCTATAATATTAATAAAGTGATATAATGATATCATTTAGACCAGAATTGTATAAATGTTTAGTTATTTTTTTCATTTCCAGGTATAAGTTGTATAATATTGTTTTATCATTTTTTACTCATTATATTCCTACACAATGACTGTTTACTATTACTATTCACTACTTACTAGTCAAAATTCACATGATATGCATGTCTTTCATCTAATTTATGAACGAAAGGGTTAAGTGTAAGAAAACCACAAGGAAGCGATGCTTGTCTTATAAATATGAATGTTTCAAAATTATTTGTTTATTTATTCGCCAACTGTAATCCATGAGAAGCTGCTCATCCTTCTCGAATACAGGTAGCTCGAGTCCCAAATGCCTGTGTATTCACCATATATGTTCCCTACATGTGGTATAACATAGTGGCGTCCCAGAATGTTTGTACATTTGTAACGTTACTTTTCAGGGATTGAGCCACAGTGTAAATGTAAGGTGTTATAAATATAAACGGACACTGGAAAAGTCCAAATTTAGTCGCGGGTCAAATATATACCGAGTAAATGTGGCATGTGTGTGGCTACCACCCACCTCTACACCATCCACACAAAATATTCCCAAAAACGTGATTTAAAAAAAAAGATTTATCTGAGGAACACCTTCATATCAAGGTAACAATCTGAACAGGAAATAAATAAGCGCGACATTTAGGGTATAAAAAGTCCTAGGTGTATACCGTAGGTACGCCTGTAGGTGGCGGTTCTTCCCCTGAACTCTCCACAACATCTGAGTCACTTGTCTGTATAATCACGGCTTGGCTTTCACTTGTCTGATGTTTTATTTCGGTATCGGTTTTGCTCGCACACTTTAATCACATCAAAAGACAGACCGAGTGTGACACGATTCAGGGCATTGATTCTGATTAGCTGTAATTTTGACGTGAACGGAACACAGATAAGTGCTGGGCTTTAGCGAAAATTTTCTCTTGTAAAAAGGTTTTTATGAGAGTAATTCAGTAGATCCACTTACAGCGAAACTCGGCGGAGGATGTGCTTCCACAGCGCCTATGAGGATGGGATTTTATCACCGTGTACTGATAACTCTGAATTCCTTTTGAAACGCTTGGGAACGGCGTATTTGAGATGAAGCAGTCTTTCTATTTATCAGCGAGGATGTTTGAGAGAAATACTTTACTGGTGCTATTGTGTTTCCCCAAAGCCCTGAGAATGATGATTTAATCACTGCTGTGTTCGCTCATCGTTAAGGTTTTACACTAGTGATAAAGGAAAAGTTGTGAGCTCAGATTTTAGGATGTAGAGAGCCAAAGTCAGGGCACAAAATACCAGCAGCGCTAAGATGAGCGTGCGATCTTAAAATGATCACAATATAGAAAAGCCCGGAGTGTGAGGAAGCTAACGCAGAAGAAAAATGGAAATCCCACATAGTGGCTTGGCTTTCATCCAGATATTATTCAGAATTGTTTGAAGTGTTTTATTGATCTTATATCACAGCAATTTGCCAACAATGAAACATGTTCTCTACCTGCCATGACCTGCATTTGCATACTTGAACATGATTGGCTCCTATAACTTATGATGCAATAACTCTATACCTCGAAATGCACCACAGTTAAATGTTTTAGCAGTTGGACTAGTCTGTACATTGCAATGAAATGATTTTAGTCATAAAGACTGTTTAAAAAAAAAAAATTTAAGTGACACAGGATGTGGTGATGAGTTAAAAAAAGAAAAGTTAAAAATGAACTCGACTAAGTCCAGGTGTGTATGTGTATGCTTATTAACGTATATCCTGATGCTGTCATGACAACTAACCCTTCTCACAGCTGGGCACGTCTCCGCTCCATGTCAGATCCCATTGGCACATGAGGATCTCAGATCCGACCACCTGAAAGCCTGGGTAGCACTGGTAGGTCACCACTGTTCCGTGAATGAGATCCGGATGGGACGTGCTCTTCCAGCCGTTCGTGATCTCTGGTAATTCTGAGCACGTGTCATTGCGGGCCACCTCTAAGGACAGAGTGAACAAAAGAGCATTATTAACGGATTGAATTATCGGACCGTCGTATGGATTTCATCTAGATCGTTTGGTATAAGACTGACTGGACGTAACGGTTTCACAATCGCCCATTGACCATGCGGAGCCAAGCGCCAATTGCTTGCAGCCAAGTAGGCGGGCTTGGAAAACGAGAATGCTGCTGAGGTGACACATCGTGCATCATTTTGCATGTAAATGAGATTGCAGCCAGAGAGCAGTATGAAATCCTTTCACAACGATTGTTCACAGTGCTACAAGCCAATGTACAGCTCTGCCAAGCAAGCTGGCAGCACTAATGCTTACTGTGACACCAGTGGCTTTGGGCTCAGATGGAACATTGCCAAAATTAGTCTTTTTTTAATTTCTTTTTTTTTTTTACTATTATTAAATGTTATTCAGGCACAGTATCTCTTCTCTGACCTTCAACTGAAAACAACCGTTCAACAAATATTAATCTTCATTAAATCCTCATTCGCAACTCCATGCATTTTAAATTCAGCTGAAATAATAATAACTTATTTTGAATGATCAATGTTTTTTTTTGTTTTTTGTTTATTTAAAAGATGGTATTTGACAATCGGATGTTCCATTGATTTGTTGGACTTTCTAAAATCATGTGCGAGCTCACTGCCTATTTCGCACGATTATTTCACCTAGTGGTTGTAAATTGGAATGGCAACAAGCACTAAGAGTGGCCCACTGGGGAGGGAAGCATACTTCACCAGTCAAATGTGTTTGCTCTATGAACAAAAACATTTGAACAAAGTTTTATGTAATACCGCTACAAACGAGCTGCTAGACTGTACACTGGATGACTGTATGTTGCTGACTGTATATTACAGGTTTAATTTAAAAATTCACTTGATATTCGCCTGTAGCGTAAGTGTGATAGACTCTTGACTGAGTTTTGTTTGAGGCTATGCCATCATTGCTATCGTCCCACCTAACGAAAACCTATGGTCACAATCCACAGATGCCTAAAAGGCAAAAAAAAACACGGGAAGTGCCGCCTACCAAAGAAGTGCACCACAAAGCCATTGTTGTAGCCGTAGATGTTGGTGGCAGGATCAGACTGAAACTGGATGGTCACGTCTGCCATGGAGGTGTAAAGTTTGAATCTGGGTAGAGTGCCACTGTACTGGCCCAGGATGTTGGCTGTGAGGTCGTCGCCATCGTAAAACGTCAGTATGTCGTTCTTACCAAGATGAAGGCTGTAAGAGAGCACATTATACCCGTTATAATTATATCATACCACAACACTATCGAATTTGGTTCGGTTAGAAGTCACAGGTTCATATTATCGAAGTGCTCGTAAGCATTTGTGTAAATGTTCCTTGTAGTTGATGACTTTGTGATTACACACAACAAGGAAAAAGGACGATTAACACACATAATGTTCTATACAGTGACCATGGTCGGCTGGTTAGATCTGAGTGACGGACTGTTTCTTAACCCAACTGCTGCACCTAATCCGCTCGTACCGACGCCATGTCACTGCTGTGCTGAGAATGGTCCACCACTAATTATATCTGGTCCTAGGGCAGTCCCTTTGCATTGATGGCTGACAAAAAATTGGTAAGTCTCAGGTTCCCAACTCTGTTCATGGAGAACCATCTGTCCTGGACATCTACCACTCCCAGAGCCGGGAAACACTAAGGTTCTCCAGGACTAGGATTGGGAACCTGTGTGGTTCGTGAACCTCAGAAAGTGGCATCTAAGAGTAATATACAACAAATGGATGTCACATATGTAGCATTGATGGATCTCAAGGATCTCTGGTTCTAACCATGTCCTTGCTGGTGGATTTAGACAGGTTACTAAATTGTCCACTGGATGTGAACGATACATGTGTATGGTGCCTTGCAAGGACTGGCATCCCATCCAGGTAGGCCTCATGCATAATATTTCAAATACATCGTCACTTTGACCTTGAATAAAGCGCTTACTGAAGACAAATGAATGGATGCGGCATACTTTCATGCCCTAAAACCGCATTCCTCCTTTTTCACGCTTTTGTCTTGTCGGCTTTGTTGCGTATCTGGGGAAATACTCGCTCTCGTGTCCCACGGAGACATCCAGAAGGCTTTTTGTGGGATCTAAATCCAGAGTGATATTGACAGGAGCCGACTGGAAATAAACACTGAATAATTCAGAGATCTTCTAGCTCATGAATATGTAGAGGTCCGTGTATGTTTTTGCGTAATGGGAATAAAATGATCCATTTATGATAATGCCCAGCTTACCAGAGTACAGCCAGAGCTTCAAGCAAGTAAACTCCCCTGGCCATCAAACAGCCTATCGATAGACCTCTGCATTGTGAGCTTTGTTTAAGCTCCTAGGCAAACACGGGCCGGAGCCGACGTGTCCACACCGCTGGGCTTCAAGATCATTTGCATTTTGATGAGCTGCTTCACAGGCTGAATTATTTACTTTAAGAGCGGTGTGGCATTCACACCGATAAACAGATGTGACAATCCGATATTGCAAAGAAAGAGCAATAGAGCTCCTGCATTTGGGACACTTGGAATAATTGTCATTCGGAGCTTTCCTCTCAGATTTTGGACCAATAAAAACAAAACAAACCCACAAGCACTGAAAAAGCAGACAGTACACAGGGTGGAAAGAATCGCGCCTGGCTGAGCAGCGAGCAGTGTCGGCTGGAAGAATCAATCATGTTTTCAATTCTGCAGTGGCCATTCTGTTTATTTGTAATATGAAAAACCGCTGGAGGTGTTCACACACTCAAGTCTGGAGTGCAATGGTGTTAACCTTTACAAGGTGTCTGTGTGTGTGTGTGTGTGTGTGTGTGTATGTGTGTGTGTGTGGTGTACACTGATTTTCTAATGAGAATGTGGTGGTTCAGGTGGTTCATAAGACAATCTACCAACAATTTGTGTAATTGCACGGGTTGTTATCTTCTTAGCTGTAGTGTGTGAGTGTGTGTGTGTGTGTGTACGTGTGCATGCATAAATCTGTGAATCAGGCTCATTATGCAGAAGAACCATCACTCATACACCTACATATTCACATTATAGTCATGACTTGTGTAATTTCACAGGTCTTAACTTGTCTCATATTTGATCGATGTGTTTGCAGTTGTACTAGATAGAACACACACACACTTCAGCCTAAACTAATTGGCAAAATAAGCATCGAAACGTTCTTAGCTGAAGTTCTAGAACTTGGCTGTTTTGCGAGACACATCATGGCTGTCTTCACAAGCTCCTAAGGATGGCCGCTGTTAATATTCACCACCAGTGAACTGGAGAGCACTTTGGAGGCAGGCTTTGCTCTGTCGATAGCGAGAGGAAAGCGCAGTCCTCTTGTACCTATCAATCTCCTGTCTCCCAAATCCCTGCCACCGCTCATGCAGAGCCCAGGCTATGTTTACATGACTCAGTGCACATGGGTGTCCACAGGACCGAGTCTTTAAATGATCATTAGGATTTCACGCAGCTTACTCGATTGCCTTGCCGGCAAATCATATTCCTAATCCTTCTCTCAGCACCGGGGCAGGACGCTCATACGGCTCCTCACTGCCTTCCATTACATGTCCTTGAAGTTGCTTTTTGGACGCAATCAATGACCGCGTTTTCCACTACTACTACCGTAATTTTCGGACTATTGAGCGCACCTGAATATAAGTAGCACCCACTAATTTTAAAAAGCAAAAAAAATTTGTCCATATATAGGCCGCACCTGTCTATTAGCCGCAGGTGTCCACGTTGTAACACGAGATATTGACACAGAAAGATTTGTTTAACTTTTAATTAAAAGTAGCATCATATGCATTTCTTTTTAGTGTGAGTGCGTTTGATTTAATTCGAACAGTTTCATTGGTCCACTGTGACCTGTTCGGTAATTTCATTGGTCCGATGTGACGAGGATAAATGTTTTAGCAGTGTTACGGAACAGGACTGGAGGCGGATGCAGGTGCAGATCGAAGTCTTTATTAAACACGTAACTCAATAAACAAAGAAAACTCTTCACCGGAAAACGAGAAACTGGAATCGTGACATAAAATGAGATCATGAATCAAGGCATGGAAACAAAGACATCACCTATCTAACCTTTACCAACTATAATACTGATTGCTCAGTAACCGAGTGATTTAAATAGTAAACATAATCAAACCAAACCATGGACACCTGGGGCACATTAAAGACACTTAAACTAAACTAAATGCTCAAGCAGGAAGCGAGCAAACCAAAACAAAGTCACGTGACCAGTCAGGTGCCACAGTGCCCTCTGCTGGCCATGAAGTAACAGGCAGCATGAAGCTTGTTAGCCCGTAAAAATTAATAAATTAGCTGCATCACCGTTTAAGCTGCAGTGTTCAAAGCGTATGAAAAAAGTAGTGGCTTATAGTCTGGAAATTACGGTAATAACACCAAGTCCACTAACAATAATTTAATCAATAATAATAATTTTAAAAAATTAAAAGTTTTGTTGTATAAAATGTTTCGGATAATTGTTTATTTGTTGTATAGATGTTTGTGACAATTATTTATTAGATGAAACAGATAGTAAAAGGCTGCCAGGCTGTCTGTGTGTGTGTCTGTGTGTGTCTGTGTGTGTGTGTGTGTGTGTATATATATATATATATATATATATATATATATATATATATATATATATATATATATATATGTATATGTATATGTATATATATATATATGTATATGTATATATATATATATGTATATGTATATACCCTGTGGCGAAGGCAACAGAGAAGAAGGGACTTGGACAAATTCTGTTGACAACAGAAGTAAAATGTATCTGCTAAGAAGGCCGTACTTTTCCAGACACAATTAGATCGATGCAGCTGATCTGAAAGTTCCAGGAGCTGAAAATAAGTGGATAAGTGAGACAGACAAACAAATGTAAACACATTGCCTTTTTCCCATAGCGCATCCTGGTGACATCTTGCTTCCAACATGTCAACTTCAAGAACAGACTGTTTACTGTTTGTTGCCTAATGTATCCCACTCCTTGACAGTTGCCACTGTAAGGAGATAATCAATGTTACTCACTTCACCCGTCTGTGGTTTTAATGTTATGGCTGATGGGTGTACATATCCTTTTCGAGTGTTCTTGCTTGAGAGGAGCCAAATGATCACTAGCTAAACACTTTCCATAAGACTCGAGACTGAACTCAACACCCAGCCATCTCCCGAAAGGCCTGTTCTCGCCAGCTCTGCCCTGCTCGAACAGGCTTTTAAAGAGATTGAATGAGGTCGCGAACAATAAAAAATGAGCTTTTTCTGCTGATATAACTCTCTTGCTTTTTAATTAGAACAGTTAAGCATGGGGTTTTGAAATGCCAAAGTGTTGGCGGTTAGGGAAGGGCTTTAAAAAACGCTTAGCAATCACCGTGCTGACAAAAATCTGTTGCCCTCAGGGGCATAACTCCCGAGCAGCGTGTGGGCTTCGTGCCAACCCTGAGCAGCGTCCAAGACTAAAGACAGGCTTAAAGGAGCTGAACGAGCTCATAGGTTTGTTTTGAAGAAGCAGGAAGAACCTCTGTGTCTCTGTCTCTTTCTGCTTTATTCATCATTACAGCGGATCTGTGCAGTAAAAATACAGTATAAGTATATACTAGCATTTGTTTCTTTTAGATCTAAAGATCACGTTCAAATATTAATAGTAAAAAAAAAAATCAAAAAGGGAGCAGTTCAAAAGTTTGTGCCCCCTCCTGACCCCTTTTAAGGAATGTGATAGTTATAACTAATCTCTAATAACGTATTCTCGAATAAATACTGATTCTTGCCATTTCAACACTCAATAACATACAATCCTCCTGACATCTCTTTTTCAGATTATGACTCATTCTCTCTTTCTTTCTCTCTCTCTCTCTCTCTCTCTCTCTCTCTGTCTCTCTCTTTTGTTGGACTTGTTGAACTACCCTTTTTCTTTGCATCATTGTATTGTTGCAAGACACATCATCATTTTCATAATTTGGAACCTAGAGCTCCATTTGTCGTTGTCGTCCCCCCGTCCCCCCTCCATTTAGCAATTAACTATAAACCAGGGGTGTCAAACTCATTTTCACAGAGGGCCACATCAGCATAATGGTTGCCCTCAAAGGGCCAGATGTAACTGTAAAACAGTTTAAATGTAACCAAATATAATTTGTAATAAATGTAACTACTCCGTAATATACTGTTGAATAACTTAAATAAATTGAAGTTACAAATATTATATATGCATTTGCATAGCTTGTTGCTCTGTTACTATAACAATAATCCTTTAAATTTTCAGGTTAAGAAACCCACATTACTCCATCGATCAACAATCAAACTATTCAAGTAAATAAAGAAAAATATTATCAAAACACAAGTTATGATATTATGACAGTTTGCCTTTTAATTCTTTGGCAATTTGTTGTTTTCTTGAAGGCTAAATTTAGCATACTTGGCTCCGTGTTTGGTGTCAAAATGCCGACGTAGATTGTACTCTTTGACGACTGACACCGCCTCATAACACACAAGACATACCGGTTTTTCTCCTTGAAGCACAAACATATATTCGCCTTCCCATCTTTCATGAAACAGCCTTCCTTGATATTCTGGGATCATATGTGGATATTTCTCAATCTGCTCAATCTCACTTGTCGCATTAATTAAACACTGATGTGGTCACTTCGTGGGTAACAATCACCATGCATTGTGGGAAATGTAGTTTATGGTCAATGCAGGATTTAAAACAACATAGACCTATTTTAAGACAACCTTTTTTTAAAGACCAATTAAGCACTCGCGGGCCACATCTGGCTATAAACGGATGCTGTAACTACACCACACACCAAGTATTTCCCATTCATACAGTACCCTGTGTGTGAAATTTTCTGTCCTTAATTAGATGCCCCTGCAAAAAGATGCATTTCCAAAGTGTCCACAAGTGGGTTCCATTCTCATAATGAAGCCATTAAGCTGAGTTACTTTTCCACAGCTTTTCATCATACAGCTTTTAGCTCTGCATTCAGATGTGCATCCAGATAACCGGGCCTACACTCATCCCACACTCCATCACTGAATTCCTACACCGGCCTCCGTGTGGCCCACCTTCAAATCCAGCCAGGTGTGTATACTGGTCACCTGCTTGACGCTTAACAAGAGCTACTGAGAAAATGGTAGGCAACGCTTTTTAATACAAAAAAAAAAAGCGCCCCATTAAATTTAAAACACATTTATATAAATAACCCACACACAAAAACCCACCACCCACACCCCACCCCCCCCCCCCCCCCCCCCCACAAAACACACACATTTCCACCTCCTTTAAGCTCCATCCTCTCACAAAATGCCACTCTGTTGGGAAGCTAGTTCTGGATTTACAGAAACATTATACACAACCAGAGACAGCCGGTATAAATGAGCTCGATGTGTATTAAAGATAAAAACACAAAAAAATCAATATGATGTTTGATGTTTCTCAGATTATTTGCTATGAGCAAAATGTTTTTGTGTGTGACCGAATGCAACAGCAGTACTAACCGACCAAACCAAAAAACACACGCACGTAACGAACAAGGCTTTGGCTGATTTCTTTCTAGCCCAGGCTAATCTACGATCCTGCTTGAAGTACCATGACAGAAATGGGTATGATTGAGCTGAGAAATTTCTATGACATATAAAATGGAAATATTCGAACGTTTTGACTTTTTGGCAACGATTTACGACGCGAGCACGTAGTCATGTCACTGGAAATTGAGTGTCCCGATGTATAATGAGCCTGGGTCCTTAACAGACCCGTGTACAGGATATACGTATTTACCATCTATAGGGGAGCTGATGGAGACACCCAAATTCTGACCGTTTAAAACAGTTTAAAACGCACGTTAGCACGTTCGCCTCACACCTCCAGGGTCGGGGGTTTGATTCTCACCGTGGCCCTGTGTGTGCGGAGTTTGCATGTTCTCCCCGTGCTGCGGGGGTTTCCTCCGGTTACCTCCCCCCGTCCAAAGACATGCATGGTAGGTTGATTGGCGTGTCCAAAGTGTCCGTAGTGTATGAACGGGTGTGTGAGTGTGTATGTGATTGTGCCCTGCAATGGATTGGCACCCTGTCCAGGGTGTAGGCTCCAGGTTTCCCCGTGACCCTGAAAAAGGTAAAGCGGTATAGAAGATGGATGGATGTTTCGGTATTGACAATTTGTGTTTAATCTACATTTCGTTTCTCCGTCCCTTTCCGCAATCGCTCAGTCACTGTGCTGAAAAACCTGTGGGTTTGTGAGAGAGAGAAAAAGATCCAGAATGCAGTGCTGTCGTTACCATATGCGGCCATTCGTGAACATATTGCCCTTCCAGATGGATTCCTCTGACAGCTTTCACTACAACACGCTCGCTCTGCCCTCCACGCTTCCACCATATTGAAGTAACAAGTACGGAAAATGAACACGGACAGTCCAGGTTATTTTTAAGAATTGTGTTAGACCGATCTCACGCTTCGGGTTACTGCGGAACCTCTGCTTTAAGTAGCTTGTAAGTAGTTATGTTACGTTAGCAGGATATGGGTCCTGGATCAAAATACTTTCACTCCTACATTCCTTTCAACCAATCGTTCCAATCGAGTTTAGCTACACTTGCCATATAGCTAAATTCGTCTCGTTACGTAAAAGTTTTTGCAAAATGTCAAAATATACCAAGCAAGGTTTCATTATCGTCAAATTTTAGCGCACAGGTTCTAAAGGTACCTAAAGGTTTCAAGTTGCTATCTGAATATTGGATAGCTTAAAGCTGTTGAGACTTTTGGTTGTTGTTGTTGTTAATCACAAACTTGGCCCAAATACCAATCAACCAATCATCACGATCACTTATCCAAAATAATCACAGCCTGAGAGTGGAATTCAATACGTATCCGACGTGCACACGTAAAAACGTGTCCTCGTGTTCCGTCTGTGATTTCCTCGCCTGACTCTCGATCATTAGCCTCAAAAATAGAGCTCTGATGTTGGTCAACGTTCAGCAGCTTTTATTATCTCGCCAGTGCACGGCCACCCAGCTCTATATGTGAGCGTAGGTGGTTCCCTAAAGCTTCATACGTCTCGTCCCAGTGTCTAATCACTCCTTGTGCAGTCACACACCGCTCCTGAGCTGAGAAAACCAACGGCGAGTTCAGGACAGCTGAACACGCTAAACATGTAAAGATGAGGGTATTATCTCCTGTATAATATCTTCTGAAAAGGTCAGAAGTTGTTGATTTGATTTTCTACAACAGCAGCTCTGACAGTAGTGCCAGTTGTCATTTAAAAACGAACAATCTTACGCTTGATCTTATGCGTGGTCGTTTCCATAGTAACGACTCGTTCACAGGGACTTGTACGGACGATCTACATTTTATTCGAAAACCGTAAACTTTTTGCGACTTTAAGAGTTATTCCGCTTTGTATCAAATCAACCCGTTGTTGATGAGTTTCCTATAACAGCATGCCCCGGAGTGTTTTATTCCTGATGCAGTTACAGTTTTCCACTTGTATCTTCAGCATTCTATCTTAAACAAACCAGTGAGAGACTCGCACTCGTACCGCTCATACTGGTATCCATTTTGGTGTCGGGTGTGTTGCCATAGAAACAACTAATGCCCGAGTAGAAACGCAGAGTCATCGTCATGTAATTAGTGTAATTCAGACATGATAATATCAGTGAACACACTAATATTATTAATACACACACAGGGTTTAATAAAAAGAAAAAAAACATCTAATACAACAATTAGTGTGGAATTAATGAGACAGTAGTGCGTACATACAAGAGTGTCCTCAGTGCCACAGCAAATTCTTTCCCATTCACACACACGCACACACACTCAGAGCTCCAGATTATCCTGTGATGTGTGTTACAGCCTCTGTAAACCAAAGAAAAGCCCACAGCTTACACCATACGAGTGCAAAATTGAGACGATGTGAAGTTCAGTGTGTTTCTGAGCCACCGATCGACTCACACTTGGATGTCCAGCAGGATCCTCTTGTCCTCCTCCACGTGGATGCCCCAGATGCAGTCCTGCCCTTTGTCGTAGGCTTCAGGCCAGTTCGGTGAGAGTACCACTCCTGCCGAATCTGTGATCTCCCCACTGCACACAGCTACCACACACACACACACACACATACATTACTACTATATACACATTGTATTAGGTTTTATTTAAAGGAGTCTGTTACTGAAAGGCTGAACACACACACACACACACACACACACAAACACACCACCGACAGAGCTGTATCAGTGTATGCTCACCACGGCAGGCCGGTTCCGTCTCATTCCACTGTGGGTTCTCGGGGTCCACACACTCGATGGTGACGGAGCCCTGCTCCAGCGTGTAGCCCGGCTCACAGGAGAACTCCACCACCGTGCCCACTCCGAACGACACGTCGCTGCTGGAGAAGTTGCCGTACTTCACGAACGGCTTGTAGCACGTGCCCTGGGCAAAAGCTGACAGCCACACATTTCTTTTATTAACATTTTTTTAGTAACACTTACTTTTCCAGCCTTTTGTTGTCCCCGTCCAAACTTTTTTGAGACGTATTTTTGGCGGCCATCAAATTCAAAATGACCGTATTTTTTCTATTGTTCTATTGTGTTGAACGTACGACTTTTATGAGATTTCGTTTCAAAACATTCAAAGCGTTGTGTTTTTATCGACAGTTTACATGCCGTCCCAACTTATTTTGGAATTGCAGTTGTAGAAAAAAGGTTCTGCTCAATTAATAGTTGCGTGGTAAAAATCCCAAGGTTGCCACTGTTGGGCTTGGATTGTGAAAAGCATCTGGTAAATGAATAAATATAACTGCGTAAGTTAGATGGTAAAGAACGGTTAGTACCTTCGTATCGTATGGCAGCACCGGTGCAGGTGCCCGTCTCGTCCGTGGTGAACTCGATAAACAGATGCCTCCCCGTGCTCACCACCCCTTCGTTGGGAAGATATTCCACCTCGTAAGAGTCGTACACAGGAGGCGAGTCGATGTTGTTCCCGTTCTTGATCAGCAGCCTGCGAAAAAAAAAAAAAAAACCACCGACTGCTGTTAGGCATTGTCCCAATTGTTAGTGACAACGAAAAGGAAAGATCAAAAGAGCGTCAAGGCTTTTAAGTCTGACTTTTTTCGTGTTTTTTTTTCTTCTTCTTCTTCTTCTTCTTCGCTCTCATCTACGGAGGTAGCGTCTCGCCGGGCTCCTATTCATTAAAGAGCCATTTGTTAGCTCTGCCTTGAGACAGTCTGAAAATGTAATTAATTTTCCTCTCTCACATACTTTCTGCTACGGCCTCCGTGGTCGCATGATTAATTTGCACGCGAGGGATGCTCTTAATTACGCTGAATGCAGAACGCTGTGGATTCCGCAGATGGGAACACGGGGAGGTTTGAGGCATGGGATCGAGATTTAGGCATGTACCCTTGCGTCTGTAGAGTCAACGCACCCTGTGTCCGAGTGCGTTCTGGGATGACAGATTCAGACATAATGTACACACACAAACTCACAAAGAGAGAGAGAGAGAGAGAGAGAGAGAGAGAGAGAGAGAAAGAGAGGTTACCTGTCGTCATCCTCAGCCAGAGCGACTTTCTCAAAGTGCACGTGCAGCCTGTGGCCCTCAGGGGCCTCCAGTACCCAGTGACATGTGAGGTTGTTGCTGTAGTTGCCCGGAAACCCAGGAGAGATGATGCGGCCCATAGTGGCATTTTTAAGCATCCCTCCACAAGAGGCTGTTATCAGAGTCACACACACACGCACACACACAATAAAAGACAAAGTGTGTGAGTGTGAGTGGGAGAAGAAAGTGGCAAAAGTGACAAGAAGTCATTATTACTAAAAAATGTCCAAAGAAAAAAACAGAGGACTGGGTTTTTAGTGTGTGGGAGTGAGTGAGAAAAAGAGAACTAAAGATGACTGCGGTCTCTATATTCGCTTGAACATTTGTCTGAGTATCTGAAAGTGCATGGACCCCTATATATGTTTTTTTTTAAATGTTTATAAAACCTCTTAACAAATCCAGCTACTGCTTTCAGATGTTTGTTATAAATACATTACGGCGACAATTAATCTTTATTACCGACGCTGACACCGTGACGATGAACGAACACCTTAACAGATGGCTCGAAGAACAGAGATTTATGAAGGGTCATTTATCCAGACAAAAGCTAATCAATCATGAGTTATGGCTTTATAGACGTGCCAGTGTTAAGCAACAGTGATGCAATACTATGGCTCAGTTCAATCAGAATCTCTTTATTCATTGCATTTTCAGTGGACAGTTATGAGTATGGCTTAATAATACTCCATAATCCAGTCAAATTAGGTTATGTTCGCTGGTTAGTTGGCTTGAACAATGAAAATTAGATACAGTGCCCGGTAAAATATAAGAATATTGGCACCCTTGGTAAATATGAGCAAAGAAGGCTGTGCAAGAAAATTGTCTTTGTTGTTTAACCTTTTCCAAAAAATTCACAAAATACAAAAATTTACCAAGGGTGCCAATATTAGTGGAGGGCTGTAAATGTAGGAATATGACTTCCTCTCAAAAACTATACAGCTTCTTGACAATTTATCTGTTATTAGCCAGCTATCAGGAATTTGTAGTGATATTCTGAATATGCATTAAAAATCCTCTCAGTTTTCCTGCTAGCTAGTTAGAATAAATTAGCATGGAAGATTATTAACAGTGATTCCCATACGTAGGCTCTACTTGGGCGGCCCGCCCAGGTAGATTAAGACCCGTCAGGTAGATTAAAACCCGCCCAGGTAGATTAAGACCCGTCAGGTCGATTAAGACCCGCCAAGGTAGATTAAGACCCGCCCAGGTACATTAAGATCCGCCCAGGTAGATTAAGACCCGCCCAGGTAGATTAAGTCCCGCCCAGGTAGATTAAGGCCCGCCCAGGTAGATTAAGATCTGCCCAGGTAGATTAAGACCCGCCCAGGTAGATTAAGTCCCGCCCAGGTAGATTAAGGCCCGCCCAGGTAGATTAAGACCCGCCAGGTAGATTAAGACCCGCCCAGGTAGATTAACTAATTAGCTAACCACATTTTCTGCATTTGCTAATTCTATGGCAACAAAAACCGAACACTGTTACTCAATATGGAAAAAGTTTCATTTGAAGTTAAACATGAAATTAAACACACCAACATTCCAGACAGAAGGAATTTATCATACTGTACATTGCAAGTGTAATAAATACAGTATATAAACACTAGTCATAAGTAAAGCCATTGCAGATCCTTACCTACACATTTGGGCTCTTTGCCACTCCAGTATGGCATGGTGGCATTGCGGCACGTCAGAGAGGACACGCCATGAAGCTGGTATCCAGTTAGGCAGAAGAAATAGGCCTCCCCTCCTACATGGAGGCTGCTCACTGTCACCTCGCCATTAGCCAGGGCTTGTGGGAAAGCGCAGCTCAACACAAAGGCTGACAGAAAAGTAAAGCGAGAGAAAGGGTCATAAATATTGACGTTTAGCTGCCTTTTAAATCTCTGTGGTCGTTTAGTGTCAGTGTTATGGAATATAACGATTACCTATCATAATTAAGCTTGCTCAAGCCAGCGCTAACAGGAAAAGGTCAGCGAGAATTATGATCCTGCTACACACTAATACAGCATAATGTGTGCAGTGGGGCTATTTGGGGAGAGAACGGAGACTAATTGGATCAGACCAAATACGTTTCGCCCTGCGTTCCCATTAACTCTCTGTGTCCTGAGAGCAACACGTCACTCATGCTCTGAAGAACTTAAACATTCTTTAAGCAAGAGGTCAAGAGAAAGATGTGAGAAGTGGGGGATCAGTGTTTTATGTTTACTGTGTGTAGTTTTACTGCAGAGTCAAATCTGAGGACTGGGGTCAAGCGTATTGGGTGTAAAGCATCTAAGCACCCGTGTCGGGTCTCACGGCCAGTCTGACAGGACCGTGTAAATATCGCGTGTTAAGACGAATGACTCAAACCATTTCCAGTGTCACTGAGCATGTGCCAAAATTAGATTTCCTGGGACATCTAGCATGAGCCAGTGAACACGAGGTTGATGGAGAGATATGACCTCGGACGTAATAGCAACTGTAAAACAGGACCAGCTCGTCTCGACATGGCAAGAGCGACAGAGCAAGACTCAGCAGAAGAGACAAATAAATCCCCTTCCCCTTGTTGGGGTCATTCCTGTGTTCCCCAGATTTATATGGGACATAATGTAACAATATTTTATCAGTGAACCAACATATAATCATATTAATATTGCATAACAATATCAGTTACAAAAAAACTGGATCAAATTAGATACATGAGTCATGAGAGTTAGATTTTCACGTAAGGAATGTATGAACTTTTGTGATTCCATGATTCCAACCATCTGTTTGGTTCCCTTAAGTCTAGGCCTTATTATATTACATTGAGGGGCGTACAGCAGTGCTGGGGAACAGAAAACCCCTTTGAGAAGATCCCACAATAAGATATTCCAGTACACGACCAATGGACACTACTCTAGTCAAAAATCCCATAATGCAGCGGGACAGGTGTGGACATAAAACCTTGGTTAAACAAGGCTTGTTCAACAAAACCCTGACAGGAATCCTGTTACGGATCCAACTCGCGGTTCATTATCCATAATCCGTTCATCTTCCTCAGAGTCTCACATGAACCAAGGAGAACATGCCTTCATCCCAAGAGCATCTTAAAATGAATTGCTAATTCGAATCTCCCCCTTTTCTCCGCTGAGGGAGGTTCAGGAGAAATAATTCAGATATGATTGAAGCTTAACTAATACGTTAAGATCCTCTGTTTCTCTGAGATAATTTATCTTAATTGAATCCTACAGATCGTTATCTTTCAGTTGGCCAGTAAGCGCCGGAAACAGGCTAGCGCACGAGCTAGCATTGCAGAAACACATCCATCCTAAATAAACTGTCAGCGTGTAACGTAATGAACTGGCAGGACTCGTGTGATTGAAGGCAACAAGATGAGAAACCTAATTTGCCAGTGGTGTTGTAGAGTTAAATAGCAAATTACCCCTTGAATATTGGACTCTGGTCGAATTAGCATGAAAACAAGCAAGTCTGGGTGACGTCTCAGCAAATGAGTGCACAGGTTCGACCCTTTAAAAAAATGGACTGAATCAGAGAGTGTACAAGCATATATAGATATAGAGGAAATAATCAACACATTCTAGCTGTTTCTGGAGCTAACATGTTAGCTGTTATGATACACAGCTAGGTTAAACAGCTAATATAGGTGCTGTTAGATTTTCCCCCAATTTGTCTGATTGTAAGTACCATTCTACCATTATTGACTCTCTAATTTTGGTTCTGTTTCTTGGCATCAGCTTGCATCACCCATGATTGGCTCGGTTTAAATGTGTGGCACAAACTGGACCATTTGGATCTTTACAAGCGACATAATCACAGGGGATCACCAATACTTTTTTGGATGGAAAAATCAGTCATTCATCTAGACCTTTTCTGTCAATATTAGTTTGCATAACACTAATTAGGACGGTATAGTCATGCATTGGCTAGCATTAGTGTCTCACAGCTCCAGGGTCTCTGGTTCAATCCCGAACTTGTGTTACTGTGTACTGGGTTGGTTTTTTATTTGGCCACAAATTAGTTTAATGAAGCCATGAATTAATCTTCTTGTTACCGTATGGTTCGTTTCTCATGGCCACAAGTTCCTTGCGATCTGTTAACCTGCATATTTCAAAAGGAGTAAGACATAGATAATGGAATTGAATTAGACCATTGTGGCTACAGGATCCTAAGCATGGACATGTCTCCTATCTTAGAATGATGCATAGAGACATACAGGAGTCACTGGAACATACACTATATGTCCAAAAGTATCTGGACCCAAGGTCATCATAACCATATGTGCTTGATGAACATCCTATTCCAGAGTTGGTCCCCTTTTTACTGCTGTGATAGTCTCTACTCTCTGGCAAGGCTTTCGTCTAGATTTTGGAGCATAGCCATCTTCAACCATGTCTTGAACCGTGTCAAAGGGCTGGTGTGGGTGAAGGTTTTCATTCCCAACCAAGCAGGAGCCACACCTGATTCCACTTGTTTAAATCAATTGATCTTTACGTTCAATGGACCATCAGGTGCTTGTCTGGAATGAAAACATGCACCCACACCGACCTTTTGCAGATAAGATTGGACACCCCTGTTCTAGAAAATTGTGTGCAACAGTTTAGGGAAGGCCCACATATGCATGTGTGATGGTCAGGTGTCCACATACTTAAGGCCATATAGTGTATTAAGCTGTGGACTCAAGTTTCCAAATCCATGACTATGTTATCCCGTGGCCACGTTGTACTAACGTTCGGATAGTTTGTGGCCTCAGAGTAGTAACTCGTGGCAGAAGTATACAGCTTATTAAAAAAACACCATGTCTTCCACCTCAGGTCTTCCAGGTTCTTCAGTTTCCTCCCAAAAACATGCTAATAGGTGAATCAGAAACTCTAAATTTCCCCAAGATATAAGTGAGCGTGTGTGTGTGTGTGTTTGTGTGTGTGTGTGTTTACATGGTCCTCTGCAACAGTTTGGCAAGCCATCCAGGGTGTATTCCTGGTTCACTGTAAGAAGTGTGAATAAATACTACAAATTAGTAATAAACTTGAAATTGAACACCTAATTAGACATTAATTTCGTTGTTTTTTTTGTTGTTGTTTTTTTTGGACCTTCCACATGTTACAACCATTGTGAGGTTAGGCTGTACTATACTACGAGCTGGATAATAATCTCATTCCCATTCTCAGACAGTCTAGATTGCGTCCTACAGCGAAGACTCGCAGCAGGAGCAGCATGTGCAGACGAGCGAGCAGTGTGGAATTAGGCGGCTGATACATAAAACATCTCAACCCCCATTGGAACGGCATAATCAGTGCTTCTTAAACTCCACTTTCTCCTCACGGCTGCGCAGCAAATCAACATTAAAGACCGAGGTTTTCATAACCCAGAGCACACCCAACACTGTGCATTAAGAGAAAGTACACTTCAGCAGGTGATTTCAGCTTCTGACTCCTATCTCTGCGAAGAAGAGGTTTGGAATCAGGAGGAGGCAATCAAACTTAATAAGGACAACAGACAGCAACAAGCTGAAAGTGTGTACATTACATGACTGGGAATATTATTCCAGTCGAGTGATGCTTTTTTATGGGCTGTGTTTGTGTCTCTGCTAATAGCCAAATGGATGCTGGTCCCGGCCATTCGAAGCGGAGAAGCGCACTTATAGTTGTTAAGGCAGTTTGGGCAATTTTCAGTGCTGGTGCTCAGATTGTTTATGTCCACACAGTGGATTGTACACAGTGCTCGCTCACTTCCCTTTGCCAAAACAGAGAGATACGTAGATCCATGATTTGTACTGGTCTCTTCCTGGTCTAATGATGAAGCCATTAGAGTGACGACACTGTGTGTGTGCATCCAGGTGCCCCGAGCCATTCACCAAGGTTCACGTTCGACGCTCAGCACCCTCTCAGGCAGGTTATTATCATTTTATCTTTATTAAGACCATCAGCCCTATCTGAGCACAGGCGCGTGCATGGCAGGATGGGCGCCGGAGGCGAGCCTTAATGTTCACCCAATCTCTGGAGAATTAAATAACAGGCGCTTGCTGTCTCCATTTCCTCGGTAAGTCACGGTGCTTTGCAGCCCATAAAGCCTGATTGTCTTGCAATTACTAATAATGACTCCACAGCAAGCGCCGGTTGGGCAGATTAGTTGCCGGTGGGGTTGCAGGCAACAGATGCCAACGTGTTATAATATGCCCGCCGTAGAATAGGGAATATGCTCAGCGCTGAGCCGAGACCGATAGAAAGCCTCCTAAGGCACGTTTTTAGAATTTTGAAGCTTATAACAACCTCATCTGTCTTTTTAGCTTCTTACTTCATATCATGGCAGCATATATTAATGCAACAAATGCTGGAAAAGTAGCTAACCAAAGATCTTTAGCCTTTTTTTTTTCTTCAGTCAAATGTTGGACTGGGGGAGGAAACCGGAGTACCCGGAGGAAACCCCCACAGCACTGGGAGAACATGCAAACTCCGCACACACAGGGCCCCGGCAGGAATCGAACCCCAGACCCTGGAGGTGTGAGGTGAACGTGCTAACCTGGGGAGAGTGTGTACATTAAAAATTTATATTTGAAGTGAATTTATAATGTCACGTCAACTCTCATCAATTGTGAGCAGAGTTATTGGACAAAATCAAGGTAGATAATGATAGATAACCATCAAGGTAAAGAGTGAAATATGAGGTAATATTAGGTAAATAAGTTAAAAATCTCAAAGAACCAGTAAAAAGTAAGTACCAAATAAAAGTACAAGAAAGTTGAATGAACAATTGTTGGAAATTTCAGCAGTTACATACTGCATATTGTATTTATGCAAAATTGAGCTTAGTGTATTACTCAGAAAGTTGACATGATAACATTTAGAATGCTCAAGGAATGGCTGGCTAGCCGATTAGCCGCAACGGAAGAGTTATTCAGCAATAATGCTCGTGATCCAACAAACGATGATAACTTTTTATCACTCTCCTCACTCTTAGTTTCTGTAAGCCATCTATTCCTAAATGGTCATGTTCTAGGGAAGTCACGAAAACGTTGTCATTGTCATAAAGTGTATTTGTTTTCGGATTTATCTTTTTGTTTGCGCTACGCTGTGGCATTGCACCTCCTCAGCGTTTGCTTAGTTCTGTGTTACAAACTCGGTAATGCACAAAACACCATCTGAATCAATGGAAACGAGGTTAGACATGAGCACGGAATCGAAATATAGAGGATAACATGAAGCACACAAGTAAACATGCCATAGTCTTACAATGAAGCTGGGATTATCCAGCCAAGACACCTATAAATCTATCACAATAAGCTGGAATGAGTCCACTGGATACAAGGACTTGCTGCTTGAGAGGTTCTACACTCCAGTGTTTATTGAGCCCTAGACCATTTGAATTGAGTGTTAAACCTCCAGCACATCAACATCAATACATCTCTCCGATTTAATCTCTTTTCTCAGGGACAGCTCTATTGATCTTTGCCTAAGTGCAATGTTTTACTGGATGGGCTCACAGACGCTTTTAAATCAGCAGACTGAAAGCAGTCCAAGACCTCTCTCGTTAAGCGCCGCGGGTTTCTGAACACAGCTGAGGGTGTGATCTCTGCACACGCCATCAAACCACACCTCAGAATGGAACTCGAGGTGGATGTCGTCGGGTCGGACGGAGTGCTCAGAGATAATGGCAATGCAGACCCCCTTGTGCTATGCGACTGTTGAAAGACTCTAAACTTTATGGGATGTGTTTTTGTTATCATTTCATGGAGAATTAATTTGCAGGAATCCAAACTGTCACTGGATATAAACTGGGGGATCTGAAAATCTCAGTGAAACGTCAGAATCAGCACAGAGTATATGGCTTCCATGCATTAGGAAGGAATAATACACTCTGAGGCATGCTGTTACAGGAAACGAATCAATGCCACGGCACATCCCGAACTTGATAATTTCCTTATAGCAGCACAATGTTGTGTTTATTTCCTCTTATATCACAGCAATGTTTTCTTCCTTAAAGAACACGTCATACTTTTTAATCCATTACGGTTACGTTTTATGTCGTGAAATGTCTGCAAAACAAGTTCCCGTTAACACTTTTATTCTTTCACTAGCTTCTCTTATTTTCTTTCTGAGAAAGAATCCTTGCAGTTTCTCCTCACTGAACGTTCACCCCATCAACAATTACACAGGTTTCTTTCTTTTTCAGGACAGTCCATATTGTTGTACTGGCTGTGCCCAGTGCTTGTGCAATGACTCTGATTTTCCCTCTCTTTCTCAGCTTTAAAATGGTTTGCTTTTCTCCCATAGACAGTTCTCTGGCCTTCATGTTGGTTTATACTTTTTAACAACTAATGCAGTCTTCACTAGTACTCAAACCAAGAGCTACTAATTCTTTAAACAATCAGTTTAACAGTGCTCACCTGGTCAGCAAGAAACACCCATCAAGCACGTGTTCCAATATTTTTTGATCACTTGAAAACGGGCGGGTTCTACCAAAAGGTGCCATGTTCTACGTTGTTTAACACATCTAGATGTAAAAATCTTAGGAAATGAAACTTGGAATTCTGATCATTTGTCATCTCATATTCATGTTTTGATCTCAAACCCAAATGCCTTCAATGTATAGTGAAAAAAAAATAGAATTGGCCTTGCTGTTCCAATACTTTCAGATAGGACTGTATATGATTAGCAGTTTTGCATCGACTTTAAGAAACATGTGATATGGCAATCAGCCTCCTGAAGCTTTGCAGATGCGAGGCTATATATATATGAGAGCACGCTCCTTCTGTCATACTCGCATCTTTATTGTTACGAAAACTAAACGCAACATCTGTTCTGTTATTAAAAAAAAAAAAAAAAAAGAAGAAGAAGACTCTCGTTGAGCTCCCGCTTGCATTTAGCAGGCAGGTGGAGACCACTGACACACTTAGGGCTTGACGTGCACATATGCACAATGCTTTCACAATGCTTCCATGGAATGTGAGAAGAAGGGCTACTAATGGAAAAATCTGAGGCACGTCAACATTCAGCGGATAGCAAGGAACATCAGCGGCTAATGGCTTTCCCAGTACAGGCAAAGTGGGAGCATTTCAGTGATTAGGCTACTTCCAAACCTTTTCAACAAACACGTCGCAGCCGCATCAATGGCTGATACATATTTGTTGCTGTCAGCGTGTCATCGATGCGCCGCGTATAGCTCATTTCTCTGTAATCGCTCGCTGTCAGATTCATCTCCATCTCACAGAGCCTCATTCGTGACATGCCGCAATCTCAAAGTGCTTGAAACCTTCCGGGAGCGCATCAAAACCATGTTATATTTCAGATTCTTTTAAAATAGCCTTGATGACAACATGGCACACTCTCAATGTCTGTCTGCAGCTTCGTAAGAAGAAACCTAGGCTTTTCCCAACATTTTCCATAAGGCTTCAAAAAACAAACACGGAAATAAATTCATACACGTGCACCAAGATGAGAATTAATACTTGTTCATAAAAAACAACGATCTCATGCCCAGGGTTGCCAGGTCTCAGCAAAACATTTTAGCCCAACTTCCACACCGGAAGCGTACCTAAATAGTTTAAGAATGAAAGGGGAAACCACATTTTTCTTTCCCTCCCCTCCCAGTCTTTGTATGAGAAACAAGTTCACCATGGTGTGCAAGCATTTCTGATTAGTAGTATCTGAAGTATGCCTTTTTATGATTAACTTGTAAGTTATTTATCCATTCCACAATCCTACTTTCCCTCTTCCAGTCTATGCAATATGTCTTAAAACAGAATTCTGTTCATTGTAGATACTCTGCCTGCACGTACACTTTACCTTTGTTTGCTATAATATGTGTTTGTGGAAATTGATTACATTTAAAAAGAAAAGATCTTGGCTATTTTTGACTATTCTTGACTTATTTGGAAACCATCCCCTCCAAACAACAACAACCTACCAGTTTTACTACCAGTGGACTTTTCCATGCACGACCTTGTTCCAAACCTAGCCCAATCTGTCGACCCTGAGACACCTGATCAACTTTTTTTGGTTAGCAAACAGCTGTAAGTATCTGTATATTCAGTAGAAGAACTGTGCTTATAATAAGAGTCTATAGACATAATTTTTTTTACGCATTAACATTATTATAGTCATTAACTATTTTCATGCAAAGATTAACATCTTTTTTTTTTTTTTTAGGACCTTTAGATTGTTGCATTTTGTCTTAATGCTTGATATCCTTGCTTGGTATGGGACATGCTTGTAGCTTTGGATGGCAGCCATTTTGTGCTACAGGACGGAGACCCCGTGGCAGACCCTGGACCTGCTGGACAGATTATATCTCACAGCTGGCTTGGGAAAGTCTGGGGATTCCCCCAAGAGGAGCTGGAATCTGTGGCTGGGGATACAGGAGTCTGGGCCAACGCTCTCAGCTTGTTGCTGCAACTCCCAATGGGAAAAGCAGGAAGAAAATGAACGATGAATGAATTCTTTGTATTTTCTCACACCTGGGTACAGAGCACTCTGCAGGAATCCTTTCACTGAGTTTTGTTTTTCCACAACACTACCACTGCTGTTAAAACCCTGATGTTTAAAAAAAAAAATTACAATTTTAAGGATATACATCAAAGTCTAGCAAGCAAGATTGGTAGATCGTGGTGCAACAAGGAGAAAGATAAGATGCGTAATTCAATCAATTAAATGAATTCAGTCCAAATATAATAGAAAGCTGCATAACATGAAAAATAACCCACATTTTCTTCTGATATTCAGCTTTACGATAACAGGATATCAGTATCTTGGGAATATCTGCTAAAATATTTCCTGTCTCTGATTACAGTTTGTGGAAAAACAATTATTACTAACGTCATGTACCAACACAAACTCCGTTTCCCAGAATCCTCAGCCACTGAAGTACTACAAACCCAATCAGAGGGGGCGGAGCTACCGTGGTGCAGCAGGTGCATTCTCAAATTTAAATAGATTTGAAATTTCTAATAAAAATTTGCATTTGTAAATAACAAGAAAGGCCTAAAAACCTCTTAAAAGCTTTTAATGCATAGCTGGTTTTCTCTTAGTTTCTTTTGTTGTTACTTTTTTGCTGTTTGTACATTGTTGTCTTTTGATAAATTGATTTATATTGTATTTAAATAATAAAATGTAGAAACCTCAACATCAGTCCAATGTCCAACATTTAAATTACGCAATTCATCTATCTTAACTCTTTATCCCGGCCTTTAGTGGTAAACAACGACAGCCAAATAAATCCACATCATGATAACAATTTACTTTATTTTATTTTTTTTATTGAAAATCTCATGCAGAACTTTTACATCCAGCTTGGACTTTTTCCCTGATGAACCATTCCTTGATTCTGTGCTAAGGTTGTGGAATTTGTAAGGTAAATCCATGGGTTTCCTTCATTTCGAGTAGGAAATGTGCTTTCTGTCCCGTAGGATGTGTCTAATTTGAGCAGGTGATCTAGAGTCCACTAACTAGGTCCAATTACATATCTTTGTGTTTCTTTCTAACAGTGCAGCAGATTTTCAATACGGGGAAGATCATTAGGAATTCCGCGGGGAGCAGAACGGACCAGGAACGATGGAATGGACTGACTCGAGTGCACCAGACTCCAGGATTTGGATTTAAAGGACGCCATTGACACCCAAGCACAAAATGACTGAGTAATATGGTTTTGCTGTTATTTAATAATAGCCGCCGTGCCAGTATTTATGTACAGTAAATATTTGTTGTTGCATAGTGCTTGTTTTCTACTACTGACCATGACGGGGAAATATTAAACGCTTATAAAATATTAATGGTTTATTTTGGAAAGAAAACACGTGCACAGTTGAAATGTACCAGTCACATGACCGGTCACGTGATCCGTGACCTCCGTCTAGTTTCAGAATCCAGGATCAGGTGTTCCTTGTAGCTTTTCTCATTCATTTCCATTGAAAGCCATTTGTTTATTTGTGGTTTTTATTTTTTTATGTAAAAACCTGTTGGAAGAAACTCTTACGGCTTTTTAAAGTTTTTTTTTCTTCTTCAGTCAACCTGTGGACATAAAATAGTTTTGACAGAAGTGTAAATGAGCACAATACTCATTTATTCATTTATTACTCATTACATACACATTTACTCATTTATTAATTCACTCACAACTGTAAATGGAAGAATAAACGGCTTGTTTTTGTCAGCTTTTATGCTGAATTTCATCAGTATATTTATTATTATTATTTTTTGCATAACAAATATGCTCTGGAATAATTGAATGGTTTTGCCTATATTTATATTCTATGTACATAAAAAAAGAAGAGATTTTTAAAATTCTTTTTGTTCCTCAGTGTCCTTTTTAAACATTCATCCTTTTGTGTAGAATTCTACAGCTGGGGTTCTGATGACGGTATGCAGGTGAACACTTTAATCCCATAAGCTTTTTTTTTTTTTTACATTTTTTTTTGCGGGATTTAAACGCAGGGATCGCTTTAATTGTTTTTCGCTGAATTTAATGTCGCAAACCATGTGAAACAGCTTCTCGGCGAAATGAAACTGGTGATGACATGCTCTGGATGCGTGGGCTACGGAGAATAAAATTGCCTAACACAACAGGGATCTCTTCCAATATTAATCACCTGCAAGGATTTTATGCAAGCTAATCGCAAGCTGTGTGTGTGTGTGTGTGTGTGTGTGTGTGTGTGGGGGGGGGTAGTGCATACTAATATTAAGAGGAAGCGATGGCTAGTGAGGGAACGAGTTGTGCAGATTGTAACATCCCTTATCTGTCACAAACTTAATAAGTCACTTCCATGCTCTATAGTCTGATAGCTACGATTATGAGACCGTGCAGTCAGGTACAATCTAGTGTACTGAACGTCTAATATCTCGCTGTAAAGGAAATACAAGTAACACACACAATTCAGCAGCCCAGGTTCTTAAACTCTGTACCACAGTAATCATTTAGCTGTCACTCCTCTGAGAGCTGCTGATGTACAGATATTAATTACACAGTGGTAAGATCCATCTCTCTGCAGACCGCTACATGGACCTGCACTTTTCCCGACACATTTTTCATCCCCCACTTATAAGATGAGTCCGTATGACTAAATTTGTGGACGCAGCTTAAAGAGGAACTCCACTCCTTCTTTTATTATTATTTTTTTTTTTTCTTGCTTCAGAAGTTCTAGGTTAATTCTAGAAATGTTCCTCGTTCAAATTTCCCCAGCACAGAGTTCTGTAATGTGAAATTCCACAACTTTGGATTTCTGTAACGTGACATTTCTACAAATCAGATTTCTGCAACTTAAAATTCTCTAAGTCGAAATTTCCACTACTCGGATTTCTGCATTTCAGATATTTGTAACTGAAATTTTATTTCAAGAAAAAATGTCTATTCGAATGAATACAACTTATGATATATGCATCATATCCTACGAGATGAAGCAGAAGCAGAGTGCGCTCTTTGCCATCGCGGCCATCTGTCTGCAGCAAACGCGCAAAATGCTGGTCTGTCTGGGTATCTTCACTCCCACTGCAACTCCCAAGTCACTCCAAATTTGCTTAAAGTTCAACCTTTCTCAACTTTATTGCATCGCTGGACACGCCCACATCTCCAGTCGCTCTGTTGCAGCAAGTTGTTGTACATGTGAACGTACCTTTTTTAATTAGTCCAAAAAGTGGTTTCTTATCAGAGGGCTTTCTGAGTAGGACCTCTGTAGAAGCGTAAGGTTCGAATATTTTTATATCGCCCAGCTCTAACGCACAAGCGGCAAGAAATGTTCTCCTCCACGTTTGAGTTTGTAGCACATGACGTTCTGGGAGAATCCTCCACAAACAAAGTGCTTCACAGTATTGTATTTGAATTGAAATCTCAACCTTTGTTCTCCGTAATTAACGAATGAACGCGCCTCCTGCCGCACTCTCAGCAGAAGCACACGTAACCCATAATGCATCTCACTAATGCGAACGCACGGATTCCTTCATTTAAATGGCTTCACTGGGACACGCGTCAGCGCTGTGGTAACTCCGCGCGTCTAACCCGAGCCACATTCTTCTTAAAAGGAAGTGTTACTCGATCGGCTTTGACGTGCTGAACGTGAAGACGTCCCTCGCGTTCGCATGGACGCTGTGTGGCTGTAAAAACCTGTTTTACTCAGGAATAACAAGTAATATCAATCAGGGAGAAAAGGAGAAGTTCGGATGCGTGTACCGTATGGACGTTCCGTGTACAAATTACCATCCTGGAATAAAAGTAAATGGGATTGTTTTGACGGTAAACGCCATCACGTGTTAAACACGTGCTGTTCGAGTACAGTACTAGCGGTTAAGTAAGAATTAAAACACTCGTGGTGTGCTGTTCTAGGAAATGCTGTTCCATAGTTTCGAAGGACTGTACACCACTTACTGTAACTTTGCGCTGTTTGTTTTTAACATCTATTTGTACACGCTATGCGCAACACTCAATTTTAAAAAGATCTTTAGTTTGGGTCTTTAGAGTGTCTGTCTTCTCTGATCATACGAATATTAAGTAAAAAAAATTGTTATAATAAAATGAAGAGGAAAACATAATCAACTCTACATAATAGTAATCAGTGGATTTCATTATCCAGAACTTACTTTTATTGATTGATTGATTGATTGATTGATTGATTGATTGACAATATAATTGAAGAAGTAATGAATTGCATGAGGTGTGTGTGTGTGTGTAAAATGACTGTACGTTGTTATCAGAGACTACAGACACTAAAGAAAGGAAGAAAGAACAACAAAGCGAGCACACGAGACGGAGGGAAAGAGCAGGAAAGAGAGTGCGGCGTCTTATTCAACAGGCACATTAGAGGCGTGTACGAACGGGAGCCTGTCATGCTTCATTAGTTTCTGGAAACAATAGAATTTAGTCATGCGCCGGGTTATTACTTTCCCTCACTTTGCATTTCAGTGTTTCTCTCTCTCTCTCTCTCTCTCTCTCTTTCTCTTTCTCTTTGTGGTGTTATGAGGAATGCCAGTGCAGATCCGACTGCTCTGGAAATGTCTATTAACACAATTCTTCTCCCATGTAATTACACCTCCGAAATGACAGGCGCTTCTCGTTAACATGAGCCGTGCATGTTTACACGTGTTTCGAACCATCGGTGTAAAGCAGTAACACAAATCGAACACAAAGACTGCTTTTGTCCTTTCTCGAACCTCCTCGAACACAGAGCGGGCCACGGCCTGTCATATACCATCTTGTACCTTTTTAATTAAAGCGAGACCTTTTACTCCTTACATTTGGCGTCTAGACCTTCCGTGTACCCATGACTGAATGCAAGCGTTCTCGTGCCCGGCGGATATTCCTTCGAGGAAAAATCTTGCACGTTACTCTTGTGGAATTAACACGTGGTTTTTAACTACATCCCAGATTTATTTTGTACTGAAACTCAGAGTTAACCGGTTTTAACTCCGGTTTCCTTACGTTCCTCACGATTCCGTCCCATGACCTACTGATGGTGGCGCGGTGGGATTTCGCTTTCGCTTCATACCTACCTGATACATACCTACCTCTCTCACCTCCTCATCTGTATACTCTGTGCAAACAGATCAGTTTCCAAAGCTTCCAGCAAGGACAGTGATACAAAACATACATCAAAATCAACACAAAAATGGTTTACTGACCACAAAATCAAGGTCCTGCCATGACCATCCCAGTCCCCTAACCTGAACCCCATAGAAACCCTGTGTGGTGAACTGAAGAGGAGAGTCTACCAGCGTGGACCTCGAAATTTGAAGGATCTGGAGAGATTCTGTATGGAGGAACGGTCTCTGATCCCTCGCCGTGTATTCTCCAACATCATCAGGCATTATAGAAATAGAAATCGGAGCAGTTATATTGGCAAAAGGAGCTAGTACAAAGTACTGACTAAACGGGTGTCAATAATTGTTTGTTGCACACACAAACCTGTGTTTTGCTTGCAATTGGTTGATCGCCAATGAGCGTATTTTTATTATTTTATTTATGTATTTTTAACAAGAGACAAAAAGGTTAAACAATAAAGACAATTTTAAACACCATAAACCCTAACCCCACCCCTAAATCCAGCTCGAGTTGGGTGATTAGTTACTTTTAATTTCAGCTAAAATAAATTTTTCTTTAAGAACAGACGCTTTCAAAACATTTTGCAGTTGAGTAGGATTTTTGAGTACGCCTGATTTTGATTCCTTTGTTTGGTTTGTCCTGTTTTGCTAAATATTTTATATATTTATTTAATTATTTACCGTGTCTGCATGTGTGTTTTGCTGGGCGTTGGCATATTTACCATTTTCTGTTTTTTCGCATCTCTGACCTTGAACACGAATATTTCTCGTGTCCCTGTGTGCTACTTATCCTGTCCCACTGTGGATGAAACTGCCCGTGATGATTGGATTAGCCTACATACTGTAAAGAGACTCTGCCTCTTCATTGTTCCAGTGCAGTCGATGGTCATGGGTATTTTCTCAGAACTCTCATCTGTAGCCTCGCTGTCAGCTTTAAATAAATATTTTGCCTAGTTTTGCGATTTGACCAGATTCTGTTAATCAGCAGAGCGAGAGAGAGAGAGAGAGAGAGAGGTCTGCAGTGCCTTTTTTTTAATACAGCGCAGCTCATCAGAAACCACAAGTGTTTGTGGTGAGTGTGTAATGATCTAACCAACAGTCTCTCTGCTACCGCCTTTCAACCTTTTTATTTTTATTCGTAATGTCTCCATACACATTTACTGAGAGGTTGTATATGACCGGATAAGATGAAACTATGGCAATAAGTCCCCCCCTGTCAATACATTTTTGTATGCAGTCAATGGGAACTAATTATAGGGACTTAAATTTTGAGAAGAGAACTGAAAAGAAAAAAAAGTGGGACCACACACGTGGTAGGATCGGTCTGCGGAACAATTTGAGCAAACCGTTTGGATTTTTCTGCTTGGCTAGTTTTAGTATTTGCAACAACGTATTGGTTTTTGCTAGGTTCAGACATCATGGCTAATCAACTACATTTGGGTTAAGGCGGAAGATGTTTCAGTACATCGGTGTGTCCTTGAGGAAGTCTTACCTCTGTAACGGAGCAGCAGGGAACCTGGCCTCGGCTGCTTCTCACTGCTAAAGGAGATGGAGATCTGATTACTGGAGCTTTTCACCACCAGCCCGTTTGTCAGCCCTGACTTATTGGCCAGGAGGGAGCGCTCAAGGCCACCCAAGTCTTCCAGCACCACATTCTCGCCTTCCGCCAACGTCACGTTCAGCACCTGCAGACGCAGAACATGGTACAGAGATTTCAGCAGTGATTGAGACAAAGCTTGGCTTCTATTGAGAACTTGATTACCACATGGTGTGTATCATAAGTATTTATTTATGCAGCTTGTTGAATTAGAACGCAAGATTGTAGACCCAAGGGATTATAGTCCTTCTGTAGAGATGGAATTCTGTACAGTTTGAGCGTTATAAGCCATGATTCAAACTTCAGCTCATCTAGTCTCATTTGTATTAAAATGTGATGGATTTGACATCATTCATCATCGAAATCCATTAAAGCTTCGGCCTCTACAAGGCAAATTAGCACTTTTATTCTTCTAACTGATGAAGCTTTGGTAATACATTTTTACATTTTTTCCCCTCCTCTGTATAATAATCTTTCTTTTGGACTGCCTTGAGGTTTTTACTGAGCTCTGAGTCACATCTAGGTTTTAATTCATAGTTTGGTTTAAAGGGTAGTTAGTAATGTACATACTTATGAATAAAGTGTATAGCTTTTAATTTATGGAAGTTTTGGAGACAGCTAAAGGAATTTACCAAGATACAGTACACTTTTATTTATTTTATTTATAATTTTCAATCTCTCATTCACCAGGTCCAACTTATATATAATATACAATTGTTTTTAGAAAAGCACAGGATCAGTGGCAAAAATACTTTGATTTATACAAAATAAAAAGAAATGATTGTTCTTTATAACTTCCATGCAAGTTCCCATTATACATATCTTACGATCAAATATACATTTCTTTGCCGGGCAACAAATTAAAAAAATATTTCTCTATGTGCATTTAACTTAATTTACCAATTTATATATAAACATCCAGAAATCCTTTTTGTACAGAACAATGAAAACAAGTAGCAGCATTTTTATTTTTTATCATTTATTCTCCATACAGTAAAAAATAAAAAATAAAAATAAATAAATTCTACGTCGGGTGATCATGATGGTTGGATTTCATTCGATTTCGTGTCAATGAAGTCGTAAGGGCGGGAAATTAAAAAAAAATTAATTAAGGGGGGGAAATTAATAAAATTTTTTAACCCCACCTCTAAACTCAGTTATAAACTACATAGCTAAATATTTGGTGGTGGGGAATATTTACAAAAAATTTCCAAGTAAATGACTTTTTACTCTTAATACCACAAACACAATGCCATTTGTTTGAACTTAACCTGTACTGTAGGCTTTCCACTTTCCCAGCGTTGGACGAATCAGCAGTCTGGGTTAGCTGGTTATTTTCTTATTCGTAGTGACCGAGCGAATACATATGTGCTTGATCAACATTCCACAAACACTAATTATAAAGTAACTCCGGAACTCTTATACGAACATGCACACGTCCAAGTTTAAATAATTTTTTGATCCGTCAGGAAAGAAACACCCTTGCACTGCCGGGGGCGGGGGGGAGAAAAGAAAAAAGGTCGGCGCTATAATTATTGCAGCGTTCACAGCACAGAGCGAGGAGATTTGTACCGAGGGACTTCCATTACTGAGTCGGATCTGGAGGCCTTGGTGAGGGCAGGACCCTCCTCTGACTGCCTCTCTCAGGTAATGAAAGTGTCAGAGCGAGAGAACACACTCGGCCACACCGCAGTGCCAAAATTAATTTGGCCACGCTGGAGGGACCGACTGCCTCTCCACGTCCAAGAAGCAGAGACGAGGCGACGCCAAGGAACTTCTCATCTTCTTACACTTAATAATAACCATCTGCAATTTATTGCTTCTTTACCGGCAGAAGAGCAAGCATCAGAACAAACAAACGAACCCGATGCTGATGATTAAAATTTCAACGTATTTGGGAAGACCGTTGCGGTCCTGAATGCATCTTGAATATAAAAATAACAAGGAGGGACACTATGCATTAATCTCATGGCCAAGGTTTATAATCTAGAGTTTTTCTTTATTTACATTATCAAAAGTATTTTGTTGGGAAACTGTGTGAATTTATGTAGATAAAATTCTTGTTCTTGCTCTGGCTCCACCCTGACCATGCCCACTGGTCAGCGGTTCCTGTCTGTTAATTCAGTTTGTTGTGCTGTTCAAAGTCTCACGAGTTGACTCGTAATCTCAGATTTATTCCTCGTCAGTTCAACGGCAGCTAAACGTACTTAGGATTAGCACGCTAACTCTCCTCCTGTATGTACACGAGGAACCGCTAAGTATCGCAAACTACCCCAGGTCATACAGAGCTTTGCGAAAGTATTCACCCCTCTTGGTATTTCCCCTATTATGTTGCCTTACAACCTGGAATTAAAAATTAATTTTGGGGGGGTTTGTCTCATTTGATTTACATGTCATATCCTACCACTTTGAAGATGCAAAATATTTTTTTTATTGTGGAACAAACAAGAAACCTGAAAACTTGAGCGTGCATAACTATTCATCCCACCAAAGTCAATACTTTTGTAGAGCTACCTTTTGCAGTAATTAAAGCTGCAAGTCTCTTGGGGTACGTCTCTATAAGCTTGGCACATCTAGTCACTGGGATTTTTTTTTTTTTTAGCCCATTCTTTAAGGCAAAACTATTCCAGGTCCTTCAAGTTGCATGGGTTCCGCTGGGGTACAGCAATCTTCAAGTCGTACCACAGATTCTCAATTGGATTGAGGTTTGAGCTTTGACTAGGCCATTCCAAGACATTTAAATGTTTTCCCCTTAAACCACTCGAGTGTTGCTTTGGTAGTGTGCTTCGGGTCATTGTCCTGCTGGAAGGTGAACCTCTGTCCCAGTCTCAAATCTCTGGAAGACTGAAATAGGGTTCCCTCAAGAATTTCCCTGTATTTAACCTTCAATTCTGACCAGTTTCCTAGTGCCTGCCGATGGAAAAACATCCCCACAGCGTGATGATGCCACCACCATGCTTCACTGTGAGGATGGTGTTCTCGGGGTGATGAATGCGAGGTGTTGGGTTTGCGCCCCAACATAGCGTTTTCCTTGATTGCCATAAAGCTCAATTTTAGACTCTTCTGACCAGAGTACCTTCTCCCACAGCAAACTTGTTTTCTCAAGTTTTTTTTTTCTTCTGAGCAATTTAAAAAAATTTTTGGCCACTCTTCCGTAAAGCCCAGCTCTCTGGAGGTTATGGCTGAAAGTGGGCCTATGGACAGACACTCCAGTCTCCGCTGGACCCTTCGGAGTTATCTTTGGGCTCTCTATTGCCTCTCTTATATAATGTCCTCCTTGCCTAGTCTGTGAATTTTGGCGGGTGGCCCTCTCTTGGCAGGTTTGTTGTGGTGCCATATTCTTTCCGTTTTTTAAATAATGGATTTAATGGTGCTCAGTAGGATGCTGAAAGTTTCGGATATTTATAATAATAATAATAATAATAATAATAATAATAATAATAACAACCCAACCCTGATCTGTACTTCTCCACAATCTTGTCATTGACCTGTTTGGAGAGCTCCTTGGTCTTCATCGTGCCCCTTGCTCAGTGGTGTTGCAGACTCTGGATGGGTGGGGGTGTGTGTATGTGTGTGTGTTTTATATATATATATAAAATACTGAGATCTTGTGACATTTAGATTGCACACAGGTGGACTTTATTGAACTAATTATGTGACTTATGTGAAGGTAATTGGCTGTACCAGATCGTATTACTTGGGGGCTTCGGAGCAAAGGGGGTGAATACATATGCATGCACCACTTTTCCATTTAAATTTTTTTTAGAAGAATAAACAACCAAAAGATTAAACAGCTCGTTCCATAAATTAAGTTTGGAGCTCAGTAGTGTTTCTTTTAGAACAAACAAATGTGGCTTTGCCCACTAAAAACGTGTGTTTTCTCTACAAACAAAAGTATGGAGACTGTATGAACAGCAGAGTTTTATATTTAGCTTCGTTATTGTGAGGAAAACCATTTGCCGATTATCCGTCGGGCCAAGTGTACTTCAATCTCGTCCTGTTTCTCTTTCTCTCTCTCGTTCTGTCCTTCGGTGTTATTCGATGCTGGCTGTTTCGATCCCGCATACATTTGCATTTCAGCTTCATGCATGTGCCTGAAGGATGCTGGGTTATACTCCACAGCCTGCGTTCCTGAGATTTCTTTTAATAGAGAGGCAGGGTTCAAAAACTAGTGGTCTAAAAATAGCTTAGTGCTCCAAGTGCTTCTGCAGGTCCATCTGGTGTGGTACTGAAGTGTGAATTTAACCCTCTCTGACCTGCACTACCAGTCAAAAGTTTACACACACTCATTCTTCTCCCCCACATCGTAGAATAATAATCATAATAATAGTCATCAAAACTCTGGAGGAACACATGGAACTATGGGAATTATGTTGTGCTAAAAAATCCAGAATAAATCTAAATAATTTAGTGTTTTAGCACCTTCAAAGTAGACACGTAGATGCGCCTAGAATTTCCAGAAATGTATTCTTGGCGTTTTCTCACCAGATTTCTTGAGGAATTTCCCCAGGATGCTTTTTAAACCATATTAAAGGAGTTCCCGCCTACGCCGGAACGCCCACACCTTCAGATCAATAGGTTTTTAAGATCGTGAGAAACATTTCAGTTGAGCGTCCACAAACTTTTGACTGGCTGTGTATTAGGGTGGTGTAAGTTTCAGAAGGATGATCTAGTGAAGGAACCAAATGGACTAAGTTCCTCCTGTCACTCAGGCGACACGTCAGTTCAGATGCCCAAAGCAGAGCAATAAAACAGTGTAATGCCATTATTTGTAGCTGTAGCTAAGACGCTTAAAATATATGTGGCTGTTTTTGTATTTGTATCTAAACCGGAGATGCTAAGTCAAAAGAACAACTATGTCAAATTTACGAGATAAGTCGAAATAACCAGCTACTAAGTAAAACAAAACAATGCACTAAGTCAGATTTATGAGAGAGTAGCTCATTATGACTTATCTTGTAAATTTGAGTTAGTATCTCGTTATTTTGATTTAAGTCAGAAGAACAACTTACTGAGTCAAATTTACGAGATAAGGTAGCAAGTCGAAAGAGCAACCAAGTTAAATTTACTAGATAATATGTCAAAATAACGAGCAAGTTCTATTCATATCATATTAATGAGCCTGGTCTGAGTCCCACAAGGTTGCCATGTTTCAAGCAAAATATCCGCATATTGCAGACACTGCAAATCAGAAATGCGTGCACCACTGTTCGTTTGTTTCCCCAGACAAAGTCTATGAAGACAAATGCATCCAACTCCTAAACATTTTGGGCCGGTTTCAAATCTTTTTGTGTGGTTTTTCGAGTTGTACCTGGCAACCCTGCCTACAGGCTTCCACGAGCTGTCCTTACAAGCTCACATGAAAGTATAAACCTCCGTGATCACATGACTTTGTTTTGTTTTGTCCTGAGAATCCCACCCCTCTCTCTCTCTCTCTCTCTCTCTCTCTCTCACACACACACACACACCCCTAGTCTGAAGCTTGGTTTCTTTAAAATAAAAAAAAACAACAACAATATGATTAGTCTACCTATTATTCACATCCACGTCTATATTCGTTCAGGACAATGTATTTGTATTTGGTTTAGATCGCTATTCTATAGCTAACTGGTTTAAAACGATCTCTGAATCAGACAGCTCTACGCAATGCACCAGGCAACATGACAAACTATGTGCTGTTTCTACAGTTTAATGATTAAAGGAAATGGTCCATGTAACAAGTTTGAGAGCTCCCCACTGAGAAAACACATGATAGGCCCAGGGTAAGTTTGAACTTTTTTTATTTTTATTTTTATTTTCTTTCACGCTCCTTTGGCGCATCATAGTAGCAAGACCCCGAATCAAAGGAAAAACAAACTATCGGCTTCCCAGCTCGCTCTGATCATTAGCAGCTCGACAGTCTCTAAAATAACAACAGGAATCACACACACACACACACACACACACACACATACATGCATGCATACACACACACACACACACACACATAGACACACACACTGACGGATAGAGAGAGACATCAAATAGATGCGGTGAAGCCAGGTTCAGGTGTGCAACCTTAGCTATTAACTTTCTACTCTATCTTTATCTACTCTATCCTGCCTCATAAGGCAGGTCAGCACTAAGCCACGCCCCCATGGGAAACAGTCCACAGTCGCAAAACTGGGCTTGCTGTTTACCCAAGTATCTCTGGTTTCACAGGAATAATGCTACACTTCCTGTACAAAGAATTTCGGAGCACTGATCTAAAGCCAGTGTGAAATTTCGGTTCCTCGCAGAACCTTTGGTTTTATTTGCAAGTGCTAGAAATATTGATGTTCCAGTTTAAAAAAAAAAAACGTATTTTTTTAGTTTTAACATTTGAACGAGAAAACTATGAAAGAGTTCAACTGCAGAGTGTGATTTTATTTATTGATTTGTTCAATTGCTATGTTGTCATTTTTCTCGCCAAGTCAGTCAAAATAACGACGTGTCGAATCGAAATAATGACTCGGCCGTTTTCTTTTTTGAAAAAAAAAATCCGTTTGAAATCATCAAAAAACGAACTTGTGTTTAGCGGTCTGCCGTCTACGCCATCTTGTTGCTCTCCTTTTAGAAGGAGCAGTGTGCAAAACTTGTGCACAAACATCCAGAAAGTCTAAAAACAGAAGGACCTCACAGAGCGAGAATGCAATGTTTGCGGAGGGCCTCGGATACATCTCTGGCTCCGGGGGACACACGGCGGTTTAACCAAAAAAACCGTTCTGTCACCTGGGTGTGATAAGCTTAGCTTAAATCTGCCGCGCTCTGCACGGGTCCGGTGTAACGGGAAGCGCTGGGAAAGTGCTGAGGGAGATGTGCAGAGGCCACTGGTATTTTCGCCCAGGTGTCCACATTCAATTACAGAAGGGTTATAGGCTTTAGATGCTGCTCCCGGGGGGGAGGGGGGTTAGGGAGGGGGGGTCTGTGACCTCTGGAGCTGTGTGTAACACAGTAGTGCTGCGAGATAAATCTTAAATAGAAATGTTAGCAGTATGATGTTTATATATATATATATAGAGCACTGAAACAGCGTAGCAGTGACAAAGTACATGACGTTCTTCGGGTTCATCGGAGTCAAAATCATGCAGAACAATATCAGCTCAGACATTTTAGACGTGTTTTTTTTTTAAACTAGTCTTTCCCACCTGAATGTAAATGAAGTCCAGCTCTAAATGTAAATTAAGGTTAACAATTGAAGCGATCGCTTTCCGTTCTCATTTTATCAACGTTGTTACAGGTGTGTCCACCCAAATGTTGAGGTGATACGATTGTCTAGACGGATATCTTTCTGAACGATAATTACGGCCACATACTCCTTTGTTCAGGAATGGTTCTTGGTGTCCCACCGCTGCTCCCGTGCTATAACTGATCGAACGTCACTCCAGGTGGTATTATCCACGTGTTGCCAAGACCAAGATGAATTGTCCCTGTGATAATTGAAGGGTTTTGGTTTTTTTGGTTGGGGGGGGGGGGGGTGAGCTTGTTCGAACACTACCGTGGAACAGGATCTGCTTAGAGGCGGTCTGTAATTTCTTATGAAGGAAAAAGGACGTGTACGAGGAGACAAATACGAGAAGTATTTCTTCTGCTGTTTCCTTGTCTGCTGTATTTGCCTCCCTGTAAATAAGATAAGTCATTATTGAACATCCCACTGCGCCAGTGTCTAATACACATAGCCCTGACACATGCACTGAAAGACAGGACGAGTCCCCACAGGCCTGTCATCTGTCACAAGCTCCGCAGCCTGTCAGCACAAACCCGGGACAGCTGTCCGCTTTTCAATTATTAAGACTCATAACTGTGCTCCCCCGAATGAGCATCGCTCCTGTTGATGAATGTCAGGCAGAACACCGAGGGGACCACCTGCAGAGCATCTGGCACCAATACGTCCATAATCGATGGGATCAGGGTATGGACCGGACTAATAGATGTTGGTCTTAATGAGACCACAGGGGAATTTTTTCTTAAAAAAAAACCCCAAAATAACCTGTCCTGTCCTATCTGCTAAAGGAGCTTTTGTCTTGGTTTCGATCAGTGTAGGAGGACTAACTTCAAGCGACATAGTGAGAGTTCCAAAGTCAAAATATAAACTATTTGCACCATATTTACTCGTTATTAGCCTCTACATTCTTCATCGGAAACGGATACCGATCTGCTACCTGTTTGACTTGATTTGTTTTGAATTGTCCACAGTAGGATTTCAGCACTGTATTAATCAAATATTTCCAAATTTTCAATATTCTATACGTTAAAAATAAAGAAATAAAATCCCACCAAAAATTTATGGCTCGGATATTTTGGAGGGAAAAGGATTCTGCAAGAAAAATGGACTTGGATTTGGAAGAGAAATTTATTTTTGGAAATGGAAATCTTTACATATAAAGAGTTTGCTTGTTTGTTTTGTTTTTGTTAGAATTGATTTTATTATATTTATCCATTACATATACAACATATCTAATGATGGCAATATCGTATGGGGATCGGTCCCTGCGTAAGCCTTCATATAAACCTGTGAGTTGAGTGATGGCACTTCTATCAGAGCTGCTGTTATAGAAAATCACCTTCTGACCAATCAGAATTGCGTATTCAACCGCGTTGTGGGGGAAAACGCGGTTTTGATTTATGTAAAATATATATAATATATGATTATGGAATAATGAGTGGGAGTGTTCATCGAATGGGAGTGGACATATGCTCGGATGCTTTTTAGGTTTCTCGAGTAGGACCGTGACGTGCGAGAGAGATTCAGAGTGAGGTAATGATGAGATCGAGAGACCCAAAATGTATTCTCGAAAATGGAGATTCAATTCAAATCCATCCATGGTTGCCAGTAGAGGGCAGGAAGGTGTGTGTACGGGACGTCGAACTGGTCGTTCAGACGTCTCGACAAGCGAAGGGATTTTAATGAACACTCGATAGGGCCGAATTTGGGTCAGGTTGGGAATTTATAAAGCAGCAGGATAGCAGTGAGGTCAAAGGAAGTACATACAATCTACGCTCTGGATTGTGTGTGTATATTTGTGTAGCATAACACCAGTGTGTCCACTGGGGTGTGTGTGTGTGATCTATATTGAGAAACGTCGAGGCTTACACCGGGACTTTCCTCCTGTCAGTGATATGCGGATAATGACTAGAGCAGTGTGTGTCTCAGTGACTCAGTATAGTGTGTAGGGGTGAAGCAGAAGTCTTATCGTGGCACACAGATACAGATTGCTACACTCCTGTGGACCCAGGCAAGTGTGTGTGTGTGTGTGTGTGTGTGTGTGTGTATGTATGTATGTGCTCCTTCACCTCAAGGCAGAGACTGGCTATCTGTCCGCAGTTCCAGCAAGCACAGACTGGTCTTCTTGTTGAGCAATCAAACAAGGATCTGCTCATTCGAGACTTAATGCGCCCTTAACCCCTTAACTCTTTAAAAAGTCAAAGAATCAAATATAAAAAAATAAATAAATAGGATTGATGAAAAAAACACAAAAATGTGGTTAACTAGCATCCATTCGAGTGGCATACAGACATTAAGGACTCTCTAATGATTTCAGTTTCAGTCTGTCATTTCAATATCGACACCAGTGTTTGAAAGTAACGTACGTTCATTTGTGGACGTGATTTTCTTCTTACCGTGATCTTCAGGAAATACCAACGGCGGTTGTTCGGATTTCTTCCGAAGTATTTTAACGATCATCATTTCGAGGTAAAGTGTAGTCATGGTGGACCGGGACAAACATGTGTTACATGTCTTGCATTACCCATCAGCCCCTGCATGCTACCATGACCTCGCTAACAACTCTCCCTTGTCCCGTTTCATCTAATTAGTGACGCTGTTCTGTGACGCTAGTGAATTCTGTTTCTTGTTCTCGCGTGTAGCTCTTACTGCCGATAACCTGGATGTTCCTTACTTCCTGTTCACAGATCATGTTTATGACTCTACTTTTCATTGTTTGTTTTGTTTAATATTAAGTTGCCTGCACTTGCATCATCCTCCACACCCACTTTCTGTTATTTCGTAGTTTATGAGAAATATGCACATAATTGGTTGTGGAGGACACTTTACCTGCACACGTTTGTATATGTAATATCACTGAAGCACAGATGGTTTTAAATGAACATTCTCTGGTTAAATAAAGCACAACATAGGCTTCATTTGCCATGTGCATAAGAATAAACAAACCTTTTTGAAGTAAATACTCCAGCATTTTTATTCTTGACCTTACCCACCCTATGTGTAGCGTATGTCTGATTCCCGTGTGCATGAATTTCCCTGAACTAAAAAAAAAAGACTGTGAAACCTGTTTGCTCCAAACTGACATAAAATTCTGTGTAGAAAAATTATTTAGTGACAACTCCACAGCACTTTTGAATCCCGTTCTGCTGACAGCGCATCGTCATACCACGACACGCAGTACGCCCTCACCCTGCACGCGGAAAGTAAACACCTACAGAAAACTACAGAAAAACTTTTCCGCCCTTCAACTTGCTCAGATCCGTCTGAGATGATGACATAGTGTTTGCCAATAAACTCAGGAGAAAATCCCTGAGAGGAGAGAATCATTCCTCTGTCACGCCTCCTTCTTACGATGAAGTGACATGACACAGGCGTGGATGTTGTTGCCGCAGCTCAAACCCAAATTTCCGATCAGATTGTTGGAAAATTGTTAGTTAGGTACAGCAATTGGTTAAGACCCAGGTGTGGAAAAATCAATAGTCCTGGTGCTTGGGGCAGTCAGATTTTACATATGGATTATCTTTTTATTTGTAGTTGCCAAAAAGTAGCTTCAACCACTGGGGTTGAAGCACAGTTTCCCAGAAATCCGAACATGGTATTGGGCCACGCATTTGAGCGTTGACTTGCCTGGTGGACTAACTAATAAATATATGGTTTATCCATTGCTGTGTTCTTGCAAACACCGTACATCAAACTACATCTGAAAAGTGAGCAGCAACGACTAAAACACGTTTAAAATGACTTGAACTAAGGGGTTCTGCTCGGATCATGGATAATTGTTGAGCTCGGTCACTACGTTTTACACTTTAACAATAAAGATCTTAACATGGGGAATATCTCAGCAAATCTGTTCAAATCAAGATTTATCCAGATTTTCCAATAAGTGCGCAATGTAGTTTAAAGTAATTCTCCTTACTTATGGTGTTTCGTGTGCCATTAGACCCACATAACTATATTATTAACATATAAATGAGCAGAGAAGCCATCATCATTATAGTCAGACCATACAGTCTATGGATATACAACAGGAAATCCTCTTAACCAGGCCAATAGTGAAGCAGGTCTCTAAGGAAATGGCTGGCCTGTGTTGACTTCATATAGTAATTGTGTTTTTGACAGTCGGAACGGCACACTCGTACATCGCGTCTTATCCCTGGCTGTCCACACAGTGTTTTACATGCTACCCGTGCAATGGTGGAACTCGTCCTGAGTTGCGTGTCTGCCGCCAGATTTGAGCACGATGTCGAATACAATGCTGCAGGCAGGGAGGAAAAAAGCGAGTGGGGCAAGATGAATGAATACACGAAGTCCTGTTTGCCTGTTTATCTCATCTGAACATTTGTCCCTTCATCTGATTTCGGTTATCAGCCTGTGTGGTATTCAGTACCGAGCTGTTTCCAAAAAAATCCACGCAAGGGGCAAGCAACACTTATTGTCCTCTTCGTACCTGGTGTGCATTTTACACATTTCCACTATGTATAATAAAATGGCTGAGCACGGCTTGGTTGTGTGAGTTAGAAGTGCTGATGAGTACAAATCCAGTTTGGAGAGAAGCCCTCATCTGGAGGGTACTTTAAGGGCCATGGGAGTGATGATTAATATGATTTATTCATGCATTGCCTCATGATACAAAGACATGCCATGCTTATTGCTCAGGATTTCCTTTCATCAAGTGCATTTCCCTTGATGGCCCAAATATTTTCCCAAACCAGGACTTGCTCCTGTGCATCCAAAGTCTTGTTCATGAAGCACGAATTATGAAGCAAGATGGATTTCCATCATTGGAATAAAGGAGCTTGAACCCAACTAGCCGCTTGTGAATTTGCTCGGGGGTTTAGCTTCGCATTCATTTGAATATATGCATATTTTGAAGCCGAGCCATCTGCTTTTCACCTCTTCATCACGTCTCGCGGTGCCCTTGCCGCCGTCCTCCTCCAATGGGAAATAATGTCTCGTCTCGATTTCTCCTTTATGATGCCTAGCTGGGCAGAGGAGCAATTAATGTCACCCGAAAGCAATTCTCGGGGTGGGGGGAAGCCACGGAAAAACTCATTTCAGCTCTGGTGGCAGGACCCTGGAAAGCTCATCAGGATCAGACATCCCTCCTTTATGTCCTGTCAATATGCTGGAGGGCTCTAGCATCAATGCTTCTTTCCATCACGTCTCATCTCAAGGTTTATTACAACTCTGTGTGCCTCTCTCAGGCTCTGTTAATCCTTACTGTGGGCTCGTTCCATAGAGTCACCAATCAAAATACTAGAACGAGGCTTGACGGAATACGTTATACGCAAGCAGATGGAAAGATGCTGATTGATAAGCCAAGGGTAAATAATGAAGGCGGAGTTATGATGCATAGTCTGATTACAAAATAAATTGGGGGGGCGTTTAGCCTTCTTAATTATGCTTCATTATAATGCATCATAAGTTTTCCAGGTACAACTATCTTGCTACTACACTTTCTGACCTTTATACATGGGTATAGGTGTATATATAAGTATTCAAATTAAATTAGTAAAGGTCCAGTTGTTTACAAGGCTTTGGATAAGCAAATAACATGATTGAATGGGAAACTATTGTTTCTTAATGCTTGACCATAGATGAAGCTCTAACCCCTACTCCTACTCCTCATCTATGGTCACAAGCTCTGGGTAGTGACCAAAAGAAATGGGTCACAAGTCTATACAGACGGCGGAAATGAGATTCCTCCACAGGGTTTCAGGCCTTAATCTCTGTGATTGGGTGAGGATCTTGACAATTCAAGAGAACTTCAGAGTAGAGCTATTTCTCCTCCAAATTGAGACGAGACAGTTGAAGTAGTTTGGGCACCTCATAAAGATGCCTCTTGGTCAGCACCTGGTAAACCTGTATCGGGAACGTCTCCCTAGAAGGAGACCCTGGGGAAGACCCTGGACCTGCTGGAGAGATTATATGTAACAGTTTATCAACTTGGGATCATCTAGGGATCCTACATGAAGAGCTCGAATCTTCTGATATTTTTCAAGTATTCAGTTTGGTCCTCTGAAATACTTTGCTGTGTCCGCATCCAGACTGTGGTCTCCAGTAGACCATTCTTAGCACAGCAGAGTGCAACAGATTGGTAGCGTGTATGAGGCATTAACTAATGTAGTGGCAGGTCAGTCATTCGTTCATCTTTATTAACCACGTTATAGTGTTCAGAGTCATGATGAATAATCCAGAGCCTATTTGAGGAACACTGTATGCAAGGTAGGAACACACCCAGAACAAAACATTCCATCACAGAACACCACACATTTGCACACACTTTTGGGAGCTGGAGATGGGAGGACACATCCAAAACTCTGCACAGACAGTAATCAGATCTTAGAGGGTTGAATCCTGGACTCTGGATTTCTACCTGCACAATACTACCTGCTGCACCAGGTGGTAACGATAAACATGCTTTAGCAGGCGTATACGGCGTCCTTCATTGATGCATATCACCCCCAAGGCTCCCCTCATGCAAATATTGACTGATGTCTTCATTTACTATTGACTTATATTGCTCTTGGGCTGCTGAGTACACATATATTTATTCACTCATCCAGAACAGATGGGGTTCTGAATGTTTTTGTGTTTTAGTATACCATCATGGCAAGGAAAAGGTCAATATATCTGTTAATTCAGTGGATTAATTTGTTTTAATTAGTTTAAATAGCACGACTGGATATATAATGCTGACCGACCGACGATGAGCCCTTCTAACGCTGCCAACTTTTGCAGTCAATGTCAAGCAGATTAACCTTCCCTTAAAAGGAAAGTACTCCAATCGACAGAGCAGTTCTTCCTGCATGTGAACGAGCCCACATGACAGTGACCGACAGGTACTGATTACCAGAAGCATCGATTGGGAAGTTGGGACATCATGCCCTTAGATAGCCAGCGAGACAACAAAAGTCGACACCAGAGTCGAGCGTGGGCACATTGCCACGTAGAAGCTCGTCGTGAAGCTCGATCACACAGACAATACCAGTCGTGTCCTCGGGTGAACTCTGAGTCAACTTCAACTTCGTTGTGCGTTTCTGTAAAATGACACACAGTGTCCTTGTCCACGTACGAACCTACTGCACTTTTCTAATTAAAAGTCCCATTCATCTCCTTGCAAGCGTTGCAACTTGCAATAGCTCCATCACAAGAAGAGCCGAATGTCTTGATTCTAATTTGACCCGCCTCTCGATATTAGATCCCAGGGTGTTTGTCAGAGCAGGCCCAGGAAATCGATGTGGAGATCGATCCGGAGACAGAGAAAGAGAGAAGCATGTGGGAGAAACAAAGAGAAAGCAGGATGGAAAGCGCTAACTGGATTGGGGCCTGGGATAATTGCAGCCTGATTCTAAGCTGATATCAATGTTCCTTGACCTGAAAATCAGTCTATATTAGTGGAAGCACTCTGACACTTTCTATGGATCTGTTTTCTTATTCAAACTGCCTCTGGGAGCCTGGACAATGCAAGCTTTTTGTCCCAGAGCAAAATTGACCTGGTTCGATTGACCAAACTTTCTAGACTCTTCTAAGCCTCATCGTTCTCTTTTGTAATCACTTTGACTAGATTGCGTGAAGAAAAGGCAGAAGATGATGCAGTGGAGGGGGACTTATCACAGAGATCCTCAATAGTGACTACTGAGGATTTAACCACAGGGAGTCTAATATGAAGGACCTCGGGTACGTTTTACAGCCTTGGACTGATCCAGCAGCATAAACTGATCTTCCCATCTGGGTTCAACACTCTCTTTGATACCTTTTTGCTTTGCAGGTTTCAAAGAGAACCTTCTGTCACCAAAATTAGGGATGGCACATTTTTCCATTAATCGCCTGTCCAATATTAACAAATGTAGGATTTGGAGGGAGAATAGCATCATCACTTCAGAAAGGACCGCAACCAGCATTCAAGGCTGGTGGAAAAGGACAAGAGCTTGAAACTAAAGCGGCGAATATGCACGTCGCCTCTGCGTTCTCATGGGAAATGGTGGAAGAGATTCCATTGAAAAGTCTGCACAAAGGACCAGCATGCACCAGCCAGAAGATGAAAATACACCTCTTTTTTTTATTTTTTCCCAGTGACTCAGTAATATTACCTTTAATGCATGAGCCATTTCATTTAGCTGGTTCATGAATGGGTTTTAAAGAATTCAATTATGAAAATTCTAAAGGAAATCTGTTTGACACAATAACCTCCAACACATGAATTTAAGCTTGACAGAAGCATGCTCTGCATCAAACAGGGCATTCAGCAAAGCAAATCTAATTAGCGTACGGAGGCCACGCAAGGGTGCCCTTCAACATGCCACGTCATCGGCGGCTTGTATTTAATCACGCCTTATCAGCTTCCTAAGAGCAGAGGAACATTGGGGACGGCGGTCATGCTCACGCCCCTATCCCTAATTTTATCTGACGGGTAGTGATGATAAATGAACTGCTCTCCCTGGCACAGGGCTCTTGTCTTCGTCGTCTGCATGTTTACTGGATCCCACGCTGAGGGAATTAATGAAGGTCAAGTGGAGAGGTGATTACTCCACAGACAAGTCCAGCGGTACACATGTCTACAAAGTAATTCCTGTTTCGATAGGTCACTGGGGCGGGGGGAGTGACTTTATTAACAATTAATATTTATTTAGGGGCGCACGGTGGCTTAGTAGTTACCACGTTCACCTCACGTCTCCTGGGTCGGGGTTTCGATTCCCACCATGGCCCTGTGTGCATGGAGTTTGCATGCTGTGGGGTTTTCCTCCGGGTACTCTGGTTTCCTCCCCCAGTCCAGAGACATGCATGGTAGACTGATTGGTGTGTCCAAAGTGTCCGTAGTGTATGAATGGGTGTGTGAGTGTGTATGTGATTTTGCCCTGCGATGGACTGGCACCCTGTCCAGGGTGTACCCCGCCTTGTGCTCCATGCTCCCTGGGATAGGTTCCAGGTTCCCCGCGACCCTGAAAAGGAGTAAGCGGTAGAAGATAGATGGATGGATGGATGGATGGATAGATAATATTCATTTAGTAGCACTCACATGGGCGAACTGGCAATAGTTTTGAAACTATCATTAATTTGCTCCATTTCCCCCTTACACCAGATGTATCCAATCAAACAAAAAGTCTGACGTTTGCTTCTTTTGATTTGCACCGGGTTTAACCAGTAGAGGAAGTGTGTATATGTTCTAGTTTAAGGATGTAATGAAACACTTGAGGGTGTGCCGTTACAGCCATCTTGAATCTGAAAGCCCCAATTGTACATGAGAACTGATTTGGATGATGATGATGATTTGTTTGAAACACAATATTTGAATCTGCAATATTGTGACCTGTTTATATACAAATGGTGTTTGTGTGCTAAGCTATGAGCGACAGTATGTGAGACCTGTGGAAGAGAAAAGCTGTCTATTGTTGGGTTCTTTTTTTTTTCCCTGCCTTACACCTTGCACATTCAGTCTGTTCAGATTTTCTACATGTGGGTGTGAATCTTGGTGGCAGCGATGCCGAGATCTCTGAATAGACCAGGAGGTCTAACAGTCAGGTATAAGAACATGTCTAATAATAAGAAGTGAAAGGTGAACAGCTTGACCCAGCTTAGACGGCACTGTGCTTTAGATTTCGGTCTCTACTAGCAACAGGATCTGTATTCCGAGGTCCCGCTATGCTACTGCACCCCTCCATTCTCCGGTGAATATACAGTGTACAAGGCGGATGTATGATTCATCGCCTGTAGCTCACCTCAGAGTCAAACACTATGGAGGAGGCAAATACACCTGTAATGCATCCGGGCCATGAGTTGTACAGGGCTGTATGGTAGAGGCAGACGCTACAGAGAAACAGTGTGCTCACCGGTCAGGTCAGGAAAACGCCATCAACTATTCTGGGTTCTCAAAGTGCCTGAGATATTAAGCGCTCACAAATCACTCACATACGTAGTCTACTGTAACCGTCTTCCCGGCTCGCGATCAATATATTAATATTTGCTCATTTTCATGAAGGGTGCCACAATTCTGGAGGTCAGACTAGCTATCTGTCCATCCATCCATCTAATGTCTCTTTATCTATCAGTCTGTGTCTATATGTCTGTACACCTATTATATAGTGAACTGTGTGTTTCATGAAGGGTGCCAATATTTCTGCAGCTCTCTCTCTCTCTCTCTCTCCATGCTCACTCTATCCATCTGTCTGTCCATTTATTATATATTGATGTTTGCACACGTTCATGAAGGTTCTTTTCTGAGGGTCTCTCTCTCGCTATGCTCACTTTCGTGAACTATTTCTGGACTGTAATCTGTCTGTCTTTCTCTCACTGTGCTCATTTTCATGAAGGTTGGCAATATGTTTGGAGTGGTGTCTGTCTATGTATCTGGCTGGCTGCCTGTCCTGTCTCTGCTAATGTTTATGAATATTTCTGGACATCTCTCACTCTCTCTCTCTCTCTCTCTCTTCACATTTTCATGAAGGGTGTCAATTGAGCCTTTTTTCACACATTTTTTTTCTTGAAGCAGAGCTAAAGCTTAGCACTGCTAGCCCGTTTACACCACCTACTTGTGAATTAATCACAATACAAGCTGATGTGTTAACAACTAAAAAAAAAAAGAAGAAAAACCCAGGAAGTGATTTAGCAAAATGCACAGATCTAAGAGCAGCAGCAAGAATTTAGCTGACTTCAGAGCTGTCCATTCTCCCCTCCCTCCGTCTATCCTTCTGCTGCACCGGAACCGCCTGCTGAGACCCGAGAGCCCGAAGTGCTTAGGCAAAGGCAGTAAAGAAGCCAGAGAGATTGATGGCTAGCATGTCTAAAGCCAAGACTATAACATCTGTGAGAGAAACAAATGGACTGAGAGAAAGAGAGAGAGAGAATCCGAGAATTAGAGTTTGCACTCACAAAGCAAAGCTTCATTAATCCTATCTACAATGCCAAACCCCTTAGGAGTCAGCAAGCAAAAAAAAACCCCAAACACATCCATATTCAAACAAACACACTCGTACCCTGGACTTATCGTGGCCCTCCAGAGCAGTGTCGAGATGGCTCCCACATTTCAAAGTCACGCGCGGTAAATTGGCTGCTTGGGGAATTACAAATGCCAGCGAATGAGTAAATGTATGCAATTAATTTTGGGACATTTTTGCAGGGAGGGAAGGAAACCAAATGGGCAATCACGACACGCCAATTTGCAAGTTTGTCAGCTGAGGGCCAACCCTGAGGAGAGCTTCTCCAATCAACTCCTTATCATCTGCTATTTTCATTCATGACGAGATGCCGTGTCTATACAGAAACGGCAAACGCGTCCAAGCTAATGAAAGATATTGGAGCGAGAGAATTTAATAACCGGTTTCCTTTTTATGGTTTTTAATATGAAAAATACAATACACGCTCGATGTAGATTCGGAGTATTGGATTTGAGCTTCAAGGCCAACAATAAGGGAAGCTTATAGCGAATGGTTTTGCGCTGTAGGAACTAAATCTTCACACCCTCACCTCGTAAACAGGTCGCTTTATTATCACCATTTGTACATAAGCCATTTAAGCGCAGTCTTAAAACTTGACAAGTAAAATTGGTGTCTTGAGATGTTCTTATCTAGCTAAAAGGCTCCTTAGCTTCCTAAAATGTTCTACTTCCTTCTCTAAAAGGGAGATGCTCTTCTCAAAAGGCAGATACCTGGGGTTTCTCAAGGATTGTTTAGAAAGTTTAGATCAGGGGTGTCCAATCTTATCCGGAGTCTATTGAAAGCCGAGATCAACTGATTAATCAGGTGGAATCAGGTGTGGCTCCTGCTTGGTTAGATTGAAAACCTGCACCCAGACCAGGGCCTTTCCAGATAAAATTGGACACCTTTGGTATAGATGGTTCTTGGGTACTGAATGGGTTCTACTTGGAATAGAAAACCCTCTATTATAAAGTTCTACGTGGCTGGGTAAGTGTGCAAACCGACGAACTGCACGTACATCATAAATGCATCTGTGACCAATGAGTGTACACTTTGAAGGGTTCTTTAGATATTTAGCATTCTTACCTTTTTAAGAGTTTTCATTAAACTCTCTTATAAAATTGTAAGGTTCTATGGAGGACATTTTACCCCCTCCCTCCCCATGTTAAACATGGAACCTTTAGGATACTGAAGAACCCTTTAGTGTGCCAGGTTTAACCATTTTAAGACTGAACCTACCAAACCGGTAACCATTGTGTAGATAACGGACCCAGGGCCATTTGACAGCCAAGTCCGGTACAATTGGTGAAGTATGATTGCTGTCACGAGCCTGAGATTTGTTTCATGCGAATACGACGGTGTGGTAGAGATCCAGTCTCTGCAATGCATGCAGAGTAAAGTGATCGTTTCGACTCGTCACAGTAATTCCTGTTTCCAGTATCCTGATAGCGAGGAAGGGGCTGATATGGTCAGCAGAGGAGACTAACTGCCGTATTGATAAATAAAACCAGACATTAGGATGGGCACACTTTAATTATCTCGCCTTTGTGGCGAGAACACTTGCAGAGAACGTCACGGAAAACACGTATCTCTTGCCAGGCTGAATGGCTTCTAGTCTGCAGGTAAAAAACTGTAGCAGACATATTATTTACCACTTGAGTTTTGGTATCACAGGAAAAGAATTTAAAAAAAGCAAATGGAAGAACCTAGTCAAAAATCTGTGTGCAAATGTGACCCCTGGAATTATTCATGATCCTAACAATAATGATCATAACATGGCCTTGTTGAGACGTGCAATGGTGAATGCCTTGATGTGCGAAACGAATGACCTCAACCGGATAGGCAGGTAAGAACGTAAACCGGATTACGGAATGTTTTCCACCGTGATCGTGACTGCCACGGACTTGTAACGTTAGGCATGCCCTGACGGCACTGCTCCTGAGAAAATTTAACATCCTTCTATACCTACATCCCAGACAGAAGAATGTGGATTTAAAAAAAAAAATGTTCTTCAACACAATGACTCAATTTCTCTCTGTCTCTGTCTTAAACTCTGTACCTCACTCTCGCTTCACAATGGGATTTAAATCCTATTTTCTGCCATCACAACTGATACATCCAAAATTACATGCCTAGCCACTTGTTCTGCTGCCGCTGCTCAATAGTATCGTATCGACTGCGGTTTGGCTCTCGACAGGAGAGATAACAAGTTCCACATGATTGCATAAAACCCACAACAGCTTCCATCAAAAGCTCCGCTGCATTTCTATTTCCTCTGAGCCATGCACTGAGGCTTTGCAGGATGATGGGTTTGTCTCCCTTCTTTCAGAGCAATGAAGCCAGACATCTTTAAAACATTTTCCAGGAAATGCAGATTTACTATGCTCCCCCCAGTGCAAAGAGAAGTCGTCACATTGCTCATAAGTGTTCACATTGCTCACACAACAAAGTAATGATTCTGCCTAGGATGCCTGAATTTCCTCTGGTCTTCAACACAGTTAGAGGCTGCTGATTAGCCATGCAGTGGACCAAAAGAGGAGCAGTGCATTTGCTCAAGGTGTTTAATTTTCAAGAGTTTTTAAGCTTCTTGACCGTACAGAAGTGTGCTATGACCCATGCTAATTAATGTGCCTCTGATGCTCAAAAAGGATCAGCCAGCATTGTAGACCAAATAAAATACATGAAATTTTTTTTTTTTTTAAACGCACACATTGCTGTATTATGAGAAATGGCTGACCTGAATTTCAACCCCATATCCAAGATAGACCGTCACAAAGTAGGTGCAATCCATCGCGGATTCGAATGAATCGGAGCTCGGCGGCATCTCAATGGAGCCCTCGGCATCTGTTAAGTTCATGCTGCACTGACCTGGAAAAGAAAGAGGCACATTCAGATAAGCCAAATAGACCTACAGTTAGAACTTCCATCTGGCGCTTCCTGATCCTCTAGAACAGGGGTCACCGACTGGTGGAGCACAGTGCAGAAACAGACTAGTCAATAATAGATAAGTATTAAAAGGCTCTTCGGAAGAAAGGAAACTAAATACTGAATACCTGTTCTCTAGAACATTCATTCACGTGTATTCAATTATGCTTTGGTTGCAGTGGATCTGAACACTTGATCACTTTCCAGTGTAAATGTATTAGTGGTCCTCGTTCTGATTATATTGTAATAGTATAGTATAAAAGTTTGTTGATGGATGGATGGATGAATAGCTGAAGCTTCAAAAAATGACCATGCTCACTGTCTCAGTGGATCTGAATAGACAAGGTCACAAGGTGGAAATACACCCAGGATGGGATGGCAGTACACTGAAGGGCATCATGCTTGCATATTTTTTCACACTTATGAGTTTAGTGTAGCCAATCCACCTACCAGTATGTTCTTGGGCAGTGGGAGGAAACCAGAGAACCCAGAGACAACCCAAGGGGAAATGGGGAAAGCATGCAAAACTCCACACAGACTGCAACCCTAGCTCAGTAGCAGACAGCACATGCTAATGTTACATACCTTGTTCTCTCATAGTGCTAATTACTGTTGTGGTCTGGATGATGCTTGTTATGGTTGTATCTCCATCCATGTGTGTGGGATTACCCACAATGCTCTTCCCTGCTAGCAGAGGTTCTTTTTTTGTCAAATCGACCCTGGGAGACGGTTCAGTTTTTGGTGAAACTCTTTGACGTCCGGTTCTTAATTGACTTGCAGCCTTAACCACTTTACCTCCCAAGACCTCCACCTTGCCTTCTATCCTTCTCTTGCTTGGCCTATTTTGGCCTACAGAGACAAGCTTCCCAGGACTGGTAGGACTGGCTGTTGTCATGACTGTGGTAGCGATGTCCGAGAAAGCTGGTGCATCTTCGTGAGGAACCACGCGAGTGGCTCCAAGTGGATCTCCCGGTTCGAAGTAAGATATTCTTGGGGAGGTCGGGTGACCCTCCACACGATCGCTATCTCTGAAAAACTGCTGGTCTCCTTCAAAGTTCTTAGTTAGCAGAGCGCCATGGAGGACCTTCAGGTCGGGTTGGGAGTCGAAGCTTGGTGGAAACGCTGTCGCGATCTCATGGAGCTCCCTTATGGAGTCCTGTTTACTGGTGATGGGGTTGAACTCTTCCAGTTTTGATTCTTCTCCTTCATCGCTTGGTCCAACGCCATCATCTGAAAACAACAGAATCGGTTTTATGGTGAAACACTACAAGTGGTTTCATTGTTTAAATCTTATGCAGGGAAATAATAGCGTTAAATCATTCATTCTGGACAACACTGGCTCAGTTCAGACTGTAATCAATGATTCAATTATTATTAAAGCTGTTGAATTCGTTTTAATTTGGGGCAGCGGTGGCGCCGTGGTTAAGGCTTTGGGTTACTGATTAGAAGGTTAAGATTTCAAGCTCCAAAACTGACTAGATTTCACCGTCGGGCCTTTGAGCAAGGCCCTTAACTCGCTCTCCTTCAGGGGTGCCATATCAAGCCAATCCTGTGCTCTGACCCCAAATCCCTAACAAGTTAGGACATGCAAAGAAAATAGAATTTCACCCTACTCTTCGTGAATACGTACATGTTAATGAAGTCTTTCTTCTTCTAATGCCACCTTCAAGATAACTGTAGCAGGACATTAGAAAAAACTGAATTATATCACAATGCGCCTAGTGTATGTCGGACAAGATGGCACCTTTTATTTATTTATTTTGTCTTCTTTCCTCCAGACCGTGAGCCAAAAGTCTGGTGTGTCCGCTACTTAAAAATAAGCAACTCCTCAGCGTGTAGTTTTCCGATCACTCCCTTATAACTGTAGCAATTCTGCAAATATTTTGAAATCCCCAGCATAATTGGTTATTCCATTTTGGGTAACTTTTTATGTTTTGAGCTTCTGTAATACCCAGTTCATAATGTAATAATGGCTGTTACATTTCAGCCTTACTACTACACTATGGGCTTTTACAGAAAGGGACAAAAAACAAAACCCTCATGCCAATCCAATGTGTCTTGGATAAATCATTCTCCTCTAATTAAGTGTGTTTTAAAAGACAATCTGTAAACCCCAAATCCTCCGATGTAATTCTAAATGTGCAGCCTTTGAGACGTAACACGATTGGATTTGATTTTAAAATGCGGTATAATAACCACAGCTAATAAGCAGAACCCCACAGCATGAAACCGGTAAATGTAGAGAGATTGCCACGAGAAAAAGCCTTGTTGAAAAGGTTTTATGCGCCAAACAGGGAGGGGGACAAAAAATACAAAAACCCTTTAGGGGATACTTGCTTCTATAAAAAAAAATGCCTGCCCTCCTCCCACGTCCCATTAGAGAAAGTGAAGAATTTGCCATTGAATGAGTCATGATTAGAGAACACAATAAAGCTCGTGCCGGAAAGCGATTATCGTCCGCACCTGCAACAGCTGAGATATAATCACGGAGCCCTTAGGATGAGGATGCTTACCACGAAAAGTGATGCTCATAACAAGAAGCAATTGGCAGCCTTGTAAAAACATTTGTCTCTCTTGCCGTCCTTTCTCTCGTTTTAAAATACGATACCAGCTGTGTTCGGAAAGACATTTTACGTGTTTTGACTGACTCACAAATATCTACATACGACACGACTCTACACTCTCACTCGTATCCACCTCCTCCGGTTCTGCTCGTAGTCACAGATCGACTTTTAGCATTAGGTAATGGAACTTTTAGAATAAAAATCCAGCAAATAAAAAGTAATACAACCGAACCAATTGTTATTGCTATGGATGAAACGCAAATTCCAAATAAGGCTGTTGATTGATTGATTGATTGATTGATTGATTGATTGATCGATTGATTGATCAGTTATTAGTATGATTTGTGATGATCTTCCATCTCTAGTTTTTTTGTCTACTAACTATAACTAAATGTTTTCAGTTTTAATTGACTAATTTACCGATATTTGAGATTTCTTGTTTGATATTGTGAATAAAATGCACACACTCCTCCATCCAAAAATAACTGGATTGTCTGTACATAAAGCAGACATCCTGTTAATCTCGAATCGGATTGTAATTAGAAAAAAGCAAATAGTAATTTATATTTGATGGAAGAATATAAAGGAAACTTGAAAACAAATAGCAGGACGTTAGGATCGACAGTAACGTTCAGTGAAAGACTGCAAGGGTTCGAGACGCCACGTGGTTCTGAAATACTACTAAACGTCGTACACAATGCTGCTGATTTTGTCTTGTCTTTTTCTTTTTGGGGAAAATAAATGGCTTGCTTTTAATTTTAGTTCAAAAGGATGCATTGCTACTGCTCAGAAACTTTTCAATCAGGGGGTTGTATCTTTCATTCCGTGGTATTTTTTTATTTTTTTTACCTACACCCAGGCTTTGAAGTAAAGCAAGGCAATAAAACAAAAAGAGCCTCACTCCTCTCAACAGTAATTATCTGAAGTTAAAGTGCAACAAGACGCGGCGTATTTCTATAATTATTGTTCGAGCTTTGGAGAATGGCTTTCGGGGCGAGCGATGTGCCATTACGCATCGCCTTTCATCTTTTTCATATTAATCTCCATTAGCAGGCCTCGGAGAATTATTTCTGATAGATAGTGTTCTCCGCTTCGCATCAGATCTGAACGCCGTTCCGATTGTTCATTATGAGAAACAAGAGCCTCAGTCATACGCCCAGGAGAACGCCGCGTTACGTGTCGCTGTGTGACGAAAGGCGTGTATTTCATCAGGCAATACAGGAGAGGATATGGGCCTGTTTCTTTTTCGGTTTCATCAGACAACCGAGCCCCACTATACATTGTCCACTGTAGGGCATCATGCACATGCGTTCAAACCCAGGGGCAATGAAGCATAGCCACACCATCCACCGGCATCGATTTAGGAGCTGAAAGGAAACAGGAGAACCCTGAGAGAACCCATGTGGACTCTTGAAGAGCTCCATACATACACTGTTGGGCAGAGCATCTGTGTTTAAAATCATTGAATACTCACCCTTATTGTCTTTTGTTAACGTTAAAATCCTGCCAAGGATTCACTGAGACTAAGTGAGAAAACCTTAATTTTTTTGCAAGGAGATTTTGTTTCTGGCACACACTGGAGATCACCTATCACGCTGGTCTGGTTGGAAAGAAAACTGCAGTTTTTTCATCGACCAGGCAACCCTTGCATCATAGCGACTGCAGGGAGATGCGCACTATGGAGTTGCAAAAGGAACAAGCAGTGGAGCGTGCCTTTATGAAATTAGCACGTTTTTATGACTGAATTTTACACTGTAATAACTGTCAGGTGTAAAGACATAAAAAAAACCCCAGCAGGCTATACATGCGCATAAAAGGGTCATCTTCTCACTAGTGATATCCTTTCGGCCATTCTTATGAAGATAAATGTTGTTTATTTGCTAAATTGTTAATATCTTAATGTGTTTGGAGCGGGCGTGTGCTCATTATGACCAAACTACACATTTGATGTGGTGCGATTCCTTTAATTGTATGTGGTCATAGAGTATCTTTATCGCTTACATTTATCATTAGGTGTTGGGGGAGTAGTATCCATTTTGGACCATCTACAACAATATGTTTCATCAGACAACCGAGCCCCACTATACATTGTCCACTGTAGGGCATCATGCACATACGTTCAAACTCTGGGGCAAAGAAGCATAGCCACACCATCCACCGGCATAGATTTAGGAGCTGAGAGGAAACTGGAGAACCCTGAGAAAACCCACGTGGACACTTGAAGAGCTCCATATAGACAGGAACGATAGATTAGATTGGGGTGGCCCATCAGTGTTTAAATTCGTCGAATAGTTGCCCACTTGGGTGAGCCAAATATTCCTGCCTAAGTTATTCAGATGTGTCAGTGTGCAAGATTGGAAAAACTGCACCTTCTGACTTGGTCAATTAATTATTTCCTGCTGCAGGAAGCAAGCATTCCAGTGCAGTAAGAAGAGATGGTTGAAGAGATGGTTGAAGAGGACGTGTATGAACAAATGGTGAAATCGGAAACTGTAGAGAAGTTAAGTAACTACAACCAAAGCTATAACCTAGGTTCTGTTTTTATTATTATTATTATTATTATTATTATTATTATTATTACTACTACTATTCGATCCATTAGATCCAGTCTAGTCCATGTTTTAGTGTGTTTTCCCATCCTGCATGAGGCTGTAATTCGTTTTGAAACCACCTGACATTCCCAAGATTGGGAAACCCTGGTATAGATCTGTGTAGAATCAAGAGAGTTGGCGGAAACATTTTAGACAAACTCCTATTCGTAGCATGACTTTTTTTTTTTTTTCTTAAATTTGCACATTCCCATATTATTGTCATTGAAGGCTGCTAATAGGTTGTTATAAGTGTTAGGGAGCAAGAAGGGAAACCAGCATCCATCATTGGCGCTAGTTCATTAATAATATATAAGGAATAAAACACAGTCGTCCCCACAAAATTTATTTACTTTACAATAACAGCATGTTCTAATGTGTTTAATATGCAACAATTGTAATGTCTATTTATTAAAGTACAATCACTGTTGTACTTTTTATCGTTTTATAGTTATTACACATACTTAAGACTTGTGGTGGGAAAAGCTACTGTTACAAAAGCGCTGACACTGGAGACTCCTTCCATGAATATTAAACATCTCCTTACAGTAACCTTCAATAATAATAATAACAATTTCTTTGTTAAAGAACACATTTAAAAAAAATGTTGTTAGTCTTTGATTGTTGCTTTTTAGAAAGCTGCTGTTCTAGAATTAGTCAGTGTGGGGTTTTTCAACAGCGCCGTGGTTATAATGTGTTATAAACTTAATCTATTCAGGTGCACTGGTTCAAAGTGCCAACCTGAAAAGTTTCCCTCAAACCCCTCGGCGCCAACTCGGCTTTCAAACAGGCACCGCTCCCTAGTGTGCTCTGACACCTCAGTTAGCGCACGTTTTCGGGATGACAGCGTGTTCTAACGAGGCTCGGGACGACTGAATGCCGCAGACAGGAGGAGATGAAAGGACCGAATCGACACACACGGCGAAAGAGTGAGATCTCCCAGAGCGAGGGCTCCATTTGAAGCTCTGACACACAGCGAAGTGGTGGGGGACCAGAGATGTCAAGAGTTGTGAGGATGTCAGAAGAGCAGTGATCCGTATTTGCCAGGGAACTTGGCAAACTTTTGACATGATTTAGGTGTTTCAAGTATGAAGCATGCGGAACAAAATCTGATCGGGTGTGCTGCTGTTGGAAAATAATCAACGACGGTGGTGCAATGAAGAAAAGAGTTTCTCTTCCCACTCTGACGTTGATTGATTTATTTTCTAATAGCAGTGTTCCCGAAGTGTGGAACGACTACGAGACAAGCCTCATGGTTTCAAGAAACCGACGTCGTCTGTCTTGAAGACTTTCCAATGGCGGAAACGAAGCGCTAACACTGTGGACTCCTTTAAATGTTAAATACATTTCTTCTTGCAGAAAAACGCCACGTTGATGATTGATTATATACGATACAGAACTAGCGATGTCGTTCTGTGTGCTCGTTTCCGAGTGCAAGTAAGAAAGTCATCACCTCGAGATTGGGACTAGCTGTACGATTTGGTGAAGGCAGATGGTGAGTTTCATCTCACTTTGTAAAAAATTTCTGCAAGTAACTCTCCTGGTCGGGTTTTGTAGGAGGCAGCCATAGCGTGCGTCAAATGACATTTGATGGAAGAAAAGCACCAGTTGACATGGATTAGCAGTTTCTTTACCTACTGTAATAAACTGTCCTTAGACAGCCTTTTATGATGTTCCCTGAAGTACACAAACCACTTTTCGGTGACTCACCTGGAGGTGACCCTTTCCACATAGTGCTTGAGAGCCCTCATTGGACTCGAGGCAATCTTGAACATGGGAACATTTCTCTTCTGCGAATTCAAACGCATTTCTCGTTTTACTGATGTGCTGCAATGCTGATACCTTTATCCGGGCATGTTGGGTTTGTTCCCAGCGTGACCTGTTTGAACTCCGGTCCTCAACTCAGAAACTTCGAGCTGGAGATGTTCCACAAAACTAAGATGACTTTTGACTAGTTCGTGTGTCCTCGGCTGCAAACGGTCACTCTAATGACTAAACTCATCTTTAGCAAAGAAGTGCTACCGAGTGCAGCATCCTAACCCTCAGTCATGAAATTACGCACACGTGTCCATATACAGACCGGTCGCAAAAATGTTCTATCGATCACTCTGATCGTCTTCCACTGAAAGGCCAGGCCACCGCTAGATCCGGAGTACCCAGATCCCTGGGGTGTACAGACTTTATCACAACAGTATCAGATGATCTATATATATATATATATATATATTTATTTATTTATTTTTTTTATTACTGTGTACAAATGCATTTGAACGAATGAATGTGTGTACAATTGTTCTATTATTCATGTTAGGAAATGAAGCTAGAGTTGTTTTAATTGCACCGCGGTGCTATGTTTAATGAAAATACCTGCAACGCCTATTAATTATACTGAAGTGGAGCTTGAGGCACGCGGGATTCTAATATATTTGCTGCGAATATAATTTATATGCAGCTACTCAGAGTTACGTCTGTGCAGTCACTTGAATGCAAGCACGTCTCCTATTTTACGATGAATTTAAACCTATTACTGTCTATACTGGCTACAAAGAACAGTCCCTGATATCTGGCCGCACTCCAGCCCAGCATTTTGAAATCATTTCATACATCGAAGATGGGTCTGAAATACAGGTTTGCTGGCAGCATTGAAGCAGTAGAATGAGTCCTTTCTTTAAAAGGGGGGGAAGGATAGGCCAAGCGAGGTTCGAAATGGCTAGCTCCGTTTAGAGCCGCTAAACTATAGACTGCAGAGCAAACATTAATCACAGACCTTGACACAGGTCTTTTAAAGGTCTTGTTGATGTGCTCTGATGGGAAGGAACTTTCTCTGGAAGCTTTATGCTGTCAAAACACACAAACGCACTCGACACCCCCAGTGATTTTTTGAGTAAATAGTACTGTAGATGGCTACGGTTCTTTTCAGAAAGGAGTTTTATTCGAGGTGACTGCACTCGTGGAGGTAAACGTACAGAGTCGCTGAAAGAAATCCGCCCAATTAGATGAAATTTCCATCAGCGCTGGGTTATAAAAGCCTTTACGTTCATTTTCTGCTTACACTCTTCCTCAGACAAAAGGGGTAGGTTGCGCTCATCAGTGTTATACGCCAACGGATGAAGATGCGTGACTGCCAGAAAGATACTGCAGTACTGTTTTAGAAAAAGAAAAAAGGCAGCAGGTCGTTAGCGGAGTGAACAGCTGTGACATTTAAACGGCGAGTCTTCCAGTCAGACGTGTAACACGCTCGGGCAAAAACCCAGCAGCGGGTGTAATGGGACTGTCCAGTTTTGCACTCTGGAGAAGTAGCTGAGCAAAACTGGGAAGTAGTTAGGCTGGAGGGAGACAGGGGTGGGGGGAATAATAATCTCACAATATAGTAATAATGATGATCAAATTAAACAGCGGTTTGAAGAATTCAGAACAAAATAAAATGCTTTAGTTATTAAAACTTGACACACTGATGTCATTTTCAGAGAGGTCTCGGAACCCTGCTCATGCACTGCTTCATGTGACCTTCAGAGGAAAAACTTCTCCATCTACACTTCCCACTTCCCAAAAAAGAATTTTTTTTTGTATTTTTAAACATCACCATGGCCATCACTCAACTAATCAATCCTCAGACACTATTAATTGTCAATCTTGGTCATCCTTTGCAACTCAGACCATAATAATTAGCATTTTAATGATTTGAGGTGTGTGTGTGTGGTGTTCGGGGTAAAGTTTATCTGTTTTCTTGGGATTTCTCTCAGACAATGGTCCAGAGTTTAGACCGAATGGCGCGAAACGAGAGGCCGAACTGGTTTAATTTGACTGGAAATTTTACGGCAACTCAAATAACCACTCTTTACAACCGTGGCGAGCTGAAAAGCATCTCCCAACACATCGAACCATGAAACGGACGGCAGCAGGTCATATCAGCTTTCGCTTCTGTCAGTCGAGAAGAGGAATCTGAAGCTACACTGGGCAGAGGTTCACTGAAACTGGACGGTTAAATATTGGAAATGGTGTTTTTTTTTCTTTCTTTCTTCTTTCCTTCGGCTAAGACTGCGGCCTATCAATTTCGAGTGATTACACAGAGTAAAATGTCCTCTTGAATTCTGGTCTATTATCAGTCTATCAGTTATTGCGAATCCACATGTGAAATACTTTAGCATTAGTGAAGATGGCCTACTTTCTCAATCTTTCAGGGTTTTTTTTCCTGAATTCCTTCGGAGGAGAAATGAGAAGTAAATAGTTTGTCCATCTGTTGGATTTGTACTTTATTCGCTTAGACTAAGTTTCGTATGGTTTAAATGTCAGAAACGGGTCTTTTCTGTTGAAAATGAATGATGGTCTTTCACCGAACGCGTACGAGAGGCATGGATGAAGATCTAGTGCACTGTAATCCTGGTGTGCTGTTTTCTTTCAGACTGTGCCAATACTCTAAACTCGTCTTGGTCAGCTCAGAGCTCTGTCCGAGGCCGTTTCGGAAAACGCCCGTGGAGGAAAACCCTCCGGCGTGACGTCCTGTCCTCCAGCTGAAATGGTTTAGAACGTAGTTGGGTCCGAATACTTTTCCACACTTATGAATGCATGTATCAGGCCTGGGCCTGAGCAGCAGAATGGGAATTTCTTCATTATGTGGCAGCTGGTTGAGCCGCCACCCCGGCCGCATATCAATGCGCTCATCAATGGGCACTTTTACGTGATGAGAGCGCTAATCTTTTGGCCGAGCCGGGGTAGAGTTAGGCCTCTCACTGACGCTGCGCTCCTGATATCTGGGCCTTCATTATCTTATTATTCTGAAGAGGAAACAGAAAGAGAAGGAGGGCAAAAAAAATCAATAGGCACCTTTCTCTTGTCTGAAGTGTAACGGCAGTGGAACAGTCCTTCCCCTGCCCTCTGTCTGAAGTTTTACATAGGGCGTGAGCGGTAAGCGATGGCGAAGCAGAGGAGCGGTACCATCCGCACAGAAATTAACCAAAGATGCTGGATAAAAGTAGTTTCATTTAATTAGACAAATGCGGTGGGAGGATATGACACGGTTTAGTGAAAGCCCGATCTTACTTAATGAACTGACTTCAACGGAGCATGTAATTCTTCTTGCATCTTATTCTGGACCTTGTTCACATCGAATCGTTGATTATCCTCATAATGTAAAAGTTACGGTTCTAGTAATAAGGGTGAGAACTGTTCAACCGTGTCGACTCGAATTCAAACGAAGTATCCTTCAAAAATATTAACTGTTAAATCAGAGCGGTATCAGAGGTGTGGGAAATTTCATCAATGGTCATGGAATTTTAACAGCGCCACCTGCAGTACTGGAGCACTGGCACGCATTCCAAAGGTCGGTATATGGTCCCCTCCACAACTATTTGGACGGCAAGGCCAATTCATTCGTTTGTGCTTGTATGATTTGGATCATGAGCAGATCCTTTCTTTCTCCATACTTTAGACTTCAATCACTTTTGTAGAGGGTAATCTTGGTTCCAGAACTTTTGTGGCTCATCTCTGTATTTCTTTGCGAATCCCAATTTGGCTTTACGATTAATTATTGCTGATGAGTGGTTTGCATCTTGTGGTACGTCATCCTTGAACATTGGATTGCGATACCTTGACCCCTGTCCTGTGGCGCTTGTTGATGTCATTGACTGTTTTTTTTTAGGTTTTTCTTCACAGCGCTCACAATGTTTGTCATCAGCTGCTTTTGTTTTCCTCGGCCAACCCATTCGGTGTCTGTCGCTCAGTGCACCAGTGGCTTCTTTCTTTATCCAGATTTTCCAAATTGTTGTATTGGCTACACTGTGTTTCTGCAACACAAATAGATTTTTCCTCTTTTCTCAGCTTCAATAATGGCTTGCATTTCTCCCATAGGCCGCTCCCTGATCTCCATATTGGTTTATCCTTTTTAATGACCAATGCAGTCTTCACAGGTGAAACCAACGGCTTAAAATGTTTAGAACTCTTTGTTGTTTAAACAATTCATCTTTTGATCTCAAATCGAAATATCTTGCTTTTCCAGTCGTTTCGGAGGGGGCCGTATAAGCTTGTAAGCTCTCAAAGATGTTTTTCGTCGTTGCACCACCCTCGCTGACGGCTTCTCCGCGTTAAATATGCCGTGGCATTTCCAATCATCTCTGAACTTCAGAAGCAGCAAGACATCGCCCTAAACGTCATTAAACACTCGACCTGCATCCATTAGCATTTATATTCATAATTACAAACGAGGTCTGGTAACATCACCATGTATCTCAAACCCGGCAATTTACTGTTACAAGTGGCATTTTCTTATCATGGAAAGGTCGAGTCATGCTTGCACATGCTCCAGTGCACTGTGTTGCGGGATATTTGCAACAGGATGGGAAAAGAAAGGCAAGGAGGGGAAAAAAAACATATTTCACCCACAATGGCTGTCAGAATCTGCAATTTATTGTTGCCAGGGAGAAAATTACATGCTGATTGGGAATAAATAGATGTCATTAGCTTCAATAGCCTCCTATTCTCCTAATATCCTACACCTGTGCTGAGGTGCACGTAATCTGAATCCATTACGCCGTAGAGAAGGTCGTGGATGAGGTTGGGGTTGGACAGTGATGGTGATATTATTGATGAGGAATGATCTGACGTTTTCTCACTGTCCTGTCGTCAAGCTGTATTTAAATTGGTGGAGTGGAAATGGAAAAATCTGTATAGAGAGAGGGACTGAGAGGAGGACACCGAGAGTGAGGGACACAGACAGACAGACAGAGAGACGGAGATAAAGAGACACACAGACAGACACACACCGAGAGAGAGAGAGAGACAGAGGGAAACACACACACAAAGAGAGACACACACACAGACACAGAGAGTGAGAGAGATAGAGAGACAGAGACCAAGACACACACACAGACACACACACACACACACACACACACAGACAGAGAAAAGAGACCACAGAGAGCACACAGACACAGAGAGAGAGAGAGAGAGAGAGACAGAGAGACACACACACACACACACACACAGAGAGACAGACAAAGACACACAGAGAGAGAGAGAGAGAGAGAGAGAGAGAGAGAGAGAGAGAGAGAGAGAGAAAGAGACACACACACACACACACAGATGGCCTACACACCAATTTCAGAGTTTTATTATGGTTTCATATGAACTTTATCTGGTGTTGACCATTTTACTCTTAATGTGTCACATCCATTTTCTTCTCTCACAAGTATAACACTCGCGCTCTCTCTCTCACACACACACACTTTCTCACACTCACACTCTCTCACATACACACACACAGATGTCTGCTGAGCAGATGAGATACTAAACAGTGTGTCTGTCAGGCCTTGTTATCTTCTAGGTGCTAGACTACATCATGATTTCTCACCTTTCATATCTCACGCACTCTCTCTCTCTCTCTCTCTCTCTCTCTCTCTGTCTGTCTCTGTGCGCTTTGTCTCCACCGTTCATGTTCTGTTCTTCACACCATCTCTTTGTTGGAAAGCCAGACACCACCTCATGAAGCTTCTTGCTATCTGAGCTTATAACCAGACACACTGACCTCAAAATGCTAACACTAGACTTATCACTGAAAAATTTGCCCAAAGAGTAGTCTTGGTGAGAGAGAGAGACTGAGAGAGAGAGAGACTGAGAGAGAGAGAGACTGAGAGAGACTCACTCTGTTGCTTCAGATCAGAAAAAAATCGTTACATACATTTTAAAGGCAATGTGGCACCAAAATCATGGAATCACACGAAATGTTTATTTGCATTATACCATTATACTGATTATCGGCCTTTACAACGCTGTAAAATGTTTTCCATGCAGGTGGAATAGTTTGAGAACTGTGCCTTTGAAATGAAAAGGGACTTGGCATGTGGTGTGTAATGGATTCAGAGCAAGGGGGGGGGGGAGCTACATTACAAAGGCCTGGATGAAAATCACTGACAGGGAAAAGAGTGTATAGCGTGACGTGCGGCCATTTTAATAGTCCTGAAGCATGTAACGCCGAAATTGCTTTTATACGCTTTGGCAGGTAGATGTCAGGGAGCAGCGCCTGGCAAGGCCCTGTGAGTACACACGTCTAAGAGCATAAACGTGGTAAACAAACGTGCTACCTGCCCAACGGGACCCTGCAGCAAACACAATATTGGAGCTGACACTGATAGATGAAGCACCCGCTCTCAGGTGTGTTAGCTAAAGCCCTGCAGCGGCCTGAGGGGGGGGGGTGTTTGTGTGGGCTGTACTCACTCTGGGTTACATCTAAATATGGGCTACACCTAATCTTCAAAGAAAACCCATCAGAGATCATCAGAGTGCTAGATTTAATAGGCCTTCATTAAAGAAACAGGAAGTAGCACAGGTGCCTCTTCATTACAACCGTCCTGCTGCTAAAACACTCCTCGTTTTGTTGCCTCACGCCATTCCCGAAACCATCCACGAAATTCAAAAGGCGTAGGTCCTCTCACGAGCCGCATTCAGACCGAACAGAGGTCGTGTTTCCAAACGTCAGCCAGCCGGTCCTGCTTAACGTCTCAGAGCGATGCGTTATGATCACGTAATGAAGCTTAAGCAAAAATAAATAAATAAATAGATAAATAAATCGTGCACGAGTTAAACTCAGCAACGCCGCTTACAGAAGGTGCAATTCACAACGCGAGGATGCCACCGAGCAGCTTTATTTGTGCTGAGGTGAGATCAGGTCCTGGGTACAAATTGGGTACTGACAGATTGCAGTCCCGTTTAATGGAGAAATATGGAGGCCCCTGGGGGAGAGACAGACGGATGGCTTTATGGGGGATCGTACAGCCATCCCTCCCTCTGTGTGTTATAGGCTGTGGGTTAGAAACTGCTCCACAGACTAGCAAATCAGCATTTAATGTCCGTTCACTGCTAAAATCATTCATGGATCAAACGTTGGCGTTACCGCTACAGCTTCATTTACTGCGCGGTCACCATATTGGTTATGCCGTGCTATAAAACAAAACATCTATTTGGGAATGGCAGTCAATCACTCTGTGAAATGCTTCTTTTTTTTATCTTTACTGCTGGGAATTAAACCATATTCTGTGCAGAAACCAAATCCAGTGGCTGTTTTTCAAAATGCAATCTCGCCTACGGTCGCTCGTGTTTTATGGGGCACAAAAAAACACACCGATCACTTTCTGTAACGACGCATGAGGTGCTAAATCCACTGGAAAGTAAGTTACTAAAAAGGTTGCGACGGATCAGACAAGTCCAAGCAAATGTTAACAAAGCCATGCAGGACCTTAACGATGGGCGAGATGACAGTACACTATTGATCATGTGACACGATCCATCACGAACCTTTTAGTTAAACGGACACACCTTACATCATCCTCATGGATACACAAGGAATAAAATGCTACCTTTTTAACTTTTATCCAGTTTTACCTCACGAGGTTATTTCCTGTTTTCACTTGCACTATAGCAGCTATAAACAGTCCACTTGCTGGAAAACCGTTACAAAGTGCCGACACTGGAGACTCCTTCCTTAAATGTCAAATGGATATTTCCTAATGGAAGACCTCAAGCACATCGACCGTCACGATCACGAGGCGTATCCGCCATGTATGTCCTTGTCATTCAGCTGTTACGATAAAAACAATAACGTATTAGGACGAGATTATAAACTTGTGATCTCGCCTCATGATCGGAACCACTGTCTGAGCCTCCTGATCAGTCTGACTCGAGAAAGCCGCCTCTCCGAGAGAAGTCTCTCTCTAAAAACGCAGAGAATCTGAAGAACAGAGCGCGTAAATGGCGACGCTTTTGTGAATTTTTTAAAACTTATTTATTTATTTATTTCGTGAACGGTTTGTTCCTGCTTTTCTGGCGGTAAGATCGTCCACACGTAACGCTCATTTCATGGATGTCAGTGAAGTTCACTGGTGAATAATATTCCACACACTTCGAACAAAATAAATGGAAAAGCTTTAATGGAGATAATGTTTAGCAAATTGGTAAATGAGATTAATCATGCACTTCATCATAGATAAACATTTTTACTGATTAACTAAACGTTAGGAAATGCACACGCGTAGGTGGTACACGGTGACAAATATCATTCTACAATTATAAACAGGACTGTATAAACTAACAGGTTTTTTTTTTTTTTTTTGGTTTGTTTGTTGTTTTTTTATTATTATTATTTTTTATTTCCGCAAGTGCCTGTTGACTATGAAAGATTTGTTTTGTTACCGACACAATTCCATAAGTGATGTGTAACAATTAGCAGAGGGACCGAGTTTTAAAACGCGTTGCTTCCCACACGCTGGCCAAAAACAACAGATTATTATATGCACAAAAAAATGTTTCAGATGAGGGGATGCACTTTCAAAAGCCTTGTTTACAACAGCCTGGTTACTGCGGTCCCAGAGTAATGCCGCAGTGTGTCACACAGCTCTGTTTTTACACACACACACACACACACACACACACACACACACACACACACGCACGCACACTGTCAGTCTGATCAGGCCGATTGCAGACAAGCCCAGAGGGGACGGTTGTGCAGAGGCCCGCTGGTGACGAGAAGGGGTGGGTGGGTGTGCGTGCGCGCGTGTGTGTGTGTGTGTGTGTGTGTGTATGTTACACTGCAGATGTACTTTGCTCTGCAGAATGGAGCAAACTGCAAAAAATATTCTCACTTTTCCTGTTATCCTGTTGGGACTGCGTTTCTGGGTGGTTTCACAGACCATTAGTCAGCCATAAATGTGTCACCAAAGTTTAATTTTTAATTTTTTTTTCCTTTCCATGGTTCAAATTTACACCTGCAGTCTACCCAACCCTGCCACTGCCGACTGTTTTTGGACCTGCTACAGCTCATTAGCAGGTATATTACCGCTGTTTAATTAATGTGAGGGGATACCGGTGCTACACTGTTCTTTCCAAGACCAGTTGTGCATGGTTTTATAAGATGTACGCCTGTCTAGGTGTTATGCTGCTATCATTTGAGCTGATTAATAACCCTCGTGGCCTGCCAGTTACATTTATTACCTTATTACTGGTGTTATCGGGTGATATCTTTTATTATAAGCAGCAGTATGGTTACGGCAGTCCTTTTAAGATTATTACTCGTCAAACTGTACGAGACTGCAAAAAGTCTTGTGCAGATTCAATACCAAAGTCGGCAATAACGTGTCCTCATTGTGGACATTGGCACCATTTGTAGACACTTGTTGACATTGGTGAACATTGTAGACTTTGACACTATTTGTAGACATTGTAGACATTGGCGCCATTGGTGAACATTGTAGACATTGGCACCATTTGTATACATTGGTGGACATTGTAAACATTGGCACCATTTGTATACATTGGTGGACATTGTAGACATTGGCACCATTTGTGTACATTGGTGGACATTGTAGACATTGGCACCATTTGTAGACATTGGTCGACATTGGCACCATTTGTAGAAATTGTTACAATAGGTTAATATGTTACTAGACGTTTTTGGAGATTCCCAAGAGTCATAGTTAATGAATTACGATGAGATCTTTAAGTTTACAGGACATGAAATCAAACTATGGCCCTGTGGACTGCGCGGAGGAAATACCAGAACACCGTTCTGGGATTTGCAGAGGATGATGGTACCGGAGGAGTGTTTCACCTGGTTTTCCTGAAGCTGGGCGTATTACCAAGAAGAAACAGTGCTAGGAAGAGCGTACAGAGCGTAGACCAGGCAGGGAGCTGCTTGGCGACAGGGACAGAATTGCGCTTTGCCCTCTGGTCACGGCAGGGGGGATCATGTCCTGGGAAATAATAAAGATGATCAGCTGTCGTCCCTCCCTGGAGTCATGCTAGAAATGTCAGGTCATCCAGGGGGGACAGAACATTATTGCTAGTCTGCTTGAATTCCTTAGCACTGTGGAGGAAGGACGACTTTTTTTTTATTTACCCCATCTCTCTCTCTCTCTCCCCTCGTGTGTGTGTGTGTCTGGAAACCACGAGGGAATTCTCAAAGGCTCCTCAAAGCCTGTTAACCTCAGAAGGTGCTGAGCGAGACTCACTCCTGACCCGGTGTTCACCCACTGATAAACAAAAGCGGAAGAAAGAAAACCCACTTCGCCCCCACTTCTTTCTCAGCTTTCCTCCGTAATTTACAAAGCAATCTTTCATTAATCCGCAGGCACCATGAAGTTCAATATGAGTAATACAATCTGTTGCGGCATGCTGATTGCACTCGGTTCTTAATTAGCAGGCTTGGCGTGCCCTAGCAAAGTTCAGCCTAATGCACTGAAGTGGTTAGTGCACCGTTCACCGTTTTCTAATAAGCGCGCTGCGTACCTCAGCGGCTCACGCTTCCGTGCCTTTTTAAACAGGCGCGCATTACACGCGGGGCCGCCGCTCCTGGCATAAAAGAAGGATCAAAACATGGACAGTGTGGAGAATTAGAGGTGCAGCCGACGTCCGGGCAGTTGACCGTCGCAGATCTCACAGCAAAATACAATTCTCTGCACAGTCTTGCGTAAGTATTCACCCCCGGGACTTTCCCACATTTTCAAGTGTCACAACCTGCACGTTGAATTTTTCGGCTCCTTCACCAGGCTTTCGCTCTCTCGAGTGCTGACACTGGAGACTCCTTCCACCGTGACATTATACAGTGGTTGAGGACATTCCATGTGTTTGCTGTTTAAAAAAAATTAAAAAAAAAAAAAAAAAAAAAAAAAACTAGAGGCTATATTTGCGCGTGGACCACTGTGTAAAATATTTAATTATTGTAGATACCTTTCTAATTTATTTTTATTTATTTATTTATTTATTTTTGTTACTATTTGATTTTTTGGTAGCACTGATGTCTGCTCTTCTTGAATGGATTGTTTGCCCAATCCACCCAACCAACACCAACCCCAAAAGCCTCCTTTCCAAACTAGCTTTTATTTTAGAGCACATGATTTACACTGATTGAGGCAAAGGCACAGAGGGAGAGAGAGGGTGGGGGGGAGAGAGAGAGAGAGAGAGAGGTTTTGAATAATTCATGGGATTTAAAAAGGACAAAAGAGTGGAGGGGGGGAGTGACAACTTGTCAGAGATAAAGCCCAAGAACGAAAGAGATGGCGGAGGCGGGAATGAAAAGCGTTGTGCAAACAGAGGCCGGGTAAACAGGTGCACCTTCTGCTCAGCAGGAGCACTCCATTTATTTGTTTATCTCCTCACCTGTTTTTCTTTGGGCTTCGTTATAACGTGTCGCAGAATGTTCCCCGGACATCTTTGTGCTGTCACAGACTGTGTGTGTGTGTTAATGTTTGCGCAAGATAGAGGTGCTCATCAAGGTCAAGGATATTTTCTCCCTAATACACCCATTCCAAGAGATCCATCAGTCCAAATTCCTGTTTAATATTCACCCCAACCACTGAGACTCCTCACCTCGGCTCACAGGCGCTAAAGGCAATGGTGCTATTGAAGCGTGAACTGAAGCGCCCTAACGCCGACCTTAGATCCTCGCTTGACCTCCTCAGTTCAGCGCGTGAATATAACAACCTTGTCATGTCGCGTTAAAAAAACGAACCGGCGAAATGCTTCTCCTCCGTCCCTCGGCTACGCTCTCGACCAACGAGTGAGCACATCGATGGTGACCCACCTCGCGCTGTCTCACGAGATCTAACCGGAGAGTCGTTATTACACGCACGAGAGCGTTTTGTATCTTCAGATTTTTCAGAGGAGACGTTTTGAATTTGATGCAGGGGAAAATAAACACGTACATCTTTAAACGTTTTGTGCTTGTCGTCAGCAACAAGCTCTGTGTGCTCGCGATTCGATTCCGCGGGACCGTGGGCGGGACTTTGATACCGTGCCTCCACTTCGCGCTCACTACCGAGCTAACTAACGGACGAAAGGACGATGTGATTGCTTGATCTTTCCGTTCACCACAGCGAAATGTAAGGTGAAGGACATGTTCACAGAGTCAAAATTCTCCTTGGTTAGATTATAAAAAAGAAATAAAAAATTACATTCATCATATAAGAGCTGCAAACAAACCCAAAACAAGTATGTGTCCAAGTTTGAGTCCACTTTCACGGAATGTTCCTGTCAACTCCGTCTAGCTCTTGCACTGTTTTTTCAGCAATTCTCTGGAGTCGATATTAGCCGAAAGTGCTGAAAGCGGTGAAGCTGCCTTAACAATACTCGTGTTCGCCCGCTGGCGCTATTAAAAATGTACATGAACCTGAATAAATAATGCGGCTTGCTCTGTCGGATGCAGGTGCTGCATGCAGGCGGGTCGACCAGATTGAGAATGGCCTAAAACCGTACGAAATGCCGCGAAACGCCACGAGACAATAGCCACAGGGAGAGTCTGTGGTGCAGGGCCTGGCTGTTAAATGTCAGCCATGTTTGCCCTGGTGTTTGGCACCTCCGCTCTCCCTCTCTGCAGTGTAAATAAACCCATTTTCCGAGCAAACGTCCCTCTCGGGCGAAATACCAGCTCTGTTTGTCCAGGGTCACCGGAGATGAGTTAAAAGTCACTGGCATTTTCCTTTTCTTTAAAAAATAAATAAATAAAAAATGTGCGCTATCTCACGCTGTACATCCTAGCGTGGTTTCATTGTAGCACGCACTTCTCTGAAATTGAGCTGAAGATCTGACTTCTTCGAGCTGACTAGAGACAGAACCGGGAGCTTGTGTTTTGTGCTCGAGGGCATGGAGCTAAAATAAATAAAAAGAAAAGAAACGGTAGGTAAAAACAGAAAGACGTCAGCTCAAGGATGCAAATACTCCGAGGCGCAGAGGAGCGGCACGTGCTTAAAGCGATAACGTGGCGAGATTTCGAATTTCGTCATTCGGGATAACGTTGTTTACATTCATCGCAGGTGCTACGTGTAAACAAACAAACAAACAAAACAGGACAAACATCACACTTTCGATAGCAGCGAGTGTTTTATTTACCTAAAACCAACAATATATATATATTTTTTAATTAAATATAGAGCAACACATCATATGTTTTATCCATTTATACTTACGTTTAATGTTTGCAAAACCAGTTCCTGTTATTATGTACGTTATAACAGATGTTACCTTTATAAGACCAAACAAAAACAAAACATCCCCCCCCCCAAAAAAAGACTGCATCGTCGTAAAAAAAAATAAAGGCAGACCGTTTTATCGTCTAGGTTTTCACTGTTAATAGGTTAAGTTAGGAATGGAAACTTTAACTAATCGTTTATGGAAATGATGGAAATGTCTTTTTATGGTAAAAATATCTGCAAAAGCGAATTAATTTACATTTACAGCAATTCCTACAGGACGTACGCCTAAAGCCTAACTCTATTTCTCCAAACTGGAAGCGTAATACACACCGGCTCTACCTCCCCCTCTTTCGAGTAAAAGATGAATTTGTTTGTTTGATACCTGGCTGGGTTTTTTTTTCCCCTGATTGAGTGCAGGGGAGTGTTGGAGCTCAGGCAGCGAATGATCTCGTCTCAAGGTCACCTTCACACCTGAGTGGTGAAGACTCGTGCACTCTCGGGATCTTCACTAATGTTCACTATTAATACGTTATTCCTAACACTGTAGAGAGTTATTGTTACAGACAGTCATGTCTTTTATCTTAAATGAAGGTAAAACTGAGGACTTGCTGACTATACAGGGTGTAACGTGTACCGAGGAGCACCGTATTAACTGTATTAACGTTCATCTGGTTATTCCAGACATAAATCAGCTGACAGAAATAAATCTTGACCAATCATTCTGGTGTGTGTGTGTGGGTGTGTATGTGTACATCTAATTAAAATATTAACAGTCTAAACAACGTGTCCCTGCATGATCATCCCAGATTCTTTCTTCTTTATTTTCTTTCTCTTGTACTCTCTCTTTCTTTCTCGCTTCCTCTCTCCCATCTCACTCTGTCTGCCTCTCCCTCTTTCAATCCCTCTCTCTCTTTCTCTCTGTCTCTCTCTCAATCCCCCTCTCTCTTTCTCTCTGTCTGTCTCTCCCTCTCTCTCTTTCTCTCTCTCTCTCTCTCCCTCCATCTCTGTCTGTCTCTCCCTCTCTCTCCCTCCCTCTCCCTCTGACCATATCTGTCTCTCTATCTGTCCCTCTGTCTCTCTCTCAGTCCCTATTTCAATCCCTCTCGCTCTGTCTTTCTTGCTCTCTTTTTCTCTCTCTTGCTCTGTCTCTATTGCACTCTCTTTCTCTCTCCCTTTCTCTCCCTCTCCCTCTCTCTTCCTCTCTCCCTTTCTCTCTAGCTCTTTCTTTCTCTCTCTCTCTCTCTTTCTCTCTCCCTCTCTCTCTCTCCCTATTTCTCCCTCTCTCGTTCTCCTCCCTCTCTCTCTGTCCCTCTCTGTCTCGCTCAGTCCCTCTATCTCTCTCTCTCTCTCTTTCATGCACTGTCTCTAATACTCTCTCTATCTCTTCCTCTTGCTCTCTGTCTGTCTTTCTCTTGCTCCGTCCCTATTGCTCGCTCTCTCTCGCTCTCTTTCTCTCTGCATGCATCAGCATTAGGTTCTGCACCAAATGAGGACAAGCTGTGTCTTGACCTATCGATCACTTCTTAAAACAGCGTCTCTTTATCAGCTAAAAATTCATGCTCAGCAGCTTGCAATACAGTGCACGAAATCTCGAAGATAAACGCTTCTGTCCCGCTGATGCACTTTCTCACATGGTCTCACTCACTCACTCACTCAATCACAGACACACACACACACACACACAGCACGGTGAGCTGATGCGGCCGAGATTGACGGGTCGGCTTTATTGCCAGAGAAAGGTCAGTGTAGTCATAAACAGCCGCTGCTGGAGCAGAAATGCTGATTAGAAACGTCCAGATGAGCTCATGCGTCAACCTGCCATCATCTCGGACACACTTTAAATCCTGCTTCCTGTCCGCACAAGGCCGGGACTTAGCTCGACGCGAAGACGGATCTTTTATCTCTATGCATTTACAATCTCTTTCCTGTTCCGCTCTGTCTCACGTTCGTTCTTTCTCTTTTACCTAACGCGCATTTTATTTTCATTCACGAAGAGAAAATACCGCAGGAATTAAACGTCACCGGGTTCCCTCTGCCTCGACAGACGACGGAATGGAGAATCAAATTCACCACGACAAACCGAGAACCAAATCTTAATCGACGCTTGAAAAGATGGCAACGTTTTCCAAACGTCCCGCTGTGACTGGCGTTCCCGATCGCACTGAAACAATTCCGCTACGTTATCCTTTCCGGAATTGATTTTTCCCCCCTTTTCCTGAGCAATCCTCGAGAGGAAGGTTACACAATAAATAAACGCCAGTGTAAATCATGTAGAAAGACTCGCAAAAACGTTTTTAGACGGTACACAGCGAGGCGGAAATTCAAAGGTCAGAGTAGCAGGTCTGAATCCCTAATGCTCAATGAGAACATGCGGTTTATTTATTTTACTAATGAATACCGATGAACGGCATTTTCAGCATAAAGGAAATAAGCGGAGAGTGAAGTCGAACGCTCCAGGTGTACTGAGTGGGTGTTGTGCTGAAGCGCTTTTGCAAAAAAAAACCAAAAAAAAAAAACAATCAGACGAAGGACAATCCGAGCGTGACCTTTTCCGGGATAGTTTGCGCTTGCAAACTGTTTTTTTTTTCACTCCTCTCAATTTCTGAGATTTAAGCCACTGTAAAATAAATAAATAAACAAATAAATAAATTAAAATTTAAATCAGAAAACGTCTGGCGCTTATCTATGCACTCACCGGACACTGTAATAGGAGCAACGTTAGAAACCGAATGGCGCGAAAAAAACAAAAAACATCCAGCGAGCGCCGTTTCTGTGAGCGGACAGGAAGTCCAAGAGCAGCTCGGCTAACCACTCTTTACGACCGTGGTGAGCAGAAAAGCATCTCGGAACGCACCGACCGTGGCGTTTAGCGAAATTTAGAAAGTCGAAGCGTTGGAAGTTTGAACAGAGCGTGAAGAGAGACTAAAGGACTAAAGCGCCACTGCATCATGGACGTTAGGTTCAGCTGAAGTGAGGGAATTCCTGGCGCCAATATGAGTTGGTAGTTCAACGACATATAGATACACAAAGGTGGACTTTTTAGCATCTTTGAACACTACGTTCTGGTTAACCACCCTATGGGCATGCCGTGCCTCGTCTTGTGTCAAAGCTTCTATGATAATTAATGTTCTGTTGGCATTTCTTATGACGTTTTATTATTTTTTTTCTGTGACCGACATGGAAAAACCTGTATTCGCGTTAAATTAGCATAAGCGATACCGAAAGTGCGCGATAAGCCGAGAGAAAACCGACTCTAGGCCCTTCTTTTAAAAGCTTCCCATCTGTTCAGCTAATCTAATCCTCGTGGCTGAATGCTTAGCAGAGGAAAAACAGATCTGCTCTGGGACGCATCAGACAAAAGACAACAGCTGAAAGGAGATCTCGTGAAAGCCTCTGATCTCGGAGAGTTCAGCTCGTGGCTGAGTGCATGATCTCGGACTCGACGAATGGACTCGAGCAGAATTCGGGCTAATTTAGCTCCCCCCCGGTGGCCAATGAGAATGTTCATTTCCAGTTTAATGGACGCTCTATCACAACGACTGTAGAGTTTTTGATTGGTTAATTTTACATCACGTTGTACTTTTTTATCCATTTATAATTACATGTAACGTCGTTTAGCATCCATGAAACAAGATGGTTCCCGCTTTGAGTAAACATAAAGGAACGGCTTTACACTCGTGTAAATCTAGAATTGTCAAAAAACAAAAACAAAACAAGACGAATACATTATTACATCCCTTTTTATTTTTTATCCATTTATGTTTACTTACATTTATTGTAGTCTAAAGTCCATGAAACAAGTGAGGTCTTATCATGTAACAGGTCAAATAAGTAAGAAATGCATTCTTTTAACTGCTTCTGTTGCCCCATACTGACACTGGAGACTCCTTCCATAAACATTAAATGAACATCATCTTCCAGAAGTACCAGATCACTGTCTATATGTGTTTTTTTTGTTTTTTTGTTAAAACCATTGTACTTTTTGTTTGTTTGTTTTGTTTATTATGAGGCTTTGATCGAGCGTCTTTGCGAACATCGTTACTATAGAAATATCGACGTCTGAAAGTGATCACGTCCATGTACAGTAAACACAGCCAGGGCGACTTCTAGGATATTCCTGACGGTTCGGATTTGAGACCTCGATGCCGCTGTCGTCGTCTCAACCCCGTCTCCTGATTTGTAAGATGTACTATACGGTATTATCCGTTTCACAAGCAAGCCTGCTTGTTTCAATGCTACCTTGCAGTAAATAAAACCAGGACGCTTGTAATTACCCTTCTGCGGTTTATATACGGGCTTTACTGGTGCATAGAGAAAATTAATTACCACGTCCTTGTCCTGCTGTTTCCTCTACGTAAAGCAAACAGGAACTTATTCATGCGTGCATACAGTAAGCAATTTCCGATCGCTGTATCACACGATTAAAAAGCAACTTTAAGATTAAAATTTCATCCCTGTTTTCACATATTATAAATAATTCTGCGAATCCGTCCTCTCTTTGTAGAGGCATGTGTGGAAACAGGAAATGGGATTGAGACACAGCCCATGGTTACTGCTGAGGCAGTGCATTTTTATTTATTTATTTATTTAGTGCCAGTAACTGCTGTGAGCTCCGTGTGTGTGTGTGAGACAGACTGCGTTGCCTTACCACCTTTTGCAGAACTCTAGTTTTACTGTAAAACCATGTTCCTATTTTCATTTCTCCGTCTTCGCCAAGAAATGAGCATTCAGTGCTGATTGTGCGCTTGGCTCAGGGCTTAAATATTCTTAGGCGTACTGAAGGAAAGGACGTTTTAGGGAACCTGATTTTCAGTAATCCAGCACACCTCATCACATAACTTAATAACAGGTGAAATGAAGCCTGTGTGTGTGTGTGTGTGTGTGTGTGTGTGTGTGTGTGTTATCAGCATCGTGAACCTAAACACATCCCTCACTGATACTGATACTGATCATGTAACTGATACTTGATACATGATTGTACACTTTTTAGGCCACAAGCTTCAGCATGGTTAAGATTGTAATGTGATTTCATCCGTGCTAAACGTTCTTCTGTGCACTGATTGTGGGGGTGGGGGGGGGTCTTTTTGAACATATCTGATAACAATGATACAAGAGAGAGTCGCAGAATTTTAAAACAATTTTAAAGGTATTTTTTTGGAAGAAGAATTTCTTGTATGTACTGCCGACGAATTCCGTCATTTTAATCAGTAGAATTCCTATTTTATTGTCTTTAATTTATTCATTTACATATGATTCATTTACATGTGATTCAAATGCAAGCGATTCATTTACATGAATCCCTATTTTATTGATTAAAATGTCCCAAAACATTTTTTTTGTCATGCTTACCACCCTGAAGCTCACCCTAGATATTTCCCTGAAGAAATGTTTTATTCCTTTATTTATTTATTTATTTATTTACTTTTAACCACAGCGATTTTTCACCAACGATTATTTTCATGAACATATCAGATCTAGTTAGTCCTTCCTGAAAACTGTCCCGTGTCAGAAAAGTTTTAAGCCACAACTTTACAGCGCTGACACTGGAGACTCCTTCAACGAACGCTACCGAAAAAGCTCTCCGTACGTGGAGCATCTCCAATCCAAGTCGTTACCGTACTGTAGAAACGATAACATGCTAGTAGCATTATTATAAACATATTTTGCGAGAACCATTCGTCTGACCAATAAGAATGGAGTGCCATTCTGTGCCAGTGATGTGGTATAAAGCGTTCGTCATTCATCAATTCATAACATCATCAAATATGGATTATAGACAGTGTATTCATGAATAATTTGCGCTTGGTTAGTTGTGGTCGGCCAAGATGAACGGTGACTTCCGTACTGGTTTTAATGATCATCTTCCTGGTGCAAAAGTTCAAGCTTATGGCGTCTCTCGAGGAAGAGGACGTCTGTGTACGTTATCCCTGCGAGTTTCAGTGACGGTCCGTCTAATGAACACATCTGTTCCGAGCGTTCCGATCCGCTCCAGTGTTGTCGCACGCAAGAAAAAAAAAACACTCTGACAATCCAATAATGGGTTGGTTGAGAATATGATTACGCGCGCTAATTGAATGGCGCCATGTGAGCGCACATCTGCTTCTTCCCCCAGCCCACCAGGGCAATCACTTCAGAGACGCTGCCTTTAATTTCACAGCCCTTGCCTCGATATGAGCAGAAGAGGGAAGATTAATGCCCGCTCACTCTATACGGGTCAGTCAGTCTCCGTTCTCGCCTCGTCACTCGGCCGTTTAATGAAACCCGAACGTGTTCTCATCCAAATCCGTTCGCGGGAACCGGAAGCGCATTTGCGCGGTCAAAGTCTGATCGACAGGTTTTTTTCAAAGGCACGTGCATCGGCTTTTGATTTCAAGACGTTCCCATTGCTGGCTGCTCCGTCGGTAGACCAGCTGCCGTTCTCCAACCATTTCAAAGAACCGGTAACGAGGATGCCTGACTGGTGAGAGCAGCGTTCTCATCGTTGCACCAAAGCTTTGTATTCTTTCCTCCGTCTAGGGATCTGTCTTCCATCTTGGAATCGAATTACAAACTCCCTCAGAAAGAGCTCGGTTTGATTACATGTGAGAAGTTAACGGTGCGCGGGACGACACGGTGAGGAAAAAGCGAATGAGACGCGATCGAGCTGAATCAAGGATCCGAGACCCAAAGCTAGAGTATTAAGGCAGTGTTTGGTGAGGGTTTTTTTTTACTGGAGCTCACAAGGCCATGTGTCAGGGTCTAAGCCAGGCGCCTTCCATCTGCACTCAGATCTTCAGCCTGCAATCAACCCTTCAGCACGGACAGTGTTGAAAGAATAAATACAAATGTATGTTTTTCTGCAGACATGACTGCAACAGGAGGAAACCAGACAGGAAGAACGTCTTCCAAGCAACAGCACGCCTCAATACAGTGTTCAGGAAAGACGTCTGTATATGAGCCAAGTTTAATGCGACAGTCCAAAAGAATATAATAGATACCTAGGCTTTTCATATCCACAAATCCTGAGCTTATTTGCTTTACTCTGCTTGAATGTCGAAACCCAGAGTCCCGGCTGGATTAGTTCTACATCAGAAGGTTGGATAATGTAACAAATTTGTTTAACTTCTGCTATAAAATAGCCCCGGGTAATATATATCTCAATGTTACATTAAAAAAAAAAGTATAACTATAAAATATAGACCATGTGAGAGAGAGCGTTATATATCCTACAATGAAACTAATAGAGGAAGGCATGCGTTTATACGATGAAGACTTTTGGTTGTTATTAAAACCATTAACATGAACCCACAGATGGTTTCTGGGAGGTTTTTAGGAAACCATGGGGGCGAGCATTACATTCCAATCCACAAATCGGATTGGAAGCCCATACTGTTTGCTGAAACGGTCTCAAAAACCAACTTGGACTTTCTGTGGGTCTGCCCCCAATGACCAAGCATGAGCCGGCCAAAATATTAATCTAGCAACTAAGGAAACACCATCCTGCCCTCCAGGCTTCCTCTAAGCACTTCTGCTCCATACATGTTCCACTAATTATATCCTGTTTGTCCAAGTGTCTGCCGTTTCCAAGTGAAAGTACAGGTACGGTATACGGACTAGTCTGGAGTAATTTGTAGGTCCGTGACGTACACTTGTTAAGCGCTAGAGGTGATGCTGTAAACCATGCTCCAGGGCTTCCATAATTACAGCAGCCCACATCAACACAGACGTTTTCGTGCCTGCGTGGAGTTGTGCCGCTCTGGGGGTTTTGAGGAATGGCTTCGACTGAACCCTCGTTCGTTACACGGGTGAGGAATCTGAGCCCTTCTGGTGGAGCCGTGATAACGGCCGAGCCTACAGTAGGAATCACTGTGAAGGAGCAGACTGATGGGTGATGACAGCAGATGGGGATTATTAGAGAGCAGCAAAATGTCCAGTAAAATATAATTCGTGGTTAGAAGTCTCCTAGCAAGACCTTTTTAAAAAATTTTTTTTAATTTTTTAGTTAATCAGTAAAGGTTTTAATCCCAGATTCAATCCTGAGCTTGAATTTTTCTCTGTATGGTGTTTCCTGTTCTCCATTTTTTGGGTTTCCTCCCCATTCCCGAAAAAAACTAACTAACTACCGATAGGTGGATTGGCCGTGATAAATGATCGCACATATTCACTTTGAGAAAGCACCTTGGGAGTTTTTACATGATGTCTGGGCTTTTCGCTTTTAAAATCTTGACCCTTGCTCTAGCGCCACCTGGTACAGACCGTTGTATCTGAATAAAAGATGTCCACGTATTTCTTTACAAGAGGGCATTTAGGGTACTATTTTTTTTTTTTCTTCACATTGAACATGTGCCCTCGTATTCATGACTGAAGGATGGGTCGTGAATAACCACCAAATGGTTTATTAAACTAAAAGAAACCTGAATCTTGGGAGTGGGTGGAAGGGTTGGTGATTAAGTGATTGAATTAGTGAGTGGGTGAGCGGTTGATTTGTATTAGTGGGTGAGTGGATGAGTGAGTGATTGAATTAGTGGGTGGGTGACTGGGTGAGTGAGGGAGTGGGTGGATGAGTGAGTGGATGAGTGGGTGGCAGGAGGCTGTCAGGTCTGTTTGTGTTCCTTGAACAACATTTTTAAGAGTTTGCGCTTCAAGCCTAGCTGCTCTGCTTTATTTTTTCTGCAGTCACTGAAACATCACCGTCGGTTAAAAGTTCTACGACGGCTTCTCGTGACGGCAAATAGTTTTTCTTCCCTTACTTGCCATCACAAAAGCAGTCCAGTGGTGCAGAAAACAACTGAGACTGCTTGCTTCCAACGAGCTGTCGCAGAACACTCGACGTTGGATCTGATATCCAATATCTGAATCCAAGCGCCGGATTAGAGTGCTATCACTAACCATGCTGTTCCTCACAGAGAGACGGGATCGCCGGTGTCATAGGAACGTGTGACAACACAAAGAAATGGTCGTTCTGGACCACCGAGCATCACACTTCTCTGCTCTAACTGTGTATAAAAGCCGGCGTCCCACAGAGGGATGCAGGAAACGCTTGGGCGAGCAGAGAGATAGCGGCCAGCAACACACCATTCACTTTTGCTTATTGGGTTTTTGCCGAGTTCAGACGTCCTCCTGATTCTGTATTATCTACCAATGATTGCTAGGCAGCTCTGGGGTGCGTCTAACACTTCAGAGTACCCTAAGGTTGTAAGGAGTGACCGTGAAAGAATGAGATCTGGCTGAGACATGGTTTCTTGGATACAGCAAGAAGTCCCTAGATGAAGAAGCAGCACATATACGTTACAGCACAGTGAAAGTCTTTCCTTTGCATGTACCAGCTGGTTTGGAAGCTGGTGTCAGAGCGTACGGTCAGCCATGATATGGTGCCCCTGGAGCAGACAGGGTTAAGGGGACTTGTTTAAGTGGCAGCTTGGGGGTGCTGGGCTTGAATCTCCCCCACCTTCGGATCAGTAACCCAGAGCCTTAACCACCGTGGTAAAAAAAAATTTTACCAAAAGATTTCTGCAAGCGCCTATAAACCAAAAAAAAAAACAACCCTTAACTCGGCCTCAATTTAATATCGAGCTTTTATAAAAGCCGTGGAAATGTTTTAATATGCCAGACTGACCTAAATGTTCCCGGCTAGATTTACAAAACTTTAAATTTACAAAAGCCACTCCCACAAAAACGCCATAAAAGGCAAGACAGCTGAAAACAACAAAATGACGACCAAACGGTCGTCAAAACAGATTTCAATTAATGCCACATTTGTGGTGAAAGCGCTCTGAATGATTTCTGACTTCATTAGTTCTTGTCATATCCAAGGTGACGAATGAGAATGTTATATCTCAAAGCTAGTGTAGTGCAATTTTTTTTGTATTTCGCTCACACACTGAAAAGGAATCCTTTGTGTACGTGTGTGTGTGTGTGTCTTTTAATACGCAATCACTCAGATACAAAACAAGCTTCCTATGTTGCCTGCCTGCTGGATTGACCTGCACTCTGCATTATTTATTTCATGCCTTTAATTTGTGCTTTAAATGACTGAATGAGATAATTACCATGCCCGGTATTATAGGTGGCAGACAGACCACTGTGGAGATCTGAGCTCTGTGGTTAACCAAAAGAAGGCAGCGCTCTAACAACCTCGTTTCCAAAAAATACCACTGATAATAATTGAAATTTGGGGGAAGGGGGGGAATAAAAGCGTGGCTTCACTCAACTCCAGTAACTGATCTAATGACTAAAAGAGTCTTTTGAGACGCCGTTAAAAGAAAGGGCAATATGCAAGAGAACGTCCTTGTAGCATTTGTGATTGAGGATCACACCACATACACTCAATCACACAAAAAGCACTTGGCCGTGCTGTCCCGCCGCTCATCTCTTGCCATCAGAGGCTTGGCTAGCACATCAAATGCACACAATATCCTCTGAGAGTGTGTTATGGTTTAATCTGCTTTCTCTCCGAACGTGCTTCATGTTAGGAAAGTGGAAGAGTAAGAGCAAGGTCAGGACAGAATGGCCGTAGCCTGTCGGATCAATTTGGTTGGATTTTTCCCTTTTTATTTATTTATTTATTTTTATTTTTTTATTTTTTTTAGTAAAACTAGAGTATTGAGTACCTTTATTACATGCTCAGGATGCCATTGCATCACTCACTTAACATTTACAAAGACACGCAACTGAAAAAACATCATTTTCGCCGCTTCCGCATACTTGAAAATAATAATCTTTTTTGCATTAATGTGTGAATCCAATTAACATCTTGTGAGTCATTCATTAGAGGTTATTAAAAATAATGTACAGTTTTTAGTTTCGTAGGTGGAAATATTCACATGTTCAACAGAGTCTTACAAAAGTATGTTCTTGTGTTCTCATCCCCCCCACACGTCTTTAATGTCCTCATGCCACTAGCTAAACCCCTTCGATCCTGGGATTCAAGAGCAAAAATGTTAGCAAAGACACAATTATACAAATGAACCTCTTACCCGAGATGGGTTAACACGTTTTTAAAAATGTTTTGTCGGATTCACTGCTGAGAACTGATTTCAAAATAACTTTAATTGCAAGGTTTAACTAGCGCTCCAATCGTGTAGGACCCAGCTAATCCTAAAAGGTGTGATGGACTTTGATAGAAGCTATTTTCCAGCCTGTCCGACTGCCATTCCCTTGGCTGCTCTCCAAAAATGCACTCTCACCTCCTCTACTCTCTCACCCTGATGACGGTATCGGTGAAGGAGAGAGAGAGAAAGAACTTTGATCTCCCAAGTCTAAGCCCCAAAGATCAAGGACCCGGTTTGTCTCTGAAAGAGCCGTAGAATAAATACGCTAAAACCTCTTTCATCCTGTTTTCAGAGCCCAAAAAAAGTCTCTGCGTGACTGCAGTCTGGCCTGACTTTTTCAACAAGGTCTACAAGCCACTAAAAGAACGGTCCATCTCTGATACGCAGGGCTTGACAGCCGTCTCATCTCTTCCATGCGTGCTGGAGGTCTTTTTATCTGCCTTTCATCATCAGAACCGTTTTTCTTCGAGAAAGAGAGTCACGTGGAAGAGGCATGCGGTGAGGCCACTAATGGTGGAAACCACCTCCCCTTGTGTCTTGTTAACTTTTTCAAGTTTTTCCTCAAATTTATTTATCTATTCCTGCTGGGAACGAGCACATAAATTACCATGGAAACAATCACGGATCCCACTGGATCTCCTCGATTGAGGCCGTGAACAATAAATAGCTGTTTTAGTTTTTGGAGTTTATATTTGTTTTTTTGTTTTCTTTCTTCAGACTACACTGTCTAGGTCAGCTCAGTAGGGAAGAAACATCTGAAAGATTTCAATATAAAATGCTCAGAATACTAATCGGATAGGTTGTACGGCACTCCCTGTTGAGTAGTTTGAAATAGATAATGACAAGTAAACCGCTTTAAAGAGCAGTTTATGCCTAAAGTATGCTTTCTAACAAAGAACAACAGGCGTGGTTGGATATACCAGGCAGCGGCTGTCAGGCAGAGATTTTGAGCTCAGTATGTCGAGAAAAAAACCTTTTTGTGGCATAAAAGCGAGCTCTGAAATTGTGCTAGAGAATTACGGAAAATAGATTTCGCAACAAGCAGGCTATAAACTCGGAACACTCTATAACTCTTCTTGTGCACGTTGACTTCTAAAGAGGTGTGAAATCGAGGCCTTCTGTAGAACATGATGGGTCAGAAAGCTCAAACGCTCGTTCTCTCTTTTGTTCCTACCCCTGGGAACGATGAATGAAGGACAGAGCAGCTGAGGATAATTTCTCCACATGTAAAATGTGAAGCAGGATGATCTGGCCTGCACTCTGTCCTTCAATAAAGAAAGCTGCTTTTTTTGGTGTTGAAGTTTTACAAGGCCTTGTGCTAAATTGTAGACATACAGGTCTCTTTCCGGTTGCTGATGTCTCCTTCTGGCCTTGGGGCACGAAAAATAAGTATATTTCTAGCAATTTGCAACACGTGCATCCCCTCCTACAAGGCGGTGGCAGCCTAATTTAGCAGCCCTATTGTGCACATCGGCTGCAGCTTCATTCGGCGCCACCGTCATCAGCCTCTCTTGTGTGTGTAATCAGCAGGGCCCGACCAAGGGCTTTTACAAGCCCTGGAGCAAGCCCTCCATAACATGAGCACATGAAACTTTCAAATCAGCTCAAAACTTGGATATTGATGACGTAGACGCCACTTTTGACTCATTCAGGCACTGAGGTTATGAAATTCCAGCCGCTGGTACTGCCGAATGTAACCAAAGAGAAAAATGAGTTGACCTTTTGGTGCTGGTCAGGCGGGTTTGTCACGAGATGATTTTAGGAAAATGGGTTAAATAGCATGAGGCTGTAGAGTTACAGTGGGTTTGGTACGTTTAGTCAGTTAACATGTCCAAGAAGCACCTAGTTTTACAGAAAGAGGCAATTTGACTCTGCATACAGTATTGTTTCCTGCAGCCCGTAGTCAAATACGCACGGTCAACGTCGCATAACTCGCGACCAGCTGCTGCACAAAAAACTCGTTAATAACTTGAGACATTTAAATAGCTATATCTTGCTCCAAAAAAACAAGTTTATTCAGCTCGTTTCCCACCTTCGAGATTCTGAAGCTTGTGGCCAGAAAAGTGTGCAAAAGATATCAGATGCTCCCATAGTCTGAAGGCTGAAATAAACATGAGGACATCTTGGAGTCTCGATAAAGCACTTTCCTAAAATGTTCAACTGATCAGTGATCGTTTATAAGTAGTGTATATATGAAAGCACCCCTGGTTTTAAGAATTATTCTGTCTGCTGACAAATCTAGTAAAACAAAGGGGGTTAAAATGCAAATCTCAAAAGCTTCGCTTCAAAGGTTGGGTACGTTCTGTCGAAATAAATGTGTTTAAGAGGCACCTACTTTCACAGAAAGAGCCAATCTGACCGACATGGTGGAGTACCAAATACATATCTTTTCCCGTAGCCTGTCGGCAAACATCTCATTTACTCACCCGCTGACTGTGTTTCTCGGATTTCCAGTCATTAGACTGAAAGTGTGTTTCCAAAACAGTGTAAACAATTAGAGAAAGGACTCTGAGCTTATTTATTTATTTATTTATTTATTTATTTATTTATTTTAAGCATCAGTCATTGTGGGCGCACGGTGACTTAGTGGTTAGTACGTTCGCCTCACACCTCCGAGGTCGGAGTTTGATTCCCACCGTGGCCCTGAGTATGTGAGCGGAGTTTTTGCATGTTCTCCCCGTGCTTCGGGGGTTTCCTCCGGTTTCCTCCCCCAGTCCAAAGACATGCCCGCGTGTCTAAAGTGTCCGTAGTGTATGAATGGGTGTGTGAGTGTGTATGTGATTGTGCCCTGTTATGGATTAGCACCCTGTCCAAGGTGTACCCTGAGTTGTGCCCCATGCTCCCTGGGATAGACTCCAGGTTCCCCGTGACCCTGAAAAGGAGTAAGCGGTATAGAAGAAGGATGGATGGATGGATGGATAGAAGCAAGACTAGACAAATCGTACCTAAAGTACCATTGTTTTTCCTCAACAATCTCTTTAGCTGGATATTTGTCCATTTTCTAGACTATAGTTTCTCCTATTCCCAGTTGTTGGACTCTGAAAGCCCATTCTCCATACTTCAATGCATTTATGAATGTGGCAAATCACTTATTGATACATTCAGCTGACTATAAGTAATCAGCATTTATTCATTAAAAAATCCCCAAAACTAATGTTTGCTGATCTCCATGTGTCTCTTTCTGACGATGCAGAAAGAGGAAGACGTTTATGCTGTGCTGTGTATGCAAATCATTCCACTCAACTTACTGTGGTGATTACCAGGAAATTGCATCAACATTATAAATAGGCATGGTTACATACGAGTGACCAAGATTTCTAGGTCTTTCTTGGGTTCGCAGGGTTAATCAGTGGAGACTGAAATTGGCTGCAGCGCAGCACTGAGATTAGACTCGCAGAACGGAAACATCCTCGTCTGAGCCATGACATTCACGCATCCTCTTAATCACAACTGCCTCAGAGTACCGTGACCTGTCGTTCATCCCTGCCGAGAAGCAGACCCTTTGCGAAGGAAGTGGAAGGATGGCAAACGAGTTGCGTTTATATTTCGTGTAGTCTCTGGGATTCGATTTGCGTTCGAAAATATGATACGGTGTGTCGGAACATGGCTCCTCAAGGTTTAGGTCTCGGGAACCACAATGACATCAAATCCACTCCAAAGCCCGCAAAGCTCTGACAGCACCGCGACCAGTCTGGAGATGGAATAAAACGTTCAAGCCGCAATAACAGCGGGCGGGAGGCTAATCCACTTTGCTTGGCAGACACGATCCGACGTAGAGACCGATCTGCTTGTTCCGGGAAAGAGAAGCTCGTTCCAGTGCCTAAAACCCTGCGCTCAAATCACAGAGGCTGGATTATCAGGCGACAGAAATGCAAATCTTATCAAATCACATGCATGATTTCCCACCGGTTCCCACTGATGATAAACTCATTAGATTTAATAGCGTATTATGAGAATGAAAGGCATAACATCAAATCACCTATTTTCTCTTCGTTTTTATTACATTTAACCACGGTAGACACTGATCGTGTTTTCAAAGATGATCGAGTTTTAGTTTCCTAACTTGGTTCTACTTATGTATTTTATGAGGAAACCCTTGTTCAGAGGTTCTACATAGAAGCCCCTCAAGGATAAAACATGAGTTCATTAGGTGTTTTTTGTTGTTGTGCCTTTAGGTATCAATGAAGGAGGTGTGGCCTCTGTACCTTTTAATACCATGTAGGTGGCACGTGAAGTTGCGGTGAAGGAGGCGTGGCCTCTGGTCCAGGCAGTTCTGCTGAAGGAGGCATGGCCTCTGGGACTGTCAGTTCTGGTGAAGGAGGTGTGGCGTCTGGGACTGTGAGTTCTGGTGAAGGTGGCGTGGCCTCTGATCTTGTCAGTTCCAATGAAGGAGGTGTGGCCTCTGTACCTTTTAATACCATGTAGGTGGCATGGGAAGTTGTGGTGAAGGAGGCGTGGCCTCTGGTCCAGTCAGTTCTGCTGAAGGAGGCATGGCCTCTGACCCTGTCAGCTCCAGTGAAGGAGGTGTGGCCTCTGTACCTTTTAATACCACGTAGATGGAAGGCGAAGTTGCAGTGAATGAGGCGTGGCCTCTGACCCTGTCAGTTCTGCTGAAGGAGGCATGGCCTCTGACCCTGTCAGCTCCAGTGAAGGAGGTGTGGCCTCTGATCCTGTCAGCTCCAGTGAAGGTGGCGTGGCCGTTTTTGTCTCGGGTTGCCATATCGGTGATTTTCCAGCGAAATTGGGACACTTCAAAAATGCATTCATGGATGAAAATAATAAGGTTGCAGGTTGAGGATTTTTGCGCTACTTTCAAAATTTCCCAGAGAAATATAATTGCCTTAAAATTGATATTGATGCAGACTTTAAATACCCGGCAACCTAACAACAGTATTGCACATTCATGAAGGTACAGCTGAAAGCGAGAAAGCAGTGGTGCGTTTGATGCCGCATAATTTGTTGATAGCGTATGTCCACGTCCTGCAGAGCACATGCAAATCAACGCTGACAAACCATTTAAAATCATTTTAAAAGGAGAGTATAACAAGAGTTGGCAAACTGGAGATGAGAAAAGGAGTGTGAGAGAGAAAAGGTGAGGAGAAAATAGCTGACTGGCTAGTAGCTTAAACAGCTAATAACACAGGTAAATGGGGAGAATATGGGAGATGGTTCTGTAAAGACTGGGAGCCAGAAAAGTGCTGATGAAATGGATAAAAAATAGTGTCCCAAATAACAATTGATGTGCTCTTTGTTGCCAATACTGCAAATGAGCGCTCGCCACTATAACCCAGCTCCCTGTGCTCCCACAGAAAAATACAAAAGTAATCTCCAATGCTGGAACATTATTTGACGCAGGCAACTCATTTTTATAGAACGAGTGTTCCAGTGAAGGAGTTGCAGCTGGCCGCTAGTGTTGCTTGCTATTCAATCATTTGGGATATGTAATGAAGGACATTTCCATGAAAGGGATTCATTTGCTCAGAACCGAATGCACACCGCTGTGTAATTTAGCGCGAGGGCTTGTAGCAATGTATCAACATCTTCTGGATGATCTCAGGAGTGGTCCATACTCTCAAGACCAGAGCACTCCAATGTGGTCCAGTGAGTTCCCTGGATGGGAGAGATGGAAAATTTGTATGGACATCTGTTTCATTACGTCTCTCATTATCTCACATAATGCGATGTATAGTGATTGGACTGGGCCACCCCCATTTGTGTCTCTTTCAGTCTCACTGAAAGAGGCATGGTCTCTCACATCACAATGCTAACCTTTTGGATTTGCAATAAAAATCGTTTGCACAACCATGATCTACAATCAGGTTTTGTGCTCAGAATTTCAAGCTACCTTTCGCCACATTTTTTCCTAGTCCTTAAAACCCACACATACCATCAGCCAGCCAAGAAAAAAAGAGCTGCGAGGTGGCAGGCCAAGCTGAATCCATGCAGCCCAGGTGGTGAAAAACTGCTCCATCAAACTCTGTTAGCTGCCTCCGAAAGGGTAGGAGAAGCCTCTCCCACAACAACAAAGGAGTGCCTCAGGCTCACCATCAATCCACAGCAGCACAAAAGTAAACAGCCTTGCAAACATAGGCTTCAAACTGTTTGGTTACACTGCATCGTGAGACCTGCCCAGGAGAGTAGGCGGGGCCTTCCTTCATTAACCAAATGTAATTGCATTGGAGCGCCACAGCTCACTTGACTGGAGAGGTCTGTGGAGAAACCTCTGTACATCTCTAATGCCTTTCGTGCCCTTGGATCAAGGGCTGGAAGTGTCATCTGTGATGGGGCTTTGAGTGTTTCTCTAATGCCACGGGGAACAGACAGACATGTAGGAGGGCAGGACGTGTCACGAATCATCAGCGGTGCATGAGTGACTAAAACAAGAACCAGTTATTCTTTGTTATTCTCGGCTTCTGTCTAAAATAAAAAGCTGCTTACATTAACATGCCGAAAGAACATCTTCTTCTGATATACATCATGCCACAAAGACAGTAAATATTGAATATTCCTCTGCCTTTGCTGTCTTGGCTGTTTTTTACATTTTTGTCCCCAGAGGGTTTTCAGGAGGGGGGTGGGGGGTTGCAGGGGGGAGAAATCCTGCTGTTCTCTATGCAAAGGATTATACTGCGATGCATAAAACAAAGCAGAATTGCCAGTGTAATTCTATATCTGGGTTCATCTGTGGCACGACGACTCGTCGTTATTGGAGTCTCGGCGTGCCTCACGCCATCAATCCGCTTCTGTTCAGAGAAACTTTCGAGGGAATTTAACAATACGGGCAGATATGGGAGCGTTCGTCGGGCATCGAGTGTAGCCACGGATCAAAAGTTATCTTTCGGTGACCCCTGGAACCTCTGGAATCATCTTGGGTTTACTATTATTCGAACGCAGCATTAATCAACAGAGGTTCAGCAGGGAAAAATACGATTACGAGTATCCGAGTATTTCAATTAGCAATTAGCATTTTCATGCATGACGGATATCCTTGGTCAACAAGAGTGGAGATTTTGAGCCTGCAAATCTCAATTATAATAATACATTAGCAAACTTGATACCGGTTAGAATCACAGCATTCAATCATTTTATCCAACATCAGCTTCTTATGAAAAGCTGGTTGTAAACACACAATTCGGTCCTTTAGTTAACATTAGTTAGCTTGCAAAATAGCTAGGCCCTCTAGACTTTTAATTACACAATAAAATATTAATGCTAGCTAATGCTTTGCCACTGTTAGCTTTGTTAACATTTGTAGACTGCTGTGGTTAGGTCGCTGACTAACATAGCGAATGTTCTTGAAGTATTGTGTTGCAAAAACCTAGGTTTTTTTATGCTAATGCTAGATAATTACTGCTACGGTTCATCAGCTTGCAGTTTGTTGTAAACTGAACTGTATCACACATCATCATTTTTATGCTAAAAGGTTTTTATTTAACATGAACTCAAGAACTCAAGGTCTATAAATTAACGTTAGCCATTGTTTAAATAAAAACTACCCTCGCTATTTAAAAAAACAACTTGTCAACGGAATATCAATACACAGATGTTCCTGAGTCGGAACAGTCAATGTTTTTCCCATCCTCCCGGATTCCTCCACGAGACAGGAATACGGTCATGACGTACCATATGCACATCAGTCCGAGGAAATGGAAAAGAAAGGGCTAGTATTGATATCATGTGATTTTTGTTTACTCTCTGCTCTTGACTCAAGGAACACCTGTCTCTCGGCGAAATTAGGACCTGCGTTTGGATTAGAGAGTCATCGAGCTTTACGGTATGACACAGAGACACGTCGGCAGCTGAAGACCAACCGAGGCTGTAGAACACTGGCTGAAGGGTGAAAGCAAAACATGACTGATCCTGAGAGACACTCTCACTGCCGTGTCACCCAAAGCGGGGTTTAAGTGCTCCTTGTGCTAACTCCAACAGCTACAGACTTTTATTTATTATAGCAGAGGAGAGGATTTCTGTAGTGCTCGAGGTGGCAGTTCAGCGGATAAGGTTCTGCACCTAGCGGCCCGAAGGTTGTGGGTGTAAATCTCATGACTACCAGAGAGCCTCTGATGAGGTCATAATTCCTGACTGCCTACTGTGTAGCTCTGTGCCTTGGATTAAAAAAATAAATAAAAATAAAAAAAGATAGGAAAAACAGATAGATTCCTAAACCAGTAAATATTGACCTTCCACTTATCTGTGAAGGAGATGATTACTCAAAGTAGAAATGGAAGAAATATTGACACAAAGACGAGCCAAAGGGATTTGCAGAAATTTAAAACAAATAGCAGGAGATTGAAAAATGCCTTAGAGACAAAAGTTTCCGGACACAGATTTTGAACACGTCCACAAATATCTGAACCGGGCCTGTACCTAAACCTGAATAACACCAATCATACCTCTTTTGAAATGTATTCGTTTTTAACTATTCCTACTTTCTCTAGTGGCCCTAAGTGACCTGTACTACCTGTGTACTTCCTATAGCTAGAAACAACCCTGAACCTAACATCTGCCAAACATAACTTCATCAAGCAAAGGTGTGCGGAATTTTTTGCACTCGACTGTCCAGTCTCGTTTACTCTGAGGACGGTGTCTCCTTCCTGCTTGCTGTCACATATCCCGTTGTGCTATAGTTTCCTTCTTCTATTCACGCTCATCATTCAGATATAATCTTGAGTCGTATGCACAGCCATCACCTCGGACACATTCTCATACACGCACGTGCACAAGGACCTGATTTTTGCTTGATGGTCTTAACTCAGCACAAAGGCATCATATTAAATATTATGTTCTATTCATACACAAGACAAGCGCGAAGGACACATACCAAAGCTTTGGAATAAAAGCGTGAGAGAAATCTCTGAGTAACGCTTTGAGCGAACTTCCAGTTTGTTAAAGAGACTGTGTGACTAAGATCACGGTCACCGTGTCCTCTGACGTCCGACCGCGTCTCGTGTGTGTGTGGTAAGCTACAGATCCCCCCCCCCTTGTAAAAAAGATTTTCAGATTTTCAGAGTTTCTATCATTTCCGTTTGTACATATAGGTGCAATATCATCCCTTATCCATCCATATTATATATATATATATATATATATATATATATATATATATATATATATATATATATATATATATATATATATATATATAAATATATGTTATATATATTTTTTATATATATATAAAATATATTTTTCTTATTTTTATTTTTTTTCACACAGGAGGTCAAAAAACCTTTTGCGGAGGTGCGAGTGTACATAGGGCCTGTGAGACACACATAGTGACATAATATATCAGTGCATGCCAGGTTCAATTGCTGCACATCACTTAATGTGAGTCACTTCTCATTCCAGGAAATATTTCACTAACACAACAGGCGTTTTGTCAGTGTACGAGTCAAGGGCATAGAACACATTTAAAACAAACCAGTCTCCATGCAGTGCTGTGAATATTCACTTCATCTCAGCACAGAGGTTCCCTGGAGACATTTCAAAGAGACGTACACCTTTTACAGACACGGTGCTATATGTATGCAGAATTCTGTATAAACAGAAATGCTCCGGCCTAGTCCCTCAGTATAAGGTTTAATGTCTTTTCATTCATTTCATATAGCACTTTTAGATTCGCTCGCTGTAAACATATGGCTTCTACACCCTACGTAATGCAGTACATGGCCCACAGGAAGCTGTTTAGGGGTTGTCCCACAGCTCGGCTTGGTAGCTAGCTCCCCAAAAGTTGACTAATCTGGATTATTATTATTTTTTTTTTATGGTTTATTTTCATTACAGTTCACAAATATTCATCTGGGTTGGAATCTCAGCCAAAGTCAAAGATGTATTAACCCAAGTGCTGGTTTTAAGGAGACTGTCATGCAATAGAGTTTACTTTTACAGATACATCCATGTAGATAATCGGCTAAGAAGCATTTTCACTGCATTTCCTTCTTCATATACAGTTGACAGGTTGGGGTTTTTTATTTTCTATTTTATTTTATTTATTTACCTCATTTTAAGTTGGTCTGTTGTTTTGGGCACTGACTGGGATTAATGTCCCAGATACTCTTGCTCTGTGGAAAGCTATCCACGGGTATTGTCGTTTGGAAAAAGAACAAATTTCACTAGAAATAATAATAATATGCCAAATGCAAAAATTACCTGTCTAGAGGAGAAGTAACGCTAGTGCTACGTTGCTTTAACATCGTGTATGCTCTCCTTTAGGAAAAAAAAGCTACCCACGTTTATTCGGGTTTATTCAAGTCTTCAGCTAAAATCTGCACTGAGTGTAGGACGTATAATGCAATAGGAAGGAATGAGATCTACAATGATCATGAAGGTCAAATAAAATCATAAAGGTTTAAAATTCTGCTGCCGAGTGCATGTCTGAGGCAAGAAGCTCACAAAAGGCTCACAAAAACAAAATAATGAAATGTCACACATGGTCAGTGTGGATTAGGAGGTCGATAGGCTTAAATGTCGCATTTTAAAAGTCAAAATGTCAACTCTTAATCTCCCTCCTAAATACCCCCAATTTCATGGCGGTTTGACTGCAGGTGCCCAGCATGGTAAAAGGCCCAGCTTGTGCTTTTTTTTCTATTTTTCTTTCCTTTTTCTTTTTTTAAAGCGTGTTCATACATAATGAGAGAGCATGTCTAAAAAAGCACGCTCGACCACCCATGGGCTTAATTAAAACTGTTAGATTAGACACATTGAGTGACAGAAGGACAGCGTAAACTAGCCCTTACAATGGTTTATTATTCATCAGCAATAAATCTTACCTAATATCATTGAAAATAGCAACAAATGTTATTAAAAACTCTGGTGCAAGAACTACATGCCGCACACAGTCCTCTCTGAAAGTATTGGAACAGCAATGCTAGTACCATTTGTTTTTGCTATATACTGAATACATTTGCGTTTGAGATCAAAAGATTAATATGAATGTCAGCTTTCCTGTTATTTCCATCTAGATGTGTTAAACAACATGGCATATTTTTGTTTGTACACATGTGACGGACAGACGTTTCTTGTTGGCCAGGTGTGCCCTGTTGGATTGATCGTTTATTAATACCTCATAATATCTACTCTTGGCTTTTAACCCTGAGTTGTGAATGTGAAGACTGCATTTGTTGTTAAAAAGGGTAAACCAACTTGAAGACCGGTCTATGCCAGAAAAGCAAGCCATTCTACAAGGAGTGGGCATAGCCAATACAACCATTTGGAATGTCCGGGAAAAGAAAGAAACCACTGGTGTACTAATAAGCAAACACCGAAAAGGTCAGCCAGGAAAATGGCAGCAGTCGATGGCAGAAACATTGTGACAGCTGTGAAGGAAAAAACCCGAAAAACAAAACGGTCTCAAAACCAAATGTCTTCAGTGTATAGCAAAAAAATAATTAGCTTTGCCATTCAAATACGTTCAGAGGGGACCTTATATGCAGTTTATGTACCATATTTATAGTCAAGACTCCCTGAGAACCAGACCTTATGGCCCTCCAGCTGAAGCCCCACAAAAACCACTATTGAAACCTATCCCAGGACTAACCCTGAGACCCAGACCAAGGTCATACAGTGGTGTGAAAAAGTGTTTGCCCCCTTCCTCATTTCCTGTTCCTTTGCATGTTTGTCACACTTAAGTGTTTCGGAACATCAAACCAATTTAAACAATAGTCAAGGACAACACAAGTAAACACAAAATGCAATTTGTAAATGAAGGTGTTTATTATTAAAGGTGAAAAAAAATCCAAACCATCATGGCCCTGTGTGAAAAAGTGATTGCCCCCTAAACCTAATAACTGGTTGGGCCACCCTTAGCAGCAACAACTGCAACCAAGCGTTTGCGATAACGTGCAATGAGGCTTTTACAGCGTCCTGGAGGAATTTTGGCCCACTCATCTTTGCAGAATAGTCCTAATTCAGTTACATTAGAGGGTTTTCGAGCATGAACGGCCTTTTTAAGGTCATAACACAACATCTCAATAGGATTCAGGTCAGGACTTTGGCTAGGCCACTCCAAAGTCTTAATTTTGTTTTTCTTCAGCCATTCGGTGGTGGACTTGCTGGTGTGTTTAGGATCATTGTCCTGCTACAGAACCCAAGTTCGTTTCAGCTTGAGTACACGATAAGATGGTCGGACATTCTCCTTCAGGATCTCTTGGTAGACAGCAGAATTCATAGTTCCTTTTATCACGGCAAGTCTTCCAGGTCCTGAAGCAGCAAAACAGCCCCAGACCATCACACTACCACCACCATATTTTACTGTTGGTATAATGTTCTTTTGTAAATGCAGTGTTCCTTCTATGCCAGATATACTTGGACACACACCTTCCAAAGAGTTCCACTTTTGTCTCATCGGTCCACAGAATGTTGTCCCAAAAGTCTTGGGGATCATCAAGATGTGTTGTGGAGAAATTGAGACGAGCTTTGATGTTCTTTTTGCTCAGCAGTGGTTTTCTCCTTGGAACTCTGCCATGCAGGCCATTTTTGCCCAGTCTTTTCCTGATGGTGGAGGCATGAACGCTGACCTTAACTGAGGCAAGTGAGGCCTGCAGTTCTTTGGATGTTGTTGTGGGGTCTTTTGTGACCTCTTGGATGAGTCGTCGCTGCGCTCTTGGGATAATTTTGCGGGCCGGCCACTCCTGGGAAGGTTCACCACTGTTCCATGTCTTCGCCATTTGTGGATAATGGCTCTCACTGTGGTTCGCTGGATTCCCAAAGCTTTGGAAATGGCTTTATAACCCTTTCCAGACTGATAGATCTCAATTACTTTCTTTCTCAATTGTTCCTGAATTTCTTTGGGTCTCGGCATGATGTGTAGCTTTTAAGGATCTTCTGGTGGACCTTACTGTGTCAAGCAGCTCCTATTTAAGTGATGCCTTGATTGTGAACAGGTGTGGCAATAATCAGGCCTGGGTGTGGCTAGAGAAATTGAACTCAGGTGTGGACAACCACAGTTATAGTATGTTTTAACAAGGGCGGCAATCACTTTTTCACACAGGGCCATGATGGTTTGGATTTTTTTCACCTTTAATAATAAACACCTTCATTTACAAATTGCATTTTGTGTTTACTTGTGTTGTCCTTGACTATTGTTTAAATTGGTTTGATGTTCTGAAACACTTAAGTGTGACAAACATGCAAAGGAACAGGAAATGAGGAAGGGGGCAAACACTTTTTCACACCACTGTACCTCTTGAGACTCAAAACAAAACCACACCATCTAAGACACTGACCAACAAGGCAACTAACTTCAACCCCACAGCAAGGCAAATACCACATTTAATGAGAACTAGACTAACATGCAACCAACCGTGATCTAGACCAATACCACAGCTGAAGCCCAGAACAAAACCAAGACCACACACCCCCTTAGGACCAAATGCCTTGAAACCCAGATGTAGAACAAAACCCATGAAACCCAGGCCAATATCCTGCACCCTAATGATGGGTCATAGCTGACACCTGGCTATGCCAGTGACATTGTTGCACATACTTGCTTTCATAAATTTTGTACATCCAGATGATTGAAAGTGGTGTCAGCTAGATGTAGGTCGCCAGGACCACAATACCTTCTTTGACCACCTCTTCTGATTTTGCAAAGTAAGGTGAATAGTGAAGATGACAGGAGTTGAGAAGGCTATGATGGTGTATCTTGAGTAAATGGCAAAAAATGTGTAGATGGTACATCAGGCCATTAAACCAATCTTGTTGCAGCAGTGGGCACATTTTTCAGTGACTAGCATACATACACTGCTTCATATATATCCCATGTCCTATCTTGGTCTCAACTGTTTTGGTTGTGCACAACTGATGGACCAAAGGAATACTGAATATGCATGGCAGGTTATCTTGCATATGTGTAGATGTAGATAAAACTCAGCCTAAGACCACACCATCCAAGATCTAAACCAAGACTACATCCCTTGAGATCTAGTTCAAGACCACAGACCCTGACGCCTACACCAAGACACAGACCTTGAGATCTAGGCCAAGACAATATACCCGGGGATCTTGACCACAGACCTGGAGATCTAGACCGAGACCACAGACCCCGAGATCTTGATCGAGACCACAGACCCGGAGATCCAGACCGAGACCACACTGCATGAAACTCAGACCAATTCTACACATACTGAGATCTAGACCAAGACCACCCCTTCTGAGACCCAGTCCTAAAGCAAGATCAGGTTTATGCAATTAATAATAGGAAACTGAAGGATTTACTTGTAAAAATCTAGACAAGCAGTAAACTGTCTTGTAAATAGTAAACAGACATTATTTTCTTTCAAGAATAGGTCAAATTTAGCATAGGTTGGTCTTTCAGAAGTTTTTTTAAATAAATAGTTCCCAAGAAAAGTATCTTGGGCAATGCTAAGATGTATTAATGGCACTGCTTTTGAAAACCCACTCTGTCAACATCAAGCTGACCAATTTCACCGCCTCGACTACTTCGAGAGCTAGGAAAACAAACATTCCCTGTTCTATCCATCTCAATTACAGCTGTGTGTGTATGTTTATGGGTTTGTTGGGTAGTCTAAATTGTTTGGTAGTAAGGTTTTAGAAATTAAAAAAATATATCTGAAAGCCTTCTGATGGAACTCGGATCTGTTGATGTAACATACATGTTCACCCTGAAGTAAACTGTGAATTGTAGTGCTTTTTAAAAGGACAAGACAAATGTACTGTGACATTTGACCTTACTTTGAGGCTTCAGATGACCGCACCTGATCTACCATTTGATTTTTGAAGTTTGAAGTTTACAAATGCTGGAAGTGCTTCTTTTCTGTAGTGACTGTGTGTGGTGTAACTTCATCAGCGCTTTGACATAAACCAAAAAAAAAAGGCATAGGTATTTCTGGCTTTAGTTCACACGTTTGAGGCATGAATAAAACTGATTGAATTTCGACAATGAAGAGTCATTTTGGTTCATTAGTCTGACACTCTGGCTAACTGGCTGTATTTTAGCAGTGTCCTTGGCTTTCATCTTTGCTTTTCTACTGAAAGGTGCGTTTGATCACTGGCTGTTGAGTCTGAGTGCGTATATTCGACGCATCAAGTGTGGAACAGTAACGCGGCTTTGATGTAGCTCTCCATCTTCAGATTTCCCATGAACAAGGCTACGCTACAGCGCACTGCTGGTTAAAAAGCCAAAGAATGATGGACACACTGTAACATCATTACTCTGCTTTTGTTCGCTGTTTTCATCACTGCTATTCCCAATTACACACGAGGGAGTGCTGAGCATCCGTACATCGTCATCCTTCTCCTTGGAATGTGTTTACGCCGGGTAATGAATTCGATTAGAGATTATTTTTTTCCTGGGGAATTTGCTGAAAGGGCGGCCATGCGTCTCCTAGGTCAAAACCCTGCTTTCGAATGCGAAAGCTAAGTTCTCCGAACCCATTAATTGACTTGTTTACCGGCGCCCTTAACCAACCCCCCCCCGCCCAAAAAAAAAGGTTGTGCGGGGAGGCGGCCGGCGCAACAGCAAACCAAAAACCCCCCCCACACCCCCCCCACCCCACCCCACCCCGCGCCCCCCACCCCCGCCACCCCAAGCCAACGCCGAAAAAAAAAGCGCAAACCCGCCGCCCTTGTTTACCTGCAGCCTTCAGCGCGGCCCCCCCCCCCCGCTGGGGGGGGGTTGTGGGGGCGGGGGGGGCGCGGGGGAAAAAAAAAAACCCCCCCCCCCCCCCCCTAACCCCCCCCCCCTTGTGCTACAAGGTGCCCCAGCCCCCCGTCGAGCCAACCAAAGGGCCGGCCCGCCCCCCCCCCCCCCAAAGCCTCACTACATGCTTGATTTTCTTTCTTCCTTCTGGTCCCTTGAAGTGTTCAGATCAATAACGCAACAGGCGCCAAGGGACAGCCAGCACAAACTGAGCCCCAATCTATATTCTGTAGACAAGGTGTTACATATCAGTGTGTTTATATAAGGAGTATGATTGTGAGCTGTCTTGCTTTCTTTTCCACTCTTACTGACACTAGATACTCTATACAGTTTCCTTTCAGGAAATGGCTTTAATTGTTGGAGTGATTGCATGTGAATGATGGTTTTACTCCAAGCGGTCATTTCTTATCCTCCATCCAGTGCCTTTCTCTCTCTCTCTCTCTCTCTCTCTCTCTCATTTATAACATGAGCCTTTTATGACCTGTCTTTGTCGTTTATTATCTCATAGATCTTTTTATGAATGTGATTGTGTTGCACTTTAGTAGACATAGGCAATTAAGATACATTTTAAGGCATTATGTCTTTCTTGCTCTCTCTCTCTCTCTCTCTCTCTCTCTCTCTCTCTCTCTGCCTCCTTCAGTAATGGTCTCGGATCTGGCCATGCCATATCCAGTCAAGTCATTCTGCTCCTCCTATGGTCAAAATGTCTATTGTGACACTTGTTTCTGGGTATTTTTGGGTTTCTGTTATTTTCCTTGTCAGTAATGTTTTTTGGTTTTTTACAGCTTCAATCTGATCAAATTCTGCAGATCATTATTATATGAATAATTTTTCCTCATCCTCAAGAAAAACCGTTCATGTTAGACCTGTTTACAGTTTTGGCTCTATGGACTCATGTCACTGAGGTCGTTAGTGCGTGGTTATTGACTTCGTCTCAAGGAATTTCTTATGGCTCATAAAATACGGGTCAGCTATAAGAAGGACCGGTGACTTTTGACCCTCTGCATCGTACAGGATCTCCATGTCATCTTTCCACCATGACTAAAAAAAAGTAAACATTTGGCAGTCTGGGAAAACGTCTTGAACATTGCTGTGGTTGAATTCTTCTCCAATTCCTTTCAATGCAAATCTGAAAAGACTAGAACCTTAATTGTGATCGAGATACGTGCAAATAATTCACAGATTTCAGGAAAGTCTGTAGTTTTTATTAGAAAGAATTGACCGTGTAAACTGTTTTCTCAGGCTGGCCTATATATGTCTATTTAATCTTTTCAGGCTGTCTTCGTAAGGATCAGCAAAATCACCAAAGTTTTTGGTGTGTTGCAGCGCCATTATTTTCCCTTGAGAGAGAGCTGAACGGTTTAATGTTGGCGTCGTGTGTTACCTGGATTTACACTTTTTTGTCACTGTTCTCAGGGATCGATCAAATTCAGCTTTGATCCTATTCGCCAATGACCTTTCAAAAACACCACCAGCGAAAGAAAGCACTGGACGTGATCTGGGAAGAAGCACATCAGACTTTAAAGGAGACCAAGATTCTCCTAGTCCTGCCGAACACAATTTTAAACATTTATCAAGACACTGGGGGGAAAAAAGGAAGAAAAATAGACTAGTACATGGTGAGATCAACCCAGATACTGTAGGAATAATATATTCAGAAGGGTGGGCATGTACTTATTTTTATTTTTTTTAACTTAAATGATGGCACTTTTGTTTTGCATAACTGATTAAAATATCTGTGGATAGTTTCCTAACTGTCTGCTAATCTATAGTGAATGTGTCTTAATGGTGTAGAGTGAGAAAAAGGCAGAATGTATGTTTCCATCTTCCGTATTAAATGGATTGAAGAAAACGAGGCATTTTAAGTATATAGTACATATAATCTTGCACATCTAAGTTACTTGAGACATGCGCTGAGTTTTTGTTGTTGTTGTTGTTTTTTTAGATGGGTTGTAGACGATAAACATGTTTTCTTGGGTATCCTTAAAACGCAACCTTCCATCTCTTGGTGTCCTGCCCCCCTATATATATATATATATATATATAATATAATATCGTAGAAGAATAGATTGGAAAATGTAATATTACTGGCACGACTCAACCATAGTGTGTGTGTCTTGGAAAGGGAAAACAAATGGACTGAAAGTGCACCATCATTCCATCAATAAAAGCTTGTACAGAGTCGGTCAGTTATATAAGGGTGTCCATCAGTACTGGATCAATATTGTGTACCAACCGATACTCAGGGCTCTGAAATTGTTATCGAAATTAAGATGGGAAAATGGGATTGGTGCGCTCCCATTGGTGCGTTGCTAGTGCGTTGGCTTTTACACTGAGAACAGAAGTCATATTTTTTCATAAAATATTTCCAAATTTGCACAGGAATGAGTACCTTTAAATTCTTGTGTGTGTGTATGGTGTCTGGGGATTTTCAGTAAAACCTTGCCTTGGACCCACGATAGTGGGAGGCATCAACTTATCTTCTGGATGTGTAAAATACCCAGCAAACACCAGAGTAATTCGGCAGACTCTAATAAATGGATAGATTCTCTTTTGCTGCTTATCGGCGCATTTATGTAAATTCTTTAGCTCAAGGCATCTCATCGGGCCAGAGACTAGCTAGAGATATGAAGTTATAAAGGGAAGAGTTTTTTACAGGTTTGAGATTTTATTCACCCTCCATGGCCTCTGATTACTGACCTGACACCATGAATTGTTTAAAGAAAATGTTATATGGACAGAGAAGTATGCAGTTGTTCTAAGGACACCCGATTGTCAAATCGCAAAAGCCTTTGTCCTATCATCAGGAAATCATGAGTTTGAATACGGATGATGCCTGTAGTCCACGAGAGCAAAATTGTCCATGCTGTCTGGGTGGGATTGGCGTAGTCTATGTCCTGTCAATCACAGGGACACTAGCCAATCGTGATGCTTCATGGAAAGCATGTGCTAACCTTCACTTAGTAGCTTGTATTCACATCATAAGATGATTCCACTCCACGTCCCTCTGAGTAAATACAGGTGGAGAATAGCTGTGTCTTCAGAATCATAAATGTTGACCTCAGTTATTTTAACAACCACATTTAGTCCAACCAAAAACCATTATGGTCACTCAAGTGGGGTTAGGGGGAGGGAAAAAAACCCCCAGTGTATTAAAAAGAAAGCCTCTGAGTTCAATGATACTTCCCCAGGCGTCGAGGGGACACTTCATCCCAAGAGCAGCAGAATTACAGTAAGCACCGTGTGAATGCCGCTGGAGCACCAAGCCAACGGCGCTCATCTGGCCTCTCCACTGCACCCGGGAAGCTTCCGCCTGACGCCAGGACCGGCACAAATAAGGGCATTCTGCCATGATTGCTCTCATTTACAATTGACAAGCTAAAGGAAAGCAAGGCTAATTACGATGGTGCTCAGCTGCTGAATAGCCCTTGATGAAGTTAATCACCGGTAATCCAAAAAACAGGTGTCGGCGCACTTCCCCGAGCCCTCCTCCTGAATGAGATATTCAGGGCCGTGAGCGCGTGTTCAGTTTTCTGTTTGCTGTCTCTGCCCCAGTCCTCCGCACATCTTTGCGCCCTCAGAGTGACAGCACGGATGCCAGCGAGATAATGACACGTGGAACAATTCTGGCAATCTGTTAATAGAACTCAATGGTAATGTTCCATTTAAGCATAGACAATGAAGCGCTTGCTAAACGAACTCGAGATGAACCAGCTGTATATTCAGAGAAGAGTTTTTTTCTTCTTCTTCTTCTTTAAACCCAGTGCAGAGAACTGAATGGGTATTCTACATAACCATTTTTACAGTCATATATATATACACATTTTTACAGTCATATACACACGCACACACACACACACACACACACACACACACACACACACACACATACATACATACATACATACATACATACATGCATGCATATACTTTTTCTCTTCTTCTGCATTAGTGTGCCAGGACACTAGAAGGGTCCTGTTGGTTTTTGTGTGTTTTTTTTTTCTGTGTGTTTATAATTAAATTAATTCAACTGAATGTTGTTTAACATCTGCAAGAGAAGAAAGTTCCTGTTCTCACTTATGTTCTAGCAGCTATAAACAGTCTTTTATTCACCAGCTTCTCTTTTATTTTCCTTTTTCTTGATGGTAATTTGACCACAAAAACCCAAACAAACCCCAAAACAAAAGCAGCTTGTCAACGTCCTGAAGACTTCCCTGTGGCGGAAGACGTCTCGTTACAAAGCCCTGACAGCTGTGGCATAATAACAATTAAGGATTCGTCAGTGGGCGGGGTTTCAAATTGACCGTGGTCCTCTTCAGATGCTCTCAGACATGCACAGCTCTCGCACGACACTTTCATCTTCTTCCCTCATACTTTCTGCACCGTGGAAGGATAATACATCGATACATCATGTTCTTTTCTTTCAGGAACCCTCAAATATCTCAAGAACATCGCATACCACTATGCTTGCGTGTAAACTGGGTCACAACCTGTGAGCGTGAGGTGTACAATGAAGGCATCATTATTGACGTGTGTGTGTATGTATGTGTATATGTGTGTATATATATATATATATATAATCACATCACACTTCAGCCTGTATTTTGCACATGATCACAGCTGTAACGTTTGAATTTCTCAAAAGGGGCAAAATGCATTTGTATTGAAAAACACTCCTACTGTATCTTCAGTAGACATCACCTCACAGCTGGTCTTTATTTTTTTCTTTCCCTTTTGTTTTATTTTTAATTTTTTTGTAACCGTAATTGATTTCTTTGTTTAAGACTTGGCATCTGCCTCAAACAGCACAACAGAAGTCGAATTTATATTCGCTCACTTCAGCAAAACGCGAGAACTGCTAGCAAAATCGTGCCAAGCACTGCGTCTGGCCGAGGTGTGCATTCGGCAGCCAAGGTTAGCCATCTGTAAATGTCTGGAATTTAGAGAAACGTGCAGTTCTAGTCCAAGAGTGCGGTTTTAGGAAAAAGCCGGGTCAGTGTCCTGAAGAATGTACACAGCATACATAAAATAATCTTGACTGGCTGTGTGCAGAATGAGTGTATTACAAGCATCAGATTTGTACACACTTTATTGTGAGAGAGAAAAAAACCCCAAACAAATATGTGAAAATGAATTGCAGCATCAAGCAGATTATAACATGTAGTTCGGTTGTAAATAAATAAAAGAAATCAGTAGATAAAGTACTATCTATCTATCTATCTATCTATCTATCTCGCTCTTGCTATATATATATATATATATCAGAGAGAGAGAGAGAGAGAGAGAATGAATCTTAAAACAAAAATGTGTGTAATATACTGTAATTTAGTGGAAAAGAATTCTGAATGTTAGGAATTATTTTGACTTTTTTTTTATTTATTGATTTATTTTTAAAGACAAAATGAAGGCTGTCTTTACAGTGAGTTTGTTTGTTTGTTTGTTTGTTTGCTTATTTATTTCTTTTAAACAGACATCCATCTGGACACAGATGAACCCTTTGAGACGGAATGCAGCACTGTGGCTGTTAATAAAACACCGGGGGATTGTGCTGATTGCCTGTGCATGCTCGGATTTGGATTCGTCTCAGGAGGATTGATTAAAAAAAAATACATCTCCTTAGGCTGCACATTTGCCTAAATAAGATCTAATATAGTGGACATGTAGTACAGTAGGGTAGGGTGTAGAAGCCATTACTGGACATGTAGGATGTGAGGGAGACTTTGAGCTGGTGTAGTCGAGGCCATGTGCTAATCTGGAGGATTAAAGTCTCATCATGAGCTCTGGGGTTATGTGTTTTATGGGTTGCAGTACTGCAATAATGTCCTGTGATGCAATCATAGGCTAGAGTTTGTTTAATTGTGTATAATCTATTGCACAGTACAATGAAGACCTCTTACAGTTTTGGGTTCATAAACACTGTATTTATATATATATATATATATATATATATATACATATATATATACATATGTATATATATAACATACATACATATATATACATATATATATATATATATATATATATATATATATATATATATATATATATATATATATATATATATATATATATATATATATACATATATATATATATATACATATATATATATATATACATATATACTTATATATACATATATATATACATATACATATATATATATATATGTATATATATATATATATATATATATATATATATATATATATATATATATATATATATATATATATATATATATATATATATATATATATATATATATATATATATATATATATATATATATATATATATATATATGTATGTATATATATATATATGTATATATATATATATATATATATATATATATATATGTATATATATATATATATGTATATATATATATATATATATATATATATATATATATATATATATATATATATATATATATATATATATATATATATATATGAGAGAAGGCACTAGTATTTTGTAAAAGAGTGCAGCTCCACTTCTAACTTTCTCCTGCCTGTCGATGCAGTAGACTTTATTTTTTTTTATTATTATTATTTTTTTAAACGCATTTCGGGATGTCATGAACTCTTAAATCACACAAACTGACCTGTTGAAGCTCCGAGTCCCCGTGCAAGGTCTTGTCTATTCTTTTTTCTTTTCTTTTGCATTAAATGCACACTGAAACTTTCCCGTTTCTAAAGGCGTCCACTTCTAGTCATGTCTTTACGCACCTCAGATTTCCGAACCCGAGTGCCACTACGCCACGTGCCGTTCATTTCCAGCCGTAAAATAAAAAATAAATAAAAAGTTCCACGTGCGTGCACACGCTGAGCAGGTTGTCGCGTGCACTTGGGTGAAACATATCGACGGTATTTCCTTACCTTGGCCTCGCGAGCTCGTCGGAGAAGCGGTGATGATGAGCGCGAGAATGAGCGCGTGACACCGGTCTGCACTTCTCACAGGCATGACCGCGAGACTGAAGCGCATCCTTTGATTCTCGTCGTGTAATGTCCTCCAGAAAATGCCAAAACGTCCTGGAAAGGCTGTGAAGCGTCGCGTTTATTCGGAATAAAACCCGAGCTATCCAGACACGTGTGCGTGTGAGAGAGAAACGGAGAGAGAGATTGGGGTTTAATTGCGGCAGTTCGGTAAGCGGATTGTGCTCGTGCAGGGTACAAAGCTGGAGCAGCGCGTGCGAGATTCAGCACGCACACGGATAGTATGCGTTTCAGTAGAACCGCGCGAGCGCTCTCTCTCTCTCTCTCTCTCTCTCTCTCTCTCTCTCTCTCTGTCTCTCTGTCTGTGTGTGTGTCGCGCTGTGTCGATTCAGCACCACGGACAGATCCTCGTTGTCTGCGCGAGCGAATCTCAGAACCCCGGACAGCTCCTCGCGCTCAGCCGCGGCCACTTAAGCAACTTTCCAAAGACTGGCGGAAAAAGGCTATTTATGGAGCGCGAGGCGACACATGCGCGCGCGCGCGAGCGCTACGATCGCTGTCGCCTCTCACTTACGTGTGGGAAGTGTGCGGACATGAGCGCGTGACTTCGTATCGATAGGAGTTAACATGGAGTTTAGCACGTAAGTATTAACGCCGCAGAACACCGCATGCAAAGCAGTGTAGGAGTTGATGCAGCACCGTGGGAGTTACTTTAACACCATAGCTGTTAATTCAGCAGTGTAGGTGTCTGGAAGGGAGTGGGAATCGCGCTTCGCTGCCGCACTGCCTGTGCATTTTCTCCCTGTGTTCGCATGGCTTTCCTCCGGGTTCTCTGGGTTCCTCAACCCCCCCAAAAGCAACCCAGTAGGTGGACTGGTGACACTAAATTGCCCCTAGCTATGAATGTGTGTTGGCCTGAGATCTTCTCATTTCCCGTGAAAGGGTGTGTATTCCCCCATCTTAATTACCATCACCACCATAACATCACCATCATAATCACCTTCATTATCATTATCACTATCATTACCATCATCACGATCACCGCCAAGATCACCGCCGCCATCACGATCACCACCGCCATCATGATCACCGCCGCCACCACTAGCACCGCCACCACTACTATCACTGCCACCACTATCACCGCCATCATCACAATCACCGCCACCGCCATCACAATCATCACCACCATCACCATCACTGCCATCACTCACAGACATTATCACTGCCACCACCACTACTATCACCACCACCACTACTATCACCACCACCACTACTATCACTGCCACCACAACTATCACCTCCATCACTGTCACCACCCCACCACCACTACCATCACCGCCATCACTATCAGACATGATCACCACCATTATCACTATCACCACCATCACCACCATCATCATCAGTGATGTCCTTCAGTTATTACATCAAAACACTGTCTAATACTTCATTTTGTTTGGTCAGGACGTGTTATATAACAGCAGTAGTTGGAAGTCGCAAGATACATATATACATATTTAATTGTTTCTATAGTAACAGCTAATTCACAGGGACTCGGCATCACTGATTAACAAAGATTTTTTTCACAGGTTGCTATGGTCCAGTTGTGTACAAAAGAACATTTCCTTATAAAAGGAGATAAAGTAAAGCTTTTACAGCATAGAGGAAGCCTAGAATACACAATCCACTACACATAGCACATTGCCGGTAATATTCGATCACTACCTGCTGCATGCTGTATTCCTTAGAAATGAATAAATCCTACATGAGCCATTTGAATACTTAATTACAAATGAAAATAATAACTACATGTGTGAGAGTCCTGCGCACATTTTTGTTTTATCCAGCTTGAACCTATGTTAAAACATGTATACGTGGCTAGAATTTGTGTTAAGTGCATGATAAACTGAAGGTGTGCTCACAGGAGCTCGAATCACCACTCCATGGTGGGCAGAAAAGGATGCAGAGCACATTAAACCTAGCACACATTTTAGATACAAATGTGATTCAAATCTCCTATCTATTTCATGCTCCAAATATTTGGGTGTTACCCCAAGTAGGTGTGGCTTATTTATTATTTTACTGATTAAATATGAACCTTACAACTAACTACTCTCCTGGAAAACGCTGGAATAAAACCCTGATGTAGAAATACCAGCTCTGTCCGTTTATCAACCTCAGCTACATCACTCCAGTTCATGTGTGTGCACGGCTGTTGGTTTTTTTAGTTTTTAAACCCCGTCCACATAGTTATTTTCATCTGTAACTGCATGGTAATGAATTTAGTCAGTTCTATTTCCCAAAATATAAGCAAACTAGTAGCCTCATTTAAACCACCGTAGCCCTGACCCAGACAGTTACTAAGGGTGAATGAATCAACGCATCATTTACTCCATATCTGAGCTTCATATACAGTCTACGACCGCATTACATCTTGTGCGTACATCATCCTTGATACGTTCAAGTTAATGGATGATACTAGTGACAGCATAATCTGCAGCAGCAAAGAAAGAATGAAATGATTGAAAGATATCAGAGGAAGATTGAGCACCGACAACGTGGCATTGTCGTGACGGTGCTGCATTCGTTGTTGGTGGCATGAATAAGCTGGATGTACTCCGTAAAAGTCCCTTATGCAAACGAGCGTCTGTGTACATACACCAGCATTACTACGTGTTTCTGGTCCATTACCTGCTCTCATTATCCTTTCCATGATTAGACTCTACAAACATAACCTGCTAACCACGATCAGCTCTGCTGAGTCTTCGTGTCATTAAAAAGGGAATTTTTCTTGGGTAATGAAAATCAGCTGCGTGAAATGAAATGACCACCGGTTGAAGGTAGCCTAATGAAGTTATCATCGGCCATGTAGCTGTGCGATCGTATTGTTTGAACAGACAGCTGGAAATTCATTTAGTGCACAATTAAGGTTCATGAGTTCCCATAAGGGAGGTTAACAAATGCTTAAGCTTAATGGAGAGGCAGTGTTTTATTGACCGTGTAAAGATTTCCGGAGAATTCGAGTCAGTGGTACAAAATGACATTGTTATGAAATGATTATGGTTTTATGATAACTTTGTGTGTGTTTGTGTTAAATATTCATTGTTCACTGACACCGGTGTGCGAATTCAGAATAAGTACACTGAAAAATGCAGCAAAGAATGAGCAAATACACAAAATGTGGTCAACGGGTTATCGGCATGAGGACAGTACAGACCTTCTGATGATTTACTTTTAATTAATAATTTGCTTTCAATCTATAAATTGTGTAACAATGGTTCCACTGTCAAAGTTGCATCATCAGCCAATATCTCAATATCAGTGAAAATAATAAGGAAAAAAAAATTTTTTCTTCTTCCCATGATCGTCAGGAAATTCATATGTAAATAATGCAACTTCCTGTTGGAATATTCCAGCTGTTTTGTAGAAGGGCTATGAGGGGTGGGGTGTTTCGTTGTTGTAGAACCAGAATGTACATTGTTCGTAACCTATAACGGATGGCACGTGGGGAAGGACGCTTCAAGGATGAGATATTTTTTAAAGTATTTGAATGATTATGTTTCAAGGTAAAGTGTAGTTATAGTGGGTGGGGTCAGACAAGGATAGTGGGCGGGGACAGGCAACGATGTGTCCGGCGTTGTTGAACTGAACCATGTACATAGGTTTTTACGAAGGGTGCTTCAGCACTTCATTTAAAATTAAAATGCAGATCTTTGAGACACAAAATGGCATTCCCCAATCTCTGAATCGGACATGCGTGGGGTTTATATATCGTTTATGCATAAATGGTACATCTTCAGAAATATGCTGCAAGATGAAAAAGAAACGTGCGTCCCCTCCTTGTTCCACAGTCTGAAATTTGAACCAGGCCTCGTGTCCTTCCTTCGCCGCCAGCCTTATTTGTCTCAATAAGCGCACATCATGGGCTCATCGAGCTCTATTAAATCTCTCTCTCTCTTTCTCTCTCTCTCTCTCTCTCTCTCTCTCTCAATACATTTCCATTTGTAATGCTGGATGGATTGCTCGACGTGTCCTGATGAAGTCATTCTGGCTGTGCACACCATCTGGCAGAACAAGGGAATTGAACGCTATTACTCCCAACCCAAAATTTGCACCTCACTTCGGCGAACATTGCCGTTAGACTTATTGTACATTAGCCTTGTGCGGTTTCTTTTCTGGAATAGATTCTTCAGTTATCTACATTTTTCTAAAAGGTATTTCTAGAACTGCAGCGGTGATATTTCTGTTCTTATTCCTAGACTACATATGTATACATGTGACCCAGTCAGCAGATGAGATGTCCAAGAGGCTCACGTGGCTGACTCCAGCACAAGAATTCAGCTGTCAGTTATTTCGAAATGGAGAGAAGTTATTCCGTCGTGGACTATCCTCAGCAGGGAATCGAGTGCAGCAGATGCAATACGAGTGCATTTGCGGGAGATTTTCACCTCGTATTGGGTTCACTGCAGGACTGGCCCTCGTATTACCACCGTACACCTGCTCCCCACAACACGCCGAGCCAAACCTAAAACATCGTGTCATGACCTGAAAACAGAAGTGCACCTTACAACGGTCAAGAAATAATCCGATTACTCTCATTACTAATATTACTCAGATTTGTTATTGCTAAATAAGGGTGTTATGATATGATATGATATTAGTCTTGTCATATCTTTCCTAAATACTTGGATGCACCTCGTCTCGCTTTAATAACAGCGCTAGTCCCGTCAGCTAAGGATGACACCAGTGTCTTGAGATGTGTCTTCCTGTCAATTTTCGTTCACTCTTCCTCTGACTGGGTGAAATTCAGCTGGAGTTTGTGGTACTATTTTAGTGTTGAAATGTGGTGATGGTAGTTGAAATAATCCAACACCTTCCCTAAGGATTCTGGGGATTTTTCATGCCAGTCAAAATGCCCAGAGCTTCATCAGGATCATCAAGCAAGGTTCTTTGGTTGTCCCTATGGGGGACCCATGAAGATTCTATGTGGAAACCTATAAAAAAAATTAATTTACAATGAAATTTTTGGTAACTAAGCGCACTTAATTATCCAATGAACTCTTGAAGAACTGTTCTAAAATACAGAATGTATTTACTACATGAGCTGCAGTACAAACACCAAATCATTGCTCATTATTTTCTTCTTAATACCTACAATCTGTCACGTGTTTAAAATTGAGCTAAACTGTCTTCTTAAAAAGGATTTACATAGAGCCCTTTAGTTACTACTTTACAATGCAGTCATCTAATATTGGCACCCTTGGTAAACCCGAGCAAAGAAGGCTGTGGGAAAAATTGCTTTTATTGTTGAACCTTTTGATCTTTTGTTTAAAAAAATATTTATATATCACAAAAATACTCTGCTTTCATGGATATCAAACAATTGCAAACATAACAGAAAACTTTGTTAAATGTAGGTGTGCAATAATTATTGGCACCCCTATGAATATGAGAAAAATATATTTGAAATATATTCCCATTGATATTTTACTAGGATAGGTGACTAGGAACAGGAAATTGTTCAATCAGGACTTCCTGTTTCACAGGGGTATAAACATGAGGTAACACACAGGCCAAATTCCCTTAGTCATTCATAACGATGGGCAAGAGCGAGGAATATAGCTGTGATGTGTGGCATTGAAAATGCCCATTTCTACCATCACGACAATAATTAAGAAGTTCCAGTCAACTGGAAATGTTATGAATCGATCTGGAATTAGACGTGTGTCTATTGTTCTGTATATATCTGGTCTCGGATCCCTTTCCACGTATTCTCCCAGAGAAGACTCTGAGCTGTTATCTTGGCAAAGGGAGCTAGCACAAAGTATTGACTGAAAGGGTGGCAATAATTGTTGCACACCTGTATTTAACATATTTGTTTGCAATCGTTTAATATCCATGAGAGCAGAGTATTTTTGCGAATTCTTTGAACAAACGATCAAAAGGTTAAACAATAAAGACCATTTTTCCACAGCCGCCTTTGTGCATGTTTACCAAGGGTGCCAATATTAGTGGAGGGAAATGTATTTATTAGGTCCAGAAATAAGCTTATATTAATGCTTTTTTAAAAAAAATGCTTAAATAGTGATGGATTAATACGTGCACTAATCCTAGTACATTAACAAGCTCTGGGTGTGTGATATACGAGTAGATAAACAAGACGCAGGTCTTTGTGTGTCAGTCATGTTATAGACACGCCCCTTAAGGGTGCTTTAACCTCAGATTCACTGTTCAACCCCATACCCCTCCCCCCAAAATACATAAATAAACAATCTATTTAACAAACTTTATTGGCATGCCATTTCCCAATGCTTGGCCCCCTCTGGAGTCCAACACCTGTCCCTATACACGTTTCATATTCCTCAGTATTAATACTTCCTATTTCACTTCCTGTTCCAGCTCAGAGTGAATGATGTCGCAAGCCGACATTGTGACGCTCTCCCCGTCGATTTATCCGACATTCCCACCTCTAGTTTGGAGCATATGCAAGGTTTTGGTCTGTCCACACTCGAACATATGCTGAACGCTTCCTACTGCGTGATCTGTGTTTATTGTTGACATAAAGCCACAAGGGCCACAGGGTTTTAACAAAAATAATACAGTTCTACGCCAGACTTATCTTCCAGGGACCTTGGACAAACCGAGCACTGCTGTTGTGCGACAATATTAAAAATCTCATAGTATGATCAACCAACAATGGAAATATTTTCAAAGAAGCGAAAGTGTTCAACTGTATATGCCTTGTAATCTGCTTTTTTTAAAATTCAATCCTTATATATTTTTATATTTACTTTCACACGTTTGAGTTTGTGTAGATGTTTAGTTGGGACCTTTCGCCATTAGCATTGTAGTGATTCGATGATTTGGATCAGTGCATCGATTTAAAAGGCAGCTGTTCACATGAATCGAGCCGACGACCGTCAATCGATTCTGACAATATGAAAAAAAGGACGGGTTCAAAATAAAATGAAGAATTCCTAGCGACTTGACTGATCCGTGATTCTGAGACTGTTGCGAAGTGTCTTCCTCTCCGTCCTCGTTGCTTATGAATGGACAGTAGTCCTACCAGATTCGGAACAGAGCCAGGCACATACGTGTGTATTGAGAGGACGCTGAATCAAATCGAAGCGTGTTATATGCGATTCAGTCGAATAACTTATTTATGGATCTTGTGCAAGTCTAGTCGCTGTAGAAGTCTTTGAAAATATCACTTCTTTTTTTTTTTTGCATGCATTATTTATTTCATGCTCCTACCGGTGTGGGTTTTTCTCCGGTTTCCTCCCAGGAGATGAATCATCTACGCTAAATCACCCCTTGGAAGCGAATGTGTGTATTCCCAGTGCTTCCTGGGATATTCTCCAGAACCTTGACCAGGATCAATCAGCTGAGATGAAAACGAACGAGTATATCCTGCTAATATGCATTTACTGGCAGCTTTATTAGACACACCTACCTTGTTGTTCGTCCTTGTAATCAGAGACTAAAGCTCATCTTCCTGCTTCCCCGCTCATCATTCCCCTCCATCTGTCCTTCCCTGTCCACAGAGAGGCTTCCCACCGTTCTGCCTGACCTTGTCTGTACCGTAACCGTCAGCGCGTCCTCTGCTGATGATGATGCCTCGGTAGCCGTGGGCCGAGACACCGCACCGACGCGGTGCGTGTTGCGCTCTTCTAACCTTGACAGCTGTCAGTGCTTTCATCCACACCGAGCTGTCGACCAGCCAGGGATCATCCGTCCATGTTTGTCCATTCATAAACATGCAAAGCACACTAACAGATGTGTGCTAATTAGACCTGGGGATTAAATGATGTTGATCATTGAGCCACACGATAGGTCACTTGTAAAGTCAGGGAGGGTTTGTTTTGTTTTTGGGTTTGTTTTGTTTTTTTGGAGCTCCATCCAAAACAGCGTTGAAATTCCTAAGTAAAACCCAAATGTGTACTGAAAAACAAACATCAAATCTTAATCTGTCCAGATTTATTATTCCAGAATGTGGATCGGTGCAAAAGTCAGGAGAGGCGCATCAGATGTTGAGCCTCGTAAATAAATGTAAAAAATTGAAACTGTAGAACAAATCGTAACCGGTGGGGGTGTGTGTGCTATGGGCATGACTCGCACACAACTAGAACGAGCTGGTTTCTCCGTCACTCAGCTGATCACTCGTTCCTGCCATATGGATTTAGGAGAGCAGGACGACACTGCTCCGAACTTCTTCAAACTCACATCTTTTGGAGGAAACGTACAGAATAACGGATCTCCGTTTGCAGCCCGTCGCCATCGTCACCATTTATCACATCAACACCTCTTCGCGTTCCGCTTGACGGAAAAGTACACAATCTCTCAGACGCAGATTTCCATTTTGATTCCTGTAACCCGTCTGTGCGTTTACGTTCGTTCGGTCCAGCCAAGTCCGATCGTCATCAGAAATCCATTCCCTTTTATTTATTTATCTATCTTTCTCCCTCTACTCGTGCCTCGATGAGATAAAAGATCGTGTGTAAGACGGGTATCGATCAAAAATAGACCGTTGAGAATTTCATATTCCACTGTCCAGGTTCGATCGGGAAGAAGAACTCTGACCCTGAAACGCAACGGAACGTGCTTCTATTGAAATGTAACGTAGGAAACGGCCTAGCGAAGAGAAAACAGACCAACACATAGATGGAAAAAAATGTCATTATGAATAAATGTACACGCAGCACTGAGGGTCACGTATCGATAAATATTGCGAATACTAATAATCCTTTTAACCGATTTGAATTTTCCTTGCAGGGTACGTCATCTCATCCAAACCCAGAGGATGCGTTTAGCTGACAAGAACATATTGAAGGGTGTATAATTCTTTGAGATAACAGACTGCATGGAAGGTGGGAAAAAAAGAGTCAAATAACGTGTTAGTTGCTAGCGCTAAAGCCGTATCAGCAGCATGTCTCAAACTCTTACGGCAGACTCTTAATCTGCCACGAACAGGGCTTCCTCCCAACCCCCAGGAAGTCCATTGTTCACATTCCTTGTACTGAGATATAGCCATCATACATCTTTAAATGTCAAGGATGCAGTCGAGGTACGTTAGCTTTTTCATCACTTACGACTAACGACCTTTATGAAGCATTCTGTCAAAGCAGTCTTTCTTTCTGAGAAATCCAAAGAATGCCGCCGTCGTGTCCTTGCAGGCCTGGAATCCTTTGCAATTGCGAAAATATTTTGTCATGTTCCAAACACTTTAAATTTAAATCCACGTTTAAGAAGTTTAAATCCAACAACAAGTAAACGATAAATGGTAAAGGTGCACAAATATCCAAAACGCTTTACACTGTGTTTCACACACACGGTAGCAGAGCTGCCATGCAAGGCACTAGCTTGCCATCGAGAGCAACTTGGGGTTCAGTGTCTTGCCCAAGATCACTTCAGCATGTGGAGTCACTCGGGCCAGGAATCGAACCGCCAACCCTACCAACTGCGCCACAGCCACAAGTGTCTGACAGTTTCTATCAAACGATCGTGATTCTAGACTCTCAGCCTCTTATAGCTTTTGTGCACTTTTCTGGCCGCAAGCTTCAGGAGCTTTAAGTTTTACCATCTCATTGGCTCTGGGCAACTCGCACACACTTTGAGCGTTTTTGGAAAACACACTTTTATACAGCTTTTTGGAAGAAAAAGAGGAGTTGGTACTAAAGTCTAATACGGATTAATAGCTTGACTGCTACAACCTTCATGCTGTCTGAATTTGTACGTCATTGAGCACTGAGAAAACATACATTTTTATATCTTCCTCCCATGGCTGAAGTCTTGACAGAGTCTCCAGGTTTGTTTCCTGCTTCCGGATTTCCTCCTCCTTTAGCTCCGCCCCTGACCGCATCATCATGATTTAGCCTCATCTCTTCAATCCGTCTTTGTGGTGTTGAATTTTCTTTGGCCTCAAACACGATCCGCGCACACTTTTTTTTTTTTTTTTAACCTCTCGCTGCTTTTTCTTCGTTCTGACGAACCGACACGCACTGTTCTCCGTCTTTAATGTTCACTAGGCAGGGAAGTGAACTGAGATGTAACCAGAAGCAACTCATCTGCTAAAGGAGTGAATAATCCTGGATCGAAACTCTTGAGGTGTCCTCAAACTTGTTGAGTTATAGTCTCGTAAAGCTTTAACGGTAAGTGATGGCGAAGTCAAGCAGCGCACTGAGACGTGGCGGAACATGCCTGATGGGCTTTTTTAATATCCTGAAACAGCCGAAAGGTAATTGAAGGCCAAAAAAAAAAACCCCAACAATGATTTGCGACAGGTTGCTGACGCGTCCCCTGTTGATTATTAAAAACGGCTTGGTATACGGTCTGTCTCGTAAACAGCACAAATTTAACCTTGCATTATTCATGGTTCTTGTTCATCTGGCAAGTGAGCGTTTATATAAAACAAAACTCTCATTAATGCTCAGTAGGAACAGGAGCAGAAATATAGCTGATGTTGACATGGAGCCATAGGGAATGAATAAAATCCACGCCGATTATCTTAACCAATCGACAGAAATCCAACTTCCCCTCGTCTAAAGAACACGACGTGCATTTGTGAGACTGTCGATTGTTTCGTGGAGCTTTTGCTTATTTCGATTCCGTAGATTTATCTCAAAGATGGTCTTGTGCTCAGCGCAGGACTCGAAGCTACTAACTGACGTCTGTTCAGTAATGTTTTCAGAGGACATCCAGAGCAATTATGATGATGAAGTCATGTCCTTTTCATCGATTCCATGTGAACTGATCGCTTTGCGCTCGTGCTTGATTGTCACTAGGTCACGTGACCATGATAACGGATGTATCCTAATAATGGGCCAGGAAATCGATCGATAACTTCTCTGAAACCCTGATGATGTATATGATGAGAAAATATAAAAGCGTGAGCACTTCCTGGAGTGTCATTATACTGAAGAAAAGGTGCAAATCCTCTTTTCCTACCGGACAGACCATAATATTAATCCACAGACCAAGACACTGAGTACTGTTTTGTCTTTGCTCTTCTACACCCGTATACTGTAACGATTTAGAACCACACCCGGAAGAGAACGATTTTCATTTCGAGTCTTCCTCTTTGTTCTCGCCGCCGTCCCCCCTCGGGCCCGTTCATTACGGATCCGAATCTGAATTTTTAGAAAGCTGCTTTGTGACCACGTCTATTGTTAAAAGTGGTACAGATATAAAAGCAGAATCGCTTTACATGGAGTTGTTTGCAGTGCCGAAGCGTGTTTTGTCTGTTGCGCTATAATATGGTGCTGCAAGTTTTGAGAAACTAAGCCTTCGTGGCTGACAGATGGTAATTCTGGAGATTTAGCAGGGGGAAAGAGCCATACTGAGACCCACACACACACTGTAGCTGTTCCATCTGTACATGTGGAATCGGCCTTCACACGAAAAAAAAAAAATTCAGTGTTATATTTATCCAATGCACTCTCTGTCAAGTTTTTTTTTTTTTTTAAACCCTATAAAGACAACAGTGTTGTTTTTTTTCAGCACCCACACAAACACTCCGTCTCTCTCTGAACTGAGAGAGAAAACACATTCACCATAAACTTGGCACTCTGCACCGTTTTTTTTGTTTTGTTTTGTTTTGTTTTTTGCTGCGTTTTTTTCTTATTTTTTCCTTTAAGATAGAGCTCAGTGATATCGAACTTTTAAATGAAAAGAACAAAGCAAGTATCTGATCTAGGCTTCTTTTATACCTGAACGTGCTAACGCGTTTGCACCGATCCAGTCAGCATGCTCGAAGCTACGACTTTACGAGGGTCAATAATTAAACAACATTTAAAAAAAAAAAAAAAAGATCGCTTCATGAATAAAAGAATATGCAAAGTTACATTGCTTTTGTTCTCACCTGCTTGATATGCGAGTGTGAAATTGAAAGTTCACTTAGCGTGCGTCTGCACAGATGAATATTCATGATTTCTGGACTTCCAGCTAAGTATAATCTCACACATTGATGATAAGGTGACATGAGAGAATTTCCATGTCAGGCACGCTGGAGCCTGAGAAGCTTTTGTTTGTTTGTTTGTTTGTTTGTTTGTTTGTTGGTGTGTGTGTGTGTGTGTGTGTATTTTTTATTGTTGTTGTTGTTGTTGTTGTATCGTCTCCATCTGCTTGTGTGGGCTGAGGTGCAGTTGCTCTGCTTCTTGATAGGTGCGTGAAAATGGTGAGAAAATAACAGTAATCTAATCCTGTGCTTCGCTCGGCGTGTTGGAACAATGCGCCGATCGGCTCGGCGAAAGAAAACACCATGACAGCGTAATGGCTCCTATTCACATCGTGTCACACACAGCCGATTCTACCGGCAGAGCGGTTTGCTGTCTGATCGGCGGCACGCTTCATGTCAGGTTCCTCCTAAATTATGTAGAACCTTGTAGAACCAGGCCATCAGTGAGTGATTCACTGATATACATGTGTGTGTATGTATGTGTGTGTGTGTGTGTGTGTATATATGTATGTGTGTGTGTGTGTGTGTGTGTGTGTGTGTGTGTGTGTGTGTGTGTGTGTGTATATATATATATATATATATATATATATATATATATATATATATATATATATATATATATATATATATATATATATATATATATATATATATATATATATATATATATATATTCTTATTCTTCTCTCTGATTCCTTGGTGTGAATTATTTATTTATTTATTTATTTTTAACAACAGCATTTCGCTTGCAAGAGATTGTTACCGAAGAACGTTTCTGACTCTCTGCTCTTTCTGCGTGCGTCTCACGCTCATTTTCTGATGAGTCGGTGGAAATTCCGTCTGGTAGCACTCGTAACTTTGGGGAGACGCGGACGGTGAGGATCGTCTGCTCTGCGAAGAGAACTGGAAGTATACAGTCGTGCTCATAAATTTACATCCACCTTGCAGAATCTTTAAAATGTTAATCCTTGGACAAATAAAGTGGAATCATTACAACTGCATTTAGTTTTTCTTATTTCGCACAGCCCTGAATAAGAGATTTCACATAACTGATGTTTACATAGGAGTCCACAAGACACGATAATGACTGAATTTACACAAACGAACCAGTTCAAACGTTTACACGCACTCGGTTATTAATCCCGCGTGTCATTACCTGGATGATCGAGGACGTGATGTTTTTACGTTTTGTGAGCGTTCTTCGCGAGTCCCTTGTTTGTCCTGAGCAGTTAAACTGCCCACTGCTCTTCAGAAAAATCCTCCAGGTCCTCCACATTCTTTACTTTTGATGATTCCTCTTATTTATTTATTTTCAATTATTAAAATTTTTGCTGATTCCTCAAGGGGTGTGTATATTTATGAGCATGAGCTGTTTTTAATACTGTGTGTTAAGGAATCATGTCAGAAAAGTACGCTTTTCTATTCTAACCTGCAGAGAAAGCACGTCTAAATAGAAAATCATCCGTGTTGAATCACGCTCTAAATCCAGGCACCAAATGGGCGGAAAATAAATAACGAAATAAAAAATGAAGGATTTTGTTTCCGAATTATTCATTGTAATATTTGTGGATATTTGTACACGTCAAACAATATTTAACATTTTTAAAATTGTCGATGATGGATTGACAGAAATATATTTTATATTTTTTAATCTTCAGATTTTTTTTCTTATTTCTTGGCTGAAATTTCAGAGCATCCCTCGCAAGAACATTTTTTCATTTGATCGTTCGAATTAAAATCCATTTGCTGACAAATGAATGGATGTACTATGCAAATTAGGACATGTTTAATGGTGGATTGCCTTATTTACATTTTTAGAGACACTTCTTTCTTTTTCTTTTTTTTTGCACTGCGATACATTTCGAACAGGTTAAGTTCTGGGTTTTTTATATGAGTAGCGAAAGAAATAAGCCTATTAGGATATTACCTGGCCTTAACCTTGGATAAATGCAAATGGAAATGCAAATGATCCCCCAGCACTTTGTAAATAAGCGAGACCTTTAGCCCTGTTCAGTAGCACTGAGGAGACTTTTACGTGACTGTTTGTGGAAGGCGGAGAAATGAGCACTCTGGCAGGTCTACAGGGAACCGGAGAGCGACAGGGCTAACTAGAGCCGGGACCACCATGTCCCAGCAGGACCGAGACTGCATCATTATAGCAGCGGTAGTGCTGGGGTTAGTATTTCTTCACCGCCGGCCCCCTGAACAAAACAACTCCACGAAGAAAGCAACAAGGCGTGTTTCCATGTTCAACATCTAGAAACGGTTTTAAAAGCGATCCAGTCATCCACACCGGTTACTACTTCAGATTCTACTATTGATCTTCGCATGGCCAGTCGATTACTCACTGTAACAACATGTTTTTCACACCTCACTTTATTTTTAACTCTATATTGTCCTGGAACAAATTATTTATGCTGGTTGTCAAGGTTACGTTACTTTCCAATATCATGTAGTATCAGACGTGTCGAGGCCTCAGCCTACTAGGTGAAAACCACTGAGCTTATGATTATTTCCGCTGCATAAACTGCTCATGTTGTTCCATATTTACAAAGAGAGAGAGGCGTAACACAGATGGTACCCAAGACCGTTAAACAAATCAAGGGTTGAGTTACAAAGAGTCATGGTGCAACGCGATCTTGAAGCTCGTGGCCGAGAAAAGTGTACAAAACATATCAGTTGTTCCGGGGCTTCAGGAGCACCGATTTAAACCCGTGATTCGGTCTCCGGTCCGTTCATTAAATCATGCTGAAAATAAGTCCCGATTTGAGGAATCGTCGATTTACGAGAAGAGCCTCCAATAGGCGACGACGATTACTTACCGTGACGCCTCGACACGGGGCCGTATTTACAAGCAGGGCCCCTGATATATGGATGTGCTGGCACACTGGGGCACTGCACATACATTACGACCAGCCGTACAGAGAAAACATCGGCTTAATACATCTGCCGAGGGCATCCATCACCTTGAAGGCTCAATTTGAGGTCCCCGGGGTAGTGCGGCGTCAGTACCGTTAGAAACAAAGCTCTGTTCCTTGCAGATGAGTGTTAAACCATGAGAATAGACAGGCGTGCTTGTGGATTCACACCGTCTTGATGAAAGGATGAGATGAGAGGATGGAGATTTCCAGCTGTTCAGGCCCACACAGGATCCGCAAAGTCATACTTCATGCAGAGTTCAGCCGGCAGCTGATAAACACGGCTGCTGGAGAGCTGGATCTTGACCGAGCCTGGCACTCTTACAACTCCGTCTTACTCACATCCACATCCACCGAGAGAGCTGCACTGAAGACACTGTACGTTTCTGCTGCTTTAAAATGTTCTGGGCTCACGCCAAGCATTTATTCAGTGATTTATTTGAAAAGAACGATGAAGAGGTATAGTGTTTTTTTTTGTTTTTTTTTTGTTTTTTAAACACCCTTCTGATTATTAGTACAGAACATAAGCCTGTTTTTAGTTATTTATTTTTTTAATAAATACTACGCTAGATATGCATATAGCTATAGTTTCACTTTTTCCTCCATGATGCGCTTTTGCTAGAAATGTCTCTAGCATCTCAGGGGAGTTTTGAAGGATGATGAGAAGGTAGGAAGCATTCAGCCCGACACTGTAGTCACCATCTATATGCAGCCAAGATCTGTGTTATATTGCATTACAGCATCTAAAAATATCACTGCAACACACACACACAACTACACACAGGTAGCCTTCTTAATCACTGCACGAGTCATGTATACATCTAATACATACACATAGCATTATATGCAAGATATACGTTAGCAGATTTGCGTCCTCTGCTCCCCATGCACGCTTCCATTCTCCATTATAGCCCTCAGCTCAGACCGGGCCAGTGCTCTGCATTTATGCAATCCGTTGCAGATTGAAGGGGTCAAAAGTCGTGCGCGCTGAATGAGTCATTTTCCCATAAATCACATAATGGAGGCATATTGCGCAAATCAAACACGTTCTATTTGTCGGGCGCTCGCAGCTGCTAAATGTCAGGTTTAAAAAAGGTAACCGGCAAGGCAGCGGTAAACAAACACAATCCGTCAATACCTCGGGGTAGAGAGGCACAACGAAGAAAATACAGAGATTTGTTTGGGAATGGGAAACTGAGATGGGGGGGCTCTTACAATTTTGTGTTTGTCATCAAATCACCTTCAGGGTTCTAAAGCAGGTTAATGGAAGGTAGAGATGAGAGACGGTTGCCAGGGGGAAAAGGGTTACTTTTGCTGATGGAGGCATGTCGAATTTGACCACCCTCGTCCTAGGCTGATTCCGAGACCGCTTGCAGGCGTGTTAGCAGAACGAGAACGCTATGGATGCACACTTTCCTCGCTCACACGCCAGCATAACGTTTAAATCCTCCGAATGTGGAGTGCTTACCTCATTGTGAACGTTTCTCTATAAGAGTAATTCTGACGGTATTTCCACTTACAGACCACATCACAGGTTTATACGAATCTGCCGTTTGAATACGTTCTCGTTTCGATAGTAACAGCGTACACAGGGACTTGTACAGCGGACGCTCCACATATATGTCGGTGCTGATATGGTACGTTTTCTGAGAGATGTTTGTTGAACGTCGTCGGAAGGAGTCTCCAGTGTCGGCGCTTCATTGACGTTTTCCAATGGAGGAAGATCTTTTTTCCAAAAGTTCAGGAGGTTTCAAACGTACAAAAATCCATCCACCAAAAACTGAAAGTAGTTTGGGGCACAATTCGTACCAAAATCTAATGTTTCTGGGGATTCTGTGACCTTGAAGTTCAGGTTATTTTATGAAGTCTAGTATTTTATAGGTGGCTCTACTACATATGTTCAGAAGTGTATACAAATAGCATAAGCCAATGCTAGGGAAAGTGGTTAATGCAAAGACTCATTGCATTAGCTCATCAGGGGGGCTCAATTCATAGCAGAACCCTTGGTCATCACCAAAACCATCGGTGTGTCATTAATATTCATTATGTCACCAGTTTATTTTATAGGTATGAGATGGGTGTAGTTTATAACCCGGACTGGTTAAAATGTTTAAAAGTCATGGCAGCCTCGCCTCGTCTCATCACAGAACTGCTGGTAAGGCAGTACTGAAGGCAGAGCTGTGCTCTATAAATAATCTCTGCATATACAGTACTGTGCATAGCTTTTAGCCACTTTAAATTGTGTTATAGATTATTTTTTTTTTATTTTAGAACTTCTACATTATCAAGTCGGTACAAAAAAAAAAAACATTTTAGATTCCCAAACATTAGTTTTCTAGGACAAAATTGAACGTTACGGAAAAATGTACATCATTATAGAAAGCAGGATATTACGTAAGAGACGATTTTTCAGGGAACAAAAAGAAACACATTAGCGTAGACTAACGGATTAAACCCAGTGGGGATTAGACTCTTGAGCTTGACCTTTATTGTGAGGCTTCAAAATGCTTCTATTACCACAGTTTTGCCGTTGACACTCCATTCATCCTGTCCTCCTCGTCATTGGATAATCAGGTTCTTCTCCGATTTCAGTTCATCGTGGAAGGCAGATCATCACCTTCGGCTAAATCGCAGAATCCTCCTGGAAATGCATAAGATACCATATCATCTTCACTGAGAACTCCCCGATCAATCTGTTTTACAAAAGGCTCAGACTCTTGGTGTAGCATTTGACGATTGGTACTCGTCAGCAAGACTTACTCGGCCATGCAGGTTTCTCCTGTATAACGTCGGGATGATTAGCACTCAGTCACTAATCTCAGGTGCTTGAAACTTGACTCCGCCCTGGTTGGTAGTCTCGCTCACACCATTATAATCTTTTTTCCAGAATGCTGCAGCCTGCTAGCTTGTCCTCAAACCTACCAAAATGCACCGCTGCAACTTCCTGTAGTTCCCTTCATTTGAATCCAAACTCTGAGGCTTGCCTACAGAGAAAGAATTGCTAATTTCTCAAGAGACGAATGGTATTGGTCAAATCGTACCTTAAGCCACAGTTATGGCTCAAGGTTCGACTTGCCCTCCACGGTCAACAACTCTTTACTTCCACCACCTGGGGAACTTCCTCATGCTGCCATCCAACAGCTGATGATTTTTGCACGAATAAACACGCATTGTCCACTTTCGCATGAGTTTTGACTTCTGGTTCACGGGTCAGAACATTTCGCTCAGGCGTTCCGACATGCCGAGCAACATGCATCTGGCATTATGCCCTGTTTAAGCAGGCAGGGGTAGTTTATCCTTTGTTCTTTGTCTCATCTTCTCTCTCTTTGAAACATCAAAACTCCCAACAGTTTGATTCTGCGTCACTGAGGCGAGTTGTTAAAACCCATCACCAGTTCTAGGTGGCCAGGATGTTCAGAGCTATACATCAATACGCTCCATCAGGCTCCATCTGCTTGATAGAAAGAGTTGCTGGAGTGTCGTTCAATTAATAAAAAGCCAGACAGCTTGGGTAATGCAAATCAGAGCCTGATAAATAGTCCCTAAAGTTCGCAGTAACTGTTCGCACTTTGTTAGCACTTTGAATGAATGACCGATCGAGACTTCCGCTCCTTGCCTAACCAGACCATTATGAACAGGCTTAACATTTGGTACAAAGCCAGCAGAAAGACTTCTCAGCAGGGATTTGACCGCTACTGTCACGAAATCTGTGGTCTCTTTATTGCCATATGTAGCTCGGTGTGAACTGGCCACCGAGGGCACTATTTGCAAAGAGTGCTTGGACCCCGAAGATCACGACATATTACCAATAAAATTCCATGTCCAGATTATGACTTCATTCTGAAGTTTAAACAAACCCAAAACATTCAACTTATGATATTTGTGGCCTGTCTAAAAGTTTTATTTAACCTAATGTAGACTCGGTGCAGTCAAGCAATATAAAGATGGCTCGTATCCATGCGGCGTACCCAGTTTGTAATGAGTTCCATATGGTTTATAGTTGTGCTGATGTATTTAGTAATTACACGAGCAATTAATTTTGGCCCTTAATCAGGCTTAAATGCCAATCTATACAACCGCATCAGAAGTTGTATATTGCCGTTTGTGTTGTCTTTAAAATACACAAGCTGCAGGGTGTACAAAAATAAAATAAAATAAAACAATCTGAGCTATTGAGTGAAACTGAACTGAAGCAGTTTTCAGATGCACACATTACACACCATTGTGGCCTTGCTTATACAAATCCATGTATACTACTAGGTCATTCATATTTAGGCATCATTTTTATTTGTTTATTTCACGGCCTTAATAATACTTGAATATGTATCGACTTTCTTGCAACATAGCACGACCCACGCAACAAAGCAACGCTTGAAATAGCATTTTTCTACCATCCTTAATTCATTCATTGATGAATTCGTCTTGGGTAAGCACTGGTCAGAGTCATGATGGATTTGAGGCGTATCCCAGGGATGAGATGTGGACACACAGAGTTGAACCCTACTCATCATTACTCTTGGGGTTAATTTAACATCGCCTATTTACCTACTGGAGTGTTGTTGGGAGATTGAAGGAAACCGGAGAATCCTGAGGACATTAATCTTGTTCTGAGGACCCTGGAGCTGTGTCGTGGGAATGCTCGCTACTGCCACCTAGTTCTTCATTTTAAAATAAATAAATAAATAAATCCCACATCCAGCAGCTTTAAATGAACCTGCAATGGCATTACTACATGTTCGTAGCAGATTGTCGTATTTTTACAGTTAATTGATATTCATTAATATTTACAGCATTCAGTAAAAGTGCTTTCTAGTCTCCATCAAAAACACATCCTTGTGCTAGAACAAATAGGTCAGTATCTAAGAATAGCATGAAGCTAAAACGAGTCAAGGTTTTTCTTTTTAATTTAATGTGATTATAACGTGAAGGGTAATTAAATGAGAGCACAAACCACTCTGCTGCAGTGAGAGATTTTTTCTTCCAGTGGACATTTTGGGGCCAATAATACTAAAAGAGTGCTGCTCTTCCACATTTCTCCCTGACTGCCAGCTTGACAGTGAACACTCTTCACAAATAGAACTCAATCCCCTCAGGTTACTGCTGACCCGAGCAGAAAAAGTCATTTTAGAAGGGTTGTATATAATATATGGCTGCAATAGGGCCTTAAACTCCAATGCTGTTCCACTTAGATAGTCAGTCCTTATGCTCGTGTAAAATTATACCTCAATTATGGTACGTTTTTGATGACTTCTGTTCAGTTGATATTATTTGCTTCATGTATTATCCAGCACCGAGTGTAAAATAAATTAATGTTGTTGTCTTTTATTGTTTTATCGCTCAGTTTGTTCCAAGTTATATATATACTTTGGGACCGATTATTTGAATAATACTTTAATCCACCTTTTTCAAGTAGAGCTTATAATGTGACCTTTTGGGTTTAAAAAACGTCTTTCACAAACATTAGCATAAAATCTCCAACAGTGACCTCCTGATAACATTGGCAGACATACATCCCCATGCCATAACACTTCCTCCACATGTTTAACAGATGATATGGTTTGTTTTGGTTTATGCTCTCTCCATACTCTTCTCTTCCCATCATTCAGGTACACGTTAATCTTGGTTTTATCTGTCCAAAGAATCTTGATCCAGAACTGGGAAGGCTTTTAAAAAAATTTTTTTTAGATGTTTAAAAAAAAAATGTTTTAGCCAAGTCCAATCTGTCCTTTCTGTTCTTGAATGTTATTGTTAGTCATTTGCTTCTTGAGGTAAACCTTCTGTATTTACATGCTTGATTGTAGACTTCGACAATGATACACCTACCTCTCCGTGACAGTTCTTGACTTGACTAGGTGTTGTGAAGGGTTTTTTCTTCACCCAGGATCTGTGGTTTTCCAGGCTTTTTGGCGTTGCTGAGCTCGTCAGTGCATTCCTTCTTTTTAAGAACATACCAGGTGGCTGTAATTCCTAAAGCTGAAAGTCTACACTTCAAATCACATCTTGAATACCTCATTACAAATCTGTTGTGTACAGAAGCAAAAGGACAAAAAAAATTGTGTCGCTGTCCAAATACTTATGGATATGACTGTATGTCTCTGGAATGATTGATCATTTGCATACATGTTTTGAACTCTCAGCTGTTAACTGGAAGCCCCACCCCCCTACACTGTTTTTGGCTGAACGAATTTTGACAAAAAAAAAAATTAATAAAGAAGTCCTACAATGAAGGGTCAAACCCTTCTCAAATAATGTTGATGGTGGGGATAATTAGACGGTGATGAAGACGCAGTTGATCTCCTGCGCAGGTCAGCGCAGACTCGTTCAAACGTTTTGAGTGTGACAGACGAGATTTGTAAATGAATTTATATAAAAGTGATACTGTAATGTTTTTCTGAACTGTGCTGTAGGAATATATATAATGTAAAAGACTGTAATATTCCACGTAAACATCCTCCCAATCTATCATGCGTCAGCACGGTGCAGTAGCTCGCTCATAAACAAACCCGGCTGTTAAAAATCCATCAGCATCTCTGTCCAGCGATTTACCCATGCACGGCTTTGGCAAGCTGTTCCATACCTGTTCTTCACCGCAAAGCACTTAATCACTTATCAGGTGGACCATAACGACAGGCATCATGGGGGGATTATACAAGGAGAAGATCAGCGGGATATTTATTAGTGGGCTGGTAAGTGAATTTGTATTGACTAAACCAGACAATGAGTGCATTAAAAACCCATTAGATACGCAGGGCAAAATCCATCTTCAGGATGTAGAGGCGATTCTGTCGAGTTGGGGGGAGACGAGTTAATTAGCCCTGGGGAACAGAGCCCCCTCCGAGGAGATGAGCAGGCCGACAGGTATTACGTTAGAGGATTCTGGAAAAGGTTGACGGAAGCTGCTGGGAGTTTATAGAGACACAGTTTATTATAATGCACACTGGGACAGTGGTGGTATGGCGGTTAAGGCTCTGGGTTACTGAGCAGAATATCGGGGGTTCAAGCCCCAGCGCTGCCACTGTTGGGCCCTTGAGCAAGGCCTTAACCCTCTCTGCTTCAGGGGTGCTGTATCATGGCTGACCCTGCGCTCTGACCCCAACTTCCTGACAGGCTGAGGTATGTGAAGAAAACAATTTCATTGTGCTCTACTGTATATGGGACCTACATAGATTGTAGGCATGCCTACAGCTGATCCGCGGCACTTTTGAACAGTAGCATGTTCACTCACTGGGAATAATTTAATGTCGCTTGTATTTCCTCAATTGTAAGTCACTTTGGATAAAAAAGCGTCTGCTATATTAACGAATGTAAAAGTATTGTATAAACAGTCGAGTCGGCAGGTTCTGGTGGGAATTAAAATATCCGTTTAAAAATCCAGGACTACCAGAGAACCTCTGCTAGGATCTTCAGCAAGAAGTTAAATTCTCTATTGCTTAGCTTGTCGCTTGTTGTCGTGCGATTACTATTACTAGACCAGAGGCCAACTGGTTGATTGTGGTCTGGATGTGGACCGAGAAAAGTGTTTCAGCTGTAGAAAAAAGTACTGTAGTAGAGATGCTGAATGTATGAAAAAAGTAGCAGTGACCTCTAGTTTTCTAAAATTGTGGCAGCACGACCTCTAACCAGAGAAATTAGTACAGAAACAGAGTTTTTTTGCCTAATATTCTTAAGTAATATTAACTTTATACTGTCTAATGTTAGCGAAGTCAAACATACATTGGTAGAATTTGCTTTATATGAATTAACTCAAAAACACTCCAGGTGGTAATAGTTAATATTCAAGAGTTTAAAACACATGCACATGATCCCAGATTCGACTGACGATCATCTTACTGTACGTCTTGTTTTATTGGGGAGAAAAAGACTGCGTGTTTTTGAGTAATAACTCGTTCTAGCATAGTCCAGTAACACGTCAGGTATGATCGGTCAGGTGTCCACATACTTCTGGTCACATAGTTTATAATCACAATAAATGTTACTGGATACCGTGGCAGTTGTATTATCGTGGCGAGACATCCATCCATCCATCCATCTTCTACCGCTTACTCCTTTTCAGGGTCGCGGGGAACCTGGAGCCTATCCCAGGGAGCATCGGGTCCAAGGTGGGGTACACCCTGGACAGGGTGCCAGTCCATCACAAGGCACAATCACATACACACTCACACATCCATTCATACACTACGGACACTTTGGACACACCAATCAGTCTACCATGCATGTCTTTGGACTCGGGGAGGAAACTGGAGTACCTGGAGGAAACCCCTGCAGGAAACCCCTGCAGCATGGGGAGAACATACAGACTCCACACACACATGCCAATCCCACGGTGGGAATTGAACCCCCGACGCTAGAGGTGTGAGGTGAACGTGCTAACCGCTAAGCCACCGTGTGCGTCAAATCATTATATCTGACGAGGCTAGCCTTCGTACTCTCAGGTTTGGGGGTTGTTATTTGGTGAATTTGGACGAAATGGCGTTTTTAAGAAGTGTACTTTCTTCCTGATATCGACACATAGACTCGAAAGATCAGAGATCCCAGGTGAAGCAGTTTCTCTGATGGTTTAAGCGGAGAATGGCACGGTGAGGTTGACCTTTGTTGTGATTATGAAAAACACATTACAGGCGTATTTCAGCTGGTTATTTATAGGAGGGGTGTTATTAGGACATGTAATGCTTGTTGATTGTTTGGGTACAGGTCTAGGACTCTCAGTGATAGCCTACATTTAGTAATCAAAAAGCTTCTCGTACGTTCCCACTTGAAAGCAATAGCTGGCTGGATGAAATGCATAAAACAGGCATGGAGCTGTAGGAGATGATGAGGAGGAAACATTCGAACTGGAGAGCCAGTGAGCCATGTGCTTTAGGGAGCTGAAAATTTCATCAGAACACAGCCGCCTTCTCTCATCTCTCATGCAGAGAAGGAGAATTAATGAGTAATTTCATGATTCCAACCCTGGCAGTCAAACAAAGAAGAAACAAAGCGACAGAAAGTGAAATAAATACGTGCTGCGAGTCTCCACCCAACACGCCATCGGCATGTCTGCCAGAGCGTCAGCATGGAAATCTGGAACGATTTAGATTTCCGCGTTCTCCTTTTCTTTGTGCATATACAAAATGTATTTCAAAAATGATTTCCTGAGTCTACAGGCAGATTAGGATGTAGGACTAGGCGCTTTCTCTCGTACAAAATCGTTATATATGCTCCCATCCACATCGGCATCAGAAGTCACACTGCGTCTTTCACCAGAGCACATCGCTCATTAGGGTGGAAACAGTATGTGCAAACAAAGCTGAGCTGAAAGCAGTACACAGAGTGCTGTCTGAATTGCAAATGAGAGCTGCTTCTTCACCTGCTCGCTGCTGGGGCTCGCAGCACCCCCAATCACGCCGCTTTGACAGGCAGCTGCAGCCCGCCATTAGGGAACCCAGTCAGGCCTCGTTTCATTCAGCAGTGACCCTGAATTAACTCTTTTCAACCGCCCCTTTTTGAGGAGCGGCACACATGTAATCTGGGCATGAATGACATCTCATCTCATGCGTTTCCAATGTGCGTTCACCTAGTTAGCGATAAAGTGGTACCTGCAAGACACGTTTCTCAAAAAAATCAAAATGAGGTGAGACACAGTAAGTGGACAAATCGACCGAACAGCTGCCTCGAATGGTCCGGAGTTTCTTTAGTTCCCCGCGCTCAACTGTAGTTCTTTCCTGCAGTTAGTCCTCATCTACTGTTTGATGCATAAGAATGGCGAAGAATCGATAAATCCCGTCACAAACATCCGCTTGGTAAACGTGTAGAGAGACCCTACTAGAGAAAACGATAAGGCTTTATTAGGAAGAACATCATGCAGATACAGGTGAAGAGCTTCAGTTAATGTTCACATCAGAATGAGGGACAAAATGTGATCTCGGTGACTTGGACATCCCGTAGCACGGTTGTTGGTGCCAAATGGGCTGGTTGACCTATTTCAGAAAGTCTCTAGAGTTTACACGGAATGCTGCAAAAAACACACCGCAGGAAGTCTTGCGGTAGCTCTGAAAACCACTCTTTACAACCATGGTGAGCTGAAAAGCATGTCCGAAAGCACAACACGTCAAATATTTATGCAGATGGACTTCAGCAGCAGGTTCCTAGGCACTACTGTTTCTATGTGATGGTTCGCTGTTTGGATGATCGTGTCCGAGCAGGTGTTCATCACGAAGTTACCAGTGAGTGTAAATGCTTCGAAAACGTGATTTTAAGAACCACAAAGCAGACTTTTTTTCTTTCCCGTAGTACTGTAGGTGCTTCCTTTTCCCAACAGGCAAATGTTTTTGGAGGCCGTGTAATGAAAAGGGAGCAGGCTTTTAAGACGACCTGCAGAAAGCAGGAAATAAGCTGCATTCAACTCGAGCCATGCAATCCATTAGGAAGGGAGGTTGAGGTCTGGTGCGGATTAAATGCCAGACATCTTTAAACCCTTTTTACTGTTCCTCTTGGTAGAAATTGTGTAATCTCTTTGAAATGCAAACTAGGTGAATTCCATTATATTCTCTTTTAGATACACATTCCTAATTGCTTGCATCTATTTGCTTTTTCTTTTTTTTCTTTTTATTTTCCAGTAGCCATGTTTTTGAACTAAAGAGCACTAGTGTAGCTGAAATCCTACTTTTCTCTCCCCCCTCCCTCTGGGGTTGCAACCCTCCAGAGAGCCTCTCATGGTTTATGGACATAAAGGTGGAAAGCTCAGTCTCTCTAAACACAGATATAACGTATTAACCTTTATAACATCCTGAATTTCTCTTGGTAGTGCTATTTTGTACCATCAGTTCCTGCAAACACACTGAATATACCACATCGCTGTTGAATTTTGGATTCTGATTGGTCTGTAGGTGTTGATTAATTTCAAATAACAACGGCTCTGACGGGTTGCAAATCACAGGTTTATAATAATAATAATAGGAGTCTCGTTATAGTTTCTATAAACATACTCGAAATCATGTTTAATCATTGATATGATCCGATTGGTTTTTTTTGGTGAGGAAATGTTTGCTTAGCATTTTTGGAAGGAGTCTCTGGTGTCGGTGCTTTAAGTTTTCCAGCACGGGGGGGTTCTGAAGGACTGTTTGTAGCTTTAACACTGATTCAACGTGTTTTACAGACATTCTGCGACACTGAATGTAACTACAAAAATGTATGACGAGAATAAAATATTATTCATTAATAAATGAAAATCCAAAAGCTAATAATATAGCATCGGGCTGACGTGCATTCTGGGTAAGATCTGCTCCTGAAGCCTACAGCCATGTTCACGTCCTCCCTCAGGCTTCCAGTGGGTCATCTAAGAAAGTTCACAGCTAATAAAGTATTTAACTGGCCCTGAAGAAAGCAATGTGGATTTAACCAAAGGATACAGGCAAGGGGTAGTGGACAAGGCCGTGTTTGAAACCGTGTGAAACATCACGGGCCTTACTTGCTTACTAATTTATTTCGCCCAAAAACCAAAACTTGTATAATGTTTTCTTCTGTCATGCTGAAAAAAGAAACTTAGTCATTTGACAACAAGACGATGTAAACAATCGCAAATATTTATTTACAATAAAACTAATCCGAATATCAATTGACGTTATGCAGATAAGCCTTCTCAAAAACGTATTAAATATATTCTATATCCCTTCTCGTTTATTGCAGGAGCCACAACAGGAGCGGACACGAAGTGTCGTTTTACACGTTTTTGCAATAAAATGTTCTGATGCATAAACATGGACGAGGGGAAGCGAAGCGAAGCAGCGCTAACAGCTTGTCCGCTCGGCACGTTAGATTCTTCCCCATTTCACGCTCGAGTGCGCAAAATTACCGCTAATTTGTGCACGTAACCACAGTGTGCGTTCATGTGTACGCTTCTGAGATTTCTCCAACACCGTCGTTAATATTTGGCAGATTTACAGTATTAATAAGAATGGATCCTTACTGAAAAAGTGCATTGATATTAAGTAGGGCCAAAAAGATATATTAATTCCATGTAAAACTATATTTCTAACAAATTTCCGAATTTTGCGAAGATCTTCCTGCCGAGTGAGTGCACGTGTAGGCATTACATAATCCCAAATGTAACCGTCACACATCGGCGGATCGTCCTTAGGCGTCGTAATAATCCCCGGCAAAAGAAAAAGAAAAAGATGAAAAGCAATATTGACCAAGATGAGAGAGATATACAACTATATAAGATTTCAGAGCAAGGCTTGATAAGTGAAAAAGATTAAAGGCAAAATTCACAACCCCCACACTGCAGCAGCTGGCTGATCAGAAGCTAATTTCTTAAAAAAAAAAAAAAAATCAACAAAAATGCTAAAGATTTCTTTCCTCACAAGAAGAAAGTGGAGCGTTTTTCCCTCTTGGAGGCTGATTGCAAGCGTTTCCTATAGAGAACTTTGTACTGCTAAAGCTGAGAGAGAAAGTTGAGGAGCTCGTAGCATGGTAAGAGGTCTAAAACCCAGTGACTTTCAAGAATCTAAATATTAATTAATATCTATTTTACATCTTCATAATTTATCTGCCTGAGTTTTAGTTTTATGGTGGCTAGCTGAACAACCCTGATTGAGGGAACGGTCAGGGTGATGGATGTGATTTAGGACTAAGATGGATGTGATTTAAGAGAAGTTCATGGTGGAAAGGACGATGCTTGCAGACGTCGCTCTTCCTTCTACGTTTTTACCCTAGATCCTTAATTTAAAACTCCTAGAAATTAAATAACAGTAATAACGTACTCTACCGTTCTCTCTTGGCTATGTGTGGAACAGACTTAGTAAAAACCATCTAGGTCACGGAGTGAAAGTCCAAAGGGGTGATGATTTCACCCAAAGGCATGATCTAGTGTATGTGTTGATGGTTCAGAGCTATGCTGTGGTCTCTGAAAGCCTGGTTTCACTGTCTCCATCGGCAATGATGGTCTGCTGGAGATCTTTCTCCTCCACACCTATCTCTTCGTCGGTCCGGCTCAGGTTTCTCCTCAAGGAAGAGGAGCTGGAGGAAGGAAAGAAACACAGAAAAGAGACTTTCAGCCAAGCTTTGCTGCAAAATGAGCAGTGAAGCATGACCTCTCTGCTCTTGGCTGGAGGTTAAGCGCACACCCACAGTTTTGTCTCTCGGTTGCATTTGGAGATCAATACAAGCACTGAGTTTGTGCAGTGATTCCCTACAAAGACAATCGAGAGATGTTTGTAGAGAAAAAGGCTTGCCTTTACTATTACCACCAATGCACTCGTATGCTAATAAATAAAAAATGTTTTGTACCCTTCATGAAATCTAAATGGGTTTTTAAACTATATAGAAAAATATCATCAGGGAAAAGACCATGTATGCTATGGAGGTCTTGGTAAATTAACTTCTCCAGAGCTGTGTTGTTTTGCTGCAGTTGAGTCATTTATCACACCAGCCTTTCACTGGGAATTAGTATGTGCCCTCGCACCCACAGAGCTCTCTAAATAAACTGCTTTCTCAGGAAGAAGCGAATAATTAGACGATAACCTCAGGCTTCATGAGGGGACTGAAAAGAACCCGTGAAGCAAACCATGCTCTTCAACTCGAAACAAAGGGAACATAGGCCATTAATTTCAATTTCCTTTCAAAGTTAAACTTTAAACACCGTTAAGAGTTCATAGCAGAATCTCAGCACGGAAGTCGGTCCCGAGCTCTACAGGCATGCAGTGTTATGATTAGTTGTTATGGCAGCGTGAAAACTATCCTATAGACTGTCAGTAGGCCCGCTGTTGCTGGCTAATGTATTAGTTTAACACCATGCTGACTGGAAGAGTCACCTGCTGCACCTCTGGTTTTAATCACTATCAGGCCTGTAAAGATACTTCATCACCAGGTTGTCCATTTTCTTTTTCTTTTTCCTCTCTTCTTTCTTGCTCGGTGGTCTCTCTTCTGCAAGACCATCTAGCCCTGCTTCCTCATCAGATCCTGGGGCTCCTCGCCCCAGGCCCTTCTTTATGCTGTTGGAACTCCGATAGGACACAGCAGAACAGGAGCTGGAAGACGAGTGGGATGAGTCTGAGGAGTCCGATTCAGATGACTCTGGCTTGCTTTCCTTCTTCTTTCCTTTCTTGGACCTTTTTTTCCCTTTCTTCTTGGAGCTCTTTTTGCGTTCATCAGCTGACGAGCTCTCTGATTCAGAGTCTTGATTCTTCTTCTTCTTGGCTTTGCGGCTGCTGCTTCTGCTGCGAGAGCTAAAACTGCTGGAGGAGCGGGTATAGTCCAGTGCTGACCCAGAAGCCGAACGTTGAAGTCTAGATGTGCTTCGGTGCAGATCAAGATCATCATCATCATCATCATATTGCAGAGAGCTCTTCACACTGCGTATGCTCTTCCTGTCATCCTCCTCTTCTCCTGCTCCTCCCTTTTCTTCCTCTGAGTCCTCCAGACTGCGGCGCTTGAACTTAATGGGCTTAAAGCTGAGAACTTCATTGATGGCTTTTTCCAAATCGGGGTCCAGGTAGTTGCGGTGGCTGACTGGTTTGGCATCTGTGTCATCGAGTGCTTCACCCCCAGCGGAGCGGCTCTGGGCCGGGCTGGAAAGGCTTCGGCCTAGAGAGCGAGTACTATAGGATGAGATTCCACCTTCACTAAAGGCCACGCTCATAGCATCATCGTTGGCTGCCAGGTTAACACCGAATTCGCTAAGCCGGCTGCTGCGTGCCAACGAGGTCCGGGAGCTGAGGCTGATGCTCCCAGGGCTTTGTCCTCCTGAACGCCGACTTAAGCCTGGACTCACTGCAGACCCGCAGTCGCTTCGGCTATCGTCCATCCATGACGTGTTTCGGCGCACACTGTAGCCACTTACCGTGGACCTAGCATCATTGTCCTGGTCCAGTCCACGGCGCAAGGAAGTTCTACTAGGTGCCACCGAAGACACGACAGACTCCTTGTCGATCTCTGGGCTACTCTTGGTCCACCGCCGTTCCAGACCTTTCCTGGCTCTGCTGGTGGCTTCAGAGTAAGCTTGACAGATGACAGAGCCCCGGTCATCTAGATCATCTCCGGCTTTCTCATTGGACTTGTTCTTAGCCTTGCGGAGTGATGAGCGGTCCGGGGTGTCTGGTTGCTCTTTTAGGGTACTGAAAAGGGAGCTCTCATCCCCAGTGCCTCCAATGGAGTCCTTCAGGTTGGAACGCTTCCTGTAGCTAAGCGAGCTCATCACTGACACCGATCTACTCAGCTCAGCATCTTTATACCCTTCTTTCACATCCTGACCTTCTTTACTTTCCTTCCCTTCTTTTATGTCTTTTACATCAGCATTGGCTGCATTAGAATATTTGAGGCTTTGTTGAAGGAACAGGCGGGATACAGAAGGAGAGAATGATAGAAATCAACAGAATAGTGAGTCAGCTTGAAAATGGAAAAAATGTCTGGAAACTTCACAAGAAATCCTGTAAACATCTAGCCAATGGAGTACCCCATTAAACCAGCCCCACACTGCAATATACCTTCAAGGAAGCAATAATCATGGGAAACAGCCCCATACCTTCACCTCAGCCAAGGACCCCATTATTTTTGGCTTAGGAAGAAGGTGACCCATACTGACCTGGGAGCCTTTAAGTCGCCATCGTCTGATAGGGTCTTGGCGGAGCCCTTATTTTTCGAGAACCAGGACTTCACCCCATCCACGCGGTCCTCCACCTCAGAGTCCACATCGGAGTCCTCTCCGCTGTGAAAAGAATCGCCAGTTTCAATGAGGGGCAGTAATAAGAACAACGGCTCGTCGTTTACTGGCTAAGACAGGTGGGATTGACGAAAGCAATGTAGGAACACTTGGTTCCAGAGAAACACCAATATGCTTCAAACCATGCAAATATTCCCAATGTGTAGATTACTGAGTCAAGTAGCAAGTGTACCCTCAACATCAACTCGTTCACTCTCGGCGGATATGGGATCAAACTTGGAATGGGGGATCGATTGAGAGTCAAACGATAGCAAAGACCGTAATTATAGCGAAATGTTTTAACTGCCAGTACTGCTTTTTGAGCAAACCTCTTCATTGTGGAAGAACGAGGGAGTATTACAATGGCTGAGCTGGACTTTAACTGCATTAACAACTTTCTCTGTTAGATCGACTGCATAATTGAAAACATTAGCATAATAAAGCCCAATTGTGATCGTGATGCATGAAACAGGCGGCAACATAATGCCACAGGGCTTTGAATATTTTTAAATATCTAAAGCAAATGGTCCTATCCATAAATATGAATGTACCTGCATGTTTCCCTCTCGGCTCTTAATCTGGAGAATACGTTAGTATGGGAATCCGTCGAGTAAAACCGGTCCAGCCTCTAAACAGCATGCAAATTACCTCTTGAAGGCACAATTAACTATGTTAATGGTTATGTTAATGCTTTTCTGTTTCCCTGCCTGTCTGTTTCTAATGATTGTTACCAAAGCTGTGCACCTCAGCCCAGTCCATAACTGGCAGAAAGAGCGAGAGAAACCTGTCGGACTAGTCATCCCAATCCGTTCTCTTTTCTGCACCACTGATATTGATTGGCATTAAAAGCCCATTGCCAAAGCTAAGCAGGAAGACTGTACGAGAATTTCACAATATTCTAAATTAGCGATGCAGTGATACCATTTTTTTCCCCCCAGACTGATTACACGTACATGTTGTTCGATACTCGTCGACACCGATACCGAAATGTGTAACCCACTTGGTATTAATCAATCAGAGACTTCACAGAACGTTCTTATTTAGCTCCGTTTCCCCAATTTAGGAAACAGAAGGTGCACATGTGCTCTACTAGGCTCGTTCTTTATAACATTCATTTTAACTGAAGTGCTTTGGTTAGCTACTTTGGATTGAGTAGGGTTGCAGTAGAAAGCGGGTGTTGTACCACAGAAAAAATGCTTCTGTACAGCTGTAAGTAATGTATGCATTTGCTTTCCTTGCATCAGAATCCCTTGTTGTCAGTGACTGATCATCAAAAACAACATACAGGGTGATGAGACTGGTTAGTTTCACCTAGCATTGGATGCTGCCTCGTGTCGCTAGCAATGAACAACTCTGGATGTTCATGATGTTTTATCAGGTGACTTGATTTAGAATTTTCACGGAGCGCAGACTGTGGTTTCCATCACGATTGCGATCGAGAAATACGTCCAGATCACTGTCATTTTGTGCATCCATCCGATTCGTCCTATTTAGTAAGGAAACACTGGCTTTCTTATTATTTATTTATCAGTTTGACGTCTGAAGTTGCAAACTGCTTCAAGTTTCAACCACAACCTCAGTATGGCCAACCAAAGGGCAGCAGCTTGCCTTCGGCTGTTTGAACAGCTTTACCGAATATTAGCATAACAATATCAGGGGTGTCCAATCTTATCTGCAAAGGGCCGGTGTGGGTGCAGGTTTTCATTCCGACCAAGCAGAAGCCACACCGGAGTCTATTGAAAGCCGAGATCAACTTATTAAACAGCTAGAATCAGGTGTGGTTCTTGCTTGATTGGAATGAAAACCTGAACCCACACCGGCCCTTTCCAAATAAAATTGGACAGTATCAGTATAGTATATTAATCTTATATAGTATGTTCTTGAATGTTGCAGGTCTTGTCTACATTACTGTGTGTGTGAAATAATTGTTCAATATACAAGCATATTGCAAAATAGTAACAATTACTAACTGTCGAATTAAAGACATTCAGGCATGAATGAACGCAAAGATTTCAACTCTAATATTAAATCTCTACACTGTGTGTGTATTGCCACTTCCATTTAATTTCATTTAAGCCCTTCTTTACTAGGGACTACCGTTAGAGCTGTATAGCCACCATTTAATGTCTGTTTAATATTACTGAAGTGGGTGGTGATGTTTGGAATGCTACAGTACGTGTAATCTTGCTATAACAAACAGTTTTCCAAAAACATAGTGAGAGTATTACAGGCTAATAATAGTCATTCTTCTTCCACTCAGGAAAGTAGAAGGGTGGAACCCCTGTCATGTACCTTGGGATTCCTGATCTTTTTGGTGACTGAACAAACTATGAGCTCTCTTTTGAGTCCGCTGTATCGTGAAGGACTGAGGTCACTTTCGGCTGGTTCGGTTCTTTTAAAAGGAACGGCCTGATGCTTCCAGATTCTGCAGGGGGAATAATCGTGCTTTTGCCCACCTCCCAACCTCGCAATAACAGAAAGCGAGACGTCAGAGTCGTTCTTTCATATCTCAGATTATACACAGAGGGGAAAATGCTGCTTGACATGTAAACACCTGGCTGTGAGGCTGACTTTATATCCTTATACTCGCTCTAATTTAGCTGTCAGGATTGTTCTTTCCTTTTTCCCGTGGGTGTTTGTATGCATACTGAGCAGTTATAATGCGCCATATTGTGCTGCTCTGTTTGACGGCGTAGACGCTCAAATATTTACCAACAGTAAAGTGAAATAATAGCGCTCCCGTGCGACCGAGCCGAGTTGTTCTCTGGTCAGGAGATCACCGTGTCTGTACACACGGCCAGTTACAGCATAGACAGTGTGACATTTACTCCAGAAACCTGCATCAAGTCTGAATGCACGTATGGACAGATTTGTTTCCTAGTACATGGCTACGCCTCTCCTCACATTTGTTAACAGCACCAGTCCTGTCAGGTAAGAATTGCACCAGTGTCTTGAGACAGCTCCTGTCAATTTTAGCTTATGCATGCACTGACTGTGGTGCAATTCAGCTGCAGTTTGTGGCCTATTTTGGGAATGGTTTAAAAAAAATGATTACTATTGTTTAATATCAGCTGGAACTACTGTCAAAGCTGCTGTAACAGACAATTAATCAACATCTTGTATCTGACTATTCAACAACGCTGTGGTATAAGGTGGGAGAGACCGGGTTTGTGTGTTTATTTATTTATTTTGGTCTGGGGAACTTATCATTTTTGAAAAAAAAAACACAAAGCCATATGGACATGACAATGCCTAATGGAGTACTATTTATTTAATGGCCCTAAATATGCACCCCATGCCTTAGACCACTGGTGTGGAGCTCCTCGGGCTGTGAGCATGGAGCACAAACACACACAGCCATTTCACAGTCTGGACATTAATCAGTTGTGACAACATAGTCCTATTGGTTACATATCTCCGTTCCACCCAATTAGATTTATCACTAAAGCGCCTGTAGAAATTCCCCAAAACGCTCGACATTATTTGTACTGCTCAGTCATCCACAGCCCAACTCCCACACTGCATTATCCTCACCCATGCACTACATTAATCAAACCACACAGCTTAAATACGCATTACAGACTCGTAAAAACATTTCTAGTTAATGATTCACAGTAAGATCTACTCTAGGAAGAGACAATAACGTGGTTGGGGTTTTTTGGGTTTTTTTTTCACGTGCCATGAGAGCAAAGGCTAAGTTCATATTACAAGCTTCTGATGCTTGGATCGGTCTCCACGGATTTGGTAGGTTCCTTCTAGTTTTGCTTGAATTGATTCCCGAGTAAATCCCCAATCCTTTCACAGAACGTCACTGACTGTAGTCAGTGCTCTTGCCAATGTGCCACCGTTGTTGTTTTTTCCCCCACTGATATATGCATGCATGTTAACGTTAAAGGAAAAAAGCCAAATTAATTCTGAACTCGTTCTCGAATCTGATCTGAGTCACACTGACCCTCTTACCCATAAGTTCCCACAGTATTATGTCCCATAACCCTATATTCCTCAGAGAAACAGCATGCTAACCCTGGGTTCCTGGGCCAAAAATCAACATTTTAATTTTAACATTTTTAGGCCTTTAAACAATTTATAATAATGTATTTGTGTAATATTACTTTGAACATGAAGCAGTTCAGTGATTTTACTAAACTTAGAGCACAATTCGTAACCAGAGAAATTACGAAAAATGCTCGCTAAAATCCTTCTACTCATTTAGAAGTACCATACGAGCATCAGCGTGGTCAATGCCTTTGAATAAATTCAAGTAAGTAATAAATAAATAAATGCATTTTAGCGCCAAAACTTTCTGGTGATAATCAGACCAGCAGGTAGTGTTTTCACAAATGCACAGAGATGGTCAGGTTATGACTCCAAACCCCTGCAGTGTCAGTCGCACTGGTTGATGCTAAAGATGAAGACGGATCAGGGTCTAAATCAGGAGAGTTTGGGTCACTGTCAGTTTCGGTTTCAACATCACCTGAACTTTCACTGCGGTCACTATCTAGAATCCTCGCTCTCGCCTGTGTAACTGTGTATGTTTTCTTTCTTTTTTTTCAGTTTTAGATGTACCTGTGTTCACTGTAGGAGTAACTATAGCTGAAACATGATTAGCTTTTCGCTTTGGCATTTTTAGTTCACTTCTACTATTACACCAACATTTGCGCTTGGATCAGCTTCATCGTAATGACAGCGTAATAACGTAATCATGTCGTGACGTCATCAACCTTCCGGGTCAAAAAAGATAATTAAATAAGTAAAGAATCATAGCAGAGTAATGCCGGTATACCAGCCTTACGGGGATAACGTTTACACTGTAAAACCGCTATATACGACCAATCCGGTATTTTCGCAATTGGCATAGACGACCAATCCGGTTTTTCGGCCTTATGAGGTAAGAGGGTTAAGGCAGAAAATCAGAATTTTGTCACTTTGGTAATGTAAACCCAAAAATACCTCTTGCTGCTAGTTAATATTCCAATTTCCATTCAGGTGGAGGCGGCATATCCCGAGCCCTTAAAATAAAGCTTGCCACATTTGTAAGGTAGTATGAGGAAGGCTAACTACTAAGATCCAGAATTTTGGACAAATTTCATTCCTTATGTATAGTCCACCCTAACTGATAACTCTCCTACATGCTAGTTTTATGCTGGAATGTTAAGTTTAATTTTTAGTAATACTGAGATATATATAAATAATACACACACACAAGACGATAATTTGCACATTCCTCATGTCTCACACGGTGCTCCTACAAATCATATTCAGCGGCTAGTTGATGCCTCTTGACATTTTGATTTGTCTAGAAATCGATTTCTCCATTATTGCTAATATTGCAGCTGTGGCATACAGATAAACCGACGGGCAGGAGAATTTGTCGGACACGCCACGAGCTGACTCGCAACTGCAATCAGTTCATCCAGTTATTTTTATCAATGCGCTGACGGTGTTCAGGAATCAAGAGGTTGTTAAATGCAACGAGGCATAAACATGCTGGCTGAATGGACACGAGGCAGACGTGTAGCGCTTGCAGATACATGCACGTGAGTTGCCATCATGAAATCTTGTTTAGTCTCTGTCAACATGCACGATTGTTATACACAAACCCCTCCCTCCCCCATGCTCATGATCCCACATGCAGTAATGTTTGGATGGAGTTGGAGAAAAGACAATGCGTTTCGGGTCCTCACTTTTTGTTCTTCCTTTTCTGATACTTTGTCACCATGTCTTGCAAACTGTCTCACACAGACGGAAAAGGAAAGTTGATTAACAACATGAAAATACGAGAAGAAGATGAGCTGTCGTAATTCTTTGTATGTGGCATAACAAGTGGTAACCGATAGCCCTATAGCTCTCAAAGAACACGTATATTCTGTACATATGAGAGTATATGCTCTTTATTTATTTGTTTTGTCTCTCCATGTCCTAATGTTCATCAGAAATGAAACATATTGTGCATGCTCTTATGCTGTACGCTGTTTACATTAGACACACAAAGACTCGGCATTAAGCTCCTCTATCTTTAACTTGAATAGCAGGCTTCACCGAAGGACGCTAAACAAGTGGAAGGAAAAACAGCAATCAACAAGGACGACATTACACCAGGATGATCTCGCAAAAAGGAAAGGGGGGAAAAACAAACAAATCCTTATATAGAAACGTGGCGAAATGTGATGTCACATCAAGAGTGGGCATTGTTTCACTTTAGAGGTGATTATAAACGTCACGTCAAATGATAAAATGTCTAATATGTTAATGTGAGAACTGTAGCAGGACACAACCTGGCCTTGAGCGCACGTACCTATTGATGAGGTCATCATTGTCGTCGCTCTCCATCTCGTCCTCAATGGCGGCTTGTAGATCGCCGATCCTCTTAAAGGCCAGCTTGAGGTCCGCCTGCAGGCTCTGATTGGCTGCTTCCAGGCTCTCGATGTCCATTTCCTGATGGGACAGGAAGTTCTCTTGTTAGTCGCAGTTTCGATATAGGAGGCAGCTGAAGTATCTTTTCAGGACACTGATCAGTTGTCACTATAAGGGGATGTTTTTGTTTTTCGCACCAACCACCACGCCAGGGTCAAAGATCACCAAGATCACATTTTATCCCTACTCTGATGTTTGATGTGAACATTAACTGAAGATTTCCACTTTGATGTGTAAAGAAATGGGGCCTGGTAAGCATTTCTCACCCGTTAAAGCCAGAAGTTCTATCCAGTTCGACACAGTTTCTGTTTTTGCTTACCAGTTCGTGCTTTTTGCGGCTGGCCTCGGCCTCCTTTTTGGCCAGCTCGGTCATCTCCTCCTTGATGTCGCGGATCTGCCGCTGCATGCGCTTGTTCTGCTCTTTCTCACGGTTCTCGCCAGCCGAGCGCTGGTCCCTCTCCTCGGTCATCTTCTCCATGTTCTCCTTCAGCCGCGTCACCAGGGCCTGCAGATAAGAGGTCGAGAAATACAGAGTGAATAAAGAGGACATGAGGTATTGTGTCTTCCATATAAACCATGGATGGAAGGGTATATGGGTCTGGTGGTATAGGGATAAGAAAATCTAGTAGAGTTATACAGTTTATCTCGATAATGCTGCTGAGCAAAGGTACATGGCCCAAAGGCTATGGCTCAAGTGTGCTCGTGTAAAAGGTGCCCATTTATTTCACTCGGCCGCTTGCTTAATAACAGGTTGCTAGGTCCACCCACACACATTCGCCATCCCTCGCTCTCTCACCTCCAGGCGTTTGATCTGGCTGCGCTCGAACTCCAGTTTGGTCTCCAGCTCGCGAATCTTGGCTTCCTGCCTGCTGACCAGAGACTTCTCCACCATTGACTGCTCCTGGAACTCTAGCTGGCTCTGCACTGACTGGAGCTGTGCGGAGAGGAAAAAAAAGTGTTCCTCATTTCGAGGGTCATCAGCCACAAACATTCACATGCTCCACAAGATTGTGTACAGTTGTGATCTTTTCAGACCTTATCATATCTTAAGGGAAGTGTTTATTTGTTTTCCTGTACTGTAAACTGTAGATTCTGCCATGATTTTTATTTTGTCATTGCATCCAAATTGTGTGTCGTGCGACAAATTAACGTGAAAAAAAGAATCCTCCGTGATGATTTGACGTGGCATTCGTATGGTTTTGGGTCCTCTTAGAGAGACGTGTATCCTGAAAATCGATATAAAGTCACTGACGGATCACCTTTATCCTATGATGAAACATTTCTATCCTGATGGGCGTGTTCTTATCCAGGATGATCCCACCCCCAAGTGCAGGGCATGAGGATTCACCGAATGGTTTGATCAGAAGGTAAATCCTATACTATCACCTTCAAACTTGCCGGATCTCGGCACAATTGAACAGCTATGGGAGATTTAGGGAGCGACTTCTTATGACTTCACTCTGTTGGTTTTTCCTTCAGTCTCTCAGGCGATAGAACTGGCACTAATTGAGCATTGGCAACAGCACCGAGCTGTGTATGCTTAATCCTCTGCCTCTCGCTTTTCTCTGAAGTTTTTCGTCGTATAAAAATGCACAAGGAGTCGAAGAGTCCGAGTCGAGCATCGCCTGAACACGTTTTTTAGACTGAGGTGATTAGTACCGTCATTGACTTTTAACATCCGTTGAGCATCTACACCACAAGCGCTTTTGTAATGCGATTCCAATCATCACACTGAGAGCGGTAATCACAAACGACACTATTTCTCGCATCGTACAGTGAAAGCTCTGCTTTGGGTGTCGTCTGCTCTGTACAGAAAACATGTTCATTCTTGTTTGCATCAGCAACGTGCTAGATAGATTTTACGTACGGCAGGTCATGCGCCAAGATATCGCTGATATAATGTTCGAGTAATATTTGTATTTCAGAATTTTCGCTCAGATTTGTAAATCTGCGTTCTTCAGAAAGCATGCGTTCTTTAATTAGGAGGAGGTTTGTCGAGCTCCCAGTTTGTTGTCCAGAGAGCAGTTAATCACTGAACCAGATTTAGATAAAGATCTGACGAGGATCTAAGCTCTTTAGGGCTATCGGAACACATCTGCTGCACCGAGACCCAGAGCATGGCTTTGTGTGTGATGGTGGATCACTGCTGTGATTCGAGTGATTCAGCCATGTTGCAGTACCTTATCTTGAATCTCCTGCTTCTCCTTTGCGGCCTCCTCCAGCTGAGCCTGCAGGTCACTGATCTGAGCCAAGTCCCTCATCGACTACAATCAAAAACACACGGCGTCATTTCATTTTATCCTGCAAAAAAAAAAAAAAATAGTATCCTAAGGAGATCTAACGTAAGGAACCTGGGCCACAGCTGCCTTCTGCTTTTTCATCAGCTCGTTCATGTCCTCCTGGTCCTCCTCCAGACGCGACTGCAGGTCGTTCTTTTCTCGCTGCAGTCTGCTGATCTGTTCCTCCAGCTGAGATACACACGGAGGAAAAGAGATGTCAATCTGCTCGAGTACAATACCTTTTAAGGTGATTTGTACAGCTGGAATTTAAATAGAATGTCTTTCTTGGTTTGTCCCTCAACAGGAACCCTTAGCTACTTCATCTCATCAACAAAACACTAAAAATGACAGTTAGTTTCAACCCCCCCCCAAATACACCGGCGCACAATTCAAATTAGATAGACGGTCCCAAAAGACCAAACGGAAGGAGCCATAATTAAGTACACTAATTAGCAGCTGTAAGCAGACCAGTACATCCTCCCGCAGGAGCACGACTGTCGTTTAAGTGCCATTATTACAGACACAAAATTCCCGTAATATCAAAATTAACGTCATAATAATGGACGTGTGTGTGTATAATATATATATATATATATATATATATATATATATATATATATATATATATAACACGTGATGTACCTTTTTAAAATGATTATACCACAGCTTTGTTGAATTCTCAAGTCTGATTGGTCAGACAGCGTTGATTAATCTTCTATGCCACTGTGTAAGTGAGAACATTTGCATGGATGTTCCGAATCGTAGGCATATTGCTGTTGCGTAAGAGGAATATATACATTTCCGGATATGGTCTTCTAGGAAGATAATCTATTAATCAACGCTGTTGATTAGTTTCCGATAAGAGCACGGCCCTGAGTGTATTGTTACTTATTTAAGGGACATATCGGATTAAGGACTACTGGTCGACGTAGCGCCTACGCATCAAAGATGGTAACTGTGTGTAGTTAATGGCTCTGGTCATGTTACCACTTACACCTCTTGCGATGAATTGTTCATTTGAAATGAGGACGAGCTAAAATTGTCTCTATAGTTAGTATAGTATTTTATAGTATAGGATTAATTGGGCGTTTTTAGAACAGCGACGCCTGCTTCTGTGGTGTTCTGATTGCGCAATGGAAATCAATATACACCATATATAGCGAGCGCGGTGTGTATGCTCTAACCTTCTTTCCTCTTTTTCCCCCTGTGGCATAACTGTGTTTTAAATGTGCTCTTGCTGACTCCCCCTTAGGGTGTCTTCTCATTGCGAGGTTAAAGGTTGCTCCAATGCTTAACTGGCTTAAGGATGTTTGTTCCTTGACGTTTTGGATGCCTAAGCTAACAGCATTTGTCCAGCTTGGTTCTCTATTAATAATAATTTTTAAAAAAGACAGGATAACATGTCTTTCTGCAAAAAATAGCAGTAATCTTCATCGTGTAAAAGATAAAATCTAACATGCCTGTAAACCACTACCACTCTCTTAATGACCATGTTTCTACCATTTTGCAGTAAAAAAAAAAAAAAAAAACATGGCAGGACTGAACACAGTAATTACACAGTAATTGCACCTTGCTGACTCAGATTACATGCTTTTATTTCGGACGTCTTCCGCGTAACTGCTCGCAAGAACACACAATAACGCAGCACGTCGGAACACACAGGCCATGCCCAGTATGAGAACAATAATTGAAACCTTTAAAGTACACAACACTTGGATGAAGAAGCGGTTGCATCTTATGAGCAGAAATATAACTCACCGACATCTTGGCCTTGGAGATGTCCTCCATCTGGAGGTGCAGGTCCTCGATCTCCAGCTCCATGGACTTGCGAGCTTTCACAGCTGCAGCACAGGTGAACTCTGACTCTTCCAGCTGCCAGCACACACACACACACACACACACACGCACATGAACACACCTGGGTCTACCCTTCAATCGTACGTCCGCTGCACCCTGACCGCTCTCAGATCCGCACCAATCAAAAGTAGTAAAGTGGAATGTGAGACCTGGTTCTTGAGCTGTGAGATCTCTCTCTTGCTCGGTGCGTTGCTCTTCAGGTGATCGAGCATGAGCTGAGCATCAACCAGCAAGGCCTTGGTGCGCTTCAGATCTTTCTTCAGACGCTTCTCCAGTTCCACATCCCTGTGGCTCACCTGGGGAGGCAAACCGTCGAATTAATTATGTTGTGGTTAGTTGCCTGGATGCAATATGTTCTTGTTGGAGTGGTGCTGCATGAGACCTTAATGTGGGTTTATTAGGGTCATGATTGGCTTGGATAACACTTGTGTTATGGGTTATACCTGGTCCTGAGCGTTCAGCAGTTTGCTCTCCAGCTCTCTCCGCTCTCTCACAACCTTCTGCTTATCATCATACTCCTCCTCCAACTGCATTTCCATCTGTTTCAACTGTCTCACACACACACACACACACACACAGCTCAACAGGAGACTTCCACAATAGATTTTATACGTTCAAACAGCCACGTGGATGACACAGCATCAAAAGCCTGCATCAAAGCATGAGGTTAGAGTGCTGAGAGTGTGATTCTTGTCTTACCTTCTTACTACATGACTGTCTGATCTCCTCTACCTCTTCATCTTTGCTCTCAAGCTCCTTTGAATGCATTTGCCGCTGCCTCTCCATCTCCATCTCCAGACGCAGCTTAGCCTGACCCCACAGACACACATTTTTACTGTTCGACACTATGCTTTCTGGCAGAATTTTTAATCAGGCAGTTTCTGGACCGCCTCAAAGTGGTCCTTATACATGCTTTCCTACCTGCTCCAGCATCTGGATGGTTCCAGCCTGTTCATCCAGCTCCTCTTCCTGATCTTTGACCTTTGCCTCAAGGTCACGTAGCTGCTTTTTCAGCTTGGCCAGCGATGCCTCATCCTTTGACTCCTGAGAGGAGATATCCTGTAACTCGGCCTCCAGCTGCTCCAGCTTTACCTTCTGCCCACACAGCTCCAGCTCCTTGTCCTACACACACACACACACACACACACACATCTCCATCTTATCTTGTAGTTTTGTTCTGTTTTCATTTTGCACTGAAATTTCACATTCTTTCTTTATTTTTAACACCCTTTAAATATTGGCACCCTTGACCCCAATCGGAGCTATATGATGGTAGATACAGCTAGATCAAGTCTGTGGGGGGAGTGAGACACACACACACACACACACACACACACACACACACACAGAGTACCTGCAGCTGCTGTCTAATTGTAAACACTTCTCCAGTCAGCATATCTTTTTCTCTGCCCAGTTTCTCCCGCTGGGCCCGCTCTCTCTGTACTTCATCCTGAGTCTGGTTCTGCTCCATATCAAACCTGCAACAGGAGCCACATGTGAAACACCATCCTGATCCTAGGTCTGTGAAATCCTCATCATTAGTTGGTGTGTATCCTGTAAAGAGATGCAGATCATCTCCGCAGAGGCCATGACTCCAGCTAACAGCTTCTGAGATACCACCAAAATATACTGTGATGCCCTTCTTACGATAATCCATCCAGGAACTCTTCAGCATACCAACAGTAGCCATGCTCTCTCTCTTCTCCTGCAGGATCACTCAGCCTTCATTTTCATGTTAATGCTCATTATCTGCGCTCACCATTTGAAATTGGACATTGATCGTGAGCATGGTGCTCTGTTCTAGTGTCCGGTGAGTGTCGAGATGCTAGAGTTTCTCTGGACAGTGACCTTTGCCTCCACCTTTCCACCTCCCAAAGAGGTCCTGCGTGACTCGTACACGACTATTACAAAAGGTGCAAACATTCACTGATGCTCATGAAGGCAACACGGCACTTTAAGAGCCAGGGGGATGTAAACTTTTGAACAGGATCATCGGTGTAAATAATTTTTTAGTCTTCTTTATCTTACATAGCTTCTGAAAGGTCGTACTAAATGGAAAAAAATAAGATCGTTAAACAAAATTCTAAAAGTTTACACCCCCCCCTCTGGCGCTTAACGTGTTAGTCATGTTGCCTTCTTGAGCATCAGTGAACGTTTGCACCTTGTGTAATAGCCATGTACGAGTCCCTCAGTCGTCCTCAGTGTGAAAAGATGGATCTCAACATCATATAATCAATGTTGAAAAAGCAAAGAATGTGCAGGACCTGGAGGGATGTTCTGAAGAACAGTGGGCGGTTTAACTGCTCAGGACAAACAATGGACTCGTGAAGAACTCTCAAAATATAAACACATCACCGCGTTGATCATCCAGGTAAACGTTTAGGCACAACTGTACCTCTATTCTAATTCAGAATGAATGCACACACCAGAATTTGCAGTACTTTTAACCAAATAACTGAATCCTTCAGGTTTGATTTATCCTCCTGGTCATTGGAAGTCTTGATGAAACACGAAAAAAGTGATCTTGGTCACCATGGTTATCATACTGTGAATTTTGCATATCTAGACTCTCGTGTGTGTATCTCTCTAATTCATTCATTTAAAATGAGAGCCTGAACCCAACATGTACTCACTTCCTCTGCTTCTTCTCCAGCTCGTGGTTGCGGCTCTGCTGGTTCTCCAGGTGCAGTTTGGTGTCCTGGAGCTCGGCCACTAATCTCTGGCATTTCTTCTTCGCCTGCTGTAGAGAGCGCTGAGTCTCCTCCTGATCAGCCTGCAGGTCGGCGAACTGCACCGCAAGAGAGAAGATGGAGGCAGGAGAGGAAAAGGAGCAGAATTTGAAGGGAAATTTTTTCTTAATTGTGCATCTTGTACATCGTTACTGTTCAGACTGCTTACAAACACGCCTGTATTTTAAATAAAAACACTAATGAAAATATTCCAAGCTATAAATTTGCATCTTTGAACATTATACATTATTTTAAAAATGTCAGAAAATCTTGAAGCTAAATTGATAGAGTACATTATTTAGGTCTTAAAATAGTAATAATAATAATAATAATATAAAATATAATATATATATATATATATATATATATATATATATATATATATATATATATATTATTTAAAAAAAATGTAAATACATTTTGTTATCTGGTTTGTATTATTACAAGTATTTTGTGAGTAAATAAAATGGTGACTAATAAACCAATCCAACTAACGAACCAACAAATGCCTGTGATTGGTTAATACTGGGGTTGGTTGTAAAATAAATCCCACAGTAACATACCTTTCTCTCCAAATGCCTCTTGTTCTGCTGCTCTGCCTCAAACTTGTCTTCAAACTCCTGCTGTAATTTCTTCTTGGTGAAGTCTATTTCTCGGACAGCTCGGTCGTACTTCAGCTTCCACTCGCCGCCTCATACACACGAGCAAATCAAGGATAAGTCACAGATTGAGTCATTCTGCACTTTATTTCACATAATGTCGTTAAACTGTACATAGTAATCATTATTTTTTTTTACAACGCATCGTAGTTATGTGAAAACTACAAGGCTGGTTACAGAGGTATTTCTTTCTTACTTTGAATTTACTAGAAAATGTTGCACTTGCGAGGAAAAAGGCGATGCATAAAGTATTTTAATTAGTGGATGGAAATGAATTACCAGGTTACCATTCAGCCCTGAATGCTAAAAAAAAAAAGTTTGCTGTCCAGAAATATTTCATTTTACCAGTTTCATCGTCGTCGTCCATCTCTCCGTTAAGCTCGGTCGCTCTGAAGAGCCGCGCCTCCATCACCTCCACCTCCATACTTCCCATTTGTTTTTTCATTTCCTCAAACTTTGTCTGGATTCAGAGCAAAAACATGCACACGATCTTCACGTCTGAGTAAATCTAAACAGAATCCTTGTTTAGTTCGAACTCGACTGTAACGGCAGTGCGGTTGCTGAAGTTTATACTTGTTACTAAAAGTTTAAACAAAAATGTTTTTCCGTCCTTTTCTCAGTTCAAGGAAATGTATATATTTTTTGTGTTGGTTTTACCTCAGTGATCAATGGAGAATAGTAAAGCTAGTAAGCACCAGGCCACCATGCAGCTCTGAGAACTGTATATTGCGCAATCATTACCTGCTGGTCCTTCATGTCCTTCTCCAGACGCAGCCTTTCTGCCGTCTCCGTCTCTAACAGCTGGGACGCCGACTCGCTGGTGTTCCTCTCATCCGAGAGCTCCGTCGACAGCTCTGTGATCTAGAATCAATAACACACTCCCGTTCACTATCCAATTATCTCGGTCAGTCGCAGTGAAATGAGCAGAACTGCTAAAAGTTAAGGAAGGACCATAAGAGGTGTTCACAATACTACTCAAAAACCCTCTCATTTCGTTAACAACTCAGACAGTGTGTTCAGTTTCTTATATCCCCCCACCCCCCCACTTCTTCTTACTTTGGTCTCCAGCCGATCTGTGTTCAGCCTGAGCTCGTTCCTCTCCTTCTCCACCTTCTCAAGCTTCGCTTTCAGTTGCTGGATCTCCTCCTGCAAGCAAACAGTCACACCAGTGTTAATCAAGTAAAAAAATAAAATAAATATATATACAAAAAACGACCACAGATGATGAGTTTCCTTTGTGCTGGAAGTGGAAAAATAAAGATCTGCAGCTAAGCTTGATTGATCGAAACCATCTCAGTTAACCCTCCTCTCATTTTCACACTCGATATTAGCACAAACAATAAAGGTAGTCCTGTTTAATCACCTATATTCAGACTCTGAGGATGCGGCTCGCCTCGTCAACGTTTTAGACGAGCGTGCCGCTGGGGAAAAGGCCCACTAATGTAAACTTCGCCTCATGCCTAGGGTTTCGAGTGCAGATCTGATTCAGAATGTCAGGGGAGTGGGAATCAAAGAGCTGTCTCCTTCACTCGGTCTGATCGGAGACAAAAGCCGTTAGACCGTATCGAGTGCTGAGGGATTCGCATCACGTGTGCGGGGGTGGCTCGACATCTTTATAGCCATCAATAGAGCTGAAAGCTCAGTTTATACCTGATGGGTAGCTTAAAAAAAAAAAAGAAGAAAAAAAAAGTAGCTTTCGATCTGTGCACCCAGGCCCGGAGACAAGACTGATGCTAATACAGACTGACGAGTAAAAAAAAAAAAGGTTGCTAGGTAGACAGACAGGAAGGTGGACAGACTTACATCTTTTCCTCGGATCTGGTCCTCGCTGAGCTGGACCTCGATGAGAGGACGCACATTGGTGAAGAGCTTCCACCAGGGCCAGTGCTTCACACCCCGGTTCTTCTGGATGTTCTTCTGGATGCAACGGATCGCTAGGTCCTGGACCTGTTCAGCAAAACATCAGACAGAGAAAGAGAAACCGAGTTTGTGGGTGGCTCTGCAGTCCATGGGCTGACTGAGATCTTTTTTGGTATTGCAGAGGAGGAGATCTTCACTCGCTGCATAACTTGGACAACTACACTGTTTTTACGCAGCATTACAGAGCCACAGAATACCAAATTACGTACGATACGATCAAATACGTTGCGTAAATGAGTGATCATGTCCTATGAGAGATTCTACACATGCACAACTGTACGGAGACTTATGGAAAATGATGCTGACCGACCAATACAATATAATCCCACGATTCTATACAGAGTTGAACTTAAGGACGTTTGTGGGGTTTGTCCCATCCCCCGCACTAGCTAGCACTACATCGTTTCATTTCTCTGCTGGATAGCGCTGAAAGCGCTATCCACCCTCTTCCGCACGACCTCACAATTGTTTCGTCACTCTGATTCACAGGTGAGAAAGTATTGCCACCCCTCCCGCACGAAGAACATGACTATGAAAATCTGTGAAATCAAGGATTAGACATTTTTTCCGTCGACAGGATGAACGTTTCACTGGCGTGCCGCTCGAAAGCTCTGTGTGTTGTATCCAGTCAAATTTAAAGTCCTGAATGAAGTGAACTGTTCATCAGGCGTGTCTAATAACAGCATTTTCTCTTTTCGCATAACTATTTGTACATTGAACACTTACACGGCGAATAACATAGTCACATTGGTTACCATTATAAAAAATAAAAACAGTCCTTTTTTAATCATGGACACAATAGATCAGATCAGACACGACATCTGATAAAATAAGCACATGGTTCTGGCAATTAATGCTCTTTAAACCTTTCTTGTCCCCCCCCCGAGTGGCATCCTTTCTGACAAAAGACTATAAAAACCTTCACGGCAACCAGGCAGCAATATAATAGACATAATAAGTACGCGTGTGATGTCTGTGTGCGTGTTTGTTTGTGTGCGTTTTATTTTATCAGCACTGTAACAACTGGCAGACAAAATCCATCAGCTTTTCAACACGCGCGCACACACAAAGGCTGGGAGCTCTTTTGATTAATTAAATCAAGCATCCTGGCAGACAGCTAAGGATTCTGTGGTATTTACATGCGGTTTGTGCGTCTGTAGCGGCAACCAGCTTTGTGAAAACCCAATTAAAGCAACACGCTGCTAAGCATCAAGTGGTTTTTGCCCTGAAGGCCACCTGTTTGGCCAATTATAATTTGTCATGGTATGAAATGCATGGTATGAAACACACACACACACACACAAACACACACTTGGACAGTGAGGCTAGATGACCAGGGTAGGATTTCTAACAAGCTTGGTGTTGTGAAGTCTCGCAAATAATAAACAAAGCCAGAAGCAGCCTAAGCAGATTGGAGGACAGGGACATGGCATCACTGTGATCAAAGGAATCTGCGCTGAAGTGGGGAGAAAAAAAAAAGCTCAAATCATACAAAAGGTGACTTCCTTCAAGAATATTGTGTGAAGATGTTCTCCCCAAACCTCAGATCAATTTGCGTCACGCCAAGGACAAACAGGTCGTAAACCTCCTACCCTTTATTAGGCAGAACTTTGTTTAAAAAACAAAAACAAAAGGAAATCCGCTGCTTCTCCTCAGAATAGATCCGTCACAACACTTTGAAGCCAATCTATCAGCAAGATGTTCTTCCATAAATCCAACACTTACCGTACTCAGACATTATCGCTTAGTGGCGTTTGAAAGATTGGCTCACGAATCCATCCGTGCTTAATTGAAGATGGAGGACGTCGGAGCAGCAGACAATCAAATTGCGTGGACGGAATGGCAACAGTGGAGCCGTTTCATAAATGCCATGATCCCTTCGAGTGTCTTTCCTCTGCAGAAGCACTCTCTCGGCTCTGCTTCATGCCGACACGCAAGACGAGAGACGCGCGCGATCGTAATCGATAAACGCCATCGCTTACGTCCTGAATTTAAAGAACGGACATTTGTAGATAAAGTTTGCAGACTTTCCGGATGCGGATTCCTCTGGAGTCATTTTGGCATTTTGGATCGTTTTAAGTACAGCTTTACAAAGATTTCCTTAGTGTACTTAATGCTCGTAATTTACTCCATAAAGTACCTTTTATTTGTGCACAACCATTACGGTGATGTTAATTGCCACAGTAGAAAGTTCAACGTTATATCAGCACCGAGTTAACGCTAGAAAAATGCTTCAGATGGTATTTCCGTAACTGCTCATGTAGAACATCTACACGCACTCGCTCACAAATAGACATATTAGAATTAGGCCAGTGCTGAAAAGAAAGAAATGTACTATATTAATCAGCTCAACTGCCAGAATCAACATTGTAAATGCATGCAAATGAATAGAATCGGACCTCTTTGAGTCCATAAGATGTCTTCATCTTGGAAGTTTGGAAAGCATTAATGAGCTAATAATACTCTAAGAACCCAATACTCAGCTCCAACTAATGCATTTAATATGTACAGTTCATGATTCCTTCAGAATAGCTCTAATATATATATATATATATATATATATATATATATATATATATATATATATATATATATATATATATTATAGTATATATATTATATATATATATATATATATATATATATATATATATATATATATATATATATATATATATATATATATATATATATATTATAATATATATCACTGTAGTCTTAATTGACTTATAAACAATGTGCCATCGTCTCTTATTACAGCACACCAAGTGGAACTGAAGACAGAAGCATCCATCACCATAATGGAAGTGGCTCCACTACACATCCTTATTCCAGCCTTTTCAAATTTGTAAACCCCCCCCAGGCCGTGCCTACCTTTATGAAGAATGGCCTTGTTCTCTCTCTGAATCTCTATTCCAGCTCTGTGTACATTATTCACAAGCTACTTACACATTACTGCAAAGGGTGAAAGGACACAAAACACATAATAGGAAAATCAATGGCGGGAAAATTACTTACCAAAGAAGGATAAAAAAAAAAAACGAACATACAAAGAAGAGAATTCTGGGCATGCTCGCTGGCTGCACCGAACGCGCTGAAACTGATAACGCGGTGTTGTGTAACTGGCGCTACACTGTGGTGCCGGATTTCAGACCTTGATACGCTTTTCAACTGTAGCAGAACTTTAATGAAATCTGCCGATTTTATAGGATGAAATTTCAGGCGCATCACTGGGCTATTTAAAAAAATAATAATAATATTAAATAAATTCCACAATGACTATTGCGTGTAACTTGTTATTTTCTGTAAAAATAAAACTAATTAAATAAAAAAAGTACCAAACGCGCATACACGTTTATCAATTCGTCTGATGCTTTAGTCCAACGGCTTTCTGGCATTTCTGGAATATATACTGATGCCTTCCACACATATAATTAATCCTTAAACTCTAGGCATAGTCAAGAATTACAGTAAATTCTTCAGTTTCATTACTACACATGGTTATGGTTTGAAATAATCATGGCATGATAACTCGGTCTTAAAAAGATCAGCTCGTACATCACTGCTGATTATTATATTCATTATGAACGGTCATGACCGGCCAGGTGGAAGTACAGAAACATGCACAGGAACTCTGCCAGGATTTGCACGTAAGCAGCGAATGATAAATGACGCCCAGGTGGCATTTGTAAACCTGTAGGTCAATAACAGAAGGTCTCTGTTGGCAGGTTGGGAAAAAAATCAGACCTGGATTGAAGTGTATGTGCCAGACTGTACATTCACAACTAATCCAGATGGATGTTGGACACACCGGGCAAAGAGAGCTGGTAAAGGGGATGAATTAGATAACTGTTTATAGAAAAGTGCTCAAGCTCCCAGCTTTGCTCTGCTGAAATATCAACGATATAACGAAAGCCTGAGGAGAGTAACATTGAGTACTGGTATCAAATGAGGCTCCATAGCAGCTTAAAGAGTTCTTTAGTTTGTTTCAAAATATATAAAAGGTCATACGTAGAACCTAATAACTAAAGTTTTAGTATTTCTTTGAGGAATGAAAGAATACCTCTTTAGATAGCTAGGCTACCGTCCGTGTTTTATTCCTCTTCTCCGACAACATTCCCAGCAATGATCATTATTTTAGATACTGAAAGAACACGGCATACATTTGTATCCATTTATTTATTTAATATTCTAGAACGGTGGTCACCAGCCCTGATCCTTGTAGATCTAGCTTCCTGGAGGCTTTAGCTCCAGCCATAATCGTGCCCACCTGAATATCTAATCGTTTTCTCGAGAAGTTCCTGATCAACTAAAACAGGTGTGGTGTGAGATGAAACCTGCAGGAAGGTACTGTAGAGGGTTCATGACCACTGTTCTAGAATGTCTGTGAAACTATTAGTTCACATTATAGCTGCTATATTAGAGAAAATAATATATTAGACAACCGTCCCCATCTCAAGAATGAGTGCATTAATATAGACCAATCAGAATCTAGAATTCGACAGCACTAATCAGTTAAACGATGTTCGTAAGCTTTTGTTTATTAATATGGCTGAAAAAATAATAATTACAAAAAAAAAACCTGTTCTTGATGGTGGATTAAGACTTTTGGACTCTACGGTGTATAAAATCACTGTACGAGTGTGTGTCTTCCATCATGCTCTCATTGTCTGCTGTGTTTACCTTCCTCTTCTTGAAGGCCTGGCGAGACAGATAACCCCGGCAGGTAGCCTGGAACAACGTGATGTTGCGTTTGGTCTGCTCATCTCTCTGCTCCTCTAATTTAGCCAAAGTTCCCGCTCTGAAAAACACCTAATACACACACACAAACACACCGAGTGCATCACTACACCATAAACTCTACAATTTACCACCTGAAATGCACTTTAACTGAAAATGATGCAATCCTACCGCAACACTGACTTTTCATATTCTGTATTTTCATATTCTATTGTACTTAACAGTGTTTAATATTATTTTAGGGCTCCGGTTGAGTAACTGTACTGTCTGTATATGCTGTGTGTTTAATGGAAATCTCCACCTGACTAAGCAAAAAAAAAACAACAAAAAAAAAACCCACTTCACTGTACTGTACACTGACCCAGACATACAGTACTGTTCAAAAGTGTCGGATCAGCGGTCAGATTTGATTCAACTCTCATATTTTATTCATTAAAACTTACCACAGTGCAGATTTACATACATCTAAAGCTTTTATATAACCGTCGACCTTTACCCTTCAGGCATTGCTCGTTTTCTAAATGTCCGTTTAGTATTTTGAGTACGTTGGAAGATTCGTCCAAAGAAATTCAAATGAAATTATTGCTCGTAATTAAAATTCCCCATCCAAGTGATTTGTCCTCAAAAAACTACGACTTTATTCAAATGTAAATTTATGTACAATGACGGAGGCTGAAAGTGGTTTGAATAGTAAGGTCTTCCGTTGACTCCACTGGTAAATAAGAAGTAGTCATGACTAGCACTCTAAACCGAGTCACGTAGTAAGATTTTTGTTTCTGAAAAATATATCAACCTTCTTTTAAATATTAAACTAAGGATGGGGGGGCCTTACAAGTCCACATAATCACACTGGGCACTCAAATGCCGTACATGGACATTAAAAAAAATTAAGTAAAATAGCATGTGTCAAACTGGTTCGTCACCATCGTTTACAGATGCCCATCAATCCGAAATGTCATCCGCAACAGCACGACGCATGCATACGCAAACCTCTCCATGCACTTTAAAGTGATTTTTAAACATAGTGTTTCATAAGCACAGTGTTCAGAGTGAGTCACCTAACCGTAACAGGCTGCTGAAAAAACTTCCTTTTAACATTTTTTGACACACACTAAAACATTTTTTTTCATTAAAAAGTCATCTCTGAGAACACATGGGTTGTTCTTACTAACCAACAAGAAAAGTTTTAGTCGGAAGAAAAGACAGGAATGTGATAAACCACTGCACAAATTCACTGTGTGGGTGTGGCCTAATATTCTAATAAGTGTGCTCGATTGACGAGCAGAACTAAATACTAAATAAATGTTGTATTAAAAAAAGTTACACAATTATAACAACAGGTTACGCCCGCAAGATTCTCTTTCGCTCGCTTGTTAGTGAAATCAAATTCGCTCAGAGGTTTAGGAGTTTTTCAGGGAAGTGTGATTCTGCTAGAAGGCGCTGTGTGAACGTTAATGAAAATCTCTTAATCTAGACCTGCAAGTGGTCCGGTTTTCCCTCTGCACCTGCCAAACAATTAACCATCCGTTCCAAAGTCAATGAATCTGCAATTGTCTGGAAGCGGAGGAGGCTGAGCTTGTTTAGGCACTGCCATGCGTCTCCGTTCTCTCTGCCTCTCCTTTCAGGTTGATGGGATTAGGTCTCTGCTAGGAGACTCCGGTTTAATTTGTGATTAGCGGGGGAGTTTGCTGGGGCGAGATGCGCTGAATAACCCTGTAACCCGGCCGATGATGAGCCAAACAATGACTTTGACACGAAAAGACGATGCTCCTGTTGTGCTAATGTATGTAGCGCTGATTGAGTCGCAAGATTAGGGGCTGTTTTCTGGCGCCGGTTTTAGCCCGCACTGTTGTCTACGTGCCATTCTGTCTGTTGCTTCTAGCAACAAAGAAATAAAAGTCTACAAGTATGACGTGGAGTAGAGAGAGTACTCACCCTGCTCAAGCCCATGTGATAGCTGCTCTTCTCCAGGTCCAGACTCTCCAGCAGCTCCTCGACGGCCTGCAAAAACACATGGACATTTGATTTTATTCGACCGTTTTCACTTACAAGTCAAATAGAAGGCAATCCCGTGAGGATTAAGGGTCTTGGCTCGCGTTCCGAAAATCATTCTAGAGGCTTCCTGTTGAATTATGATATTCCGCCGAAGACCGATCACGGTTTTAAGTGTTGCTGCATCCATGAATAAACAGATAAACAAGACTAAAACTAACCAGAGTTGAGCTACTTTACAGTCCCCAAGTGTCCTACTAATGCTCAGCTTCACTGTCATCTCTCTCTCTCTCTCTCTTTTCTCTCACTCTCTCAGAGCAAGTCTTGAAAACCCGATCTGAAAGGCCCCATCTAGATTACAGTGGACGAGGGGGTGGCAGCCCGCAGCACTAAAGCACCATTGTTCCAGTCTGTTTCCACAGAAACCCATCAGTGAGATGCTGGCACAGGGGAAATCTGCTTCTCGCACTTTTTCGCCCGCTCTCTCCCGCTAAGGCTGGCTTTTGTGCGCTCCTCCTTCTTCCCACCGTTTCATTTCGGCAAGGCTTCATCCACAGGGAATTCAAACACAATTGACCTTCCTTTCTCTCGCAATTCTCGTCAGGATGAGAGAGAGAGAGAGAGAGAGAAAGAGAAAAAAAGGAGAAAAAAAAGTCTTCACGCTTATTTTCTGCCACGCAAATTCAACAGAGTCGTGCAGCTGGGGAGATTTCAAATAAACCTATAGTTTTGCAAGCACGGTCCCGTCGTTCGGTTCAAGATGGCAGCCACATTTTTCAAACTTGATAATTGCTATACGATTTTTAGGCCATTTTCCAAGCCCTAAGCCCCAGAGCAATTAATATATTTCTCCTGTCTGCACCCTGTATTGATTCCAGCAGGAAACACAGCTGGGAAAGCTTGATTAAGCCGTCACAATGGGCACGATTAACTGAGCTTTATTTCTCGCTTTACGGTGGCACAAAAGCGAGAGATGAGCGCCAGGCTTTGTCTCGTTACCCTCCCGAAAGCCCGGAGCACTTTATCCCTCTCTCCACTCACCCTTTTCTCATCCTTTACGATGTAGTTACGGCCAAGCTTTTTGGTCAGGTGTGGAGCCAGAACGTCGAAGCGATGCCGGAACTCTGAGAACACCATGTGGTCTGGATAACCTGTGATGAAAAACCCCCCAAAAAAGAGGATGTTTCATTTAGTGTAGAAACACAAATATAGAGATGTAAACTGGAGTGTGATTTGAAGTGTGGCTCCTGCTTTTCTCCACACCTTGTCTGTAGATGCGGAGAGCGTCCAGCAGTTTCGAGCCCCGGACCTGAGCTCTCAGTAAGGACACGTCCAGCTGCATGAGGCCTGGATCACAGCTCTCACCCTGGAGCTCGGCAGAGCTGGAGGGCTGTAAAGCATCTGTCTTGGGCAGCAGGCAGTGCACAAAGTGAACCCTTGACCTCCTGACTGTGTCCAGCAGTGCATCCTGTAAGAAATCATAAATCATGAGTGAGTAACATATACACACACACACACTAGTCCGGGACCTTGACCGTAACCCGCTTATATTTCATCAATATTTTACCCGGATGATAGTCCATTATTCTGGAATACATTCTTTTTAGGGATCAGTATGCGTCGAATTTTCTCTTTCAAATCGAATTACCGTACTGCATTCATAAATTATTATTCAGATCTTGTTGGCATTTTTGTTTTGTCTTCAACTGGCAAAAAAATAAACGGATACTTTTATCAAATTTAATACCTGCCCTTCAGTTCTACTAAAATTTGCAAAAGACTTTTCATGCCCTCGTACAAAGGTCTCACCACTTGGAGCTTGATCTGGATGCAGAGGGATTTCTTCTTCACGCCAGCCATGCCGGTAGTGAAGGTCTTCCTCATGCTGGTGGCACGGCGCAGAGCGAGCCGAGAGCCGCCCTCCAGCCCGGCGATGGAGCCTGACAGCACCGTCGCGCTGCTCGAGCGGCCCATAAACAAGGCACTGATGTTCTTCCTGTTAAACAGTGAGTGAGAAACTCGTTCATTTAGCACTTAATAACATTGCTGCTGCCTTCACTTAGCAGTGATGATGATGCCTTGGCCATACAGAGCTGGACGTTCGTGGAATAACCTCACGAGGGCCGTTTTAAAATTTTTAATCATGTGAAAGCTTTTATGGTACTGTGATGGTTTTATTATATTGTTTTTCTATTGCACTGATTATTAACCACGTCATTTCTTCATTCAGGTGTGTTTCAGAATGAACAGCATAAAAATGTCCAGAAGGCTCCTTTACTGTAATAAAGAAAGTGATATTCCACAGCGTATCAGATTTAACAGCCCAGAACACAATTTATGGTCGTTATGTGTGTGTGTGTGTGTGTGTGGCCTGACTCGTCTTACTTTTGCGAACTCTGTAGGAGGTTCACTGCATTCTGGGAGGCGGGGTTTTGCTTGGCCTGGTTCAGCCAACCACGGGCGTCGTACTCCACCCAGTCTGTGCCATGGCTGTGGGCGAGCAGGAAGTGATGCGGCCGCTCGCTTTTCAGCAGCAGCGTGTGGCCTGTAGTAAAACCAGGCATTTATAAGCACCATTGGTATTGAGTGTAAATGTTGTGTGTGTGTGTGTGTGTGTGTGTGCGCGCGTGACCTTTGCTCTCTCCTTCTGCAGGGCCGTAGTAGCTAAAGAATCTCCCCAGTAGTGTGTCCTCTGATCCCGATGGGTGCAGCACCTCCTCTTCAATCAGCCAGAACAGCCCCCTTGCTTCATCTGTCCTTGATGGCGTCCGCACCTGTCTCACACACACACACAGAGGAGATACATGATTTACTCAAATATGACAGGCAGCAGGCAGAGCCACACCTACTTCTGTACGTCTGTGTACAGAAGTACACAGTCAGACATGGATAAAGGCCACGCCTCCTTTAGTGAGAATGGTAGGCACAGAGGCCACACACTCCTTCATTGAGACTTGACAGGTTGGAACTGAAAAAGGAGTTCAGAAAGAAACACAGTGCCAAAGGAAATATTTTAACTGAAAAACAACGTCGACGTTGAGATTTTTCCTTGATGTTTCAAGACTAAATCGGAGTTTGCACAGCAAGAAACCTCCTTCCTGCCAGCATGTAATAATCGCCAGGAAAGACTCAGCAAGACCCCAGCGCGTTATTGACTTATACACACTGACACACTCCACTAGATAAACTCTACCCACCTTCACACGCTTGCACTTCAATGCTCCTGCCCGCCCTTCCTGTACACTACAGCACTCCAAACTCGTCTCAATAATCACAATGGGACCAGCGTTTATAAATTCCTGATAGCAGAAAGCCGAATTCAGTTTACCACCGTTGAACATTAAATTTCATGCTTTATTGTTCTGTGCCCGCCATTAAACAACAACGACGCTGTCCAAGCAATTATCATGCTTTCGAGTGCTTTAAAAAGGCATCGATGGGCTGAGACGTTCGCCGCGGCGTTCTTATTCGGTCTGAAAGGCTTATTCTGTCTACGAGCACGCCACTTGCACAATTATTGGAAAAATAGCCACTGCAATTCTTCCTGTTTTGTCCCTTTGTCTCACTTAACTCGAGTTTAATAGACACTGGAATAGCAAATGCTGATACGCGAGACGAAGCGATTAGCCTTCATCGATTCTCAATTCAAGCACTACACTTTTAACCAACCACAGCGTCCCGGCTGAAAAAGATCAGCTTAGACAACAGGAATTCTGTGATGGTCCAAATTGGTTAGCACTGGGCTGGTGATGGTAGTCTACTAGCACGGTCAAGCCGAGGTGGTGAAGACGGCTTTATGGAACAGTTGTACGATGCGTTTAAATCTTGTTTAAGCCATGTAGGACCGGACCTATAACAACGTGGCTAGAGAAAACTCAGGTGTGATCTTACCAAGGGCTGACTGGATGCATGGTCTACAGCAGCGACGGACAGCGACGGACTCGGCTCCATGTCGTCTAACGCGAGCTCAATGTTTTCCTGAATGAACGCAAAAGGCTTGATTAGTATCCTAAATAATGACCTTAAAATAACAACAAAAAATATGCAGTTTGTTTGGGGTCTAGATGGAAACATCCGAATAAACCAGACATAACACACAGGAAACAGATTACTAATCAAATTTCTGTCGTCTTTCGAAGACTGCTCAGCATTGCAGTAACCTTTCAACCTCTTCGCATGCAAATAAATGCCTCTGTTCTCTTCATTTCCTGTCAATCTTATTCTCAGCTGTGCTTCTGAACCTATCTTTTATCCATTACATGTTTCTACAGCGACTTACATTTATCTCATTTATACGGCTGAGCAGTTGAGGGTTAAGGGCCCAGCAGTGGCAGCTTGGCAGTGCTGGGATTTGAACTCATGACCTTCTGATCAGTAGTCCGACATCTTAACCAATCATCTAAACCTTTGGTGCGTGGCCCCTTTAAACACTGCTTGCAGCTTTAATTCTATTAATAATTATGTAAATGGAAGGTCCTCAAAAGGATAATAAGAGAACCGTGTGTGTGTGTGTGTGTGTGTGTGTGTACACCTCCTTGTAGCGATCCAGCTCTTGCACAAATGTGCGCTCATGGAATAGTGCCTGCAGTCGCTCTTGCGCGTAGTTGTGACAGAGCTCCTCGAAGGTAGCACCTCTCTCGCTCTTGGCCTGCCGAGGATTCTGGGAGCCTGGAGTGTCCACGATCAGCACGGAACACAACGAGTGCTTCTGTGTGGACTTCAGAGCTCTAAGAGGGACGAAGCGAAACACAGAACAAGAAGTAAATGTGTTAAATGTAGTGTGTTATATGTGTTAGCACTGGTGATGTAATGTCTAGACTCTAGCCTTGAATTCGCCATGAAAAGGCGGGGGACAGAGGAGATCGGCGGCGTCGACTCACCTGTTGATGAGGGAGATCAGGAGAGTGAAGATCTCGGAGTATAAACTGGAAGCCATGGCCTCCAAACATTCCATTGCTGTGGCCTTCGAACCTACACCGAAGCACATGTACGATACGCAGTCAAAAGTTTACACACAGCGGAATAACACAAATGGAACTATGGGAATTATGTTGTGATATAAAAATAAAATTCTAAATAATTCTCTGCGTTTTCTCGACCGATTTCTTGAGGAATTTCCCTGAGATGCTTTTTAAATCGTATTAAAGGAGTTCACACTGACGCCGGACTCTCATCGCCGCTTTTCGGAAATATTTCGCTCCGAGTCGTCCGTTTGAACAAAATTTTTTTTGTAAATAAAAGGCTCGTTTTCTAATGAAAGACACGAATACGTCGGCACGATTATATTTTTTGTCCACGACACCAATTTCACACGTTTAATCACACGCCTTCAGATCGAAAGTTTTTTTTTAAGACCGCGAGAGACGTTTCAGGCGGGCATCCACAAACTTTTGACCGGTGGCATACACACCATCTCATTTCCAGACAGTTCGACTGTGTGAACGTAAAAAAACAAGCCTGATTAATCTCAAGTTCCTCAAGGACAGATATGGATGAGTAGGACCATGAGCACAATAAAGCAAAGTCACAGAGGAGAAAGCGCTTTCATCGTTATGATGTGTTCGGCGCCGGCGTTAAATCAGAACACGCGCGACGATAAAGATAGAGCGACCCGAGCTTGTCGAGAGAAAAATCAGACCGCAGGCGCCCACACGCATTCCTCCTGGTACCCGCTAAGCATTTCTGACATCAGATAAATCTCGCACCTGCAACGAAAACGCACCAGCGCATCGAGACACGCCCTCGGGAGATGTGCGAACGAGTCTGAGAAAGGCGTGGGCCTGGGCGACAATCCCAGCTCATGTGATAGGAGAGAAATAAACACACTGGCACTTATAACAAAACTGCAAGAGCGCGCACCACACGGCTCCCTGTTTAAACAAACGCCGCATATGCTGCAGCATGCAGAGGACGTACGCTCGGGTCTTAAAGAGGATTAGTCGCCATCTGCGCATGTTCAGGTGTGATAACCTGCATGGAGGATTGATGTAAAGAACACAAAATGCTGGCTCATGGACACAATGTTCACTAAAACCGAACAAAATGCTGCGTTTAAGTACAATTTCCTCTACAAACTGGAGGACAGCTGTTCTCACAGAACAGCTTTCCTGCTGAATCCGTCATTTTAACCATTAAAAAAAAAATTAAAATGTTAAATATGCTTTTAATACCAACAAATCTCCTAAAAGGATCTGTAAATATGCATGACATGCCACTACTGCCTCCCATTATCCTGGTTAAACTCGTCGTTCTTTGATATATAAAAGCTGTATTCATTGGCGAGTTGCTGTGGTATAAAAGGAATGGAATTGGAGATGGAATTACACGACAGACTGTGCCGTTAGTGTGTCACGGAGTGTATTATTCCGCTTATACAGCAGCGATTTGCCGATCTATTACGACGTTTAATTTATTCATTAATTATTAACAGTTTATAGATTGATGTAATGCTGTGGAAGTGCTCACGCACATTATAGCTGTGATAAACTCTCGTTCCCTCACAAGCCTTCCCTCTCTCTCTCACACACACACACACGCCAAAAAGAGAAAATAGAAAGTGTCAACAATTTATAAGAATTACTTTGCTAAACATGTTTTTAAATCCGTTTATTACAAATCTAATTCATTTGAGCATCCGGCATACAAATCCCTGTGCATGCGCTGTTACTATAGAGACAGTCGGCACGTTTACATGGACAACAATAATCCACTATTAACCCGATTAAGACAATACTCTGATTAAGAAACTACCATGTAAACAGCGATTTTTAATGAACTTAATCTGATTAAGGTCACACTCGAAGTAAATACAAATGGAATTAAGACGTGTAGAGTATTCTGGTTTTAGTCGCATTATGGACGAGTATTACAGACATGTAAACACCTTAATCACTTTATGAACATCGTGTGAGAGTTCTCAGCGCATTTTGCGACAGGACACGATCACACACGGCAGTTCTCAACATTTTAGGCAAACAAGAGAGCACGGCCGCGTCCCAAACCGCATACTTACCTACTATAGGCCTGTAGTAGGAGAAATACATGTATCTCAGCTACTATATAGATGGTAAGTACGCGGTTTGGGAGGCAGCCCACGGCTTCAAGCAGTCGTCTATTAGCACGTTCAGCATGACAAATAATTAACCGCACTTGAAGCGTTTGTAAAAAAACAAAAACACCCAAAACTGTATACGGTACCATAAGCGAAGACGAACTGTATGTCGATACGTGAACGTCTGGAGGGTGCGTTGTCCTAATGACGTGTGCTGTTAATCGAACTATGTTCTATAACATGTACAACGGGAACATGAAAGGAATATTCTAAAAGCCACTCATGTAAACACCTTAATCAGAATACTGTCTTATTCAGAATAAGGTCAATAATTAGATTACTGCTGTCCGTGTAAACGTAGTCAATGACGTATTCGAATGAGTCCATAAATATAAACGAATGGTTCACATTCTGACCAATCAGATTTGAACAATCAACTGCGCTGTGCTGCAAAACAAAATCATCAACCGTATATACACGACGTTTTGCATCAGGTCGTATGAAGCCACCCCGGCGTTGATTGTTTTCCTATAACAGCACTCCAAGACAAAACAGCTTAAGATCATCTGACTACATTTAAAGCTTTGCACTTTCTTTATTAATTACTAGGCTTCTAAAATTCAGTCAGCTTCAAGATACTTGCCCCCACGCCACGCCACCCCACCCCCTCCCCTGGTTGCTGGAGCGGACTGTAGAATGAAGTGGGAAGCTGCAGTGTTATTACTTTATTTTATATATGACGAGATGCTGCTGGAGATCATTATTGAGAACAATCAAAGAGATTCGAATTATTATAGAATTCTTTATTATAATTGTAGGCCTAATTGACCGGCTACTTGTATTAATCTTTTTTTTTTTTCTACATTGGAACGTCATTTGGTTTTGTGGGAGAATATTCAGGAATGAATAAATATTTATTACCAAATCTTTGTTTTATTTGGTAATAAATATCTCACTGTGCTGTGGTTGGTAGAAGTTTGTTTACATTAAAGAAGTGACTGATATGGGAAGTAAAGAAACGTTTGAGTAGTAAAAAAAAAAAAGTAGTATGAGATGTAAAAGAAAAAAAAAACAAAGAAGAAGAAGAAGAAATGAGATTTTCCTCTTTTCTTAGATATTACAAACGCAAGTCCCTCCGCCGAGTTCTTTTTCTTTCACTGAATTAGCGAGTGGATGGATGTGGATGTGGTTGTGGTTGTGCTTGCCTGAGCTATCTCCGAAGTCCTCGGCCCCCTGGCGGATGCTGGAGGTTCGTGGCAGCGTTCCCTTGGCCTGGGGTTTGAAGATGGACGAAGAGAGCTCTTCCAGAGTGCAGCCCAGGAGATATGCCGCTTTCTGAGCCCATTCGTGTCTGGCAAACTGCTTGCGGCCAGCTGAGGAGCACCGAGAGGGAGTTATTAACGGATAAATAAAGCGTGTCGTGCAGGTTTCATTGTACACTTACTGCATTTTCCGTTTACGTTTATTCATTTAGGAGAAGCTTTTATGCAAAGTGGCAGAATATGATCAGAGCGAGAACGAGGAACAAGAGAGGAACGGGAGTCCGAACCGGTCCTGCTTATAGAGGATGATCAGTAAAGCTGTCTCTCGCTGTAATCATAATAAAACTCAAACCAGTGAGTTAACTTCCCAGCCTAGCTTACGATCTACAGGGTGTCTAAGTAAAAAAAAAAAGTCAGGAACCAATATGAGTGAAATGACATGCACTTCATATTGAATGATTGTTTACATGTTCATCCTTGCTCTCTACGCATCTTCTCAGCCTCTGTATCAGGGAGGAGCGCTTTAACATTCTCAAAAGCGTCTCTTCAATTTCTCCAAATTGACTTTAATCTTTCAGACGGAAGATCAAACAGTTTGGATAGCAGGGAGGTTTCTCCCCCCCTCCCTCCCCGCAGTGTTTTCTGTTATTCTTATAATCCAGCACACAGATTGTTAACAGAACTATGGAGTAACATCAAACGGAGCAGATAGGCGCTTTATCAGCAGCACAAACCCGCTGCTTTGCCTCGCTGAGAGAGGATGAAAGTGTGAGGAACATGGAAGCTCAACACTATTAAAATGCTAATAAACTGTCTGCTATCAGTGATTTAAAAAATAAAATAAAATAAAATAAACACACACAGAACAACATTCCAGTGAATATGCAAGAGGGTGCGTTTACCTTCGTCTGACTCTGGGTTACGATGTAGGTACAGCGCCGGCATGCAACATCAGTATGTGAGTGAAAACAGAAGGGTTAACAGGACAAACAACACACTGCAATTCTACTGGAGAAACAAATCTCCAAGATGTTAAGGTTCTTATTAGCATGCAGTCTCTCTCTCTCTCTCACACACACACACACACACACATGCATGTAGAAGTTTAGGAAAGGATACAGGCCTTCTTCTAAACGCATGAGACCCATTAGCGGGCTCATTACCAGGATCTCAGCAGAGCGCTGAGTGATGAGTCGCTCGCTTAATGTCATTATTACCATTATCGCCCACACGCATTAACCCGTGTCACACTGCATGAGAGAACACCAGAGCCACAAGGCTTGAGGCATAGCCAAGTACCTCTCGAATGACTCTACTGCCACAGTGTGGCTATGTATGAGAATGCGATGGGATGTAAATTCAAGACACTTTATTATGTGCGTAATAACAACAGGTTAGGTAAAGAGGTCCTAAAAGAATCTACGTTGTTTAAAACATTTTTTTTAAACAAATTGGTGACACTTTCTATAAAGCCAATATACACACTATTATAATGCCTTATAATGCAAAACCAAGTACTATATTTAATTGATGCATGTTGTGACATGAGCAGACTGAACGATATGACATCGCAGTACATTAAACACTTCTCTGATAATATTGCAATTCAATCCTAAAAAATACAAAACAAGGGTTCTTCAAGGGTGATCTCTGGATCGTTAAGATTTCCTAAAATACAGTTGGTATTTTTGGCTTGTGATGGCTAATATGTTCACACATCACTAATCTGGACTCTGTAGAAAGTGTTACTGACTTTAAAATATGAAATAAAATAAATAAATAAAAAATAAAAAAGAAGAAGAAGCAGCTTATGACAAAATTTGAAGTGAGAGAGAACTCTGGAAAGCGATGACAGACAGAAGAGTGATGGAGACGTTCATTACCGCTTTCGTCTATGACTGAGACTGCACAGGGGGGCGACATTAGACAAAATGAGCGTCAAACGATCTACTGAGAATAAACACATCCGGAGCCATTAGTGCTCAGTCAATAATCATTACTGCACAATGGAAAGGTTGGGGAGAAATTAGTCGATTTCAATCATCTATCGTGTTCATGACAGTGTAACAACCCTTTCAAAGTACTTGCGACTCAATAACATACAGCATTTCAACATACAATTGCTGTGAAAAAGTATTTGCCCCATTCCTGACTACTTCTGTTTTCATACTAAATAGTTTTAGATCATAAACAAAAGGTTTATAACCCCAGTAAACACACAATACATCTTTTATTTACTATTTATTTTTTATTGAAGTAAAAAACGTGGTCCAACGCCCATCACCCATATTACAAACTAACTGCCCCCCCTTAAACTTAAAAATCTGGTTGTGCCACCTTTAGCAGCAATATCTGCAACTAAACGCTTCCGGTAACTGGAGATCAGTCTTTCACTTACTTCTAGGACTCGGATTTACTTTGGATCGTTGTCTTGCTGCATAATCCAGTTGTGCTTGAGTTTCAAATTACGGACTGAAGACCGGACATTCTCCCTTAGGATTTTCTGGTAGAGAGCAGAATTTGTGTTTCCTTCAATTACTGCAAGTTGCCCTGGACATGAAACAGTAAAGCATCCCCCACACCATCACACTACCTCCACCATGCTTGACCGTAGGTATGATGTTCTTTTTGTGGACTTGGTGTTTGGTTTACGCCAGATCTAACTGTCTTCCAAACAGTTCCAAAGAACATTCTCCCAAAAGGTTTGAGGATCAAAAAACCTTCAATATTAATTTTTTTCGCCCCTTTTTTTTTTTAAAAGTTTGATGTTGTTTAAAACACACCACAAAAAACAAAAAAACCTTTGTTTTTTTTTTTTTCCTTAATTAGTTTTTTTTTTTTTTTGAAAAAAAATTAAAACCCCCCTTTCGGAAAAATAATTTTTTTTTAAATTTTTTTTTTTTTTTTTTTCCAATAGTTTTGTTACCCTTCCCAGACTGATGTATTTCAACCACCTTCTTCCTCATCATTTCATTCAACTTTGGCATAGTGTGTTACTGAGTAAGACCTTTTAACCAACTACATGCTGCTGAGAAAATTCTATTTAAGTGTTGATGTGATTGAAAAGGGTTTGGTAGCATCTAGTCCAGTTGAACCCCATTATGAATGCAGTTTCATAGATTTGAGGAATTAGTATCTACGGGGTAAATACAGTTTCACACAGGCCCATTTGGTATCGGATAACTTTTTTTGCTTCAATAAATAAATCATTTAATAAATATCATTTAAAAACTGTATTTTGTGTTCACTCGGGCTGCCTTTGTTTTAACTTATATTTTGTTTTTATTTCTGAAACTATTTAATACGAGATCTACACAAAAGAAATCAGAAGGCAAATACTTTTTCACAGCACTGCATTATCCGCTTATTTATGCTTTCCATATAGGTGAAATCGTCTTAATTTATTGTCGAAAAAAATCCAGCCGATACCTTTGGTGGCTCCTGCGGCTCCTAGATGGTAGATGGTGCCCAACAGCAGCCAGAAGGTTCTCTGCTCTTCTGCAGAAATGCTCAACACCTTCATTGCAGCCTGGAGTTTAGCGAACTGCTGGGCGGACTTTTGTTTCTCTTCAGGCTGTAGAGGGGGAAAAAATATCAAATAAATCCAGACAACATGTCGGAGTGTGTAAAGGGTATGATGATTTATTTGTATTTTTTTTTCACATGAAGTAGAGGTGGTGCTTGCCTTGGAGTGAGGCACGATCCCAAAGGCACTGTTCTCTGCAAAGTGGTTGAAGTGCAGCTCGGTTCTGCAGACACACAAAAAAAAAAACAAAAAAAAAAAAAAAAAAAAAAAAAAAAAAAAAATCACAAAAAAAAAAAAAAAAAAAAAAGTAAAAAAAAAAAAAAAAAAAAAAAAAAAAGGTTTTAGAAAATGGTCTTTTTAGCTCCCGGGTGTTAAACACGCACGGATTGCTTTTTTGTTTTTTTTTTGGATTGTTAAAAATACTATACGCTTGCAAAAATTTTCTTAAATGGTTTTAGCTTATTTTTTTCCAAAATTCAAAAAAAAAACAAGCTTCTACTGGGAAATTAAAAAAAAAAATTTTAGGTCACACAAAAGCCTAAGAAGCTTCTACTGGGAAACATTTCTAAAGGGAAACCACATATTAAGGTAAAAAAAACCTAAAAGAACTTCTAACTCGAGATCCTGGCTAGATTGAAGGTTTCTTGTGAACGTTGTAACTTCATGAAGGGGTTCTACTCTGAACCTTTTTTTTAAAAAAAATAGAAATCCTTTTGTAACCCAAAAAATTCCTTCAAGTGAGATCATGGAGATTTGTATTATTCATATAATATATGAAAACAAGCATCACAATTTGAAAGAGGAGATGGCAACTCCATGATCTCGAAGCAAAATGGGTCTAAATAGCAAAAAAAAAAATGGTTTGACCATGCTTGTAACCCCTCTGTTGTAAGATTCTACAAATACCCTTTTTTGGGAGAAAAAAAAAAAAAAACCACCCCCACAAAAAAAAAATTCTTCCCCCAACAAAAAACACACCACCCGAATTGCTTGCCCTCCTTCTACAAAAATTAACCTAACCGCCCCCCCCCCCCCCCCCCCAGAAGACGTTGAATGTGGATTCAGTGTCCGGGAACCGTGTCACTCTCGACTTCTCCAGCAACATGGTCTACAGGATGAGAAGACATGCGTGAGATATCGTCTCTCGTAATCGGTCGTGCCGAATGACGTTCTGATTCGCACCTGGATTGAAGCGGAAGCCACCTGACCGGCCTGGTCAAAGTCCAGAGAGACAATGTAGGAGAAGCGGCTGCCTCCCCTCCCCAAAACAAAAAAACACCCCCCAAAAAAAAAAAAAAGCGTTGTTGGGGAATTTTTTAAAAAAAAAAAAAAAAAAAGCTATTGGTATACACTGCATGCAAATTCAAGTGTAATTCCCAAAAAAGCTGGTTCAACGATTCGTATACAAATATCCATAAGAGGTAGATCCTGTCCACCTTAGTCAACCAAGTGTAAAAATGTGTCGTTGCTCCTGCAGGAAGTGTAACCAATGCCAGCTGATTTGCCGTCCCTCACCTGAGTACACCTTGCTGTTGCTGCCTGCGATGGTCACCAGGTATTGTACCAGGTGTTGGCAGTTGGTGGTTTTTCCACTGCCGCTTTTACCCAGCAGTACAACTGACTGGTCCTGGCGTGTTGTCAGAAGTTTCCGGTACGCAGCCTGAGCCATGCCGTAAATATGGGGGGCTGTGTCTTCTCTGCGGCAGCCTTTAAACATGTGCATCACCTGAGAACAGATACAAAATCTTTATATTTCTTTTTGTTAGTAGTGCATCTCTCTTCGCACCTCATGTGGAGACTCTCACCTTCTCCGAGTACATGGACGGCGCACTGACAGGGTTGACGACCACTATGTTTGGCCCGGCATACGTGTGGATGAGGTTTCCTCCGTAGCGCTGTCGCAGTGAGTGCATGATGCTGGACTCGTTCAGGTAGAGCAGCGAAGACAGATCCTCCACACGGTCAGACGACGGAGGGGTTGGGTTGGGGGGCGAAAAAAAAAAAACCCCCCCCCCCCCCCCCCCCAAAAAAAACAAAAAAAAAAAAAAAAAAAAAAAAAAAAAAAAAAAAAATATATTAAATAAATAAAAAAAAAAATTTTTTTTTTTTTTTTTTTTTTTGTAAAAAAGGAAAAGGGGCGGGGTTGATTCAGGACAAGCTGAGAGACACACTCAGAGGTGTATACATGTGGATGTGGTGGATATTTGTGAAAGACTGGGATTAAGACCACCTTTTCAACATCATCCTCGTCCACGTCCAGAATCGTCCCATCGTGTTCCAGTCGGATCTTCACCTTTCCCTCCGGAACACTTCCGTCCTCTGACTTCAGCCGGGTCGCTGCAGAAACACACGCAGAAACAGGCCTGTTGCGAGTGGCTCTGCAGCTCGGAGTATATTTACACGCGTCTCCTTTTTGGCTTTGTATTTAGAAATGAATTTTTTATGAAACAGGCCACATTTACAAGCTGGCACAGCGAACAGCTGGGGTAAGAATGCTTGGGTGTTACGTTTATAAAGAGTCTGAAATTTCACGTAATTTAAGCGTCTTGATTTCCATCTGTCAAATGAGGCTTTTGATGTGATATATATATTATTCCACTTGAAAGCTATGCAGAACTGACGTGTTGTTTTCTGGTCAGAGACATTTCCACGGTTTTTCATAACAGATCGACAAACAATTTTATCTACATCACAAAAAAAAACCCATAAAAACCCTTTCCCTAGTATGGAAGCCTGGCTATTCAGTCCGTACCGGATTTCTCAGAGTTTCTCGCAGTGATGTTTGTTGGTAACCGGGACCTTTTAGCTGTAAACACGTTCGAGGCACGTGAACTGAAGAGGGCTTTGGCGGAATACATGTTGCGATGATGTCACATGATGCGTTTTGGCCCAAATCTCCATCTCGGCACGTGCGAATTATATCGCACCTATACGTTTCAGACACGGTGCTGACACTGGAGACTCCTTCCACAAATAAAATAAACATCTCACAGAAAGCGCAACTGTATCCACAATTATGTCCGTGTGTTAAATAAAAGGCTATTTTTAAAAATATGTTTAGTTATGACCTTCGATTATACACAGCATCGGGCATTGTTATAGCTGCGGTTATAGAGACACTTCACGACCAATCGGATTCAATTATCCAATAGCTCTGCGGTATAATTCTGAAAAAACTGCTTGATCGGGAGATCAATAAGCGCAGAAGAAGCCAGTAACAGACTTGAATGAACAAGTCAATAAAGCTATACGTTATATCAACGAGCTCGATATTCAACACGCAGAAGGTCTGCTTACCTAAAGAAAAGCCGTCTTTGTGAACCAGCCATACTTTCTCTGTGCCAAACCAGGCTCGTTCTGCAGCGATCTGCTCCTCGGTCTTCACCTGCAGGAGACAAGATGAGTCGGAGAGGAATAAGGAAACGGTGCGCTTACACACAAAACCTTTTACTTACCATTGCCGCGACTCACTACTACACCGTAATACGGTGCTGTATGAAGGGGGCCAAACACTAGTCGCGTCCCCTGAACTTCTACATAGCAGGAAGGACGAAGGGCGGCATAATCATTCAAAACACACACACACACTAAAATAGCGGATACATGTCTGAAAAAGTGTGAAGTGAAACCTGCAGCCGAGTGCAGCAGTTTCACACTCAGTGGTTGTTCCTCTTTTGCTTGTCTTAAATACTTCGATATGACGGTCTGGATCTGGGTAACAAACACTTGTTGTTCGGATGTAGGTTCAACACCACATGCAAATGCATGCTAAGGAAAAGCATCCTATTTAACTTGCCAAACTCAAGCTAGTGTGTTAAATTGGGCACTTTAACTACTGCAAGCAGCTAGAGTGCGACAACGTACAATCTCCAGGAAACAAGCAGAAATACAGAGAGGATCTGGCTTCAGAGCAACAACCAAACACTCCTCTTAGTATTCCACAAAGGAAACGGGTGTATGTGCTACATGCAACACTCGGTACTAACTAAAACACAGCTAAAACACAGCATAGCTACGGTCAGACCTTGGGCAGTAAAGAAGCGGCGTGGGCCACTTGTAGGACAGTCACGGGGTCCTCCTGCACATTCACATGGGGCAAGATAGGGTTTATGAGCAAGGTCAAATGTCATTTTCAGGAAACACCACACACGTAGCAAGTCGAACGCCTCGGATACAAACAAGAAGCTGCTTTTGGTTAAAATAGCAATTTGAGCAAGGCAAAAGCATGTAGAATTACAGCAATCTTTAGACAACAGGTCCTCATCACAGTTTCTCGGTCAAAAGGAAACTGAAGCTAAAAAGCATCTATAGCAAATGGAAAAATACTGAGAAGTGATCTTCAATGTGGGGGAAATAGGACACAAGCCTGAGGGAGGAAAAAGACAATGAATAAGCAAAATGGAAAATTGCAAAATGGGACGGTGGAAATAAAGCGTCCAGAACGTAACACTCCATTCCTTGGGTTTTATTTATAAAACCATTTTCACTGCCAAATATGTACAGAAGCCCTTATGAGGAAGGTGGAAAAAGGAAAGAACTTCTCGGATTCTTATGATGTTTTTCGCTGTTAAACATTTGGTGTCTCCAGAGTTCTTCTTTAAAATCAGCTCATGATGAAAACGCCCGTTTATTAGGCTCAAATCTAAGCAATCATTGAACAACAAAAAAAAGAGAGGATCTGATTGAATGTATGTTGAGTTTAGCACTGCAATAACTAATTGATAAAATCGATAATAATCGATTGAGTAGTTGGTCTGCATGTGGTATGTTTACTCACTACATTACTTCTGTTCCAAAAACACGCTTCGGAGAGTAAATACTAAAGTTGGGTCCCGAATGACGTACTGTACACTTACACTATGCACTATATACTCTACTGTCTAGTGCTGTGATTCCGCGGACCCCTAGTGGACAGTGGTGTAATTGCAAGGGGTCCGGAGGAAAGTTTGAAATATGTTAAATAAATATTAGATACTTTTTTGTTAAATGTATCAAAATATATTCAAATGAGATGTTTTAAAATGAACCAATTTGGTTATTCGCTAGCATTTACTTTAGCTGAGATGAGGATCATTCGTTGATGGATTTATTTTAAATTTATTTATAAATGAAATTATCATTTGCAAAAAAAAACCTGTGAGTGGTAGACAAGTTCAAGTGTCACACTGATGGATAAAATAAACAAAAGATAATTCAGAGAGTCAAATTAAATGTCACACCAACAATAAAATGTAATTCAACCTGGTATTTGAACCAATCCCTTGGAAAGGATAGGTTCTACCAATGCGGCCCTAGTTGAGATAAATTGTCATAATGTCCTGTTGGAATTGAAGTTCGGCTTCCCACTGGACTCATTCCTATTAACGACCTGACATCACAAATTTAAGGAAGTTTATTTAGCTTTAGTTTTTCCAGAACGAATCCACACTCTCTGGTAAACAAATTTGGATAATTTTCCAGTCATTACATTACACAAGGCAGTAATGAGTACGTAAAAAAGGAAATCTGTCTCAAGAAAAATTCTCCACTTTCCACTTCAGGGCTTCAGATATCAATGGCCTCTTTTTTTTTTTTGGATAGACAACCCATTCTTGCCTAATATTTGGTCTGAAAATCATCACACAGAGCCCTAACAATGCAAATGCTGCTTCATTCTAGGTGGTGCTGTGTCCATCATCATCTTTTCATTACAAAATGAAAGCCTGCTAAACGAGTCCCAGACCACTAATCTATTGCCGGATAATTTTAGCATATGATTTGAGCATATGATCAAGTTGAACCCCTCTGGTATCTAAACGGACATTGAGTTCTGGGATGCAAAGATGGTGATGTGTGTGTGTGTGTGTGTGTGTGTGTGTGCGTGTGTGTGTGGTGGAGACAGACCACCTGTCACGCTGGAAGCAAAGCTGAGAGACACACAGCCAAGCTGAGGAGAGAAAGAAAACAGGGTAGATAGACAGAAAGAGACTGTTACGGGTTTGTCCACAGTGAGGACCTTCTCCAGACGCTTATGATTCTCCTCAGTGGGGACCAGCAGAGATTTCTGAAGCTAAAACCAATCAGGAAAGGAACCAAGAGAGGAAAGAGAAGAGAGAGGACAGATATATACGCTACTATGCGAGTATTTACAGTACAAAACACTGACTGATATTTCACTGAGTGATCCAATTGCGTTTTCAAACAAGAAGAACTTTCATTTTCAGACATATTTTGCACTTTATATCTAAATGCCAGACGTACTTTCTTCCATAAATAGCTACCATGTGCTCACTACGTACATCACACACACACACACACACACACACACACACAGGGCAGCACTACGACACACCTGTTGGCCGACAGCAGTGGCCCCAGAGATGGGCTTCCCAGCTGGTGCAGGAGACCGAGATGCTCCTTTTACCTTCAGGATGATACACAACATGATACACACCCAAATGTGCATGAGGAAGAGTGAATAAAATGAGTGTATATACCAACAGAAACACATACACACACACACACACTTGTTTACCAGTTAAATAAACACATGCAACATGCACAAAGCGTGGCACTGCACCGAATCTCAAAACTTACTTCACAGCACAAGCAACATCAATATACAATCTTTTATCAACATTATATACCAATGTACTTTAATCTGCAAAGTTAATGCATCATAAGCACCGAAAATACCTTTGAAATCCAATACCACATCCGTTTACTTTTACAAGAGCCACAAGTGCATACAATTACTATACAACATTCCCAACACACATTAAACTACAAACTTAGAAAATAAAGGTTTCTCCCATTTTAATTTTTTTTTAAATTTGGGGGGCAGGGGGGGGGGGGGTATTAATTATCCAGAAGCAAGATCTTGTGTTGTAGGGTTCAACAAAGAGTTTCCCAAAAATCTAATCCAAGAACTTTGTGTACACTCTTAGAAAATGAGTGCTGCTCTCTATAAAAGGTAAACACACGCACTACATATAATCTTTAAGGGTTCCTTCAAAGGAGACCAACCTGGGGGTTCTACAGTGTTAGAAAAGAGAGTTCTATTGGTCACCTTGGTCCTGTTTGGATCAATTCCAAAATGTAAATCGGTTCATACGTGAACAATGAATGCATAATGCCGGCAACTAGTGGTGGAAGCATAATAAGAAAATCCACAACACCACAGAATAATCTAATTGTCAAGTTAATCAAGTTAATAATTGACACGATACAATGAATTGCTTGTTGGGTTCGAATCCCTGCCACCGATTTCATAACAGAGTAGCTCCAAAATAGTTCAGAAATAACTCTGGGCTCAGCAAAATCAACAACATACTTTTTAATCTCATAATTGGTTTCAAATCCATGCCATGGGGTTAATGACACATCAGTCAGGTGAGCTGTGTTAGTGCTTCACACTGTCACATGACCTTTGTACCTCAGGTTTCCGGACTGCAGCAGGTCGCTGAACAGGTATGAAACCTGCAGGGGGTGCCAGAGGATCCACTTTGGCCCTGGGGATAAACCCTGACACGGGGGCAAAAGGGTCTCGCTTCAGGGCAGGCACAAACCCAACAGGTGGTGCTAGGGGGTCTGGCTTAGGAGGTGGGCTGAAGCCAGAAGGTGGGGCAAGCAGGTTGGGTTTAGAGGCTGGGATCAAACCAGGAGGTGGAGCTAATGGGTCTGGTTTAGCTTTAGGGACAGACTCAGTAGATGAGTTGACAGGATCTGGTTTAGGGGCAGAACCACAGGCCACAGTAGGAGTGGTGTCGGATTTAGTCACAATACAAGGAGAAGAGGATGTGTTAACAGGGGCTTCTTGTTTTGTCTCATCCGCTGGTTTTGGACTTCCGTCACTCTCTTTAGCCTCCTTTCCAGCTCTTGACCGAGCACGGTGCTCTCTGGTCCTCCCACGCCCCATAAGACTGGTGAGCCCCATAGAGATATCATCATCATGAGAAGCTAAAGTAGGGGGTTTACTGGATTTGGGCACCGAGGTGGAAGTAGAGGCAGGTTTGTTGGGCACAGGGGTAGGTGGCGGTTCCTCTTTAACCCTACTCACCACCCTGCGTGCTTGGCTTAGGCCACCGATGTTGCTATTGCTTCTCGGCTCTGCAGGAGGATCGGAAACCCTCTGAGAGGCTGGTGGATCACGACAAGCTCCACCACCCGCTCCGTCCACCACAGTGGGAGACTGAGCACTCATGCTGCACTCACTGTCTGACTGCACACACACACACACACACACACACATACATACATACAATTCATAGTGGTAAGAAACTGGAAGATGGCAAAATTATTTAAAAAGTTATTGTTGAATCGGCTGTCAAGAAATTATTAGGCACTATGATCTTGATGGGCATAAACAGGGCAATTTTATGCAGTACTTTTATAAAGGTAAAAGTGTCTTGGATATCCATTTAAGACTGACCAAAGAGATTGACCACAGTATCTATTAAACAATCAAAAGATCACAGACTTCAGGCAGCCATTTGTTATATACTCTACATGTTGCTACTTTCCATTTGAACCCAGTCATATTATAAGGAAAGAAACAAACACTTCCTGCCAAACCACCCACTATATACAAGCACTTTGTGTGGCCTACCTATCTTACATCCTAGATCCTGATTTCTTTGGTCCCTTACTTAACTAATCCAGCTCCATACTAACTGCTTTCAACCTTTTCAATGCTGGTACAGAGTGAGAAAAGATTCCACACATCAGGCATCCACATCAAGACAAGAAGCATAGGGCACTGCAATGCAACGTTGGCTTCAAGCCCTGGAATCTGACTGTCTATGATCCACCATAAAGGAAACTGGACCATGGCCAGCATGTGATGCAAACAGCTGAAATATTCCACATCATCAAATTTTCAGACATCACTAACCACCAGATCAGCAAGAAAAACAATCCCAAAGGTGAGAGAAGTGAGAGAATCACAGCCTTCTTTAGCTCTGTACTGAGACAGACCTTCATATCAATCCTGAAGGTGATAGTGCTGGTCCTTTTCCAGTTTGGAGCAGAATCCATCACTCCTCTGAAGGCAGCAGCACGTCGAACAGACTCCAGCTCTGAACCCATCTCCATGGAGCGCACAAGAACTACCACACACGCAAGCTCGCATGCTCCACAAACACCTCCCGTTTGTTCTGACCCATCCTGTCTTTAACTATTTTCGTCTAGATTACTGTCCTGCTTTCTTTTTTTCTTTTTTCTTTTTGGTCTCCTCCCTCTCGTCGTTGCCTTCGGTCTTTCCAGACGTCCCTCCCAGGCATTGTGTAGCCAGGATTGGTGGAAAGGGGAGGGATGGATGTGTCCGTCAGCAGACCATGCTGCCTGGCTCAGAGGATCACGTGCACTGATGCTCTGAGGAAAATAGATCTGCAGCCACAGTGCACGGCTGCAGCAGCATCACTAAAACGGATTTAAAGGGGAAAGACTGCATTTTGTATTACAGCAATCCCATGCATCATCTACACAACTCGTGGATTACTCGCTGTCGAAGTGGCTATGCTTGCTTAAAAGCAGATTTGAAGCAGATCCCTGTAAATTCTTTAGCAAACAGAGAACAGCTAGCTCAATCTTTCAGATAATAACCACTTTGTATAAGCTTAGAGAAGAAAATCAAAAATCCCCCCTCATTGTATTGAGAATAAAGCTTCAATAATAATAATAATAATAATAATACTCTTCTTCCATTACCCATGTCAACTTCTCCATTAATGCATTCCATTGCACTTCCTTGAAAGTGTGGAAAAACAGAAGCCACTCAAAAAATCTGATTATAGAGAATCCAAGACAGGCAAGCGGCCAAAATAAATGAGAAAGAGCAACAATGTGCTTCCTTCTACATTCCACTGAAGAAACAGGAATCATCACAGGAATCACAGGAATGTATGATGTCATACAGCGTCATAATAACCCGAGAGCCAACGTTTCTTCTGAGATTAACAAGACATGGTGGCTTAAACAGGAGGTTACAAGACCTGAATGATTTAGCCCGACAAAAGCATTCAGCCATCTGAAATCTGTGATCTCTAGAACTGTGGGTCCAGGAATCCCAGGGGTCCATGAAGCATATCCAGAAGGTCCATCGTCAATGTGATTATGCCTGTACATAATGTCAGCGATTCATAATGGCTATTGTCTTATAAATGGGTTCTGAAAGACTTATACTGTAGGACTGTCAAAAGTTTGTGAACCCATGGTCTAGACCAGACATGGGCAAACTATGGCCCGTGGGCCATATACGGCCCGTTAGGCTTTTTAGTCCGGCCCGCCCAACTTGTCCAAACTATAGTAAAAACCCATGGATGTGTAAAAACCTAATTTATTTCCCCTTTTCACCCTTTCCCCTGCATTACCCTCGTTTCCCCAATAGATAGCGCACTAGTCTAGACACATTGACCTTTGTTGGAGTGTAACTTTCCCGCTGCCGTTTTCGCCCTTCGGTAAAAATGAGCGGACCAAAGAAAAGAAAAGTGGACACTGAGTGCCGAGTGTTTAAAAAGGAGTGGACAACAAAATATTTCTTCACTGAGGTCCGATCAACGGCTATATGTCTGATATGCCAAGAAACAGTTGCAGTTTTCAAAGAGTACAAGATCAGCCGTCACTTTGCTACGAAGCATGCAAACTATGCTAACAAGCAGTCAACAGAAGGACGGGCGGCTACTGCTCAGAGGTTGGCAGCTAATTTACAGGCTCAGCAGAATTTTTTTCACCAACAAACTGTGATTCAAGAGTCAAGTACCAAGGCAAGTTTTTTGCTGGCATTCAAATTAGCAAAGGCTAGCAAGCCTTTCTTCGAGCCGTAACGAAATTGCAATGCGTACAGTAGCTTAGTACGCGCATCGCTCAATTTAAATACCCCTTTCTAGTTTCTGCTGCAGGCAGGATATTTAATGCAGTCTATCTCCCAGTACAATCCGTCCATGATTTTGCGGGGTTTAAAATAATTAAAAATTATTGAGCTTGAGTATTTCGTTGGGTAATATATGTTTTGAATGTTGAAAGTGATTCCATTGATCTTTTTCCAGTAAATGTTGATTTCTTTAACTTTGATTATTTTTATACATTTCAATTGAAGGTGCAATTACATTGCGTGTCCAAATGCTCCTGGCCCGGACCCTCTGTCAAATTTTAGAACCCATTGTGGCCCGCAAGTCAATAAGTTTGCCCACCCCTGGTCTAGACTCTGCTCTTACCACTTTACCAAGGATGAAGGAGTCTAAACAAATCCACATTGGGAACTTACGCTCGGGTTTTTGGGGCTTGACGGGTTTTCGTCTTTAACCTAGAGAAACGCAGGTCAAAATGGAGTAAAGGTTAGACCCAGGCTGAAGCTGAATGATTACAGATTCTCGATAGAGCATGAGACGATGGGCGCCTGACCTAAAGTTTAAAAGTCGAATTACCAAAGAACTCTGGATGGAAAATGTCTTTCACAATCATCGACAGGATAAATTAAATAAAAGCTTGACAAAAAAAAAGGTTTTGAATCTGATCAAACGAATGTTTGGAATGAACCCAAAACTGAGGCTTGGCCTCCTCCTCGATCATCACTAGGTAAGTTAAAATACTTTAACTTAAGTAAAAAGTATTTTTTAAGTACAAAGACTTCATAATCCTTTCAAGAAACAAATGCAGTAAACGTGCAGCAAAAAGAGCACAGAGACGAAACTCCACTTCCCTTTTTTTCCCAGAATGAAAAGCGGGATGAGAAAGCCATGGAGGCAGCACTGTGGTCATGGGCCGAGCGGGAAGCAGAGAGAGAGAGAGAGAGAGAGAGAGAGAGAGAGAGAGAGAGAGAGAGAGAGAAAACAGCAGAGGAAAGAGGGGGGGGGAACTATGATAGAAAGAGAGAGAAGGAAAGAATTGTAAAAGAAGGGGCTGGGTAGATAAGATGGAGCACTGATGGGACAGGTGTTTCACAGCTGGCAGATCCTCACAGTGAAACAGCTGGACAGGTGGGCTATGGAGCGTGGGATGCAATGATCAGCTGGGGAAAGTAGGAGAGAGGACAATGGAGGAAAAGGCAGAATGAGTCACTCAGGAATGCAGCTCATGGATCATTCAAACAGAGTTTGAACCGGTTGGTTAGTGTGTAGACATGCAAACGTACACATAGCCTGAAGTCAATAAGAAGCCCAAGCCTGAACGAGGGCTCGTCATGAACTAGCATCAGATACTGATATTTTTTTCATTTACATTGGTACAAATAATGAATAGTTCCATTAGCCTTGGTCCATAGTAGCTGGTGCAGCAGAACAATTTTCATTGTTTAGTTGCCGTTTTGTCATAAAACTTAGTACTTTCTACTGATTAATCCATAATTAACAGGCAACTATACACAACCTTAGCAAATGTAGTCTAAAGATAGATAGATAGATAGATAGATAGATAGATAGATAGATAGATAGATAGATAGATAGATAGATAGATACGTATATACGATACACGAAAATAAGTTTATATAACAACAGCACACCCCAAAGTGTTTTGTTCCTTTTCAACCACAATAGTTTGGCAACACTAAACTTTTTTTTTTTTTTTATTAGAGAACAAGTGAACATCCCCCCCGCCCCATTTATAGCTACAATTAATGTAGCTAGTTCCTGTTAATATTCATTCTATAGCAGCTTTAAACATGCATTTTATTTCTCTTCCTCCCTCTCTCTCTGTTAAAATTAAATAAAGAAAATTAAAACAAAAAATAGCCCCATAAATTCCCTGTGTGATTTACTATAGAAGCAACAATAATACTAATAATAACAATATTTGTTATATACACATACATACACACCTTATATTTATATTTTACACACACAGTGGTTAATAAGTTAGTTTTAAAGTTTGTTAAAATTAACGCACCATATTAATTAAAGCAAAACAAATGTACTTGGGCACTTTTTCCCCGTCTGCCATGTCATGCCTTCATTTGTAACTACAGGTGACGTTTGTTAAAACCGTTCTCTCACATCGCTCTAATAACACTCCATTAACTCGAATGCGTGTCTAATAAATCAGTCTCGCCATAGTGCAATAAAAGGTTTGCCGCTTGGTTGACAGCTGATTTGCTGAAACGAGCCTGAGAGTACAGAACAGAACAAACCAAACCCTCGACTCAAATTCGTGCGGAAAAAGCCTGCTTCATTTCGTTGCTTCCTTCGGTTTTAAATTCTTTACAAACTTGTGTACGGTTTAGATGTTATTATGCCGGTGACGGTCGTGTCGAAATCGTACTTGTGCACTAGACTCGAGAATAGGCAGGACACCAGGACCCAAATACATTTGGTATTTTTAAAAAGCACTAAATCAAACAGAACACCTGTGAGATTTGATCAAAAAGTACACCTCAGGGGTCTGCGGTACCCAGGCGGTAGGATGAGGGTGAAACTAAAGGCTGGAATTAAATAGTTAGAGAGAAAAAAAATGGTGCGTTTTTTTGTCTCATAGTCATCCTTGTCTCGTAGTTTTATAATGACAACAGCTTGCGATGATTATAATAATAATAATAATATAATAATAATAATAATAATAAATGTGTGAAACACCCACAACAATATTTTGTAGAAATGTTTACTACACACACATGCTACATGTTTAGACTTCCTCTGAGTCACTGCAAACTCCAATCAGTCTCTCTAACTCAGGACTGAAACCTTCAGCAGCAGCCTGAGCTTCACTATAAATAGAGAAGAGGCCTCAGTAAAGCCAGTGGAGTCTTGGCACTCTTATCTTCACACACACACACACACACAAACAAAATACACCACAAAGTCAGTCTGATACCATCACAATCACTCACAGCTATAATCCAGTCGTATCCCTGCCTTCACGTGGATCCAAGCCGGTCAATGTGAGTTGGGTGGAAGTCTGTGTGTATCCAGCCTGGTGTGTGTGTATGTGTGTGAACTGAGCGGTGAGGTAAAGTAATGCCCAACGCAAGCAGGGAAAGGCGAACAGCTGCCACAGCATACTGAGGGAGCTAAAAATAACATCCAAACAGACACGTGTGCCCCCACCACGATCCACTCAAATCATCCAACTCCACCCATAAATCCCTCTTCCTCTAATCTTGTCTCTTGTGACAGACATAGTGTCAGAATTAAGGAATAAACCATTTCAGGACATACTGGTATAGAAAAATACCATTTTAGTCAATTTATATTCATATTAAAGGATCTGGAACCTCAAACAAACAAGTTAGTCCGTTCATCACTGACGTGATTTCAGCTACAAACAGGCTGCCAACAAGCTTCTCTTTATTTCTATTGATTAAAGTTAATTAGGCAAAAAAACAACTCTGACACTGGAGACTCCTTCCGTAAATGTTAAACAGAAAACCTTATCGTATCCATATACATGTTATACAGCTTCTTTGATGGAATTGGATCGTGTGAAAAATGTGCACATCAACATATCTGGGAATATGGGAATGGGAGTTTTGACTTATACAATCATCATACTGTTAATTATTCATATCTTTTCATTGTGACCAACAGTTAATTTTTTTCTGTACAGCATTCACATCCAGAATGATGACAAAATATAGCCACTAGGGGGCTCCAGCTGACTACCTCATCTTACAGTCAGAGGGACTTGGTTTCAGTTCTGTCACGGCGAAATTTACAGGCGGACGATTTGAAGCGAGTCTTCGTGACTTCCTGTCATGCATGTATGATGGTGAAAGGCTGTAACACAAACTGGGAGCATGGGAACAGAATGCCACTTCTGATTGTGTGTGTGGTAGATTGGGTGGGGGCGTGGCTATCCCACAAGACTTTAATTAAGAACAGGTACTCTCATCATGCATCCATCAGCCATCTCATCTTATCATCCATCCAACCTCATCTAATCATCCATCTAATCTAATCCTTCATCCAGGTCATTCATCCAACCTCATCTAACCATTCATCCAACTCATCGAATCTAATCATTCATCCATCTCCTTTATCCAACCTCATCTAATCATCCATCTAATATAATCATTCATCCATCTCATTCATCCAACTCATCTAATCTAATTATTCATCCATCTCATTCATCCAACCTCATCTAATCATTCATCCATCTCTTTCATCCAACCTCATCTAATCATCCATCTAATCTAATCATTCATCCATGTCATTCATCCAACCTCATCTAATCATTCATCCAACTCATCTAATCTAATCATTCATCCATCTCCTTTATCCAACCTCATCTAATCATCCATCTAATCTAATCATTCATCCATCTCATTCATCCAACCTCATCTAATCATTCATCTATCTCATCTAATCATCCATTCATCCAACCTCATCTAATCATTCATCCATCTCCTTCATCCAACCTCATCTAATCATACATCTAATCTAATCATTCATCCATCTCATTCATCCAACCTCATCTAATCATCCATCTAATCATTCATCTATCTCATCTAATCATCCATCCATCCAACCTCATCTAATCATTCATCCATCTCCTTCATCCAACCTCATCTAATCATCCATCTAATCTAATCATTCATCCATCTCATTCGTCCAACTAATCTAATCTAATCATTCATCCATCTCATTCATCCAACCTCATCTAATCATCCATCCATCAGTCATCCAATCAGCCTGGTTTCTCCAGCATTGCTGGAGTAAAAGTGTTACTGTACCCAGCATAGCTCTGAATGCTCTTTCACACTCTCTAGTGTCTCTACAGGTACAGACGCATGCCTTACCCACACAATGTCAGCTGTAAAGGCTTTCAAGCACAGAGGGCGGGCCAACAGTTATAGGATATCTCGATTATTTACCTCCAGATTACTCAGACAGGTGGAGCAGAAATGATAAGCTGCTTCAACTGCCAAGTGAACTGTGCCATGGTAAGACATTAACCCACATTAGTCCCAATTCATTAGAATTCATCAGGTTTTTTTGGATTTGAGATATTCCCCTCCCCGGATCCAAATTCGGAAGCAGCCAAGCAGATATGACACCCTGCACATGCTCTGCAGGAGAGTGTGCCATGCTGACAGATGGCACAGTGGCTGGGCCAAGGATGTCTAATGACACGCGGGTGACCAGAAAATATGGACCGGCTCAAAACTGTGACTAGACTGAAGAAACAGACTTCGTGGCAAACATGACAGGAAATAGCCTACTGTGACTTTCACTCATCTGTTGTGCACAACAATGTGGAGAAACAAAGTCATTAGTGTCTATAAGGGAATAGGAAGCAAAGGACAGCCCTGAAATTCACTCTGTGCTACATAATGCATGAACTTCAATACTAAATTTTCGCATTCTTCCCAAATTCCTCCAGATGATAGAAATGCAGCATGTGATCAAAACATTCAGAATGGTCCAGCTCTTTACGAGTACTTTTCTGCTCATGGGACAAAGGCGTGCGAGAGCAACAATTCTGGAAAAACAAGAGCTCGAGCTAAATGCTAATCACAGCAAACAAACTCCACACCTTAACTGCAGAGCTTGTAAAAGGCCTGGGATCTGAACTCTGCCCTGGCCAAACCAAACACAAACTGGACTGCCAGGTCATTGGCACCAAATCAGAAGCTCCCATTTGTCCAATCAGGCCCTGCCTGTCAGTACTTCAGTGTGGGACTTGATTCTGTCTAAAGCCAGGTTTTATTTTTAGCACTGCTGGTTAATCCAGTCAATGCTAACGCTGTGCAATCATCGCAATCATCATCAGTCTGGGCAGACGGTCTCAGAGCTACTGGAAAATAATCCCATCTGTTTGTTTCCTCATTACAGACTTATGACTCAAAAGACAGCCAGTCTGTAGTGACGTGTTTGATGTACAAGTCTAATTTACATTAATGAATGAGGTGGGAGGGGAAAGAAATAGATAATGGTACGTTCAGGGAAGCTAGATAGCTAGCTACAAGACTCGAAAAAAAAAAATTTTAAATTACTGTAACCCAGTGACATCCAGCCATAAATGTTCGGGCCAGAATATACATAAGAAGAACTGCGCTGGTGAGAAAAGCAAATGCAGGTCTTTCAAAAAGTTAGTAACCATCATGTTAGCTAGCAACGTTACGGGATTATCTACCGTTGTGGTAGCGACCTTACTAGGCATCTTACTACTAGTTACATTGGTGAGAACAAGCCTTGCTCGCCAACAGTTGTCGTACCTCGTACCTCAGGCTGACTCGGCATGGTCTCTGTTGACGCACACACAAAAACATGCCAACACTCTCTCTCTCTCTTTCTCTCTACACACACACTTTCTGTTATGTTCTGTTCCATAGTCTGTTCTTTGATTCTCTATTGTATTGTTTAAATGCAGACGCTGACAAGATTGTGCTGTTTACATGTTCGGAAAATAAAGACAAAGTCAAGTGTCTTTCAAAGAGACTTTCGAGGAGAGGTGAAAACGATGAGTTCTTCAGTTCAGTTCTGAAGGATTGATATGAAGCACTCTCACAAGTCTAGGCAAAATAAGGAACCTTCATGAGTCAAGGTGTTGTTGAAGTGGATCAGGCGTGCGTTTGAGGTACATTCCTCGGCATAGTGGATTTCCAGGAGCTGTTATAAGAACAAACGCGTCCAATTGATGCTAAAAGAAGCCAAAGATTATGCTTTTGTGGATGGTAGGGGTGGAAAAAGCGCCAAAAATAAATAAATCATTCCTCCTCCTCCAACTTCTCCTCCTCTTTCTGCACACTAACTGTTCATCATAAAACTAAACAGGTGTCTTTATCTGATGATTATTCACGAACAGCCTCCGGATGTAGCAAGCATGCCTCGTAGAGTTTAAAGAGTTGAGCGAGTTTAGGCTTGTTCGCACGGTGCATTCTTGCACATCCAGAGTTTCATATGACCCTAGGAAAAAAGGGGGGGGTTCGTTAGAAATACAAACGAAGACGAGGCTGACGCCCTGAAATCATCTTAATCCTTTTTTGACACAAGCATACAGACCACACACAGCTAGAATCCAACACAACATGCTCGTGTGGATACGGCGTCAGGGTGTTTATACAAATGATTGTCAATAATGCAAAACTCACGGTAAAAAAATAAAAGGTGCGATTGTGAACATACGACATGCAAAACAGGCTGGAATGCAGAAGGGAAACGGATTAGCACGATTGTTCTGTCTTTTCCTGCAACATAACGAACATGTGGCGACGTGCATTTCGTCAATTAGATTTGATCCATATATTGTCTCGGAGAGTAAACATGTAGACAGCATCGTAAAGAAACTCGAAACCCGAAGCCAAAAGCCATCGGATTGTCCACCGGTTGCATTCCGAAAAATCGCACCAGAAGCAGTACGCCACCCGTGTATTTCTCGCCTACTGAGAATTCCGACATACTCCCGCGGTGGCCTACTCATTTCACGCGATTAAGTGTTTCCAAAACTATTAATGAAACACACAGAGACTTCTTATTGTGCTGTAAACAAATCGGAAGAAATTCACATCTAATGTACGACTGTGTAGTACTGTTGTAAATACTCATGTTCCACACGTTATTTCTTATTACTAAATACATCATTAAACACATACTAAGTACATTGTTATAAAATAATTTCAAATAGTCCATAAATCAAAGAATTTGATGGAGAAGAATAATTATAGGATCAAATAATTGCAGAAATCCTGCCCAGGGTGTACCCCGCCTTGTGCCTGATGCTCCCTGGGATAGGCTCCAGGTTCCCCGTGACCCTGAAAAGGAGTAAGCGGTAGAAGATGGATGGATGGATGGATGATTGCAGAATCTAGCAATTAATCACAGTTCACTGCCATAACTGTGATTATTTTATAAATAATTATGCGAATAGTCCTACTCGAGTTCAGATGGTTTATTAGTAAATGGCACTGGAAATGATTTGCCACATAAATGATGCTATAGCGACATTTAGACAGATGTTAGATACTTATACAACTTTTTTTTGTGACAATGAAATTCAATATTTAAAACAGTGTGTATTTATTGTCTTTAAAAGGGAACTGAAATTTGTGCTTAGATTCACACCAGTGAGCACAACTTGATCTCTGAGGGTTGACTCACTGAGCCTGATACAAAAAAAAGAAATTCTCATTTCCTTACGATATCATCGACCAAGAAAAACCCCGCACATTAATGAAACAATTATGTTTTACATGAATTAGTTTAAAAGACAATTCTTTAATGCAAAATACAACCGAATGCAATCAAAGCGATCGTCGTATATGTTTTAACCCAAATCTCTTCTTCCGCCACCCATAGGAGAGCCGTGGTCGCCACCGCGTGCCCCCGTCTACAACCCCAATTCTGAAAAAATTGGGACAGTATGGAAAATGCAAAAAAAGAGAGACATTTGAAAATTCAGTACAGCCTGTACCATATTGAAAAGACATCATTAACACTTTATTTGATGAAACATATGTGATGTGATGTTTCACTTTCACTTACCTTCAAAAAAAACAACAAAAAAAACAACTATGCAGTTGATTAGGTAAAACATCAAATACAAAATCACTCCTCTTTGCTTTTATTAGCGTTTCCCATACTGTCCATACATTTTCGGAAGTGGGGTTGTATGTAAATAAACTAATAACCACGTCCGGACTCACTTCCTGATCCTGTGGTGAAAAGGAAAACCAGCCAACTCTAAACAGAGCTGAATTTTGTCCTCTCTCCCACGTCCACGGCTGGCACACTGAAAGCCAGTAACAACGCCATGGCGGGAAGCTGAGTGACAGCTTGCGAAAGAGGAAGATGAAGTGAGAATGATGTGAAGGGGGAGAGCGACCCGGGTGACTTGGACTCGAGCTGAGTGGATGGCGCTGTTCCAGTCAGACAGACACTTCATGCATTTGGCAGCTGGTGTGCCGCCAAGATGGCCGGTTATATAATCCGATCTAAGCCGAAAAACATATTTAACGGAGGCATTGACGAAGTAATGATCTAGGAACAACCAGAGGACAATGACTGAACATGACAGAGTGCCTCCAAAACTGACTGGAAATAACTGAGAAAGCATATATATACACACACACACACACACACACACACACATTAATTAAATGATCTTATCCTGGTCGGTTGAATCCCAACCCGAACTCCAGGGTGTTCCAGGAACCCTGGATGAGACACCAATACACTCACAGGACATAATAGAATAATTGCTGGCTAGTAAAGCAGTGCTCTACATAACCTCAGCACACTCGGCTAAACCGGACACACCTCATCTTTGTGTTGGTGTATATGTTGTCAAATACTAAAGGGACAAGTGCAAACTTTTGCACGACGTTAAAACAAATCTAAGGTTACAAAGACACTCCCGATGATGCAACAAAAAAACATTTGCCAGATCATCGACGGATTAAGAGACTGAATCCACAGAGTCAAAGACAGCAAATATCGGCTGTGCTTTCTTCATGGAAGGAATGGTGTTACACTCTCCAGTGTCGATCAGAGCAGCACTAGCCAATCGTGGGTATCTATGAGCACGTGTATGCGGAAGAGGGCGGATAGCGCTCGTGTAGAAAACAGACTTGCATAAAACGCAAATATTATTTGGAAAAAAGTAAGCTTGACATAATAAGGATGATTGTTTTGTCGATTAGCACGTTTTGTTTACATCGTCACAAACGTATTTGTGAGCGTCCCGCGAGTGTTGCGTAATCCTATACTGTCCTCCTATTGGTCGATTTAGATGAGCACTGTAGCAGCACTCGCACTCTTTTTGATGTTCATTTTAATTTTAAAAACATGTCTTTGGTCGCAGTAAATATCCCTGCTAGTGAGCACATCATATTACACCATTAATCTCAACTCACGACCAAAGAAATATTTTTCCGTGCGCTATTTTTGTCTGTGATAGCAAAACTTGGCAACTGAGAGCCCACTGCACCATGTGTACTCTTGGGGGGTCAGGGGGGAAATAAACATAAAACCTATAGAAAACTGAGCCCTTTCATGATATGGGAACAAAAATGAAAAACAAACAAATACACAGACACACACACACACAGACACGATGTCTACGATTAGAGACGTCTAATGCAGTGGGAGTCGGCTATCTCGGAAATCGCCGTGCAGTTGTGCAAGGCTAAGTTGGGTGTGGTACTGAAGAACTGGAATTTGACCTAAGTAAAAAGCATGAATGGAAGCTGAAACGTGCCGGAGTCCACGACGCACACGCTCGTATAAGTAGAGCCCTGAAAACCTGCAGGTCCGGTTCTGCGATGATGAAGGGCAAGTTGAGGAATGATGGAATTCACAAGCTGACTGTTTTGCCTCCAGTTTTTGTGGCACTTGTTTTTGTAGAACAGAACCATTTCCTGTACTCTCAGACTGAATGTTCTGAACCAGTTTGCTAACACATTAAAAAAATATATATATTTTAAGTGACACTATGTTAGCATCCCAAATGTCACAAAAATAGACCACAGCTGCTGCGATGCATGATCTAGATTTATAAATCGCCGGATCTTTTTATAGTCCTACTGCTTCTAGGTCAATCCCAAATGCTATCATTTTCTCACTTGTGCTCTGTGACTCTAATGGTGGAATCTGGGTCGGTTAGGAGGCCAATGCTTTCCTACAGAGGACTGTGAGGAGGGTGAAGCTGATATCAAACGCTATTGAACATCTCGAATGCAACTCGATCTCAAGCTCGGTTCCGGAGACCTTAACGGCCCGCCCTCCTATTTGAGCCCTGGTCTATTCTCTGTGCTCTTACGTGCACAGCTAAAATGCCAGGGCCTTTGACCAGGAGGCCCGTTCCTAGAACATATCTCGATCTAAATCCCTCACGTCACAACTCTCTAAACACTAAAAACGCACAGTTGGAAGCTAGCACTACCTAAACAAGTAAACCGTGAAAGCTAAACATGGCCCGGGCTTATCTCCACTTACAGAGAGCGAAACGTTAGTGCATTGACCTGAGCTACGCTCAAACACTAGCAGGTTAATAACGTTCCACATCATCATCATCATCATCTTTTATTTCTAAAGTACTTTATATACTGTATACAGTTGAAAGGGTTTTAGAAAGGGTTGAATTATAAATTTTTTTTAATTGCTAAAATTAACTACATTAAATGCATTTTATTTAAGTCATAAAACAATAAATTTAAAAAATTACATATTTCAATAATAAAAATAATTATAATAATTGCACAAATTAAGATATTAAAATAAATATTAAAATAAATATTTTTAAGCTTATTATAAGCTTATTACAAAATGTAATTAAGTATAAATTATATCATCGATAATAACTTCATTAATGCAGAAGGTGATTTGTTCTGTATGTGTAATAATAAAATGTAAACTAAAAGAAAAAGGCAAATAAAATAAAAAGACAAATCGATCCTCCTGAGTTGGAATAAAATGTTTTTTAAAATTAATTTTATTACAGTTATGCAGATTAGTGTGAGCTCTGTATACCTCGTAAATATGCCATAGGTCTGGAGATGTGTGTGGAAAACGATGGCGATTGATGAGGGCATAAAAAATGAAATGATCCGTGAACACTAACCGTCTCTTACATTCGCAATTCATTTGGAAGGAATTTGAGAGAGATCACGTTACTAATAAACCTTCTCATCAGGTGAGAATCACCTTGCGTTGCATGTCAGAAACAGACTCGGAGGTATTTAGCATACAGTGACCACACCCAGATCACAGATGGCCTACAGCATCTCACCAAACCGCTTTTCTATTTCTAGCATTTATTTCGATGCAACTGGCCTCAGAAGTAATAAAGTGTACAACCATCAGATCTCTCACTAGCGCTAGGTTCACCATGCAGTCTTACCACACCTGTTTCTACAGCTGCATTCCTTACGTCGCGTGAAAGTAAACTTTTAGTCCACACAAGGAACGGAACAACCCTCATTGCAGTACATACCATGCATACACATTCCGTCTGCATTTTAAAGTCCAAATTGCGAGCATCCACGCAAGGTGGTCTCGGTCTGTTTCCAAGTGAACTCTACACCTATATACGGATGACGGAGACTGCCAGTTTTATACGTTCTACATTGATTGCGATTTATATCTAGTGACCACATAGGGCCCAAGGTTTGACCACCTGACCATCACACCCATACGTGGGCCTTCACTGAACTGTTACCACAAAGTTGTAAGTGTGGGATCGTCTAGAACGTATTTGTATGCTGTAGCATTACAATGCCCCTGTACACAAAGCGAGATCCATGAAGACATGGTTTGCCAAGTTTGGGACAGGAGGACTTGAGTATCCGCAGAGCCTTCATCCAAACCCACTGAACAACTTTGGAATGAACTAGACGTTGATTGCGAGCCAGGCCTACTCATTCAACAACACTAATGCTCTCGTGGCTAGATGAGCACAAATCCCCAAAATCTAATAGAAAGCCTTCCCAAAACGTAGAGGTTATTATAAACAGCAAAGGAGGGGGGTGGCAGGTCCATATTAATGGCCATTGGTTGTAATGAGATGTTGAACAAGTACATATGGGCGTGATGGTCAGGTGTCTGCATACTTTTGGCTATTGTACATTTAGAAATTAACAATGCCTACGATTAAACTAAAATCATGTGTACATATATACACGAGGTAAAATGTGCAATAAATGGGCTAGAGTCAGCAACTGTGTATACTACAGTATATAGTAGCTGTACCGGATTTTTAAAAAATGTCAAATGAGTGTAGGGATACGGTTAGACACAGTTATGGAGTAGCTTTAAACACAGGTGCTTTCATATCTAGTTCTATATAAAAGGTCTTGGCTTTTACTTCCTCAAGCGCAAGGCCGCCTTCACTTTCAATCTCAGGTGACTTTCTTCCAGCCACAATTTCCTCCAATTTAGTGTTGTTACAGTGCTACAGATAGGCATCTACCTGCTGGGAATAGTTCAAGCTTGAGTGAGAAAGCAAGCCAAAACAGAGCAGCCCAGATATTTAAACTGGGTCACCCTTCTTGCTGGAGCAGAATGCACTGAGAAAAAGTGCCAAAGTGTAACAGGGGAATAAGGTGGTGAAGGAAGGTAGAAAATATCCAGTGTGGTGTATATAGCCTTTTTAAATTCACGTGATGAAATCACAAATCGCATGTTTACTGTGTACGTCTTCAGAGGGAACAGGTTAGAGGAACATGGCGTTCCTACTTGCGTCACACGGGTCAATATGCACGTTTGCACCTTAAATCATCAGGAAGTGACTGTGTAAGTGTTTAAAACCAGCAAGATCGCAGAGATTACAGTGCTGGGGAAGGGTTAATTCCGTCAGGTGCATCTGTGCTGCCTCGCTGAAACGCAACACTGATGAGATCATGAACGCTACTCCAGACTAACAAAGGCCTTTTTTGATGTCAAACCAGCCTCAAAAATACAACATCCTCCTCTCATAGGTTCGCTCAAACTACAGCCCACCTCTGACTGCTTCATGAACCCGCACACGTACATCTCTTCAAAGGCTTATCAGTATAGGGGACCGAAAAGGAAAAAAAAGGAGACAGATCACGATACTGTAACTTGATTCCTGGCTCTGAGCTTCTTCTGCGACTGAAACAATACAGTTCCTCCTGAACTGTTCTGCGAGTAACGAAGCGATCGTATGACTTTTAGTCGTCTTACTATTTCGGCAAATGATGTGTCCAAAAGAAGCAACCTCAACAGATTATGCTCAAATGTCAGATGTGGTAAGAGGCAACATCATAAAGGAACCAACAACTGAATAGTGAAACAAAATAACATGACGGTCGCAAGACACTTATTCATTCATTCAGTTTCGGTAACTGGTGAATCAAGAACCTACTCTGGCATCACAGGGTACAGAGCAGGAGATTCACCCAAGGCCACTCCAAAACATCACACACTCATTCACGTCTCGGCGCATTCTAGAGTAGCCTCTAAAGTCGAAATCTAGATTGGCTACTTGTAAGAAACCCACTCAAACCCACACACTTCACACAGAAGGTAAGTGGACCTCAGGGTTGATCCCCAGACTGTGGAACTGTAAGCCACCAATACTACACTATGACACAAGTCATAAATATCCCAAATGTCAAAGACGTTTGAAGGTCCCACCTTTACCAGTCCATACAGGATTTCGCAGAGTTTTTTCATGATTGCTGCGGCCAAAAATGCTTTGAAATTGAAATTGCATTAAATTGTTTTGCACTGTCTTTCGCAGTGATGTTTGTTGGTAAATAAGACCTTTTAGCTGTACTCATGTTCGACACACCTGAGTCGAAGAGAGCTTTGGTTGAATGCGTGCAGTGATCACATCACATGACGCATCTTGGCCCAAATCTGCGCTAATTTTGAAAAATTGCAAGCTCCTCCATATATCGCGGTGTCTGCTTCATTTTGCGTTAAGTTCTCTGATCGCAAAAATCACTAAATCCTGGAGGGACTGCTTTAGATTAACACAGAAAGTAGATGGTTTCTTACCTCGTAGGCCTCACCACGTACTCCAGAGCTTTTTCTTAACCAACATCGGCTGAGCTCGCTCAGCTCCACAATAGGCTGCACTTTCAGACGGACTGTCTCTCCTGATTGCCGGATCATCTCCACAATCTCGTCCCTGTTCTTATTCTCCACGTTCAACCCGTTGATCTCCACCAGACGGTCTCCAGGCACCAGGCCCAGATCCGCATCCATCTTGCCAGCACCGGGTTCAGCAAAGTGGACCACACGACGGTAGACAGAGCCATCGGGTTTTTGGTCCAGCACGGTGCTGCGCCGTAGGGAGAAGCCAAAGTCACCCGTGTTGCGCCGCTGGAGTTCGAGCTCTCTGGGTTCAGGGACCTCGGGCGGCATGACAGCAGATAAACGCAAGTCTGCTGGAAACATTCTCTCCACTAATAAGGGTATCTGGACCTTCTTGAGTGGGACACGTCGGTGGGAGATGTATTTGGGCACATGCTGTAAAACCTTGGGCTCCATTTGTGGAGAACCAGCAGCCGAGTTCGGTCCTGATGGGACAGAATCTTCTGAAGGACTCTCCTCTTTGTTCTTCTGCGAGAAGGATAAGCGTTTTATAAGCTTCACCACCGGGGAATTTTGCTTTGACAGGGATCCAGGTCTAGCGGCCTGCTCTCTGAAAGAGGACCTCTGAACGTCCAGCATAGCGTCCCCTTTAATGTTGTCACTGGAGGTAGTGGTATTTATACGGCCCACATCCAGGAGCACGCTGCTTCTGTGGTTGATCTTCTCAGAAGCTGCGTCCGTCAGGGCGAGCTCTGGGTTGCTGACGACTTGTATTGGAATAGGGTCAGAAATCTCCAACTTGGCCCTGGATTCTCTCTTGGAACCACCACGCTGCAGGCTGAAGAACCCCCGTCGCACGCCTACCTCCTCCAGGCTCTTTAGCTCAGCCTGGGACATCCTCTCTTTTTTGTCCTTCTTCTCTTTCTTGTCCTTCTTTGCCCCATCCTTCTCCTTGTCTTTTTTGATCAGGTTGAACATGTTCTGCTGCGGACGTCAAGCTCCACCACAAAACCGACTGCGCTGTACTTAGGCACAAAAAATAAAAATAAACCTTCACAGCTGGATTTCAGTCACATTTAATACAACCTCCATCCTTTGACAAGGCATCCAGAGGAGCTGGAACATCCATCAGTATTTAACTCTTGGGGAGAGAAACAAGCAGAACAGGAGAGGAGAGAATCAAACCCAAATCCAGCTGTAACAGTTGAGTTATAAAGCGTCAAAAAAATCCGCATTACACATCATGAGAAATTACTCGGGTACAGTTAAGCCATCAAACAAACATCGGGCAATGTGCTGGTAAACCCGCCCACTCTGTGACATCACGCATTCCCATTGACTGACGCTTACCTTTAATGACAGGTACCCTCCAAGGACCAATTTCTATTTCAGGTTTCAAATACTAACATTATTATTATTATATTTTGTGCGTAAAACAGTGCAGAGCGGTCATTTATAGCTACGAGATATTTAAAAAGTAATAATAATAATCTGCCTCTGAAGTATAAACTATTAAATAAGAAACCCAACACCAAGGTGTACAGGTACACTTCCGGAAGTAGTTCAACGCCTCCTGGGATTAACTAAAAATTCAGCGCAAAATACCAAATAATGGTGCACCACTACTAGGTTCTTAATAGAACACAAGTGTGCAAAAAAAAAATACAGTCATGTCTTTACCGCGCTTTCAAAACTGTCGCATTTCTTCATAATACCTAGATCAAGAAGAATTGAAACTACTGACAGTCCAAAGCTCGCGCGTAAGGTTTCCTCTAATGTTCCGATCCCTTTACACCAGTTCTACACCGGACGACTACAGCATGTCGGCTCTGGGAGAAAAAAAAAAGTCAAAGTGGAAAGGAAAGGTTAGGAAAGACTCACCGATACTGTGCCGGTAGATATAGAACAGAGTGCGCGTGCCTGTCTACGCGCGTGCGCGACTGTGCGTGTGGGTGCGTGCGCGCGCGCTCTGGATCGGCTTCAGACACCTTAGTATCTATCAGGAGCACACTACTGAGGGTATAACTGCAGGTAGGACGCACTGATTGCTTAGACACCCCCCTCCCTGCTGGCCGCTTCGTTTACTCCTTGGTGTAAAATGACCGTCACATAATAACCGAGTAGGAGATGCCACCCTGTGCCAATTTATCTATTTGACTCCTTTACAATCTATTTCCTTTAAATAAGAGTCGGAAGACACTCTGTCCATACATCCATTTTCTGTACCACTTATCCTTCACAGAGGAGCCTGGAGTCTACCCCAGGGAACTCAATGCATGCGGCAGGGGACACCCTGGACGAGGTGCCAACCCATCGCTGGGCACAATCACACACACGGGACCATTTGGAAACGCAGATCAGCCTACAGTGCATGTCTTTGGACTGGCGGAGGAAACCGGAGTACACGGAGGAAACCCCTGAAGCACAAGAAGAACATGTAAACTCCACACACACACGACGGAGGCAGGAATCGAACCTCCAACCCTGGAGGTGTGAGACAAACGTGATAACCACGAAGCCACCACCTAATCATCTCTCATCCATCCATCCATCTTCTATACCGCTTTACCCTTTTCAGGGTCATGGGGAAACCTGGATCCTGTCCCAGGGAGCATGGGGCACAAGGCGGGGTACACCCTGGACAGGGTGCTAATCCATCGCGGGGCACAATCACATACACACTCACACACCCATTCATACACTACGGACACTTTAGACACACCAATCAGCCTACCATGCATGTGCTCGGACTGGGGGAGGAAACCGGAGTACCCGAAGGAAAGCACAAGAAGGCGGGAATCGAACCTCCAGCCCATCTCGAATCATTTCAAATAGTCATATAATTAGAGACAAATGAATCGCCCTTCAATTTAGTAACATTTTCCTTAAATTAAGCATCTCTACTTGGTCAGACATGCTCTCCAACCTACACTCAGGGTTCTTTGAGGGTTTTTCAAACGGTTCTTTGTAGAAGTGAAGTGTTTACGTCCCCCCCTAGATGGTTCTAGCTTGGAACCCTTTCTGATAGCTAAACGCTCGGTTGTATGGTTGGTTGTACACAGACCCTTTAAGAGTTCCTTTAAGGAAAATATGACTGCTGGAGAAAACACTTTACAAAAGACTTATATTTTATATATGAAATGGTTTTCTCCAGCATCCACTGCATGTTTTTGCAGCCGCATTAATGAGCTGCAGCTCAATCGTTTCTGTAATCCAAATCATGAGATGCTTTTTATTGACTAAAACATACATTTAAAAATTAACTTCAGGTCACATTACAATTCCACTTTCCACTAGGGTCTCCAGTTGTGCTCTACTATAGGATTGTATACAGCTCAGGCCTTTTTTTGACTTTCTTTCTTTCTTTTTTTTTTAAGTGTGTGCACAGTGCCCTCTAGTGACATAACGTAGAGTGTGCAAGATAAAGTAGTGGATAAAGTGCACAAGGTTTGATCATTTATAACAGGGGTTAGTCTGCAAGGGGCTGGTGTGGCTACAGGTTTTCGTTACAGCCGGTTTGGAGGCACACTTGATAGTTGATTGGAGACTGATAGGTGAACTGATAAAACAAGTGAAATCAGGTGTGGTTTCTGCCTAGTTGGAATAAAATCCCCACAGGGCCTTTATGGATAAAATTGAAGACCCCTGATTTATATACGTGTTCTGTGGGAATTTCATAAATAAATAAATAAATAAATAAATAAATAAATAAATAAATACAAACGTGTGATATATCATGTAATTTTCAAAGCCATTTTGCATTATTGTAACCTCATAGAGTTTTATAGATTTATTGGGGTTTACATTTTGTTAGAGGTCACTTTCAGTAAATGACAAAAAGTCACGTTCACCTTAGTAAGTAATAAATGTTAGTTTAGTGAGGTATAAATGGTCACAGGGTTTTATTATATTTTGACTGTATTCTATCTAGGGCAATTTAAAAAATAGGGGGGAAAAGTTGTAGAAATAATAGTAGTACAGTCATGGATGAAATTATTGGCACCCCTGGAACTTTTCCAGAAAATGCACCATTTCTCCCAGAAAAGTGTTGCAATGTTAACAAAATGTTTTGTTTCTTTATTACACTTTAATGTTTATTACATTGGAAATAGCACAAAAAGCAGAAGAAAAAAGGCAAATTTGACATCATTTTACACAAAACGCCCAAAATGGACTGGACAAAATCATTGGCACCCTATTAAAACTGTGGGTAAATAATTTCATTTCAAGCATGTGATGTTCATTTAAACTCACCTGTGGCAAGTAACAGGTGCTGGCAATATAGAAATCAAAACTGAAGCCAGTTAGAGTGTATAAAAGTTGGCTCAACCTTTGTGTTGTGTGCCTGTGTGTGCCACACCAAGCATGTAGAAGAGAAAGAAGAGCCGAGAATTGTCTGAGGACTTGTGGAAAAAATATCAACAATCTCAAGGTTACAAGTCAATCTCCAGAGATCTTAAAGTTCCTTTGTCCACTGTGCGCAATATAATCAAGAAGTTTATAACCCATGGAACTGTGGCAAATCTCCCTGGACGCGGACGGAAGAGAAAAATTGATGAAAGAATTCAACGCAGGATAGTTCGAATGGTGGATAAACAACCTCAGTCAACTTCCACGCAAATTCAGGCTGTCCTGCAGACTCAGGGTGCATCAGTGTCAGCTCGAACCATACGTTGATCTGCTAATAAGAAGAGCTATGGCAGGAGACCGAGGAGAACCCCACTTCTGACACAGAGGCATAAAAAAGCCAGACTGTAGTTTGCAAAAATGTACCTGAGTAAGCCTCAATCCTTCTGGGAGAACGTTTTGTGGACAGATGAGACTAAGGTAGAGCTTTTTGGTATTCTACTGTTTACAGAAAACGGAAAGAGGCCTACAAAGAAAAGAACACAGTACCTACAGTCAAACATGGTGGAGGTTCAAAGATGTTTTGGGGTTGTTTTGCTGGATGCATTGACTGTGTGCAAGGAATCATGAAATCTGGAGACTATCAAAAGATTTTGGCCCATAATGTAGGGCCTAGTGTCAGAAAGCTGGGTCTGCGTCAGAGGTCATGGGTGTTTCAGCAGGACAATGACCCGAAACACCTCAAAAAGCACCCAGAAATGGTTGGAGACAAAGCTCTGGAGAATTCTGAAGTGGCCATCAATGAGTCCGGATCTAAATCCCATAGAACACCTATGGAGAGAATTCAAAATTGCTGTTGCGAGAAGGCACCCTTCAAATCTGAGAGACCTGCAGCGGTTTTCAAAAGAAGAGTGGTCCAAAATTCCAGTTGAGAGGTGTAGGAAGCTTGTTGATGGTTATAGGAAGCGATTGGTTTCAGTTATTTTCTCCAAAGGGTGTGCAACCAAATATTAAGTTGAGGGTGCCAACAATTTTGTCAGACCTAATTTTTGAGTTTTGTTTAAAATGATGTCAAATTTGCCTTTTTTATTCTGCTTTTTTGTGCTGTTCCAATGCACTTAAAGGTAATAAACATGTGTATACCGAAAGATTTGTCATTGCAACACTTTTCTGGGAGAAATGGTGCATTTTCTGGAAACGTTCCAGGGGTGCCAATAATTTCATCCATAACTGTAGGTACTGTGACACATTCCGCCTATGACTTTCATGTCAAAGGTTTTTCAATGGTTTTTACAGGCTAGAAAATGTGTCTTTTCATATCCTGATAGCACTTTCATACTTCATGCTTGGAAGTATGAAAATGTGATACCACTGATCTGCCACAAGTGAAGGTCTTCAAGCTCTGACCTACCACAGTCAAAGTTCCCAAACTACTTAGCTACCACAGTCACAGTTCCTTATCCACTGAGGTACAGTCAGAGATCCTTATCCACTGAGGTACAGTCACAGGTCCTTATCCACTGAGGTACAGTCAGAGATCCTTATCCACTGAGGTACAGTCACAGATCCTTATCCACTGAGGTACAGTCACAGGTCCTTATCCACTGAGGTACAGTCAGAGATCCTTATCCACTGAGGTACAGTCAGAGATCCTTATCCACTGAGGTACAGTCACAGGTCCTTATCTACTGAGGTACAGTCAGATATCCTTATCCACTGAGGTACAGTCAGAGATCCTTAACCACTGAGGTACAGTCAGAGATCCTTATCCACTGAGGTACAGTCACAGGTCCTTCTCCAATGAGGTACAGTCAAAGATCCTTATCCACTGAGGTACAGTCAGAGATCCTTATCCACTGAGGTACAGTCGCAGTTCCTTATCCACTGAGGTACAGTCACAGATCCTTATCCACTGAGGTGCAGTCACAGGTCCTTATCCACTGAGGTACAGTCAGAGATCCTTATCCACTGAGGTACAGTCAGAGATCCTTAATCACTGAGGTACAGTTGCAGTTCCTTTTCCACTGAGGTACAGTCACAGGTCCTTATCTACTGAGGTACAGTCAGAGATCCTTATCCACTGAGGTACAGTCACAGGTCCTTCTCCACTGAGGTACAGTCAGAGATCCTTAACCAATAAGACTGTTTATTGAAAGGAGTTAAATAAAATTGTACTGAGGCTGATTTTATTCATTATTTTTAGATTTAGGTTGATCAACTAATCAACTTCTTGCCTTTTTTCCCTACCTATAGAAAAGGCAGACACGATACACTATTACCTGTCTTTTTCAACCAAAATTGCCATTTGTTTTGCAGTAAATTAGTTTATAGAGGTTCTTAAATAATTTTCTTTTAATCTATATTTCTATCAGCAAAACACTACTGGAAACAGAATAAACAGAAGACACTTCCATAAATATGAGATATAAGATCTATTATAGGTTAAAAATGGCCAGAACAGTTTTCAGCTGTTTCAAAAAAGTTGGCAGTGCGAGCAAAGTGGTCATAAGGTTCATGTGGATCTGCCCAAAAACCACCTTTTGGACACCAACCAATTTAGAGTGTTTTAGTGGTACACCAGGTAGCGCTGCCACCTCACAGCTCTAGGGTCCCTGGTTGGATCCTGAGCTCGGTTTACTATTCGTGCATGGTTTCATGTTTTCCCTGTGTCTGTGTGGGGTTTCTCTGCATTCTCCAGTTTCCACCTACCTTCCAAAAACATTTAGTTGGACTGGCTTTGATAAATTGCCCCAGGTGTGATTGAGTGTGTGCCTTGTGATGGACTGGGCTCCTAGCTCTGGATCCGCCGCAACACTGTCCAGGATAAAGTAGTTACTGAAAGGGAGTGGGAGTTTGTTTTGGTAGGCTTCCCGTTCATTTCCAAATGTTATTCCCAAAAGTCAGGGTTGATTTTCCCATCGATTTTCCAGATCATTTACGTTGTCTTGCTCAGGTTGAACAAAAGAGACTGCCTGAAAAAAAACTTAACACCTTAGTGTCTTAGGTGTATTACTATAATAATAATATCAATACTTATGTGAATCATTTATAAACAAACATATAAAAATAGTTTGTATATATCCATCCATCCATCCATCTTCTACCGCTTACTCCTTTTCAGGGTCACGGGGAACCTGGAGCCTTTCCCAGGAAGCATCGGGCACAAGGTGGGGTACACCCTGGACAGGGTGCCAATCCATCGCAGGGCACAATCACATACACACTCACACTCCCATTGATACACTACGGACACTTCAGACCCACCAATCAGCCGACCATGCATGTGTTTGGACTGTGGGAGGAAACCGGAGTACCCGGAGGAAACCCCCGCAGCATGGGGAGAACATGCAAACTCTGCACACACAGGGTCCCAGTGGTGTATATATACACTGCTCAAAAAAAATACTTAAACACTTAAACAGCACAATGTAACTCCAAGTCAATCATACTCCTGTGAAATCAAACTGTCCACTTAGGAAGCAACACTGATTGACAATCAATTTCACATGCTGTTGTGCAAATGGAATAGACAACAGGTGGAAATTATAGGCAATTAGCAAGACACCCCCAATAAAGGAGTGGTTCTGCAGGTGGTGACCACAGACCACTTCTTAGTTCCTATGCTTCCTGGCTGATGTTTTGGTCATTTTTGAATGCTGGCGGTGCTTTCACTCTAGTGGTAGCATGAGACGGAGTCTACAACCCACACAAGTGGCTCAGGTAGTGCAGCTCATCCAGGACGGCACATCAATGCGAGCTGTGGCAAGAAGGTTTGCTGTGTCTGTCAGCGTAGTGTCCAGAGCATGGAGGCGCTACCAGGAGACAGGCCAGTACATCAGGAGACGTGGAGGAGGCCGTAGGAGGGCAACAACCTAGCAGCAGGACCGCTACCTCCGCCTTTGTGCAAGGAGGAGCAGGAGGAGCACTGCCAGAGCCCTGCAAAATGACCTCCAGCAGGCCACAAATGTGCATGTGTCTGCTCAAACGGTCAGAAACAGACTCCATGAGGGTGGTATGAGGGCCCGACGTCCACAGGTGGGGGTTGTGCTTATAGCCCAACACCGTGCAGGACATTTGGCAATTGCCAGAGAACACCAAGATTGGCAAATTCGTCACTGGTGCCCTGTGCTCTTCACAGGTGAAAGCAGGTTCACACTGAGCACATGTGACCGATGTGACAGAGTCTGGAGACGTCGTGGAGAATGTTCTGCTGCCTGCAACATCCTCCAGCATGACCAGTTTGGCAGTGGGTCAGTAATGGTGTGGGGTGGCATTTCTTTGGGGGGCCACACAGCCCTCCATGTGCTCACCAGAGGTAGCCTGACTGCCATTAGGTACTGAGATGAGATCCTCAGACCCCTTGTGAGACCATATGCTGGTGCGGTTGGCCCTGGGTTCCTCCTAATGCAAGACAATGCTAGACCTCATGTGGCTGGAGTGTGTCAGCAGTTCCTGCAAGAGGAAGGCATTGATGCTATGGACTGGCCCGCTCAGTCCCCAGACCTGAATCCAACTGAGCACATCTGGGACATCATGTCTCGCTCCATCCACCAGGACTGTCCAGGCATTGTAGGGAGGTCATACAGGCACATGGAGCCTACACACACTACTGAGCCTCATTTTGACTTGTTTTAAGGACATTACATCAAAGTTGGATCGGATTTGATTTTGAGTGTGACTCCAAATCCAGACCTCCGTGGGTTGATAAATTTGATTTCCATTGATAATTTTTGTGTGATTTTGTTTTCAGCACATTCAACTATGTAAAGAAAGGAGTATTTAATGAGATTATTTCATCCATTCAGATCTAGGATGTGTTATTTTAGTGTTCCCTTTATTTTTTTGAGCAGTATATATACATATATATATATATATATATATATATATATATATATATATATATATATATATATATATATATATATAAAAAAAAAAGTTAAAAGCTAAAAGCACTTCTACTCTTGACTTGAACGGAATCTCAGTCCGTTTCTGAATAAATAACCTGGGGGCAAAAAAAAAACCTTAATAAAAATAAATCCTCACACTTTAAACCCGTCTCCCTACAGCTCTGTATAACTGATCAACTTCTTGCCTTTTTTCTTTTTTTTTTCTTTTTTCTTTCACCGTCCCAGAAAGTATAACGCACTGTACCAAAAAAAAAAGAGGGGGTGATGTCTACACAACAACGCTCGATATTCCATCAAAACACACGAGTTCATATCCATATCTCAAACACTCTCTGGCTAAATCGCGGGAAAATCTTCACTAGAGAACATCGTGTGGATATTTTTCACGCACGTAGAACTTTCCCGGTGGTACAACTCTGACCCCTCCCCCCGTAACTCTGAGAAATGGTTCAGCCCTGGGGTTACAGGAAGTTGTAGCAGCTGCCATGTTGAGCTGCTTTGTTGTAGATTTCTTCTAGGTTTTCCAGCAGATTTTTAATATATATATATATATATACACATATATATATATATATACACACACACACACACACACATACATATATATTTTAAAGTGTAGCAATGGAGACGAGCTGGAGTACCTTCTTGTTTCAGGTAAGGAGACCTCCTGTATGTTTAGGAGATGAAGGCGATGGGACGGGTAGAGATTGAACGCGGAGAGATTTCAGAGTTTAAGTTTGATTTGTTGCGGGAAAAAGGATATATTGTAGCGGAGCGAAACCCAGCGCTGCATCAAATCCCGGGCTTCCAGCTGTGATCACCACACGGGAAAAAACACCGCTTTGCTTATTATTATTATTATTATTATTATTATTATTATTAATTTATCTACAACACCAGATATCATTGCACTTATGTTTAGCACTTTGTGGAACATGGGTTTGATTAGACTCACACCCAGGGCAGATAAACAGCACGGATCTCAGACGTCGCGTGCTCGGATTTTGATCGGATAAACATCACCGGATTCCATTCAGGAAACTGTAGGAACGTGTATGATGATGATGATGGTGATGATGATCAGGGATCGGTGTGATGGAGAAGTAGAAATCCGATCTAAAGGTGTAAATCAGATCTAAGGTGTGAACACTGGGACCCCCCCTCTTTTCTGTTCATTACAGCGCAAACCGCGGGATTTGAAGCCATGCAGACTGCCCACGAGGCGGACTTTTTTATTATTATTATTTTTCTTTTAAATGCTGGTGTTTAATTAACGGTTAAAAACCGTTAACTTCTCAAACGGTTACTGGGGTCTACACGGGGTGTTGGGTTGTGAGCGTGCACATCCCCCCCATCATTCACCTGAGAATGAGCACTGATACTCTCTTGTACTGTCTTATTATTATTATTATTATTATTATTATTATTATTATTATTATTATTTAAACTTTATTAATTCACCCTCAAAAGATAGACTCGGTCATGTCCAGATTTGACGGTTGAAGTGTGAAAAAGTCCGTTAACACGAGTTCGTTTGAGTTGGCTAAGTGTTTTCTTTAATCCCCGTTTTACCGCCTTAAAACTCACCCGAAAAGCCTTTTTTAAAAATAACTTCTTTTACCTCAGTTACTTTCCTCTCACACTTTAGTAAGAAGTGTTCTCTTTTTAAAACAGCGGTCTCTTTGTAAATTTGAATGTAACCGTTATTTAAAAAAAAAAAAAGTAGTCTAGTGAGATTCCGTGCACGTGCACTTCATTTAAAAAAATACAACCTTATTATTAGTTTTTGTTTGTTTGTTTTTTTGTTTTTAATAAAAAAGGGCTTAAATGAATTGTTTTTGGATCAACTTTTAACCTTCAGTGTAATACATTTGAATTGAAGAAATTTATCAAGATGAATGAATTAATACATTTTTAGGTTGGCTAATAAAGTTAGCTCAAAGAACCCACTAGAGCCGTATTATCTGAGGTGTGTTTTGTTAAAAAAAAAAAAGATGTCCTATCATGTAACACGCCACCTAGTTACCCACTGTTAACTAACTAGTTTGTTACAAGGGACATGTGTTCACTAACAAGACTTTTTGTTTTTCTTTTCTAATTAAATCACCTTTTTTTTAAATTATTCCTTCTACCACTGAAAACCCCAGTAAAACATCTATAACGTGTCTCTGGATGATGTTTTTCCTCACAGTTTATCTTTCATTTTAGTTTTATATATATATTTACATACCTATTTGTATGTAATGCAAGTGTATTTGTATGGTATGTAATATGGCCAAGCAAGCTACAAGCTAATCTGCTAGCCGCTTTATTTTACTGTTCTCGAGCTAGTCTGCTGCAGGGTATGTTAACGAATAAGATTTTGCCAAACTAAATCACGTTGATATGAAATACATCTATGGCGTCACTTAACCGAGTATCGAAACAATACACACGCACATTTTTAGCTAAAAGTAGAGTTTATTAATAATTGAAATCTAGGGAAACTTAAATGATTGGTGGAAAAGATTTTAATGTCCATTCCAAGACTTTGATTCCACTATCTGGTTACCCAGAACAGGATGGGTTCCCATTTGAGACTGGTTCCTTTCAAGGTTTTGGTCATGTTGTCTCAGGGAGTTTTTCCTTGCCACGATCGCCTCTAGTTTGTTCACTCACACAACGTTTTGTGACGATGTCTGTTGTTAAAACCACAACCCAAAAAAATAGCACTGAAGTGCGTATCAATTACCTGTCACAGATGTCCCACAACTTAAAAAGTCAAAAAAAATTTTTTTTTTAATAGATAACAAACTTGTAATCATTAGGAAAGTGCTGCAGTATAAGAGGAACAAAAAATACATCAGATAACCAACTTTGGAGTGACTCTGCTTCATGCCGGGCCTCACCACACCACCCCGTCACTGATTATTTGAAAAGCCTTGACTTCTGACCATACCCACACTAATCAAGTGTATTATGATTGTGGTATTGTCGTTTTATTGCCCAGAACCTACAGTAGCTTAAAACAATACATTGCTCTGATTTTCTCTTGGTGTATAACTGGTAAATGCGTTATAACCATCTCAGCTTTCCTTATCACAATATATGATCTTGAATCTGGCATTAGTGATGCACAGGAATAGAATTTTCCAAAGATGCTTTAAGGATTCCTGCCAAGAATGACACAGAGGGTACTCGCTGTCCTCGGTCCAGTTACTTTAGGAAAGCATGTTAGGAAATCGAGCCCCGTGTTACATGCCCGGTGGTGTTCTCAGCTCCTGCCATGTGTGAATTGTGGAGGAAGCAATGCTGTTAGCAACTGATGACTTCAACTTTGGCCCTTGGAATTGGTTGCCTGCGAATCTGAAATGATTTCTGCGGTCTGTAATGGAATAACCAATCCACTAAGATGAACTTGAACCGGTTTAATCTCTGTTATGTAGCACGTGCCTGTATGTGTATGCATGTGCTTTTTTTTTTTTTTTTATATTCCCCCGTGCACGCTCTTCTCGTGCACAATTTGAATCAGTGAATCTGATTTATTGAAGTTCAAATGCATATCCTAAGGCCATGCTTCCTATTTAGATCCCTTTGGCTTTGAAGTAGATGCTGTATTTGTGGCAGGTTAGCTCTACTGTATCCCCCGCCACGGTTAGAAATTGCAGCTGGTACCTGCTAATTGGCGGGAGGCGATTTCTGACTAGCGGCAAACTCGTTTCCAGCTTAGCGCTTCAACCAGAATCCAGGATTAAGCGACTGTAGAGGTTCTCGTTCCCTCCTGGGACCTGAGCGGTGTTGCGATGAGGCAATAAACCATGGTTGCACTAGGAGTCACGCTGTGGGAGTGAAAGTTTAGGGATTAATGTTGCTGTGCACACTAATGTCAGCAGAAGCCACTATCTTTTTTTTTTCTTTTTTCCTTTTTGCTCAGCTCATGATTGCTTGTTAGGGTGACAGATGAGTAATTTATTGACATCTGCAGAAGGTGTAAAGAAGATGAGAGTTTATATATTTGAAGGCCTCCAGCTTAAAGCTCGCCAACTTCCGAGAGATCAGAAGAGTGCAAGTTGGAATGGTTTGGTTGTAAATAGAGGTATGGTGATGTATCACGTTGTGATAAACCGTTCAAGTTTTATATCAGTTGGATATTTCCAAGTGACTTACACTACACTATTGAAGATACAGTGATGCTATATGTCTTGGTTTTTTTGAATGTATTTTTTTTTTAGAAACATTGTTAACAAATATAACACTGGTGTTGCGCTGTTCCGTGGTAATTAATACTGTCTCCTTTAAAGCCAGGTACCTCTGGTGACACTGATATTGATGTTATGTCGTAAGGTATCGCACTGTCTCAGCAAATTTCAAACTACTTAAATAGGAACTTGTGATCAGTTGATGATAATCAGGGCAGTGGTGCACATCTGGAGTATTCTGGAGGAGAATGGGAGTAAGTGTGAGAGAGCGAGCGAGAGAGAGAATTTCATTTGGTGGCCTTTTCATGTGAACGGTTGTGTGCGACAGGCATTGTGCGAGTGCTGAGAGAGTGGAAGTACATGTAATCCCTTTATTACTCGGCTGAAGTGAAGCGAGGAGGGAGAGCCGGGTCGGCCCGGTTAGCGTGACAAACCCAGAACCAGCATTGTGTGATTCATGCTTTTCTGTCTCTGTGTGTGTGTGTGTGTGTGTGTGTGTGTGTGTGTGTGTGTGTCTCTTTCTCTCACTCCCTCTCTCGCGCGCTCTCTTGAATTCTCAAATCTGATTGGTCAGAAGGTCTCGGTTAATTTTCGGTACCAGCACAATGCACTCATTTATAATGTGTTCTTGTTTTATATAGTAAAAATTTGTGCAGGAAAATATATGAAATGGGTATAATCGCAGACGTAGTGAAGAATTATTTTTTTTTTGGAAGGAGTCTCTAGTGGTAGCAGTCTGTACCAGGCAGATGTAAACCTGTAACTTTTAATTATTATTTATTTATTTTTCTCTCCCCAGTTTCAGTGGATGCATGTCGGTAACGTGACCATCAGACATTTTGATTTATTCGATAGCGATACTGTTAGCTATCTGATAGCGACCTCTGGCTTTGGCGATACAGGAAACACCTGAAGGCTACGCTTTTCTTCTTTTTCCAATGTGAATAAAATTCACCGGGCAGGAAAGCTCATTCGCCGAAAGGGAAACGTCGCATGACTAATCGGCAGCATTCGCTTCTGATGGCGGTTGACTTTGCTTTGCGCCAATGTTATCTTAATGTTAACTTTGATGTGTGAGCCAATAGAAACCAAGCAGGCAGGACTGATTTCTTTGCTTGGTTAAAAAAAAATAATAATAAATCGAGCTGCTCTCATTTTGCTTCTCGTATCATCCAGCGGTAAAATTCCGCATGCTAGGACTTTAACAATTTTAGCACCTCTGCCTTTATGTGGAGGAACGATAAACGGCACAGTCGCACCTGTCTTTCAGTCTTCTCGTGGCTTGGATGCCCCCCCCCCGGTCTTTACACACCTCTATTTCCTTCTCCACTTCTATCCGCTGTCGGTTGTCACTCAGGCATCGGAGCGACGCGGCAAGAACGTGCGCGATCTTGTTTCTGAGAAGAATATCGCCTTTGATAGAATGCAAGAAAAAAGCAGTTGGTTGTAGGCCAGCTTTAGTCACTGGGAAGGAAGGAGGCGATTAATGAGTCAGACGACAAAATAACATTTATTCAACATGAGCTCATGCGGGTAAAACTAGTCGAAAACTGTGAGAAAGTTGCTGCAAATCAAAGTTGCTGTCTTAATATGCAGACTGTACAGTCCGCTACCCTTCACTCAAAAGGCTGCTTTTGTTGAGTGTGCAACCCCCCCACCCCCCCCAAACGCCTGTTGTACACCCATTCCACTTTTCTCTTTCCTTTCAAATTCAAATTTACGCAAGTTTTGCTCAAAAATGAATTAGCATGTGCTGCAGCGTTCAGTCTAGCCCCTATTGTCAGGGGCACCTTTAAAAAAAAAAAAATTCCCCCTTGCTGTTTCTTGAGCTCGGCTCCGTCCAGGACGTTATTTACGTTGGAGTGACCTCAGCCTTCAGAGCTGATTTGGATTAAAAATGTCAGTGGCGTGAAGGCGAAGCGAGTTGCAGTCACTGCAACGTTGTCTGAAACCCCCCCACGCACACACATATTTGATATGATGTGCGTAACTAACATTGTTCTGAAATGGGGAAATGCATGACTACGTGCTTTGCACATTCAGTTTTCTCTCCAACATATCACTTTTTCTTTTACTTACTATCTTCGGGAGTTTCTGATAAAGGAACGACTGTTTACAGCTGTTAATAGGCAAGGACTTGTTTCACGGATGTTACACAACCAAATGTAACTCCTGTAAATGGATGATAAGGTATGCGTTAAATTGTAATCATCGGGACAATCTTTTGGGAAAGTTTGGTAACAGTGACTCCACATCAGACAGGATCGACTGGATTGTGCCTAGTGGCCCAATATTGCCCAAGCAGGTGTACAGACAGTAGGGTGGCACAATCCACCCCCCGCCCCCCGACCTTCACCGCACTATAGACACACTACACACAAGTTCCCAGGTTCTCCTGCATCTGTGAGCCAGGCTTCAGCGTCTCACCGAGGGGTGTGTATGGAGAAATGCAGCGCCTCTGACCATGAATAGAGGAACCAAATCAGCGGAGACTCTCATACAAAGACCTCCCGCCGGGCCCTGAGTGCATCACTGCGCGGATTTGCGGGGGAAAGCAACAATGGAGCAGATGAAATAAGGAGTAGAATGTTAGGGGAATTCATTTTTCTTCTCTTTCTCTGTCGTCGTCCCCCCCGTCTCAGTCTCTGTCGGATGCATGGCTGAACCCGAATGCTAAGGGTCAGGTGTTTGACCCTGGGCTTTTGCGTCTGCGGAAGAGAGCGCGTCTTAATTGCAGCACCCTGCTTTCCCAGAGTCCTCTGATATAAATCTTATATGTGCGTTTTTATTTTAACGGGAGTCAAAATAATTGTTTACATAAAATATCATGATATTCAGTCCACATTCAGTAATGTTATTGTGGGGGGGTGGGATCCAGCACCGGGTAGCGTTGGTGTCCCCGAGATTTGAAAAGTGACGCAAATTGACAGATGTGCTCTTCACGGAAGATGGTCCTAGAATTCTTTTGATCAGACTTGGATTTGTCCACCATGTTTTTCAAACTTTATTGACTTTAAAACAACGCAACTACTATCAAGAGATTAAGAAAGCTTGTTTGTTTATTGCGTCTGAAAGGCCGTTAACCAGCGGCCACAACCATAATGCCGATTAAGAAACGATTGTTACCGTGGCCGGACCCTGGTCCTCGCTTATTTTGAATGCTCCATTGAACAACAATAGCACGAGGAGCATAGCGCTCGCTCCCTCCGGCGCCTTCCCTCCCCGCTATTGTGCTGACGCGTCGTCTGCAGTCATAATAATTATAATAATTATTCTTTTTATTTACATAGCACCTTTCTCACACTCAAGGTTGTGTTACAGTTACAGGCGGGGGGGTGATGTGGGGGTAGTTGAGAAGGCTAACAGGAGACGATTACAGCTTTGAGAGTCAAGGTAGGTTCTCAAGGTAGGGCTTGAAAGAAGATGCTGAATAATGCTCGAGACGTGAAATCCGGCGGGAAACGAGTCCCGTAGCATGCAACCTGATGGCAGTCTTATCGTCTTTTTGGCTTGATCTAACAAGCTGGGTTAGTCAGTTAGATGTTAAGATATGAGTACATCGTAAAGGTTTTTAGTGTAAACAATAATATTCACTTTGGACTTTGGACTTGTAACGCCTTGGCTCAGGTCTTTGGACAAGTTCGTTCTCGTTGACGACGTCTTACCGTTGCGTATTTTGCCAGTCACAGCGCGTGACTATCAACGTTAAGTTACACTGCAGCCGCGACACAATTTTATCATTTTGAACGGTGTAGTCCTTTTTAGAAGAGAATTAAATTTTTTACAATGTCTTTATTTTGGCTTGTTTGCGTACCAGTTTAAATGTTAGGATGTTGATGTGCAGCTACTGCATTATCATAGTGTTTGATATTCATCATTATTGTTATTGGTCTTTATCCCAAAACGCTGTTGAATTCTTGATTCTGATTGGTCTTTTCTATAAGAGCAGGTCGGACGGTAGTGCAGTTACTCACAGGTTTTATATTAATGCGCTCATTAATGCGATAATAATGAGTGACCGATTTATTCGTTTTTTCCGATATTTAATAATTTTTCTATAATCTGATATCGGTTTTGTAGTATCAGATCCACTGATAAATGGCCATCTTGTGGGCATATTGAGAATTGCGTGCGGGACAGCCATCGTAGCACTGTATCTGAGGAGAGATCATCTCCAGGTGGTTTTATTCCATACTTACAGTACGTAGATGTCACAGTGGGATCTATAATATGGAAACGGACGCTCTGAACGATCACAAATGTGTTCTTGTGGTCTGTGAGCGTCGTGACCAATCTCAGACGCTCCAATGAGAGGTACTGTGGTTTGATAATGACCTGTGTGTGTGTGTGTGTGTACTTAAATTCACATCTTTTTGTAGAGGCAAGTTCAGCTTCGCTCAGCTGCAGTTGTGGTTTGCAGTTCTCTGATGTCGGCGTCACACAGGTTTCCCCCTTGGTCGTGTAATCAAAAGCACACTGTAGACCACACAGTGACCGGGGCAGTGCCGTGATGGACGTTCCCTCCCCCGTCTCCCTCATTGCTACCATAAACAAACCTCTCCACTTTTGGGTCAAAAGGGCCTTGGCCTTAATTTCCTCCAGCCGCAGATCTTTTCCTCCCCCATCGCTTGAGGGCTGATCACTTGTTCCAAAGCGTCTGTCTTGTGCCGGCTCACGTCAGTCTCGGTGTTGAGCGCTGAACTCATTCACGCCAGAGGCAATGTTGGCTCGAAGCATCACTCCACATGAGTCAGCTAGTTTTGCGGTCTCGTGGCCTGTCGTGGCGTTCTAGCAGGATGGATCTGTTTACGTTGGACAGAATTAGAAATCTCCAGTGGCACCAGGTTGTTTTTCGAGACGTCCGAATTTAGGGGTTTGTTTTTGCCTGTCACCCGTCGGGTTTACCGAATGTGGTGCGGTTGGTCCCCGGTTTCTCGGAGCATTTCATTTACAGATTCTGGTAATTTAACCATGGGAGTCATTCCTGAGACTTTCTAGACTTTGTCCAAAATCTTTCACATCTGTGTTTGTTCAGCTGACCTGATCAGAGAGGTTTCTTTTCTTTTCTTTTTTTTTTTTTTAATTATTGTTCAGAGCACTCTCTGTGGACTGTCCTTGTTAATACACAATGTACTCATTGCCTATATTGATAAATGTTAACAGCTTCACTGAATCACTCGCTATTTTTCTCCGTCTCGCTTGCTCATTCACACTTTCGCTCACTTTCTCCCTTACTCAGGCTCGCTCATTCACACTCTCTCCCTCATGTCGAGCTGCGATCCAGCAGGTGGGAAGTAGACAGAGCGGCTTGTATTTAATCTCTAAATGCTCATGCTCATTCACTCTTGCTCGCTCCCTCGCTCATTCACACACTTTCCCTCCGGCTGGTCCCCTCTGTCCGTTTCCCATCTTTGAGAATCACTGTTCAAAGCTGCGTGTGTTTAATCTCCGATTGATTTTCAAGCACAATAGACCTCATCATGCCGTTCTCTACCGCATTTTATTTAAAGACTTAGGTAGGCAACACCTACACAATTTGCCAAGATACATCAGTTATGTCGCAAAAAGTACTGCAGATTTGGGCCTTGACGCATCATGCGACGTCATGACGACACGCGTTCAGCCGAAGCCCTCTTCAATTCATGTGAGTAAAGCTGCAAAAGACTGTGCGGTTACAGTTTCACCAATTTAAGTAGTTTTCAGCAGATCAAGCATTTTTGGCCACAACAATCACAAAAGAACTTTGAGAAAACCTGAATGGACTGTTTGAGTGACCAAATTAAATCAAATACCCTCGCAGAGTGTGTTGCTTAGGTGTTTGGCCCGCATGAGCCACCAAAACACCCTCCATGCACCTTGGGGTAGATCCGACACATCCCTGGATTCGTACTAGAGTAACGTTCTTCCAAAAGGATTATCCCCTCAGTTGGTGTTTAATGATGATCGTGGTAGTAGTAGTGGTGGTGGAGAGTGCTTTCGGAAGCAGCCGTCCAAAACGGATCCATAGCTGAGAACGGAAGACTGAAAATATGATTGACATCAAACCATTCGATAAACCTTCGTCCCCTGTGGATGCGGACGGGATCATCCCATATGAGACCACGCCTACCAGGATAGAAATGTTTCGTCGTAGGGTAAAGGTGATCAGTGAAGAGAACTTTGTATTGATATGACTTCAGGGTGAAACAGCAATCAGACTTTTCCTGCATACACAATACACGGCGCCAACAGCGTTTAATGTCCGTCACCTGCGAGAGGCCGTGTTTAGTCTGCGCTCATTAGCCGAGCCAATCCTGAAACATAAACCATGCATGATTCATTTCCTGTTTGGCTCCTCTTCTGTGTGTGTGTGTGTGTGTGTGTGTGTGTTGTGGGGGGTGTATTATAACCCCAAATAGAGGCTGATAACCAAATAGAATGAGGCTTTTGTAACAGGAAGTCACCATGAGCAATACATGAGGACTGTGCGTCTATCCATCTCATTATGCTTTGGATAAAGTCTTGTGGCACGAGGGGAAACCCAGGGAAGTCGGATTAACGATTTATACCTTAAATAAATGTAATGCATATAAAGTTTGAATTTCCCCGTGGAATAGTTCAATATTATAATCCCGGTCATAAGAAAAAATCATGGACTCCTTGAAGTCACATTGTTTTCTTCTTATTTATTTATTATTTAATATAATTTTTTTTTTTTTTAATCATTCTGTTTGTGGTATCCTTTGTCCTTCAGAACAAATGTTTGGTAACGGCTGGTTATTTTAATGACCTACTGTGTTATTAATTGAAATTTAAGGGTTGGAACCTTTTCACAATTATTATGAATGAAAAATTGTGAAAACTATTATATTTATGATTGGTTATCCCGCCCAACTCTGCAGTATTTTAATGTAACGCCCCTCTGTTTCTTGCCTGCAGCAAGCCAATGAAGCCCTGCACCATCAGCACCAGGTGGGCCCGAACAGCCTGCTGCCGCTGCTGAATGCCGGCACCGAGCCGCAGGACCAGAAGCCCATCATGCCCATCCCGCTCGATCAGAAGCCCCCAGTGAGCACCGCCGACCTCCTTAAGGAAAGCATGGGCAGCGGGACGGGGGGAGGAGGGGGCGGAGGCGGCCATGGTGGCGGAGGAGGCGGTGGCATCGGAGCACCGATGCCCATAGTGAAGAAGGAACCCAAAAGCAAAACGCCATTTATCTGCGGTTACTGCAACAAGGCCTTCCGAGACAGCTACCATTTGCGACGGCACGAGTCGTGTCACACCGGCGTCAAGATGGTGTCGCGACCTAAAAAGACAGCGCAGACGACGGCGCCCACCATGGTGCCACTGCTCTCAAGCATGACGCGAGAAAACAATGCCTCTTACATCCTCACCACGGCTGCGACCTCAGCCTCGGGTGCCATGGTTCCGACCTCCACGGTCGCCGTGTGCCAGCCGAATGTGCCCAAGAAGCCGGCCAAGCCTGTGAAGAAGAACCACGGGTGCGAGATGTGCGGCAAAGCCTTCCGTGATGTCTACCACCTGAACAGACACAAGTTGTCCCACTCGGACGAGAAGCCGTTCGAGTGCCCGATCTGCCAGCAACGATTCAAGAGGAAAGACCGCATGACGTACCACGTACGCTCGCATGATGGCGGCGTGCACAAGCCCTACGTCTGCTCCGTCTGCGGGAAGGGCTTCTCCAGGTACGGCAGCCAAAGTCTCTCCAAACTATGAATAATATGTGAGCTAGTAATAAATAAATTGAGCAGAACAGAAATTTTGTTAGAACTGTTGTTTTTTTTGCTTTGTTGTTTTTTTTTAGGTTTTTTTTATGTTCAATAGAACAAATAGAAAGATAAACAAAAATATATAACACGAATTGTTCCACAATTTTATAATTATTTTTATATTTGTTCTGTACAGCTTGCTACAGTTTAGGATATTAACTGCTAGCTAGCTTCCAGAATATTCTTTGTCATCTACATAGTTTTCAGAGTATTCAATTAGTCAATTGTTGGCTAGCTTAGGAAGGCCTTTCAGCAAGCGGTTTCATAAGAACGTTGCACGAAGCATATTCCTATCCTCCAGACTTTTCATTTTAAAACCATTTCAACAGTTTATCAGAAACTGTAGCTGTTCCAGGTACATTTCAGGCACATGGGAGCCAGTGTGGTTCGGTATCTAGCTAGCATAACACGCTCTCTGCTTTGTTTATTTCTTCTGTTATTGAGCTAGATACTAGCCAGTAGACCATTTGGTTGGATTTATTTTATAGGAGGTGTGCAAGTTTTGTTTTGGATGTGATCTTGACTGGGGTAAATGTTGCTACCTGCGAGGCCATGAGGGTAAAACTTACAGCGACTGAGCTCAATTCTAAACGTATTGGAATTAACGCAAGATGTTGTACCTACACAATAAAATAACAGGATAGAGTAAACAAACAGGATTTTTCAGGTACACGCTTTTCTCTCGTTTAATCGGGAAATTTTACCTCAGGATTATATTAACGAGCCACTCTCGAGGCATGGCGCCTGTATTTTCTCTCATTTTACAGAGTAAATGCAGGCAGCTCTGAGAGTTATGCCGATTTATCACACTGCTTTTAACTAATGAAGACTAATTAGGTGATGTATCGAGTGTTAAGTAAATAAGAGCCTTAAACTGAAGGAAAACCTCTAAATGGTTTAAGACTTATTTAAGGTAGCACGCTTACAGGCTCCTTCTAGTGTGTATTTCTGTATGTTTGGTGGCCTAATCCGGCAGAATGGGATGATGTCAGTGGTTTTTAATACTTTGTGAAATGCGTGTACAAAGACGTAGCCGGCTCCACCATCTGCTCCTCCATATGACGTTAACATTGTCTAGCTCCCACTGATTTATCTCTGCAGCCGGCTGATTTATAACCACAGTGAATAGTTGTGACTGGCTGCTTTTGTGAGCCACAGCACGCGGCGGGCCCTACCGTCACGGCCCGAGGGGGGAGGGGGCCGAGGCTGGCTGCTTTGATTCCCTTAGATTCATTCAGCCTGCCGATGCTGTCCCAAGAGATTTTTTTGGGGGGGAAAGGGGAGGGGGTGTAATAAAAAACTCCGGTGACACATGAGTCTGGGATTTCCTCTTGCTCACCACTTACAGTCCCTGTAGGTCTGCGTTTGTGGCCGCTTTAAGAGCGTGCTGCATCACTCCTCTATTTCCAGGCAGCGTGCGTCAGAACAGCTCCCTCCTCATCCCGTTCCAGCTCACGGCACTGCGTGACTAATAATTTGAGGATTAATTTCGGGGTGAGCAATGCGAGTCGAGAAGAAAGGGAGCCATTTTTAGCACGCCAACTGTTCAGTAGCACTCAAACATTCCTCGTAGGACGTTTTGGGCCATTACGTGGACCTTGCTTGCTCAGAAATCTTCAAGATGAATAGCAGTATAGCGGTCCAGGGTCGGAGAGCAGCAACCGGAGGCTGTTTGTTTGTTTTATATAGTTATTTAAAAGTACATAGCCCAAGTAACATGGAAGGGGCTTTTTTGGGGGGGTTTTTTCCCTCTAACCAATAATGAATGGTGCTGGGGGAGGGACACTGATTGGGTGGCCATTCTGGTTCAGTGCACCCTTGAAGAGATCCTACTTAACTACCCATCATTTTTTTGGGGGGGGCAAAGTAATCATCAAATGCAGTGATTTTTACTACTTTTGTCACGAGATGTTAAACACCTCAACAAGGACATAAAATACCCACTAAGCAGTAAGATTTAACTTTTTTTTTTCCTTACTTCCTGTAGTAGATCTGTCCAGTATATCTAATGACCTCGTTGACTTCCTTTCTGTTTGTTGTTTTTTAATTCCTCAGGCCTGATCATCTCAGCTGCCATGTCAAACATGTGCATTCCTCAGAGAGACCATTTAAATGCCAAGTAACGGTATGACCTCCGTATCATCTCACCTTACACACTGGCCTTCGTTCCTTAAAAAGCTTTCCCGCTTACGTCGTACCTTGGGGCTCTGTGTCCGGTTTTATTTTGTTACGCTTCAGCGATTGCGCCCTTTTTCACTAATCAGAAAAGGTTAAGCACACTTGCATGTCGACCGTATAAACGCGTGACAAGTACAGTATATTAAAATGTACGTCAGAATCTCTGTGTACTTTCCCTTATACAGACGGGTGACAAATGAAAGAGAAACCCTCGTCCACTCGTCCTGTTCGAATCAAGTCAGTGCAAATCAATACAAAGTTCCTCCCAGTCAGTGCACACCTTTTTAAAATAAATAAATTTTAAAAAATTCATATTGGTGTGGTCTGTTCCTGGGAGACCCCGCCCAGATCCACAAAAAAAAAGTGTGAAAAAGTGTGCTCGCTGAATCATTTGATGAGGATGAAAAGGACGTAAATCCTATGCTGTAGCCTTCACCCTTGCTAGATATCAACCCATGTGTACAGCTGTAGATGATTTTGGAGCGATGTGTTGGAGTTTCAAACGCTCACCACAACCATCGTCACAACACCAGCTGAGGGGACGTCTTTTATCTCATCCAAGGATTCTGCCAATGGGAATATTATTTAGTGCGGAAGACAAATTCTGCGTTTGTTCGTGCCCCCTAGTTTATATAGCGATCGATAAAAGCTTCGTAGGCATTAAGGGTGAACGCCATTGGGCAGTCCATTTCGAGTATGATGACGAGTTTAAGTTATCTGAAGACTGTCCTCTTCACCTCGGCAGGCCTGCACATCGGCCTTCGCCACCAAAGACAGACTGCGCTCTCACATGATTCGGCACGAGGGCAAGGTCACGTGCAACATCTGCGGCAAGATGCTCAGCGCTGCCTACATCACCAGCCACTTAAAGACGCACGGCCAGACCAACTTCAACAACTCCTGCAACAAAGGTACGTGTGCCGCCGTTTCCGCTAGTAGTGTCTCACGTCCCGAGGCGGGAGAGCCGATCGGGGTCGGCTGATCAAGGTGACACGAGTAGGGCTGGGCTGTAACCAAACGATGACTGGAAATCTGTTTTTCTGTCGTACCGCCCACCCTTAAATCAAACTTACTGATCAGCCGTCCTAATCTAAGGTAGTTTAGTACGCTACTACTAATATTCACCTCATCCTGACTTAGCTTAGTTCCCATATTCTTCCAGTTGTGTGTCTCTAGAGAGTTTCTGAGAGCTCGCTGGGTTCTCTAGATCTTTTCGAAATTCTTGCCTTGTCAGTGGTCATTGTGGCTAAGCCGTGTTTTGGCGTCTCGATTAATTGCATTAAACTAAGCGAGGTCTTAAATTAGCTGAGCTTTGTAGCAGAGAACCGGTCGCATTCGCCGTCCCGGACTGACCTCACTGGTGGACGAATAGGAAGATGGTAGTCATACGGGTCGGTGCGTGTTAATTAATCACACGCACTGAGCAGGCTAGGGATCCTGATTCTGCCTTATTGTTTGCAAGTTTAAACTCTCTGTGTTGATCTTTAGGGCATAGGTTATGTCTTCGTGTCTTCGTTGTCGTATGAAAATCTCCGAAGTGGCAAACGGAAAAGAACAACAAATCTGAGTTACAAATCAGTGGAATTATTAGTATTTTTTAATTAATTAATTTATTTATTATTTCCCACCAGACAGGGGTCCAAACACCTCAGAATAGCCGAGACGTGTTGGCAAACTAAAACAGCTAATAATGCGCGTCTGTGTTCATTCGGAACACATTTTATCTCCTCTTTGGATATGTGCGAAGGTTTAAAAAAAAAAAGCCGACCTTGCTGTGCTGGTCAGCTGTGATGCAGATTTCATACCCAAAAGATCGAAAGGTTTTAATCCAAGTCGTTCTGCAACCATTTTGTTGGTACAATTGTGTTGAAGACGGTCGAGTTCTCAAATCTGATTGGTCAGAACGTGCTGATGAATTTACTGTACCAGCAGCTCTGGCAGTAGCGAAGTTTCCTGTGAGTCAGGACAGAAGAGTTTGTGCTTTTGCGGTTTCTCGGTGACGTGACGAGCTGCGTCGTTTTGGGAGTTTTGTCTCATTAACGTGAAGAGAGAGGCTGGTGAAGGAACAGCTGTAGCTGCTGTAACTCTGGTAAGTGAACTAACTTCGCGAACAAGCATTAAACAGAAATATAAATGGACGTCTATGGTTGGTACCGTGATCCGGATCGTCTTGGTCACGCATGTCTGATTCAGTAGATTTAGTTTTGTACTTAGATGATTTTAGATGGAATGCTGTTTACCAGTCCATGTAGTTTAGCTCTCTCTTTCATCCCTCCATATAACAGTTCACTCTTTCCATGTTTGATTGTACCAAACATGCATCTTTTGACTGTGCTTTGAATCTTGTGTGTTGCGGTCATTTTCGTATTCTTCTTGATGGCTCATCGTGGTGAGGTGCAGCGATCGTTGGTCGCCAGGCTTGTCTCACACGATCGCGTCGACTAAAATCGGACCTGCTCGGCAGTGTGTGTAAGTTTGGCTGGCTATAAATGCTCTAAACCCCGTCCACAAGCCATTCCTCTCGGACTGGACGTCCACTCTGTCCTGCTTGAATTGGTTGAAGCAGTGGTTCAGTGTGACGGATTCATGGTGCAACAAACGTAAGACTTGTATCGTATCATATCATATATGCTGTTTTATTAAATTCTCCACACAGTATTGGTCAACGATTAGTGGGAGAACTCCGTAACATTCCCGTGTGTGTGTATGTCGTCTCATCTGCTAGCTGACTGCACTGACAAATGCATATTAAGCCAGTTTAAATCAAATAAAGACGCTCCATCTCTGGGCCAGAGCCTGGCAGAGCGTGTGATGTGACGTTGTGGAGTGTGACGTCACCGAGACTCCCACCCACAGCCGTGGCCACCTGGCCATCGTAACACTCTGTGTCTGTATTTCTGAATAGGGGACTGGCAGTGGAACTCCTCAGGGATGCATAAAGGTAAACACGGAGATTCATGTGATGATGATGATATATTTTGTATGACATCTTTCTCAAATCCAGATCAACTATGGTAATCACACATACGCTACAGACACAGTAGATGGAAATTGGATTTTTGAAATATATTTTTTTAAATATGGTTGTTAAATGAAATATACGCCATTTATCTGTACACGAACAGCCTTCGTCTTTATTTAGATTTAAATTTCGTTTTTTGTTCGTTTTTAGGACTGGAGGATTTGGGGTTATTTGGGTGGGCATGGGAAGTGTTTGGTGCAAATCCCGTTAACCATTTCTGTGGTTTGTCTCGTTTTGTTATTCCAGACAACATCGAGGTGTGCCACTCGGGCACGGCCACGTCCGTCACGGTCTCCGCGCCTGCCACTACACCGATGAGCCGCGCCAACGCCAGCACGTCTGTCACCATCGGCGGTCAGATGAACCTGAGCACCACGGTAAACACCGTGAACATCACGTCAGCGCAGATGAGCCTGCAGCACCCGGTGACCATCACGGGCCCAGTTAACATCGCCTCGGTGAACATCCCAGCCACGGCATCGCCCATGAACATCGCCCACCCGGTGGCCATCACCACGCCCATGTCCATGAACATCGCCGGGCCGCTCAACATCGCCATGCGGCCCATGGAGAGCATGTCCTTCCTCTCGCAGGTCCTGCCCTCCTCGCCTCCGTGGTGAAGTGCACCCGAGCAGATCTTAACCTGATTCTCCTAACCAGCTGACTCCGCCCCCCCCCTTTCCCCAGCCAATGAGTGTTTACTCTTGTGGCGCCACTTCCGCGCCACAAGCAGCGCTGCAACGACGACGGAGTTTTATAGAGTTTTTGTGAAGGATTTCTTACCTAGATTCGATTCGTTCATGGTTTGATGAACTAAAGGACGGATATTTAGCGACACTGAGCACGCAAACCTCACTGAGGTTTTTCAAGGACAAATGCAATAAGTGCTGGTTTTTTATATATATATATAATTATTATTTTTTTCCTTCCCAGAACATTGGGATTTCTTTTTACGTTGTTTAGCTGTAGCCTGCTAATCAGTATTTAATTTTTTTAATTTTATTATTATTATTTTTTTAATTATTATTATTTTTTTAGGAAAGGAGTTCTAAAGGGATAAAGGCTTTTACTGAGAGGGAGGTTTTAAAATGTTTTACAGTGAAAGGTGGCTGATTTATGATTCGAGGTACAGTAACTGTATTCTATTGTACAGTTGCCTATGCTGGTGTTTTGCATTTTAAACGTCTACAATTGTGAGCGTTTTTTTTTTTGTTTGTTTGTTTGTTTTTTCCCCTCATCGGCTGCAGTGTTCAAACACTGACTCATGACTGTTATTTTCTTCATGCTCTGCTTATTGAGGACGGCTGGAGTGTGCTTTGTTTACTCGATCGGCAACAATTAGGATTCACTTAAAAAAAAAAAATTCTAATAAATAAATAAAAGAGAGGAAAGATTCTTGCACTGAAAGCATTTCCCTTGTGTACAACAACAGTATTATCAAAGATCAAGCCTGTTTCGGGAAACTAGCCTGGACAGAACCGGGTCGTCTAGTGACTGGCGAAAGCTGCACCCCTAAAGTTCAGTTTGATTTGGACTGGATTCATGTCGAAAGACTAGTAGATAGTGTTTTATACCCTTTGTTTTCTTTATAATCTTACCATGAACTTTATTCATTTTTATTTTTATATATATATTATATATATATATATATATATATATATATATATATATATATATATATATATGTATATAAAAACAGGGGCCCTGTTAGGAGGAATTTTCTGCTCAGGAAACCCAGTAAACTACTTTATATTTTATTTTAATATTAATATCCTGAAATCTCCTTATTTTGTAAATATTTATTCCTCCATGTGCCCTTTTCCCTCATGATCTCGGGACTGAACAACAGTTCTCGCCGTCCGTTTTTATCGGAACGCTTCCGTCTTGGTCCTTGATGATTAATCGGACTCCCTTGCTTTGCCTCGTGCACACGTGCGGGTTTTAAGCACGCCCTCGTCAACTCTCCATCGGGATTTAGACGTGCATGTCTCCTGAGTGGCCACTTGCAGCAAAAGCAACATCATTAAAGCGATTTCCTTTATACCGTGTGCAAGATTCTGCTGGATTCCTAATGGACTACTATGCTACTCAAGCAAGCCTAGGTGCTCTAGTTTTGTCTTTAAACGTGACCAACGGCCGAGTTTCTGAGGAAGACGCTGTTAACTGCCATGGCAAACTGCCAGCTCTTAATCACTACTGACTGCTTCAAAATAAATTTGTTTAGAAACACAAACTTGCTTCAGTCCGACGACTAAATCCTGCTCCGACAAGCTTGGTGTCCTGGTTTTCAAAAACCTATCTTCTCATCTACAGGGAAGTGCGGATAGCCAATCAGATTGCAGGCTTTATAAGCTATGGGCGGAGCATCTAACACTAAGGCTTGGTGCTAGCAGAGTAATAGTAATGAATTTCCGTCATTGTCTTTGAGTACAGATGAAGTGTGTCTAAATTACCACACGAACGTGGTATCTTTTGTTGGTCACGTTGACGTTCTTCCGCAGCGTCGTCCATGAAATTGTGTCTGATTGCCTGTCCCTCCAGGATTTCTCTTACTTTTGCTATCGCAGAAATTAAAAAAATTTTTTATATTATCGCAGGTTCGGGCCGAAACGCGTCACGTGATGTCGTTACAATACACGTTCGGGCTAAAACCCTCTTCGAATTACGTGCCTCAAACGTGAGTCCATCTGGAACATCTCGTTTACCAACAAACATCACTGAGAAAGATAATTTTGCCAATTCAGGTTGTTTTCCGTGAAAAAAGCACAAAAAACCCCTCCACAAATTGCGTCATAGTTGTTGGACGCAAAAATTTTTACATTTTCTTTTATTAACTCTGCGAAATCCTGTATGGACTGGATTGCAATAGCGGCTACTCCTGGAATCAACAGACAACGTTCAGCTAGCTTCCACGAACAGTATGTAATTGCAGAGTACGTGATTGTCGTGCTGAGGCTCTGTTTGCTGTGTCGTGAACGTGGTAGCTGGGAAACACTCTTCGCCCTCGAGCCAGTGATTTTTATTTGTTACAGACAAACCAATTCGTTCCAAGATGGATGACTATGAGTCACGACGATCTTGTTCGTGTAGTCGTTCAAATTGCACAGCGCCACCTGCAGTAGTAGAGCGCTTGTCGTTGACGTACGCACGCACGGAAGCACATGAAAGTGATTTTCATCTCTCATTAAGTATGCTGAGGCCTTTGAGGTGACTTGTGCTCTCGGCTCTCCAAGCCGTCTGGATCGAAAAGGCCTTTTTAAGATGGCGATGGAGTTTCCGTTAAGGTGGAAGGGTAAAGGGAAGTCAACAAGGGCAGGGCGTGTTTACAAACTGGATGCAGGTTAGGGCAAACCTGTTGTGTTTTTTTTTTTTTTTTTTTTTTTTTTTTTATTTCTCAGAATTGTAGGATTTTTACTCGGAATCTGCCAGATTCTTACCTGTATTTGGATTCGGGAATGTCACTACTCAAACACGCTTTCTAAGAGACAAGTCCAGAAGGACGTGTCCGCTGTTGGGCACTACAAGGGTTCGGAGCCCTACCAATGTGAGTCTAGGTACACTGTGTGAACCACTATTGGTGCACAGCTTCGTGATAGTATTTTGTGTTTTATTTTTATATTTGAATGGTTCTGCAACTCGCACCATATCACTAAAATGTGGACTTCGAGTGAGTGAGTGGTTAAGAGACGACACTAATTTAGGGGCTTTCTTTCGTAGGTTTTTGGTCAGTAGTTGCAGGCATGTGCCGATTAATCGGTTTTACGATACGATATACTGCAATAATCACGTGCACGATATTCTTATTGTTATTGTGGACACGTCACAAAATGATCTGTACAGGATCCAGGCTTTTATAGGCAGCATCTTTTGGTGTAAAGTTTACAGAAACAAGTTATCTGCCTTAATTCATTGCTGTAAACTCTAATAAAGCCTTGGGCAAATTGAATATCGGCACATGCCTACGTAGTCCTGAAGTGGGCGCTGATAGCAAACGCATTCAGTGTCCATGTTGGGTGAGGAATTACATTCCCCCATCACAATAATAAAAATTAAGCACAAGTATGTGAGGTGTGTTTTTTTTTTTTTTTTTTTTTTTAACCTTTTGGTTTCGAAGGGACTGTTGGTGTTGCTTTTAGATTTGTTTGTTTTGTTTGTTTGTTTTTTTTCCCATAGATCTCGATTGTTGCCTCATTTATTTGCCGGGTTCACACCAGTTTCGAGCGAGATCTGATCTGTATGAATCGAGTCGTACTTCACTCTTCAGTTTGCTGAACAATTTGGGAAACCCCTGTGAAGGCAGTTGAATGTATATCTTTGTACAAAACACGGTTTAGCTCTGAGGTCATGGTAGTTACCGTACGAATAGACACGCAAGCGACAGAGATGCGAGATAACCCTTTTTATAAGAACCTTTTTATTAGAACATTAACAACAGTCTGTTTTTTTGTATATATATGAAGACTAGGCTTTCTGATTAGCGGAAAGGGAAAACATTCCGACATTTTTTTAAAAATGTACGTTTCTCAAAGAATTATGTAAACATGCGCAATGTTTTATGTGCCTTTTATTTGGATTGTCTAAATAAAAGAAAACTGTAAAACATGATGTTTGTTTGTTTGTTTGTTTATGAGTCAGTCTTCCAAATAAAGTTCTGTGAAGCAGTAATACATCCTGGATAGGGCACCACTTCCAAGACACACCTTCACAGCTGGGAAACTTTTAGTATCGCTAATCCAACTATTTTTGGGAAGTGGAAGGAAACCGGAGAACCAACATATGGGAGAAACACAACACAGACAGTAACGTGAGCTCGGGATCGAACCGGGAAGCTGCTGCACCACTGAAAACAGCTTTCACAACCTAAAACAAAATACTGACGAGGACAAAAAAAAAGATGAAATTCAAAAAAGAAACGATTATGTAGGTAAATGGTGAAAAATTCAGGCATTAATAAATGGGGGGAAAATGCAACCATGGAGATGTTTCGATTCTTATGGTGTTAGTAACTTTATAAAAACTGAAGGGACATTTAGTCATCGTTTTGGAGCGGGGGTGCACAAACTTTTGCACTCAACTCTGAAAGTATCGCGGCCTATATCCTAATACGATGTCCTTGACCGGTTAACCGGATTCAAAAAAAGGAAAGTGGACACGAGTAATCGTGAAACGTGTGTAAATGAGATTTACGTATCGTTCCTGTCCGTACCCCGGTGCAATCGGCCATCTCGGACATTTTGGTTGGACGAGACACACTGAACGCTGACCTTCGATCCGAATTGCACCAGATAACTTACTGATGTATTTCGCGTGGGGAACTCGCATACCAAAAAGGTCACAGACATAACAGCAGAAAATCAATATCTCCTTTTCCCGCTAAGCGTGCATGCGACAGGCCCAGGCAGTAGCACACTGCGACACACTAACATCTAAGGTTAAGGGTTAAAGCAGTGCCTGAAAATGGAGTGTATACTTTAATCTTTTATTCATAGGGCTCCATCTGGTGCCTCCATCTTCCCTTCCCCCAAGGGATGTACTGGATTGGATGGAGAGTCTTCGTAGAGCCGTTGTTGTTGTTTTTTTTGTTTGTTTTCCACATTTCAATCCAAACATCTCAGAAAGCAGTCTGTAGCAGAAGTATGGACAGAGTGTATGAACAGGGTCCTGTGTGCAATCCGCTAACGACTTTCCCTCATTACTTAGTGGAAAGTGTGACCACGCTTTCTAGTGATCGAATACACGTCGGTGCTGAAACCGACATCAGCATATCGACATTTCAATAATAATAACAACAATCACACTAACACTACATCCATTTTTTTCAGTTAATGAGTATTTATGATAATTATTCACAAGTGGAGGCCTGTTGTTCGCCATTTCCATCCATTTTTCTGCCTTTTTTTGTGTGTGGAAACATATTACTGTGCATATAGTACAGTTATTTGTTCAGCAAATCTTTTGAGTTTGATCAAATATAGGCCTATTTTAAATCATACTTCTGTCCCAAGAGTAAACATTTAAATTATTTTATTATTTTCATTTGAATCTCATTTCAGTTGACCTGTTTGCAGTTCTAATATTTTTATTATAATAATATGCATATTGTAGAATATTATACTACTATATGTTATAGCCTACAGTTTTATTTGTTGTTGGGGGTTTTTTCTAGAATTTGGGAAACTATCATTTACAGTAAATTCAATATTTTTATAGATATTTTAAATGACATTTATGTAAAAAAAAACACTTGGATAGATTGTTGTGGAAGTTACATTACTTATTCCGTATTAACTTGTGTGTGTGTGTGTGTGTGTGTGTGTCTGTCTGTCTGTCCAGATAAAAGCGTGGCTAATTCCGCATGTCTTGGTGTAATCAGTGGGATGTCTGGTACAGTCCGCTCTCTGTAATCTCACTGTGTGTGTGTGTGTGTGTGTGTGTGTGTGTGTGTGTGTGTGTGTGTGTGTGTGTGTGTGTGTGTGTGTTAGTTACCCTAATCTCTGGGCCAGAGCAGGTGCTTTGGTTTGAGCTCTTTTGTTTCAGCCGTTTTTTCTCGGGACAGGGATAAAAAGGGCGGGGGTCACGTGACCCGTGTGCACAATACCGCTGTGCGCCATCTGCGCAGCGCAATAAACTGATCAAACACACCGGGCAGCTGCGCGCGCTCCCGACGCGCCGCGCCTTTATTATAATCACACACACACACACACACACACACACACACACACACACACACACACACACAGAGAGTACTGACGCGTTTATTGGGCCTCACCACGCATTACAGGAAAAATCACTCATTTTTACTTAGTTAGTTAGTTAGTTAGTTAGTTCATATAATACAATCAATCTAATCTAAATAAAAATATACACTTTACAGATAAAGTATTACATTGTATCACTCCAACATTATTATTATTATTATTATTATTATTATTATTATTATTATTGTGCATATTTATCGCATGTAATTACATATCACATGATTATCATTACATAATTATGTTCCACGCGACTCAATTTTGACATGTAATTATGTTCCACGCAACTCAACTATCACATGTAATTTTGTTCCACACGCCTTGATTTTCACAATAATTATGTTCCACGTGCCTCGATTATCACAAGTAATTATGTTCCACGCGCCTCGATTATCACATGTAATTATGTTCCACGCGCCTCTATCACAATAATTATGTTCCATGCGCATCGATTATCACATGTAATTATGTTCCACACGACTCACTTATCACATGTAGGTACGTTCCACGCGACTAAATTATCACATGTAATTATGTTCCACACGCATCGATTATCACATGTTATTATGTTCCATGCGGCTCGCTTATAACATGTAATCATGCTCCACGCACCTCTATTATCACATGTAATTATGTTCCACGGGCCTCTGTTATCACTTTTAACTATGTTCCACGCGACTCGCTTCTCACATGTTATCACATTATTATGTTCCACGTGACTCAATTATCACGTAGTTATGTTCCACGTGACTCATTTATCACATGTAACTATGTTCCACATGACGCAATTATCGCATAGTTGTATTCCACGTGGCTCTATCACATGTAATTATGTTCCACGTGACTCAATTATCACGTAGTTATGTTCCACGTGACTCGACTCAAGTGTCCCATGTGATTATGTTCCACGTGACTCAATTGTCCCATGTGATTATGTTCCATGTGACTCAATTATCACGAAGTTATGTTCCATGTGACTCATTTATCAAATGTAACTATGTTCCACATGACGCAATTATCACGTAGTTGTATTCCACATGGCTCTATCACATGTAATTATGTTCCACAGGACTTACTTATCACATGTAACTATGTTCCATGCACCTTGGTTTTCACATTATGTTCCACGCACCTCGATTATCACATGCAATCATATTCCATGCGCCTCGATTATCACATGTAATTATGTTCCACACGCCTCGACCATCACATGTTATGTTCCATACGACTCGCTTGTCACATGTAATCATGCTCCATGCGCCTCTGTTATCACATGTAATTATGTTCCACGTGACTCAATTATCATGTAGTTATGTTCGGTGACTCATTTATCACATGTAGCTATGTTCAACATGACGCAATTATCGCATAGTTGTATTCCACATGGCTCTATGACATGTAATTATGTTCCACGTGACTCAATTATCACGTAGTTATGTTCCACGTGACTCGACTCAATTGTCCCATGTGATTATGTTCCACGTGACTCAATTATCACGTAGTTATGTTCCACGTGACTCATTTATCACATGTAACTATGTTCCACATGACGCAATTATCACGTAGTTGTATTGCACATGGCTCTATCACATGTAATTATGTTCCACAGGACTCACTTATCACATGTAGCTATGTTCCACATGACGCAATTATCACATGTAATTATGTTCCACACAACTCATTTGTCACATGTACGTATGTTCCACGCGACTCAAATATCACATGTACTTATGTTCCACGCAACTCAATTATCACATGTAATTATGGTACACGCGACTCACTTATCACATGTAGCCATGTTCCACGTGACTGGATTATCACATGTAATCATCTTCCACGCCCCTCGATTACCACATGTAACTGTGTTCCACGCGCCTCGGTTATCACGTGTAACTGTGTTCCACGCGACTCGCTTATCACATGTAATCATGTTCCACGCGACGCGCTTATCACGTAATTATGCTCCACACAACTCGCTTATCACATGTAATTATGTTCCGCATGGCTCTATCGCATGTAATTATGTTCCACATGACTATCACTTTTAATTATGTTCCACGTGACTATCGCATGTAATTATATTCCACATGGCTCAACCATCACATGTAACCATGTTCCACATGACTCAATTATCACGTTATGTTCTACATGGCTATCACAAGTAATTATATTACACACAACTCAGTTATCACATGAAATTCCACACGATTCGTTTATCACATGTAATTATATGCAACATGATTATCACATGTAATTATATGCCACATTATTAGTTTATCACGGAATTATATTCCACATGATTAATTTATCACATGTAATTATATTCCACATGATTAATTTATCACATGTAATTATATTACACATGGTTACTTTATCAATCCCTTCACCCATTTTTGTACCTGTTATTATCCTACACAGGGTCACAGGGAGCCTGGAGCCTATCCCAGGGGACTCGGGGCACAAGGCAGGGGACACCCTGGATGCACACACACTCACACACCCATTCATGCACTACGGACAATTTGGAAATGACAGACAGTCTACTACACATGCCTTTGAAATGGTGGAGGGAACCAGAGAAAACCCCAAAGCACAGGAAGAACATGCAAACTCTGCGCACACAGGGTGGAGGCAGGATTCGAACCCCAAACCCCAGAGGTGCAACGCAAACATACTAATTCCACATGATTAGTTTATTAAAAACATGGAATAATATTCCACATGATCAATTTACCGCATATTTACATTCTGCACTTATTATAACGTAATTATTTTTCACATGCCTCATTTATTATATAATTATATTCCACATTATTAATATACCATCACATGTAGACCTTGTTATATTCCACATGATTCATTTATTATTGCATGTAATTATATTCCACGTGATTATATTCCATCCTTACTCATGCCTTTATTCACATGATGTCACGTGTCAGGCGAGGTCATAAGTACATCAAATGTCCAGTTTCAGCGAACAGCGCAGTGAAATGCACCTTCAAATGTTTTAATCACATCGTCACATGCCCAGTGAATGATTACGGAGGACTCCATCATGGTGAGCTGGTGATTTGGGTCAGGTGTATGAGAGCTGATAAACACTAAAATATGTAGACATTGCTGTGAGATGCACCGAGCTCGTCTATCCACTAGGATGCTCTCCAGCTCTTAGTGTGCAGAGTCCTGCAAGTCCTCAATCCTCCTCCTCCTCCTCCTTCACCCTGACCAAAGCCGCGCTCCGACACTCTCTCTCTCTCTCTCTCTCTCTCTCACACACACACACCACACACACAGCAGGGTGTTCGAGCAAGAGGAAGCATCTTTCCGGTGTTGTGTGTGTGGTTTTTTTTTTAATCTCCTCTGTTTGGAGCCACTACACCATTTTAGATGAGGATGCACCGGAATGGCACGCGCCTCACCTGGTAAGCACGGCTCTCTTTAGGTGGTGCTGTAATGATGCACGTGTACTTGATGTTCTCTAAACCTCGTTCATGAGATTAATGAAAATCTACTGGTGGAGCAAATCTGAAGGGTTAAATCCCAAATGTCTGCTTCCTTCCTACAAAAGTGCATTTCTTAGAAAGGATTCCGCAGCCTGCCTAGTGCACTAGATGATCAAAAAAACAGACGTTTTGGATTGAACCACCAATGTCATGGCTTGTTCTGTATCGATGTAGGAAATAAGGGCTGGTAAATCATACCAAATAGTGCATGTAGATTATTATTATTATTATTATTATTATTTTAAGAGTGTTTTAGTTTACTGTTAGAAATGTTTGGGATATTTTGGTTTAAATCCTATTATTTAAATATATGTGTGTGTGTGTGTGTGTGTGTGTGTATATTCAAATCTGACATTGAGGACTGAGGAGAGAGGCTGTTGCTTTACTGTATGGAAATCCTGGGAATGATTTATTTATAGATCTCAAACAACAAAAGTTGTTCATGTTGTCCAGATGTTCATTTTTATTTATTTTTGGACCGTAATGATGTTGGGGGGTTCTTTGATTGCTTTTTACATCCATTACTTCAAATACATAAAAAAAAAAGTTTTTACAGGTGTTGATTAGTTAAAGCAGCATTACAGAACTCTCTGGAGTGGACATTTCCTCCATTTGTATCGTTAGCAATGGTACCGATCCGATACCCAGGATAAAAACAAAGAATGGTGGAGCAGATATCGGAGAAAAAACACAAATAGAATCTAATCCTATATTGGAGCTGGCGATCTTTACATATAAAGAGACATGACTCTATTCATTTGTTAGGATTCATTTTCATTAAAGTTATACTTTATTATATTTATCATATATAACTGATTATATTTGTAAGAGTTTAATTGAAGTTTTCGCTGTACATTTTTCCTGTATGTTTTTAAGTAAAGCGCTTCCAAAATGACAAAAGTAGTTTTTAAAGGGGGGGGATAAAATGTCGGATGGGTATTGGTACTGTGGTGGGCTGATACTTTAGGTTTCAGCATCGATATCGTCATCAGAAGTGGTATCGTGCCAGCTCTGGTGAAAACATCTTGAATATAGTCAAATTGATCTAGCATGTCCCGTGATAAATTTACAATAAAGCAAATATAAGATTCTATTTCTAGAATCAGTAATATGTGAGTACTATTTGAGTACTATGTGAGTACTATGCGAATATGTGAATTTTGCTCACGTCTTGCGTATACACACTCACTGTAGTGCAACTGGAGGTATGATTTCCCTGCACTTGTCCCACATGATTAATTGATCCTCCTCAGCCTGGATCATATTCGTACATCTCGATCTGTAAGCCGCACAAGCTGCTCCACAGGTGTCTCAGCTGGAGGTGGGCAGCCTGTAACGACCACGAGCAACTCAAGCACCTGTTTGTCTAGAACGGATGCGGTTGCCTTTTACTGGAAGCACGTAAAAGAGGGAAAGATGATGACTTGCATTAGGATGTTATCATGATGTCGTTGCACTGTTAGGGCTCCTGTCTAGATTTCAAGTCAAACGATGACCCCATTTAACGCGTGCCCAGGAGGCTTCTGGGATTGCTACTGTTGTAGAATTGTCCTTCCTTGCTTAAAACATGTGGTCGTTTCCTGAAAAATCCCATTGATTTACTCTGTTCTGAATAAACACTAAACTCAGAGCCAAAGAAGGACCCAGACCCCAGTTTCTGAGCAACATACAGTATTTTAAACACATTCATACTCGTCATGTTTAATGTCTAATCCCATTATTTAAATCTCCATCAAATATGGAGCTCAGTCTCTCTCTCTCTCTCTCTCTCTCTCTCTCTCTCTCTCTCTCTCTCTCTCATCAATACCTCCTTAAAGCTTGGCATTGCTTTTTTCAAGTACAAAAAAATCCCCCACCGGATTTAGTCGTATTTCTGTGGACATGTGCAATCGCAGAGGAATGTGGAGGCTGCACGGTTACCATGGCATTTATTTGTGGTGATGTTCTTAAGGCCGGATGTAGCTGTTTTTTGCCCAGTTATTATGTTCTTCCATGTTAGTCATGATTATATTTATACATATTAATCTCACAGTGCTACTGGATGCTCAGTCAGTGAGCAACGGTTCTGTGGGACTCAAATAAGCACTTTTTACAACTGTGGAGAGCAGAAAAGCATCGCAGAACGTACAACACTTTGAGCTTTGAGGCGGATGGGCTTCAACAGCAGAAGAGCACATCGGGTTCCTCTCCTGTCAGCCAAGAACAGGAATCCGAGGCTACACTGGGCACAGGATCAATTGAAGATTGGAAAAAGACCAGGCAGGGTTTTTCCCTGAGCTTGAACTGTCCAGTTCTAGTGAGCCTGTGCCCACGCTGCTCATCCACCACCCCACCATTCTGATACTTCATGTGAACATTAACCGTAGCTCTTGACCTGTATGTCCACGGTTTTATGCACAGCACTGCTTCCACACGATTGGCTGATTGCATAATTGCATGAAGGACGAAACATCACTAAAAGCATGTGAAAATGAGCAGCTTATCCTGTCTTATAAATGTATTGTCCTTATAAAGGGTTTATGCGTTTTCACCATAGACGTCTATAAAGATGAAATTAGAATGGGCTGGATTATAAATGGATTCCAGGTAGCTTTTCTAGGTAGCTCGCAAGACCACCCAGAACAAAATTAGCCCAACGGCGAGTAAAAAGATTTGGGTCAGTGTTCTACTTTTCCAATATAGTGCATATGCCTCACTGGATGTACCTCATTCGTAGGACAGTCGTATACGCAGTGTGTGTTGTGTCCGGATTAGAGGTTCTCTCGTCGATGCAGACCAGAGAGTGAAATTTTTTCCTCCACTCTTCCATTTCTGTTCATCTGAGAGGAAATCTTTATACTATATAACCGTTCTTGGGCTTATAATTATATAGTAAATGGTAAGTGGCACACTTATATAGCGCTTTTATCTTTATCAAAGCTCTTTACACTGTGTCTCATTCACCCATTCACCCATACACACACCCCAATGGAAGCAGAGCTGCCATGCAAGGCGCTAACTTTCCATCGGGAGCAACTTGGGGTTCAGTGTCTTGCCCAAGGACACTTCGGCATGTGGATTCATGTGGGCTGGGAATCGAACCGCCAACCGCCTACGATTAGTGGACAAAGCTCTACCACCTGAGCCACACCCACCCTGGCGGGTCCAGTACACATAGGCTGGTTCCAGTCTGTGTGTGTTCTTATATTCTCTATGGTAGAAAACAATCTTGTGCTCTGTGACCCAGATTAGCTCCATTATACATGTCATGTAGCTCATTATTAGCTTTTAGCAACTTGCGCTAATTGCATGCTGCTAGCGCACGAAGATAAAGCATCTGGGAAGAGAAAAAGCCCTGGAAAAACATCCTGTCCTTGTTCTTCCCCCCTGTTCTTTCCCTTTCTCATCTTTCCTCTCTCTCGTCCGATGTCCGAAACAGGTCAGAAACAAGGACGTTAGCCAACTGAGGCCAGCATGCTAACAACGTTTGGTTCCAGTGCATGCTCGGCTATGTACGTGTTCTCATCTTTTCCAATTCTGCTGTCACAATAGATTCATTGTAGCAGCGGAAAACAGACACACACCTCTTTCAGTAAAGGATGTAATCACTTTGAAAGAATTTTAATTCTGTTTCCTTTTTGCCTCAAGAAAAGGACTCTTGTTTCTGCTACAGCTCAACATCTGAACAGGAGTTACAGCGACATAGCGACTTAATCTTTCGAGTCCTTTGAATAGCAGAGAAATTAGATTTTCTCTTTAAGGATGTGTGTTCCAGGAGCACGCACATGTGCAGAGGGTGCCAATTCCCCTTGAACTCTTTTAATAAATAACAATTTAAGTAAGGAACGCTGAAAACTCTTGGGGGCATACTCTTATAGGAAAGTAATCAATGAAGGGGTCATGTGATGGAGCCGGTTACTGTTCCCACCCTAAATGTTATCCCGAAGTCTTTTATTCTTCATATATCACACCAATTTGCCAATAATAAAATTTTTAAAATACATTAATGCAGTGGTTCTCAAATATTTTTTTATCCAGGGACCTGTAAAAAATAAACTCCACAAACCATCTCAGTATGGATATATGGTGTTTCATAAACTATATAAAGTCTTCAAATTATATTTTTGGGAGCCATAGAACTTTCCACTGACAGACGTCTGAGGTGTCTTTTTGGTGCTTGGACCCCTAATCCCACCAAAAGTGCTATAATATAATATATATAATATAATATAATATAATATAATATAATATAATATAATATAATATAATATAATATAATATAATATAATATAATATAATATAATATAATAGCCCAGCTGTCCTTCAATTTTAGAACCATTATATTAATGAACAACAACAACGTGTCCTGTATGTTTTATCCATTTATAGTTACATTCATCTTTAAAATAGTTTGTTCGTATTATCACTTACATTATAGCAGCTATAAACAGCCATGCTGTTATCAACCTCTTAGTTTTTTTTCTCTTTTAAAGTTAATAATACAATACTACTTCCAAAAAAGTTAAATAAACGACTCCTCGCCACAAACCTCACCATATTAACACTGACTGTCAGGTTGTAATCTGAAGAGCTACATGGAGATGGTTGCATTGAGTTTATTGTGTTGAAAATCATTCAGGCCATCCAGGAGCGTGTTGGATTTTTACATTAAATAGGGCAGACCAAGACATTTCATGCTGATGGTTAAGATCCATAGACCGATCCAAGAGACATCAGTCACAGACTTAAAAATTCTCAAATGCTACAAACTGTGACGTCCAGTCAAAGCGCGTTGGTTCATAACAGGAGAATCTATCAGCATGTTACAGATGTAATCCTGAAGAATCTCCCTTAAGTAAGAACTTGTTCAGCTCTACACTCATGGCTGTGTGGTGATGCAGCTCATGTTTAAGCCGTCAGACACCACAATCTGGCCAGTTGGATCACCGACTCGCCTTTTACACGGTAGAACTCAGCCAATTTGAAAGGCGTCTGATTTTGGCAGTCACGTCTTTCAGGCTTTTTCCCTCTCTTTTTTTTCTAAAAGGATTTTGTTTACGATAGGTTGTTAATAGCAGAGCTGCTGCTTGATTCATGCCAGCCTGGCACTTTCATTCAATGCAGAATGGAAAGATTTACATGAAAGATTTATTCCATTCCGCAATGAAGTGCCGCTTGTGACTGGCCATTACTTCACAAAATATACATACCTACATTTGATGCTAAATACATTATTATTCCTCTGCTGGTTATAACGGTTTATTTTGTTTGATAGTTCAGTGAGCCATAGCGCAATTTCTAAAAAGATTTTTTTTGGATTATATACAATATATCCATATAATTATTGTATATACAGTGTATATTTCATTCAGTGCAGAATGGTACATATATACATATCTCTCTCTCTCTCTCTCTCTCTCTCTCTCTCTCTCTCGTCCTCCTGGGACATTACACCTCCATTACTGTAGAGGGCCCCTTCCCCAGAGTACTAACCATTTACTCTACACTCATCACAAGTTTCTTTTTAGAAAGCAAAGTCAAATAGTCAAACACTTGCCAAACACTTGCCAAACGCTGCTTTTGTATAAATCCAGAGCCCTATATTTTGTGATTGCTATTTGTCTGCTTGACCCTTGCCTTGATGCATTCTGTTTGGACTAGTTTAATCTATATTTACTCTGGGTACTCAGGTATACTCCCCCAGTCAAAAGACATGCATGGTAGGCTGATTGGCGTGTCTAAAGTGTCCGTAGTTTATGAATGGGTGTGTGAGTGTGTATGTGATTGTGTCCTGTGATGGACTGGCACCCTGTCCAGGGTGTACCCCGATTCTTCCCTTGTGCCCGATGCTCTCTGGGATAGGCTCCAGGTTCCAGTATTGAAGATGTATAGAAGATGGATGGATGGATGGATCATCCAAGTCCTTCTCTCATTCTTATCGCTCCTGTCCGACTGGGTCCGACTTTTTATAGGATTAATGAATGTATCCAGTACTAGCGGGAGTGTTAGATTGCATGCTGTTTATTAATTTTGCCTCAGGTTTTTGGGTTGTATAGCAGCGTGCATTTGAAATCAGTTTGCCCTAAATCCTCCTCTTTTATGCACCATCCCTGAGCAGAGGGCCCATAATCCTTAATGAATCAATTAGAATGAGAGTCAACGCCACACATCAGATGGGCATCTGGACTGACAGACGGAGGGGTTGCCATAGAGATATACAGTGCGGTTAGGTTCTGATTACATTTGCACGGACGAGAACCGAGAACTCTGAGCCATAATTGAGGAAATTGGGGCTGCAAACAACACGCATGGGACAACAAACACATGCTTCTTCTCGTATTTTGATCATAATCACAGCGTCTCATTTCAACGCTCTTGACTTCCATTAGTTCTGCTGATCTATAACAGGCTGTGGTATATAAACACTGTCCTACTCCATAACCCTTGACAGTGAGAACTCTGTCTCTCAGGTTTGCGGATCAGCTGCCATTTGGAATGTGCTTTTTAAACTTTCAAGAGGGAATTGGTACCCTGTCTACGTGTGTGTGATACTGGACAACTCCACTTTAAACTGTCCATCAGTTGTTCCCTTCAAAAACAAGTGCCCAGCTGGACACAAATGGACACCTTGGGTAGTCCCCTTCGACGTGCAATGTTTATGCATCATTGCTTCAGATTGGACTGTTTAAATCCACGCTTATAATCTCAAGCTTGTTATGAATGCCAGTAATGTTAATGAAATATTGCAAGGAAGTGCTGCATGAACATTGACAGGTGGTGTGTAAACCGAGGTCTCAGTGACATAATCATTGCAGCTTCTTGTTTGCAGTGGCTGGCGTTACGTGCTTCGCTCTTTCTCAGTTAGGTCACTTGTATTGAATCACTCATTTATCTTCATGGCAGGGTGGAGCCTTTGGGCAGCCGCTGCTCCAGCTAGCCTTGGCTTTTTTTTCGACGAGCAGAAGGGAACTTTCGCCTTTACGATCTTAGGTTAAATGTGGTCACCTTGTCGTTAATGGAGCTCGGTCGTATTTGCGCAGCTCCACGTCGCCGTCACCAGCGCAGTGTTCTCGTTTTGTCCTTCTCTCTCCTTGAATTGAACGAATTGAACACAACAATAATCTGCAAGCGCTGAGGGAGCATTTGAGACGTTAATGTGGATATAATCCTGATCTAAACCTCTAAGCTTCTAAAACAACATTACGGATTCATTAGTGGTCTATGTTGCAGCACATCACGTCAGCAGTTGAAGAAATCCATCTCGTCAGAGAAAGATTGAATATTTTCCCAGTAAGAAGGAAACATGCGCTCTTACGCAGCTTGATTGTATACCGCCGGCCGTCCTACAGGCTCCCTCGGTGCCAGTAATGCTTATTGATTTTCGAATCAGGTTCTGGTCTGGGAGAATGAATGCGTAAATGCGTGAAATAGCTTGAAATTTTGCTGGTGAAGCTAGACACGTTGCTTCAATCTCGCCAATCAGAAGTGTTACGGTCAAATATTACTGGAAGAATATGCTGTGAGGTGCGGGATGCAAGAGAGTAATTCACAGCACGTTCATTAGTCCAGTAATCTGTACATAGGGGTCGAAATATAGCTCGGGGAAAACAGCAGGGTAATCCTTCATCAAAAGATCTGAGAGACAGTAAACACAAGGAGCTGGGAACAGAGACGTGATGAAGAAATCCACAGACGTCAACAAAACAAGTCAAATTCATTCCCTGTTCACGACTGAGTGCACTGTTTGGGGTACGGCCAAATGTCGTACGGTTGCCTGAAATACATTACAAGAGCTTCTTTTTCTCACTGAGCTTTTTCCAGTGATGTTTAGGGAGATTTTAATGAGAAATCCAATGTAAATGAAATAGTGAAGACAACAAAGAGAGCTATACCTTTTAGGTTCGGCTAGTTAGAGCACGATGACGTTGATGACGGTTTGATATGAAAGTACAGAGTGGATCCCCCCCCCCTTTAACCAAGCTAAGTAATATAATCCATCCAGCTCTTTTCTCCTCCATCACTTCAGGCCTTGGATGGCCTTGGGTCTGCATCGGTGTGGGCTTCACTACAGAACGCATAGAAGTACACTCTTGTAAACCAAAATGAGTTCAAAATATGACGCCTTACGGCCTTGTCATCATTCGCGAATAAGGACCGCAGTTGCGCCTTGGACAGGCACTGTAAATCGAGTAGTGAAGTAGAATATGCATGGTCAACTGGGACAGAATCGAGGTGTGGCTAAGATCCTTTTTATCGCTTGCTTCCAGACAGTCAAGCTTCATTAGCAAACTTTTATGTTGTGTTCTGGCCCCAAGCGACGGAATCAAAGCTGTAAAAGTGTGTGTGGGTATATCTGTTCTATAATGGTTTTCTTTTTCTGTTAACCACAGCAGCTCCGGGACAGAATGAAACAGCTTTTCATGGCTGCCACTGCAGGCTAGGCATTACCCATCTTATTACCCATCTAGCCTGGAGACAATGTGTGTGTAATGGCCGATCGTCCCTCCTTGAGTGATGAGCTTTTTATATATGATCTGATGGCCAGAATCTCATCTTATATAAACCGACTGAGTCGAATGTTTCCAGACGAGATGAATGGCCTGTTTGGCGATGAACTTTGAACCCCCTTTTCCCTGCATGGGGAAAAAAAAGGTTCCACCTTATCAAGAACACCTGTTATATGTTACACACATCACAGGTATTGCTATTTTGCGAAATAAAAACAGACAGTGATACATTTCTTCAAATCGAATCGCTGTGTCAGCAAGCTGCTCTGAATCTTCACAATGATGGACTCATATGCATGAGTGCTGCAAGGACCTCGGCAAAGTTTTTTGTTTTTTTTTAGTTCTTTTTTTGTTTTTTTTTACCTGCAGCAGAGTTGGGTGACCTCGTCACATTGCGCTGCTAAATTTAGATCATTCTAGTTATTTTTTGCAATGTCTCCGCACTTTGTTCTTTATGAGGATATTTAGGCTTGAGTGTGATTAGAGGGCATTCATGGTTCTGGTGTCTCCCTGTACCACATGTTTAAAGTTCCACCTACTTTACCACAATTACCTCATTAAAGGGCTCCTTTAGTGCTTTGTTTGTTTGTTTTTTTTTTTTTTTTACCTAATCTCTGGTGATTAGCACACGTCTGCCTGTACTGAAAAGACGTGGTTTAAAACATGGTTTACATGAAACTCTCTTGTACTTGAAACCTAAGGGCACTTGTTCTTCTTCTTCTTCTTTTTTATAGAGAATGATTTCATGGATTCTTCAGGTTAAATTTGTCAATTAAGCTCGAAATATTTAGATGTTTTTTTTCTGCAGGACAAGTGTTAAGAATTCCCTCTCTTGGTGCCTTGCCACGTTTCCCACTTTTGTTAGTTGTTCTTCATGTGCTTTTGTTTTGGTTTCAATCCTGTCTCCAGCACTGCCCTGTCACTGGTTGATTATCCAATTGTGTTCGCCTGTTCTGTGTTTCACTTTGTTTAGTTTGGTCAAATGTTCCCCGGTCGTTTCTACTCTTCATCGTGAAGTCTTGCCGATTGTACTGCGCAGTTCTGAGCATGATTTCTGTGTGTGTTGTTTTCTGACTCGTGCCTGTATTATTGTTTTTGTGAGTGGATATTTCTTGTGCACTACAAGGGACTTCACATGACTTTTTTAGTGGGGGGATTCATGCTAATAATACAAAACTGTATTTACACACCTTCGCTAACTGCATGTTATACAAACGGATGAAGTTACTTCTTATCAGTGAGTTTCAAGTCTACAGGTTTCCATTCCTCTCTCTGTGTTGATCTGTCATTTGCTGCAGAATCTGTAGGACCTGGTGCATGTTGAAATGTGTGTGAGATGTATCTCAACTCACACCGAGTTACAGCTGTATTTTCGAATCTTCTTTGCAGATCAGGGGAAAGATGTGTCATTTCCGTTTCTCGGTCTCGGAGTCCGATTACATCAGCTGTCCCTGGTCTCAGATCATTACCCATTTGCAAACTTCTTTATCTGTTTTTGAAGAAGTGTATAGGTTTTTTTTTAAGCCCTGACTGAAGCAGTTCTGACTCTGTGTGAGAGCTGGAACGGTCAGTGATTATAGTTGCACTGCGTGGGCTGCGAAGATGTTTATTAAATCCAGCACTTTGAGATGCAGACAGATACCGGCCTTTGAGGTCACAGTGCAGTTGGCAGAAGGCACCTCCTCTTCTTCTTCCTCCTCCTCCTCCACCTCCTAGCGCCGACCTACGCTGCTTTCCCACTCAGAAATACGGCTGTTGCCATGGAAACAGGAAACAGGGATGCCTGGAGTCGTAGGCTTGTGGGAAGACTGGAAATGGCGAGATCGAGACGTAATCAGGACAGACAGAGATTGCGCAGAAGGGCTCCTCTCCTGCGGAATATATCATAGCTCGGAGTGAGTCTGGTGCACGTGTCATATGTATGCCCATACTTGTCCATTTCCTACTTCACTTCACCCCCTGCTGGCAAGGCACGAGTCCATGGATTTATTTTTGGAACAGCATCCAGGCAAGGAGATTTCACTGCAAAACGTGACCGTAGCTACGTGTGATTTTCAGTACTGTCACATATACGCTCCATCCCAATCAACGGGATCCGTGAATACAAATCTCTTATTCGAGGTTCAGTGATGGTAGAACTTTCACTTGACCTGAATCCGTCACGACGTCTCAAAGAAATCTGAAGTTTGCGTATTATGTAAGAAAAGTTATTTTTGTTATATAGACTCATTATTATTTCTCCCCATGCTCTGTTGTGTTGCAGATCTTCAAGAAATGCCCAAAGCGACCCCACTGACTCAGTTTTAACCTCCTGACTCAAGTCTGAGAAGGTCATCGCTGACGCTAACACATTAAATCGGTGTTTGGATGCTGCTGGTTCTCGACAGGCAGCAGCAGACCCAAGCACAGTCCATGCTGTCTCCCTGTGTCTGGCTGTCTCACTGCACAAGTGCCATGACAGGATAACGGAGGCGTGGTCAGGGGTGGGAGTAGCTCCAGAGGGCTGTGGTCAGCAGGAGAGTGGGCGGAGAGTGGGCAGTTTCACGGCCGTAGATGATGACCAGCCTGTTTCGGCGCAGTGCCAGCAGCAACGGCAGTCACGGCTCGAGGGCTAATGGTAATGGAGGATCCGAGCTCAATAACAGCAAGTCTTCTCGACAGGTGCTTATGAGTCTCATACTCCCTGCTGTTTCTGCTCTAACGATGTAATTACTCGAGTTTCGAAAAAGAGCCACAAAGGAACTTGCAAACGATTTGCAAAGAACACAATGAATTTTGATGTAACCATATACGTTTTTCTGCAGCACGTCCGACGGCTGGAGTTCAACCAGGCCATGGACGACTTCAAGACCATGTTTCCGAGCATGGACCATGAGGTGATTGAGTGCGTCCTGCGGGCCAATAATGGCACTGTGGACTCCACCATTGACCAGCTCCTGCAGATGAGTTTGGATGGACAAGGCACAGACGACAGCTCTGACTCAGAGGACAGCATTCCCCCAGAGGTAAGAAGGCGACGACGATTAGTTATGGAGAAGACATAGTGGCAGGTAACGATTGGTTATAGATGATATCCAGTTCAGTGAAAAAGTTAGCACACCCTTACTTCAAAAGGAAGACATTTTAAAGATAGTAGTCTATTAATTCTAAAAACAAAATAAACAAACTGAGTTTTTTAAGTGAGGAAGTAAAACAAGACGAGAATAACCTCCAATTAGATTATACACCAAAGGGGATTATTTTGATATAACAGCACGTCCTAAAAATTTTCATTCCTCTTATACCACAGCAACATGCCAATGATTACAATTTTACATTTATTAAAAACATTTAATGTTGTGGAGCATCCACAAAACAAGTTATATATTAAAGCAGCTATAAACTATCGTTCCTAACATGACAAGCTGTAGAAACCGCAAAATACAAACTCTTCTCTCCTTACAGCTCTAATTCCCTTACTGGAGACCCCTTCCAAAAATGCTACCATCACAACACTCCGTTTATGTGAAGCGTCCACCGTACAAGTCCCTGTCTGACTTGTTACTATATAAAAATGATAACATATTAGAACATAGCTAAATGTCATCTGCTTTACGACTGAAATGTTACCAGAGCTGCTGTTATAAGAACCTTCTGACCAATCAGATTCAAGAATTCACTCCGCCCACTTTGTGAAACGGCCAAATAGATATTTAGGAAAGTGATATAATCAGCTTTGTAAAACATTTTCACGTCCCCTGCTGTATGTTGCCCTCTCAGATTATTTATTTATTTATTTATTTATTTATTTTACTTCACATCTTTGTGTTTCCTTTTTGAATTTTTGGTCTATGATTTTTTAAGGTTTCTAATGGTTTATCCCTCAACTTCAGCTCTGCAAAATGGCTAACACGAAGGGAAAAAAACCCACACAAAACGTTTTGGATTATTACATGTATTTCATGTTATTTATTTTTGTTTATACATTTGTATCATTTTGTGCGAATAAGTTGTGCAGAATACCGCGTTTCATGACATCATTTTACACATAACGGTCTGAATGTCACATTTTTTTCTCTAAGGGACCTTTTACTAGGTTTGTTTAAGCCAACCTAGATACTGTGATGTATGCACTGTATATTGCAGCCTGTCAAAAGGTTTTTCAATTATAGCGCTAGAATACTTTCGCCTAATTCTCCACCCCTGGTTCATCGGAACAAATCCTAGATCGTGCGAAGCTCTTGGAATTACAGTAGTTTCGGGGACACAGCACCCAGCAGCATTTCTCCTCTGCGTCGTCAGTATATGCAGCTGTAGAGCCTCTGCCCTGAATAACTACCAGCCCTGATGCCTGGGGGCAGGAGTGTGTGTATCATCGCAGAGAACTGCTTGACCCAGTTTGCTCGCCGAGGTCCTAAAGAGCGCACCCAGAGCTTTGAAGGCTCAAGACAAGATCTGTGCGTTCTCAACCACGCTGATCTCTTTAAACATCATCAACTGGCGCAGACAAGCCCTCAGGAGCTACATTGGCCTGCCCGTTTGATAGACTCAGTGAAAATACATGGATTTTCTTTGCTCTGAGGTCAAAGGAAATTTGCACATACTGCTCGGTAAAAGGTTTCGAGTTTCTGTACGTTACGGTTTAGAAGAGGAAGCCTCGGCACTGTTACGCGTACAGATCTTTACACAGAGATGTAGTAGAGCCAGTTAAGCTCAGAAGATGGTCTGTGCAGTTATAAAAGTTTCTATGTTTTCTATGTCTTATGTTTATTTAAATGATACATCTGAGGGCCTTGCTCAAGGGCCCAACAGCGGCAGTTTTGGCAGTACTGGGATTTGACCTCATACCTTCTGCATAGTAGACCAACACCTTAACCACTGAGGTACCACTGCCGGAGTATAACAAATTCGTCCATCTTGCTTATGCATGTGCGTGTTACCGTTTTCTCTTCTGCAGATCTTGGAAAGGACGTTAGAGCCGGACAGCTCAGATGAAGAACCCCCACCTGTTTACTCTCCACCCTCGTACGAGATGCACATCTATGACAGGAAGCACCCGGCTGACGTGCCACCGTTCCCTCCTCCCAGGCAAGAACACTGAAAAGAAACATGGGAAATTTCATTTAGAACGCTTAAAGGTTCTTCACTTGTCCCTGCACAAGAAAAAGAAAGAAGGTATTATATCGAATATTTCCCTATTAGTTCTACCCTCCATAGCATAGCATAACTGTTCATATGAACTGAAGTCCAAAGCCATCTTAATGGTTTTTAAGTGGTACCGTCGTCAGTAATCTCAGTGATCTTTGAGGTTATCAAAGATCACCATGTGGAACTATCCTCAGCAGCAACATGCGACTTCTAGTCGATGAGAACTCCAACCAGAAGCAGGGCATCAGGATGGATTAGGCAGGTCCGGAGAGCAGAAGGGGTCAGGATCACTGATATCTCAGGAGTATTATGTGTAGCTCGACAGAAAGAGAGAGGGATTAGGTATGTTTATTGTCCCGTAATGGTTCAGGACAATGTACTTAGCGTGAGTGCAAGCAGGGCTTCCGACAAGACTAGCTATGACAGCATAACTAAAAGGGAGAGCCAAAGGGAACACAGACATGAGCGCACCCTGGGATATAAGGTGGCCAGTCACTCCACCATCAAGGAACCAGGGTGAACGCATTAAAGTGTGTGTGTATGGGGGTGGGGTGACAGCATCTAAACATCCCAGTGTGAGCCTCTAGATCTGCTTCTTTACCTAAGAAAAAAACTATTCACAAAAAGCTTGACGTCAGCCTGGACTTAAATTCTGAGACTGTGTCTGAGTCCTGAACACTAATTGGAAGGCTGTTCCATAATTGAAAGCTCTTCCTCTGCTGTAGCCTTCACTATTCGGGGTACCAACAAATAGCCTGTACCTTCTGACTGTGAGATCAGAAAGATTACTTCTAGCTACACGTGGTCCTAGTAGAAGTACTTCTATAAGCACCTGTCATCTGGTTTTGTTGAAGCATACATCATCGTGTATCATCAGCATAACTGTGGAAGCGAATTCCATGTTTACGAATAATTTGACCCAGAGGTAGCATATATAAAGTAAAAAGCAGTGGGCCTAAAACAGAACCTTGTGGAACACCAAACTTTACCTTAGCATGCATAGAGAGGTCACCATTTATATCTACAAACTGATAGCGATCAGTCAAATAAGACCTGAGCCAGGAGAGGACCGTTTCCTTAATGCCAACAACATTTTCTATTCTATCAAGGAGAATAGTATGAACAATGGTATCAAAAGCTGCACTAAGGTCAAGTAACACAAGCAAGAAGACACAACCCTGATTAGAGGTCAGTAGTATGTCATTTAACACTTTAACCAGCACTTTCTCTGTGCTATGATGAGGCCTAAATCCTGACTGATACATTTCAGGAATGTTGTTCCTATGTAAGTATGAGCATAGCTATTGTGCTACAACAGTTTCTAATATCTTTGGTTTTATATTGGCCTATTGACAGGGGTCGAGGTCAGGTTTTTTAATCAGGGTTTTGATAACTGCTAGTTTAAATGACTTACATAGCCAGAGTTATGGGAAAAATTGATTAGTTTTAGAATGGGTTTGATTACTTCTGGAATAAGTAATCAAGAGTGTATGATTAATCGTTTGTTCGTTCACCTTCAGGAAGCGCTTATTCTGCTCATTTCTCCACCTGCTGCTAATCTCGCGCTACTACAACTCCTCAACCTTGAGCGTGTGTCACTGCTCGAAAGATGCCGTTCATTTTGATTCTGGACATGATATCACCTTAAATGACCCCGAAACCCAGTCCTCACAAACGCAAACACAACAAGCCTGGAAGAACATGACTAGTTAATCACCACGTCTTAAGGAGTGACCTTGATTTTCTTTTTTCGTGCCAGGTTTGAAGCCAATCCTCCGACCGAGCATCGTCAGGTTAGCGGCTACAGGAACTGGAACCCTCCGTTACTAGGCAACCTCCCTGATGACTTCCTGCGTATCCTGCCCCAGCAGCTTGACAGTCTGCAGGTAGGTTTATGGCGCTCGTACACAAATGATAAAGGATGGGGATCGTTGCCAATCGCTCACACACTGGAGGGAGCTGTCACGTGATCAAATTAGCAGCTTGGTGTATTATATCAATACATTTTCAATGAGTTTTCAATGAGCTTACATTCGTAGTAACCCTTATGTTTGGTTTGCTTCATAGCAAAATTGGATTTTATAGCAATGCGACTGTAAAAATGTATTTTAAAACACCCAATGCCTAATACATTAGTCTTTATCTTAATTATTAGCAGCATTTACAGGACCCATGAAACCTTGCCGATCCTCCTGATAGTAGGTGTAAATGTAAACTTAAAAATACGTTTAAAAATATGTAATATCTCTTATAATCATTTGAGAAACCAAGCCCATTTTAAGTTAAATATTTCAGTATTCTTCCTATATAACAAAGACTATTAAATTTCTTTGTTTTATTCTTTGGTCTGTAGCACCCAAACAAATCTTTGACATATGTTTTTTCCTTATGCGTCTGTTGATAAGACCTGTCAAATTTGGGGTTGATTCAGATGAACAGTCTAAAAAAAATAATAATTAGGTTTTGTATATTGAGCAAATCTATGTAACTGGGCGGAGCAAAACGCTCCAAATTTGACCTTTGTGTGTTTTTTTGCTTAGTGAGTAATGGAAGATATGAATATTTAGTCCAAGTCTTACACTTCAAAAAAGAACATCCAAAAGGGTCGTTTTGTCCCGAGTAAAACATCATCCATACCCAGCTGATGGACCGCCAGTTTTTTTGTTCTCTGATGTGGTCTCGTTATAAAATGACCCTTCAATGTCCCTGAAGGTGTGGTTGTCTGTGCTGATTTATCCCTGTCCTCTGCATTCCAAGCTTTCTCAAAGCAGCCTGTCCCAGCCTTCCTCGTCGTCGTCGTCCTCACTGTCCTCTCTGACGCAGTACTCTGCCTCGGAGCAGGACAGGAAGCTGAAGCAGTACCTGGAGGATGAGCGCGTGGCCCTTTTCCTGCAGAACGAGGAGTTCATGAAGGAGCTCCAGCGCAACCGAGACTTCCTCATCGCTCTGGAGAGAGGTGGAGACTGGAATGCACACAAACACAGACACACACACACACACACACACACACACTTACTATCTATATAAGACTGACTTACTATCTTTATAAGACAAATGACCTTCTATTAACATAATTATGCAGCTAATTCAGATAATTGATCTAAATCTAACCCAGACCTTACCTGTAACAAAAATGACATATTTAGGTTCTTTTAGTTTTTTTGAAACAGCATTTTTTTTATTAAATTGATAAAAATCAATCAATCAAAAAAAATAATAATAATTGCCAGGTATCCCTATCTACCTATATTTCCCTATCCTTGTAGGGAAATTTAACCACAATATAAAACACAATATAAAAAAACACCCATGGTGTTAACTAGACTAACTTAGTAAGCCAACAAGGACTATACTGCGAGCCAAGTGAGCTGAGCTAGCACCTATATAAGGACAAATTCAGATTGTTCATATTTCTTTATTCCACAGTGCAGCTGATTGCTCGATTCTGATTGGTCAGACGGTGTGCATTATTTTCAAATAACAGCGCAGGTAGTTCCGGCTGTAAAATGAGCATTAGCTCAACATCAATGCGCTCGTTCTGATACGTTACTGTTTCTATAGTAACAGCTCATACACAGGACTTGTAGTGTGGATGTTCCACGTAATCTAACACTGATCAATGAACAAATCTTTTTTTTAAATGTGCTGTTGAACAAAGTTAATCTTGTTGTGTTTTTGTCAGGAGACATTTATTTAACATTTATGGAAGATTCTTTGCTGTAAGCGCTTTTTAAAAGTCACGGAGGTTTACGAAATAAAGTATCAGCACATGGACACATCTATAGCATCAGCACAGGAAAGTCCTGACGCTCTATGGGGGGCTCTATAGTGAGAGAGAGAGAGAGAGAGAGGAGAGGGAATGAATGTTACTCGCAGCACTAAGTGAGATAAGTGAGAACAGGAACTAACTTGTGTCTCGGACGTTCCACATCTTTAAATCTATAAACTATAAAGCATCAAAGTGTGCAACGTTTCGGACATTAATAACAGACCATGCTGTTATACAAAAATGGCGCACTTCGAGGGGGTAGTGGCACTCGGCTTGCATGTTGTGCTGCATCAAACCCCTCCCAGGTGTATTATTATTATTATTATAATCATTGTTGGGTTTTTTTATCGTATAACACGCACGCTGTGTTTTGTTGTGTTATTACAGCATTTGTACATCTTATATAGTACCATCCTTCAATCATTATCCATATAGCACCCTTATCCTACAACATGTTATCGCTACATCCCACAGAAGCGGGGCACAACCGCGAGGGGGGACACTTTGACCAGGTTTCATGTGCTTGCTGCTCATCATGAAAGATGCGTTTTGGCAATAAAGCAAGCTTATTGTTCGACATCTTGAGTCCCTGAATGCTTTTTTTCATTCATCCTCCTCATGCCTCAGTATTCCATGCTTTCTTTCATTTTTGATATATCCTGAGGTTTTTGTGCACCTTCACTCACGCACATTTATACTCTGCTTGCAGCTGCATAATGTTCATGATATACTGCACATCCGTGTCATTTTCCTCGGTTTGTCTTCACTCTGTTCTGCCTTGTGCTCTCGGGGTCTCACTGTGAGAGCTGCACCTGTTGCCTCTGAGACATGCAGTACGCTCAGGTCACTCGATCACGTGACCGCTCGATCACTCGATAGCCCTCACCCGCGCAGTCATCTCATGCTGGCTCTTTATGTTGTAGATCGTCAGAGGTTTGAGTCTCTGAAATCCCAACGTTCTCATTCATCCGCATGCATGGAGCGTTCCACTGAAGGTACACACCATTCATCAGCTCCACTGCACCTCCTGAACTGTGCTGTATATATATGTGTGTGTGTGTGTGTGTGTGTGTGAGAGAGAGAGAGAGAGAGTGAGAGAGGTGTGTGGATGTGTTTGTGTCTGTATTTATTACGGTTAACGCTGGAGTGTAATATTGGGGTGGGTTTGGACTCATGCCAATAGCTTCATGGTGCAATACCAGGGGTCTGTACCATGATTTGGACATTTGAAATAGTTTTCTTGTTAATTGTGTGTGTGTGTGTGTGTGTGTGTGTGTGTGTGTGATTCTGTAGGTGATCACAACGCCTCAGGCTCTGAGGAAGCCTGCACCTCCATCTCAGACGATGCCTTGTTCCGAGACAAACTCAAGCACATGGGAAAATGTAAAGCCACACACACAAAACATGCAAAAACACTCGCATTAGCAAGAGAACTTGAGACACATACGCGCACAAACCAACGTTTCAGTAATAATGCTCTGTAAAGACAGTTGATTAATGTGCCTCATTTACAGTGCATATATAATGAAAAATATCTGAAATAAATAATAATATGCTTCATTTATATGGCGCCTTTTCAGAGCTCAAGGACGCTTTGCGATATGAATGCAATAAAACAAACAACGCACAATCATGGATAAACACAAAATGTGAAAAACAATGAACAAGCAAACACGGGACATGAAAAAAAAAACTTGGTACAAATAGTAGTCACTGAGAGACAATGCATAGCAACACGTTAGGACACATAACACGGTTTTCAGTTGGGATTGGATGATGGACTCGTAGATGGATGTGATGCTGTGAAGAGTCAGATGGAGTGAATTCCAGATGTTGGGTGCTACAACACTGAAAGACATATATATATATAGGTCTTTCAGTGCATGTGTGTATATATAGTAAATAAATATATATATATATATATATATATATATATATATATATATATATGTGTGTATGTTTAACCGAACGGCTTCTAGCCGTTAAACGCATTGTTTTCCTTCATATTTTGCAGCTACACGGAAGAAGCTTTTTGAAATCGCCAAATCTTTCTCTGAAAAAACTCGTCGGAGGAAGACCAAAAAGAAGGCTCTCCTCAAGCATCACTCGTATCCTCCTGCAGCATCTGACGTCACATTCGCCCTGTCCGCTTTCCTAACTCTGCAACTTTTTAAAATGACGGATCCCTGGGTTATTTTACAGTAAACCCTGCACTGGAAAAAGACTTGGTCATGGCTAGAGACTCAAAATGTGCACACGATTTAAGGAGAAGGTGATCAAGGAGAAACCAAATGACAGCCAGAGAGACTCAGTAGAATATATGGTAATTAAATATATATATATATATATATATATATATATATATATATATATATATATATATATATATATATATATATATATATATATATATATATATATATATATATATATACTGAAAAATAGCACCGGAGTACAGACACCTATAAAAGTACATGCGAATCATAAAATCACGGATAGACGGTGGTGCAGAGGACCACACAACTCAAACAAAAGGTAGTGAAGGATCAGAGGTAGGGCTGAAAATGCACATCATTAAATACTCACTGTGACCCTGTGTGTGTGTGTGCGGAGTTTGCATGTTCTCCCCGTGCTGAGGGGGTTTCCTCCAGGTACTCTGGCTTCCTCCCCCAGTCCAAAGACATGCATGTTAGACTGATTGACGTGTCTAAAGTGTCCGTAGTGTATGAATGGATGTGTGAGTGTGTATGTGATTGTGCCCTGTGATGGATTAGCACCCTGTCCAGGGTGTACCCCGCCTTGTGCCCCATGCTCCCTGGGACAGGCTCCAGGTTCCCCGTGACCCTGAAAAGGAGTAAGTGGTAGAAGATGGATGGATGGATGGACCATTAAATACTAAAGGAGTCAAATATAGACTGTAGTGGACATGACTGAAAAAGGTTTCCAAAGCTGCTTTCAGCACATCCAGTGCTTATTGTATATTCCATAACCCTTGTGTCAGACTCACGACTGCAGCCTCCACTGCCAACCTTCTGGAGGATGTAGAAGGACTTACAGCAGGCAAGCACCAACTTCCCCTCATTTTCAAAATGAAATAGTCCTTGGTCTGAAGTCTGTCACTCCTAATGTTGTTTCATGTGTGCAGAAGATGAAGGCAAGCTCAGGAGATCCGGTGCTCAGGAAAAGGACGAGTTGAACAAGGAAGTGGTGTCATGGTGAGACTGCTAATAAAGCAGCTATTGTACATACACTGTATCACATACACCTGTACAAGTTTGTGGACCCGTATTTGTTTGTTGAACATCCTCGAGATCTTTCAGCCACAGAAGCATTAGTGAGGTCAGTGAGGTCACAGCCGAGGAGGCCTGGGGTGCAGTGAGTGCCCCAGTTCATCCCGAAGGTGTCCAGTGGGGTTGAGGCCAGGGCTCCGTACAGGCCACTGGAGCTCTCATGCTGTCAAGTTGTTATGTTCCAGTGAAAGGAAATTGTAAATCTATTCTACAGCATACAAAGACATTCTAGACAAGTGTGTGACGGACAGGTGTCCACAATCGTTTGGCCGTACAGTGTATAATATCACAAGCAGGTAAACACAGAACATATTTGCTTTGAAAGTCCTCAATAGGTTATTTCGTAAAGATGGTTACAGTAGCAACATTTTAACTGGCTAATATAGAAGTACGTATTGTATCGTTAGCGTATTTTATCAGTAGCTGAGTTTATGGCTCTGAGTGTATTGCTCTATTGTTCCCCCTAGTGGAATAACAGAACCTATGTCCTTTTTTTTCTTTTTTTTCCCCAACACAGAATTTTTTAATGGATTTTATTGGGTCATATATCTAACACCCATGGTTCAGTTGTTAAACCCAGCATGTGTCCATTTCTGTTACAGACTTTTTTCTCATGTTACGCCCCTGCTGTTCTCCTGATGGTGGGACGAGCCTCACTTCGATCCCCCCTTTGCCATCTGGATCGGCCTGTGGCAAGTCTGCGTGGGAGCCGTACTCTCAATGTGTGCCCTCATCTGGAAGGCGCTTAGGTTCACATCAGCGAGCTAGAAAGCTGGAAACGTTGGTCTCCTTAGCACTTGTACATTCACTTTGAGTTCACCTGAATCCCGAAATCATCACAAGTATTGTCTATCAGGCCTATTATTATCTTATACGGTTCTTTTTAAAAAAATATATATTTTTAGACCAAGGCTGATTTTCAGATTGAATATCATGCCGAGGTGGAGTTGGGAATGTTCAGAGGGAGCTGACGCGCTGCTCGGTGACACTCAGGACTCCACACACAAGCACAAACTCTTCCACGTTCACCACAGCAGCCATTTTCGGCCGCGCTCGATCTGTCGAAACTCAGGAGCATTCAAGACCAGTGCGGCTTCGCGTATAAAAGCTGTTTTGTCGTGTATATTAACTGCAGTATCTTTAGCTGTCTGTTTGTAGCGCTACCATCTCCTCTACAGCTCCTCGATCAGGTCTCCAGTTCCGACTCACCGGTGAGGTGTAAATATGATCAGTTATTGCACACGATACGGCCGAATGTTTTCCAGTCGAATCTGCCGGGATGTGACCCCGAGACTCGTCACTGTGTCTCTCACTGAAGAAACATTGTGGTCTATCATTCGTCTTTCCATTGCACTTTCTGTGCAGGATGCTGCCTCTTTGTACAGATCACTGACTTTGATCCATACCGCTCTTTCTTACATAAATTATATTAAATTATATTCAATTCAATTCTATTAAAATGACTCTTCTCTGTCTCTTCCCCTCTACACACACACACACACACACACACACACACACACACACACACACACACACACAGTAGTTCCATGTGATCGTTGTGATGATTCATTTCCAGGAAGTGAGCAGCTGCATGTTGTTACCATACCGTCCTGTCTCTCCAAAGCCCAGCTGTTTATGGGCTGTTTTTTTTTCGTGTTTGTCCACGTGCAGCTACTTTTATCTCTCGGTTGCACAAATATCATGTCCATGTCCATCTCTAGTTCGAGTCTGGATTCCAGCACTTCCTTGCATTGTGCTTGCTTCCTGTCTTCCTCCCAGAAGTGACGAATCGCATAAAGGAGCAGCTTGATCAGAAATAAACCCATGTGGACAGGCGGAGAAACTTCATACATCTCCATACATTACTGTAGGATCGAACCAGGGACAATAGTGTAGTGAGGACCCTGACAAGGATAGAGCACTTATTAAAACTGAATGAACGACAACGCACCGAATTCAACTAATCAGATAATTATTTAATTCTAGAAATTGGTGTGTTGGAGCAGGATTAAAATATTCAAGGTAGGGGTTCTCTAGGCCCTGTGATCATGCCTATTCACCACTCATACATGTGCTTTGGAGCAGCAGTCCCCAACCCCGGGTCCGAGGACCGGTACCGGTCCGTCGGTCATTTGGTACCGGGCCGCACAGAAAGAATAAATAACTTATATTATTTCCGTTTTATTTATTATGTGGATCTGAAAAATGACCGGATTCTCTCCGTTATATCCTTCTAACGACTTACTCAAGACGCTTGTCTGGGTCACGTGATACGTTGAAACCTTACCATAGAGACCAGAGAGCGTTAGGGGGGAGAGAGGATGTTACGAGGACGCTGCTAATAAAGTTGCGATTTCACATTGGATTCACGTTTATTATTATATCTTTAAAATACCCCAGTTTTTATGCCGGGGTCATTCCTATCATTTTATTTTGTTGTATTTATCCGCCACACCTTAAAGGCCGGTCCGTGAAAATATTATCTGATATTAAATCGGTCCGTAGCGCAAAAAGGTTGGGGACCGCTGGTTTAGAGGACACCGAAGAGAAGTGCTGTATTTGTAAGAAACAGACATGCAATAATCTGAATGTGCAGTAGATGGCACTGGAGACCAACGTGTAACGTCACACATTCCTTTTAATGAAACCTAATAATAGCAACGACATTCTGTATTTGCATCAGCACAACCATTCCCAAATTCATGAAATGTTAGATTCTTGGATTTATTCTGCGTCACTTTTGAGTCACTTCGGATAAAAGTGTCTGCTGAATCAGAAAATGTAATGTAATGTAATGTAAGCTAATTTCATTGAGTAAATATGAGTCTATGGCTTTTCCTGTTATCACAGAGTGCGTGCCAGAGAGAGACGTCTAGTACTAAACAGCCCTCAGATGATTGCACTGGCTGCAGGACAGTTTGTGTGTGTGTGCGTGTGTGTGTTATCTCTTGGTGGATACTCACAAGGATAGGAATGTCTGTTGTTGTTGTTGTTGTTGTTGTTGTTGTTGTTGTTGTTGTTGTTGATGATGATTGTGGCACCTGATAGTAATCCTTAAAGATGTAGTTAGTCTGTTTTCTAAAAAATATATATATAATTCAGGACCAGAGATAAGCTCCTCCCCCAGGAAAAAGAACTGGTCAGCCTTTAAAAGACAACACAAGAAAAAATGTGTGCTTCAACAGAAAGGGTCGGGGAAGATGTCGGGGGAAGGTGACGGCATGTCAGTGTTTTCATCACAGTTGCGATTCAAAATTACATACTGCTCCTTTAATTTCAGCTTTTTTCCTAGCTTTTATCACTCCGAATTTGAGTTTGGAATACTGTGTGGTTTGTGTGGATGAAGATGTTAGCTGGTCCTTATTGACTAGAAGAATGAAAATTGACCTCACAGGCAGCAGAGCATACAAGAGAATTACATACTACTCCTTTAATTTTATATACGCGTACTGCTTCAGTACTGATTTATTAGTGAGGATAACTATTTTTCACTCAGACGTGAGTTTAGAATTCTTTGTGGTTTATGTGAATTAGCTGGCTAGAAACATTCAAATGTTGTTGTTGTTGTTGTTGTTGTTTTAGTTCCTAGGCAGTGTAGCGGAGGTGCGTGGGGATTCTCCCAAAGCAGCTCAGGTACTGTCAATCATCAGGGGATGATCACGTTCCTCTCAATCCAATTTGCTCTGATGTGGCAGGTTAAGATTGCCACAGCTTGGGTTACAAGATGCCCGGCCAATGGAGGATGTGGAGAATTTAGTCCTGCTCCCCTAGGACAGCATTTCCATGAAGAATTCTTTTTTGACGTCCTGTTGAATTGAACACAGCAGACAAAACACAGCCTCTCGAGGTTCATGTTGCAGTAATTGGATTGGGAGGCTCACGGCTTTTGGCCTTCGCTCAGCCTCAGGAGGGGAACTGAGGTGAGGAAATCCCCCTCGGTGCTGTCTCTGCAGGCAAGCAGCAACTCCCTGCTGATGGTAACGTTTCTTCTGATGCCCGTGCAGAACATCTCACACACTGTAGAGGTGAGAGAACTAGGAAGAATGGCGTTCGGTTTGGGTTTGGTCTGTCGTCTGTTACGTAAGCTGTATGCCATCTGCCAGTTTATGACCAAACCTGTCAGCTACCAACTAATTTATTATATAACAGCTTATAGTGTAGTACAATCACTATAAAATCATTTAATATCTGCATTAGCACAAAATAGGGTTAGGGTTTATTTCATGAAGGCAGCTGGTACCTACTGTCATGGCAGATGATTTATCACCAACTTTAGTCTCTGAAACAGACTAGTGTAGAAAATAAAGTGCTGTTCGAAAGTCATCGAATCCTAAATCTTTATGTTCTACGTACATTTCTGTGCACTTTATGTAGTCTTGTGTACGTGTACTGTACTACTGCATTGCTATGTGTTGCACCATGGTCCTGGAGAGACAACATTTTGTTCCAGTGTAAACAAGCTATACAGACGAATGACAATAAAACCCCACTTGATAAATCTGCACAAACATAATAATAATAATAATAATAATAATAATAATAATAATAATAATAATTCCAAAAACTTGGCATTGGGCTGCATCATACCACCCCATCATTGATTATTTACCTATAACTGCACACCCCTAAGTGTTGTATTCATCTTCTGTGATAGCAATTCGTGTTTCATCCATTTGTAGTTACATTTAATAATGTAACATCAACAAACAAGCTAGTTCCTACTATCACTTGTGTTATAGCCATTTCAAACCATTTTAAAACTATCTATTTTACTCTCTTGAAGATAAAAACACAAAAATTGCATCTTGTCATGTTAGTGAGAAACCACAAAGACTTTGCTGTCTCTAGGGGTGTTTTCATGCTTGGTCCTTTTCAGGGGTCTGAGCACGGTTTGCTAAAAACGTGCATTGTGAACACAAATAGCTCTGGGCTCACATGAATTTTCCCATTCACAAATTCTCCTACAGGCTTCTGTACCAATTGCGCACACTCAACATTGCTGCGTGTGCTGGGCAGAGGTATGTTATAGACAGATGAGGAAACGGTTGCACTTCTCCAAATTTGGAAGGAGGACTATATTAAGAAACAACTATCCACCACCCACAGAAATTCGAAAAGTGTTTCTTCAATTTTAAGCAAAACCGAAAGACGGATTTTAAGCAGACCGCTTTGCAGTGCCGGGTTATAGTGAAAATATAAATATATGACCACACAAGGTAAACTACGATCTAGTGGACAGTCAGCTGACGCCAAGTGGCCTCTCTACAATTTGTTAGACTAAATTCTTGGTACACAGCCCCTGTGCGAACCTAATAGATGTCATAGAGGGAGGAAGTGTTGACATCAGTGACGATGATAATGGTACGTTCATCGCAAACTTATTTAGCTGCACAGTATTGGTGAACCCCCAAGGAGCAACATTACAACGGGACTAGGACCCAAAAAGCAACAGTATGAACACAAAGAGGTCTGAGACCCCATTACTGCTTAAATGGACCAAAAAAGAATCCGAGTCCTCTTTCGGGTCAGTGTGAATGTAAAGAGAACTGGGTCCTTTTTCACTTGGTTCTCCTCGTGGTCCATTTCAAGGGGTCTGAGTTCATTTTTTATTAAAAAATTTTTTAATTGGACTCAAGTGTGAAAACACCCTAAAGTTACAGCTTTACCTCGGACTGCTGCAAAGTTCTGACACTGGACACTCTTTTAGAAAATGTTAAATACAAATCTCCTTACAGAAAACTTCACCAAATCCTTTTCTTAGTCCTACTATTGAAATGATAACATTTAATAACAAGCACGTTAATATAAACCTGTGATTTGCAGTCAGAACTATTGTCAGAGCCGTGGTTCTCTAAGCTGACCAATCAGAATGGAGAACTCAAAGCGCTGTGGTATAATAAGTAATAAAGCACTTATTACATATATATATATATATATATATATATATATATATATATATATATATATATAAAAAAAAAAAAAAAAAAAAAAATTTTTTTTTTTTAAACATGTGAGAGCCAAAGTCTGCATACGGACTGTGGCAATTTCTCCAAAATGCCTGGATCGCCCTCACAGTTTTAAAAGCAACGTTTTTTATTTATTTATTTATTTGTTTGCTGCTTTTTCTAGTACAGATTTTTTGGGGTATTTAGACTTTTCTTTATGTTTACAAGCATTTTTGCTTTCCAAAATTTCCTTCCACGTGTCTGAGACTATTGCACAGTGTGTGTATACGTTCACTCGGAAACATATTAACCGAAATAATGGAGGCAAGGAAGGGGGATTAGGCTGGAGCTATGGAGACACACAGTCAGTAAAGGACAGATGGAGTGGGTGCAGAGCTTGGAGAATGACTCAGCGCCGAGATGGGAGTGTTTAACATGGAAGAACATCACACCTTCAGGAGCATGAGAAATATTTGTGACGGTTGGTCCGTCAGCACATCCAAAGCCCCTAGCCTCTATGTTTGATCTCCTCACACCTCAAAGTGGAATTTGTATATTTGCATGTAACTTGTTCAGCAAGTTGCAGATTTTCAAAAGACTATGGAGTGTTATGTTGGGGGGTGAGGACTGACTGGTGTTATAAGGTGTGTGTTATGGTATTTCAGGGGTTTTAAAAGCTGATGCATTCATGATATCATAAAATATAAAGACTCTCTCTCTCCCTCTCTCTCTCTCTCTCTCTCTCTCTCTCTGTTGTGGACCATTTACAAAACAAGTTAGTTCCTATTATCTCTTATGTTACTATAGTACCTATAAGCAGTCACTCCCTCATCAGCCTACCTTTTTGCAGCTTGTCATGTTAGAAGAAACTACTGTTACAAAGTGCTGACACTGGAGACTCCTTCCATCAGTGCTCAAGAAACTCTCCTTACAGAAAAGGTCACCATGTCAACAATGACGTGATTTTAAATCAGTTCACATGGAGTGTCCACCATACAAGTCGGTTTGTAAGCTGTAAGTTGTTACTATGGAAACTAACATATGAGAACGAGCACATTAAGCACTTCTGCTTAGCACCAATCAGAATCGAGAATTTAGCAGCACTGTAGTGTAACTCTGTTTTCTCAAAATCCATGCATCCATCCAATCATTCCATCCATCTTCTAGCACTTAATCCTTTTCAGGGTCACGGGGAACCTGGAGCCTATCCCAGGGAGCATCGGGCACAAGGCAGGGTACACCCTGGACAGGGTGCCAGTGCAAATTTTAGGTGCCTTGGGAAATTTTAACATTACACAATAAAGTTGAAAAGGAGCCAGCTAGATAACTCGTTAAACGCCTTAAATCATTATTAGGTTTGTAACATAGATTAGCGAGCTATTCGACTAGCTATTAGTACAGAGGTTAGCCTTGTCGTAATGGGAATTAACTACCAAAATGTCGTGTTTGGATTTGTGGGTAGCTAGATACCTTGGTAAAATTCTTTCAGTGTTATTAGAGCTAAAAGAACATAGAGTTAAACGTTTGGCTGGTTTGCCATCTAAACACGGCGGTGGAGAAGTTAGCGCTGTTGCACCAGAAAATGTTCTACAACAGGAAATTTACCACAAAACCGTGTTTATAACTGTAGCATTGTAGCCAGTTGGTTTAATTTGTTAATTGTCTTAAAACATCATTAGGGCTGTAACACAGCGTTTAACTGGCCTATTGGCTACCGTAGCGATCTAGACACACTGGTTCTCCAGGTTTCTCCACCTTCTGTAAACATGCTAGCTGGTGGGTTATGTATGCTAAATTGTAACTAAGTGAGTGAATGGACTACCACAGTGCACCAGGGTAACATGTAAGATCAAACACTGATCGTTAGAGAAGATGCAAGGTGTATGAAATAAAACAGTCCGTTCTGGTTTGCACGTTGGCACTCCATTTCCCAGCATGCACCGCGCCTTTGCGACGTTTCTCACAGCTGACTGATAAGGGGGGAGAGGGGGAGGGGAGGGGGGAGAGCCCAGCAGCCTAACGGGAGAGGCTGCCGGGGAGAGAGAGAGAGGGACAGCAGGACAGTCCGCGGAGGACAGTGCACGGATCTAGCGGAACCACAACCGGTGAGATTGGACCTCGCAAATTGGACCTCGCAAGTCACCCCGCCGCGACGCCGCCCTCTTCTCTCTCTCTCTCTCTCTCGTCGAGCCGAAGTGCGTGCGGCGCGCCTCCGGTGGCGCATACGCGCGTTCGTGTGGTGTGTCCGCGGTGCGTAACTCACCGTGCCCGATGCCGAGCGATGGAGGAGGCGAGGCGGCGCTGCGCCAGTGCGAGCTCCTCCAGAACATGATCGACATCTCGCTGTCCAGCCTGCAGGGCCTGCGCACCAAGTGCGCCGCCAGCAACGACCTCACGCAGCATGAGATCCGCACGCTGGAGGTAACGCAGAAAATAACGCACGCACGCACGCATGCATGCACGCACGCACGCTCGCACGCGCGGGGGGTATCAATGAGTACCTATAACTAGCCACCTTCCTTTCTTCCTTCCTTTCCTGGACGAGCCTCTCTGTTGCATTCGCAAATATTTATTTATTTTTATTTTTTTTTTTGGTGTGCACACACACTGCGTTTGTGGATGCTGCTGGCGCGCGCGCAAGATGGACCGTGCATCCTGACGGTATAGACAGGGAAAGATGCGTGTGCACTACATGCACGTGCACTGGTGTACAGAAATAGCAACTACTGCACAAGGTTAAGTGAGGTTTTCCTTCCACAGAATCTAGGGATGCATGCACCAGCTTCTTCTTCTTCTTCTCCTTTTTGTTTGTTTGTTGATAAAAACTGATATCGGAGCTCAGAACCCAGCACTGATCCAGTACCGATTCTGGCATCCTAAAGAAAAATAAGAAAGCCATTTCTATGCATGGTCTTGTTGCCAAAGTTTTGATCAACACTATAAGCAAGATGGATTTATATATATATATATATATATATATATATATATATATATATATATATATATATATATATATATATATATATATATATATATATATATATATATATATATGTACATGCATTGTGTCAATCGGTACCATGCTCATTTACAGCATCAAATACATTTGCTTTGTGTTAAAGTGATCCAGAGCCAAAATCAGAACAAACGGTACATCCCTGCAAGCACGTAAACTCTGTATCATCATCATGCACTAATCCTTAGGTGAGAATTTTATCCTGAATCTTCATAGGTGCAATTTTATAATTAAAAAAAAGAATCAGTCAGGCACTGTGTAGCACCAGACTGCGAACATCACAGTGCACCCCTGCAACATTCTGTCAGCGCTGTGTTTTTGCTCGTTGGCACAAGCATAAGTATGAAACGGCAAGCATTTTTGGGAACATTGCGTCTGCAGTGTGTGTGTGTTTTATGCCACCTCAGAGCCAAGATGCGAGCCGAAAAAGGTTTAAAGGCTCATTTCTGTTGTCCTGGTTTGTATGAATACATTGTTAACATTAGCGTTTCATAACAGACGTGTAGGAGATGCTGTGAAGTGTCACGGCAGTTTGTGCAGAAAGATGCATCTGTTTTTATTTATGAGATGCAATGAAGGTTGTCCCATATGCGTGTGTGTGTGTGTGTGTGGCCTATATATTGCATGCAGCATTTACTTCATTAGATTGATTTTTGAATACATTTCCCATTTAAGTCCCAGTGAGTGAAGAAGAGGGATCCTGTGGTGAACATGTTATGAGCACCACAACAGATTGCATGTTGTCTGTCGGCTTATGCAGAGTACAGTCCTGTGAATGATGCTCATGCATGTCATCACGTGCATTATGGACTTCACTTTTAGTGAAACAAATCTTTTAAAGTAACCTTTTCGAATGAGCATGAGTTGATTCAATTGATTCATCACTCATCCAGAAATATTGTGTTTTGACTCCTGTGGTAGCCCACATTCTTCTATACGTAGTGTATATATCCTTTTTTATGTCTAAGAACAAAACTTTTGCATGTATAGTTCACTATCCAGTACAACTTAATTCTTTCTAAGTCTCAGGATCGCACTATCATAGTCAGAAAAGAGAGATTTTACTAAAACATACCGTTCAAACACATTTTCATGTTTCATGAATCAACTTGAATTAGAATTAGTTCAAATGATCATTCTGAACTCAAAGTACTACCACTGACCTCATCTCGGGGAGCTATTGACTTTTTTTCGTCATTCCGTCAACCATAATGATGCATATAGTATTTTTTTTAAAATTTCTTAGTTTTCTTTTATAGAAGATATTTTAAATTTGTGCTTGACTGCTTTGTATCGTATACAAGTGACGCACTAAAGACGGAAACGGTGGAAGTGACGTTAAAAAAAGTGGCAGCAATAGCGAAACGGTTATGGGCTCGGACGCCCGGTGCGTGCTGTTTTCTTTCACTGGGAAATATATTGAAAATTCTAGCAAAGCCAGAAAACGGCGGGTTCAAAATGTCCGAAATTACCTTGGACCAGGCCTGAATTTCACCTCCTTCATAGAGAACAACAGAATCTGAGACATATCTAGAAGAATTTGCAACAGTTGTTCTGCTTATTTTCTTTATTTTTGTAATACTGTTTCGATCCTAATGCTGTTCTGATAATCAGATACATGGTATATTGCGATATTGGACACTGAAACTATTTGTGAGTTACTCTGTAAGCTAATCATGCACAGTGATTGACCTTTGAACTTATAACCTTGCCCATTATTTGTACTCGTATTGGGAGAATTGCTGAACTAGGCCGAATGCGATACAATGAGATAATATCGACACTGGAAATGTTTCCAGCGCTTGAATAATTCTGACCAGGTAACTAGGAGCTGATTGGATGTCAATACGTGTTTCTGTACCCGTTCTTTCATGATTTTTGAATGGTTTGGTTAGCAAGCCTAAATCTCACAAAACATATCGTGTATTATGTGAAATTCACAAAGTATTGTGATATAATATTTTAGCCATATCGGCATTTAATTATAGTACTGTATGATAATAAACCCTATTAGATCAGTGAAGTAGCACATGCACTTAAACATGGAGAAATTTTTCGACATTTTCTCGTGTTATGAAACGGTAATCTCAGCCCATGCCTACTCACTCTATTTTAGTACCACAAACTGAACGAACTGCTTTCAGTTCTGCTTCCTGTCAGGACAGGAAGTTTGGCCTTGCTCCCCTATATCTGTAGTCCAAGGCCTTCTTTTAGACCCTTTCACAACACTTCCTGAAGTGTCAGGGTCGTGACTATTGAGGAATTGCCCAATCAGCTTCCTCTTTAAGTCTCTAAGTCTCTGTCCGGCCATTTTTGCTGATCAGGCCCTTTTCCTCTTTTGCTCTGCGGGCTATCTGTAGTACAGCGTGACTGCAGGGTAGCTCTCGCTTCATTTACAGGTACAGACCTCATTAGCATATGATGCGTGATTTATTTATTCTTTCCTGTCTTGCCAGGACAAACAGAAGCAGAATGCGTTGCCAGGTCTGATCAGTACTACATATAAGATATGTCACACTATTCAGGATTATTTATTTATTTTTTTCAAGGGTTATGATTTTATCACTATTCCTTTCAACATATACTTTACTATTCTGATTTTGAGGTTGAAATTTGGAAACGTTCTTAATAAATGAAAAATCGTCGGATGTGAAGATATGATATTAAAATGTTCGGCAATAATATATACCAGGGTATATACCAGGTCATGACTACAGTAAGTGTCTACAATAATAATATTCCGTATCAGCAGTCCGAAGCAGCAGGCGAAGCCGTCTCGGCTCCCATCAGGACTGAGAGAGTGGACACACTAGGGCCGTTCAGGGAGGACTGAGTGGAGCTCGTCGACTCTCACTGAGTGTAACAGGCTCTAAACGGTCTGTTAATTCCTGCGTTGAATAAGCACAGCTGAAGTGGTTGTCACACTCCAGATGCCCTCCTCCCACCTGTCTCTCATCGCCACCTGCACTTCAGCGCAATCAAAAGAGGCTTGAACTCACATTAGATTCTCACCACAAAACCTTTTGTCATTCCACTTCAGGCCATTTTTCTTCCACACCGAGTTGTACTTGTGAGCGGACGATGGTGCTATGAGGCGGTGCTTCAGATTTTACACTCTGATTGCAGCCTGACATCAGCCTCGCACCCAGTTCTTTACTCGATGTCCCTCCTGTATTGGTCTAGCACAAACATCTCCATGGGGCTCCATCTCATGGGTTTTTGTCGGATCCTCTAGCATATTTTGGGAAGTTGAAAAACATCTGATTTCGCTTGTTGGAACTCAACATGCTCATACAAAGCATGCCAGCTTCTCCATTGTGTGTATTTCCCATGATGCATCCTACTTAAGTCTGTGCTCAGCCCGTGGACCATTTCAGCCTGAATATGAGATGAAATGTATGAAAAATCATCGCGCCTGTATAATTATGCCACGATTTTAAAATTTGGATTAGATTCACATGATATGCGATAAAGTAGCCATTTGATTGTATCTATTGTATCAGCTCAAATAATTCAGTTATGCGACCGTGTATAACTGATACCAGAATAACCGCAAATCCTTATCTCTTTCATACAACGTTTTACATTAGAGATGCCAGTACTATTTCTAGTAAAGTTGCTGGAGGTTAATAAATAAATACTAACTTTATCGTTCCAAATAAACGCGTGTGTTTTATACAGCAATTTGGAAAGTTATAATTGAACAAATTAAGAAAGTATCCAAATGGAAATCGTGTCTTTGGCTCTCAAAATAATGCTGAAATGACGCTCCGTATTCCTTACAGTATCGTGAGTTTTCATTTTATATAGAATAAATACAATAATACAATGCAGCACCAATGCAAGGATTCAATTCGGTTGAGAATGCTACATGATTTTTTAAAAAATAGATTTGAGCAGTTTATAAGAATAATATTGAAATACTGTTGTCCCTGACGTTTGGCGCTTACATAAGTATATAGTAAGAGTATATAAATATAATAACAATATATAAGAGCCATGATTGTTTTGCTGTTACAATAACGCCAATTCGGTGTGGGAGTTTATGGAGGAGTCGTGTGAGCCGGTTCCTGTAGGGAGGACGTTGCTTTGTGTCTCGATGCGTCTCTGAAAACCAACTTCCTCCAACGCAGACAAACAAAGAGATGCAATTAGGCTTTTTTAAGAAGCAGGGGGAACAGAAACTTAGCAGCATTTGCCGATTTCACCCTTATGGGCCCTGCTTTGGAAAAAGCGTGTTACAGAGCGCCGTGCTATTATGGCTGCTTCTATATTTGGCTCGTCTTTCGTCCCCCTGCCTGGTGTTTTCAGGGGTTGATTGTTAAATAAGAAAATGACGTTGGATGCGCGAAGAGGCCGGATGAGAGGGGGAGGAAAGGGGAGGGGATTGAGAGGAGAAGAAACCAACCAGATGTTTAAAAGGGATGGGTCTCCCAGTAGGCTGTGTGTGTTTTCAGGGAAAGGAAGGAGGGGGTACAGCAGAGCAGGTGATTGCAGTAACAACATCCCCCCAATACACAGCCCTCCCTCTTTTCCTTCTGTGAGGAGATCTATTTTTTCCCCTGCCATGCTATATTGGACTCGAGCTGCTGCGGATGGATAACTTGGGAGAAGGCTGCGTTATCAAAGTGAGATTTTTTTTTTTTCAGTTGCTCCACTGTGTCTGTGCCAGATACAGGTTGTAAGATCAGATCTGTTGGCTGTCTTCAATCTACGTAGCGAGAAGGTCGTGTTTGGGAAAGAGTTCAAACCCTAGGCCCGCTGCAGAGCAACAGGGAAGGGGATTATCCATATGTCAAGTCATTTACAGGATGAAGACCAAGTGGCTTTGTGTCGGAGTTATTAGAGCATAAAGTCTGGCAGTGTGATATTAGGAGACCCCTGATTAGTGGAAGCCCCTTCAGCGACGCCCACACACTCCCTACTGTGATGACTATAGAAAAGTCAACTGTCGCTTCAGACCATGTCCTTCTCAGTAGGATAGGGTCATGCTTCAAAACAAGCGCTGCTAAATGCAATATTGTAACTGCCCACTGTTCTTCAGAAAAATCCTCCACGTCCTACATCTTCTGCATATTTGAGACGTGGCTATGTGATGTGGAGATCCATCTTTTCACACTGACGACAACTGAGGGACTCAGAGACATCTATTACAAAAAAATGCAAACATTCACTCATGCTCAAGAAGGCAGCACACTACATTACGAGCCAGGGAGGGAGGGGGGTGTAAACTTTTGGGTAATTGGCTATAATTTTGTTTAACGATCATGTTTTTTCATGTAGTACTGCCCTTCAGAAGCTAGCTAAAATATGACCTCAACTGTAAACGTGGATGTGGTTAAGTTTCATGTAAAGAGACAGTTATTAAACATGTATTGAAGGAGTCTCCAGTGTCAGACTCAATAAATTTGCGGCAAAGGCCGATTGTCGCTCTGGCCATTGTTGTGTAGCAATATTTAGTTTGGTTTGTGTAGCTGAAGGACATTGCAGTCTCAACTTTTTTCATTATACCGCATCGTGATTGGTTAGAACGCTAACATTCAGTGGAGAATTTGTGATTTAATGCTTGATAAAAAAAAAGAAAAGACACCCAGTATCTAGCTAAGCTCACCATTATCGTGGATCGATCGTGTTTCGTCACAAAAATGGACTTGCTTTCAATTGAAATTCTTGCTGCGTTTGGAGCATGACGTGGACGTTTCTAAAGACAATGCAGGCTGGCGTCTTCTTCGTTATCGTCACACACGTTCCATGAAACAGGTGCAGCTTCATAGTGTCTCCTTGAGATGTTTCAGAGCATCTCATTTGTTATTCAAAGCGCTTGTCTCACACCTCACATCAGTGTAGCTTTATTACTTTAAATGGCTCGCCAACAGCGAACAAGGTAGCTTTTTGTCCTTGTGAACAATAGACAAGCAGGTAAATTGTGATTTTTGCTGATTTATTAGCTGTGCAGCGCTAATAATTTGTCCTCACCTGAGCCTGTTTAGTCAGCAGCGTTTCTGTCACAAATATTTAGTTATAAACATGTCAAATAAAATATCTATAATGTTTGTTGGTTAATAAAATTCAAATAAATATATACTGTTGGTCATCTAGCTTTGTTGAAATTCGCAGCTTGCTTTAGCTTTTTGCTTTACTAAATAAAGCTTTTTTATTATTTTTTTTTTTTTATTTTTTTTTTTTTTTTTTTTTTTTTTTTTTTTTTTTTTTTTTTTTTTTTTTTTTTTTTTTTTTTTTTTTTTTTCATCGATATCTCAATATATCGTATAAATGATTATCGGCACATGTCTAATGATCAAAGAGTTTGATAATTTCTGCATAAAAAAATAAAAAAACAGCACCACTCAAATGGTCATCTTTGATACCGAGTCGGTTTTTATCCTCCCTGCAGCTCCAATGAGCCGGGCGTGGCCGTGCCCTTTAGCCGTCCGTCATGTGTGCGGACGTCAAGGACGCGTTGCCATGGTAGCGTCGCGCGTGTGTTTACCTCCTTCTGCACGGGCAGCACGATGTTGCCATAACACACGGATCCAGTGACGCAACTCTTCAGCTCTGCCTTTTTGTTCTCGATTAGCAAGTGTACATTCCCACCCCCGTTCAAATCCAACTGTGTTTAACTCGAACGGTCCTGTAGTGGATTTTTAGTGTTTACAGAGATAAAAATAAAGGTGATGTGTATGATGAATCTCTCTGAATTGGAGAGGATAGTTATAGATTCTGTTGTTGTTGTTGTTGTTTTTCTTTCTCCTCACCACTTAAAGATTCTTAAACAGATCTTAAATTATGCCAGAGACTATGCTCAGGCATGACGCTCAGGCTCTCATGGAGGTGTGTGTCTTATACAGGTGGTGGGAGCATGTCTGTTGAGCTGATCTTCTGGAGACGTTTTCTGATTGTGGGAAAATCCCACTCTGGGGGAAAAAAAAAAACGCCACCAAAGGCCCCTGGGTTGGGGTTGCTAGGAAACCTAACGTCACACTTGCACCAACATATTGTTCTCTGCGCTGGCTGTGTGATCCCCAAACTACCTGCAGTGTGTGTGTGTGTGTTCAAGAAAGACACTCAAGACCTTGACTGTCCATGCAACAGGACAATTCAACACCAAAATGGACACTCTTTAAAAAAAAAAAGGTTTAATTAATTTGGATAACGTGGGTCATAATATGAAGCGGAGGGAGGAGCGATGGGGGAAGTGGGGTTAATAGGACTATTTTCGACTACTGTTGGCTCATAAGGACCGGTTTGCATCCTTTATCGAATGCTAAACAGGGAGAATAAAATGTGATGCTGCTGAGAGATGCTAGTGAAGCTAGAATGCATAAGTAGCTAATTTGGCGACCTCACGCTGTGTAGAGCGGCAGCTAGTCATTCTCTGTCTTCAGCATAGATGTGGCTAACTCAATGCTAACTGCAATAGATCGTTTACATTTAGTTTTTTTTCTTATATTTGAAAAGGTTAAACGTTGCATAGCTGGGAACCTGATGTTCTTGTTTGCGTGGTTTGACTAGATGCCGGGTCTTCGACTCCGCCGGGCCTGTATTGTAAAACCAAAAAAAAAAAAAAAACCCAAAAAACAACAAAACATGAATCCGTCTTCTTCATGTCCTGCACTGGCCAAGCCCCAAAGTCAACGTTAGCGGAGATAGGCTGTGAGAAAACAAGAAGAGGTAGAACTGGGTGTTGTTTTGCTTTCTTTGGAGCCGCGAGCTGGTTTGACCGCGGCCCACCGTGACCGATGACTGTGGGGGAGGATTTGTATCTTTCTGACATGTTGACTTAAAGGTTCAGTACTCCTGTCATTGTATTTGGCGTCATTCAAATGTTTGAACTTTGGGGGGAAAAAGTCCAAATATGAAGCGTCAGCGTGAACGGAGGAGGAGGTTGTTTACTGTTCTGGCCACCTGCAGGCCCATGTGAGGAGATTAAGCTACACGAAGCCTCTTAAATGTTGGCAGTTAACTCGAAGTCTTCTTCTTCTTCACTCATATACATGTTCCTCAATATTCTTGTATTCACAGATTTTGTAAGCGAGCCATAACTGAGATGGTGAGATGCTCTTGACCTTGTCGTTCTGTACTTCAGCGGCGTAGCGTTGCTCTTTGTTAGCAAAGTGAAAAGCTCGTGAACAAAAATATCCCGCTTTTCAATTTGTCACACATTTCGCCTTTCATCCTTTACGCTGACTGGAATGAAAAGGAAATGAATCTTTTTCGTTCAAGGCCATGAATATCCTGCACAAGATTAGAATTTTGGCAATTATTAGCTATGCTAGTTTGTTCATGAGCTCTGCTCTCAGCGCAAGCTCCTTTCCTTTACCTGACCCTCCATGTGCTTTTTCTTTTCTGACAGCGCTCGCTTCTTTTGTTAGTCGTCGAGCCACCATAGGCTCACACCCAAGGACGTGAACTTCTATTCGCAGATGTATATTGTCTGGATTGAAAGTGTAGCATGAGCGTGAATGATCTGTAAAAGGCACTTGACTCTTTTTTTTTTTTTGACACTCTTGAAAAACGCCTAATGACGAGCTGGTTTCTTTAATAGAGCGCAGGCCTTCTCACGAACTAGGTTTTTTTTTTGATACGGTGGTATCTCGATACGGTACATTTCCAATACAGCGAAAATAAGCACTGCCTGAATTCGTGCAATAAGGGGTCCATTTTCAATTCAATAAAAAATGTAACATTAAAAAGTACAACGATTAAATGAAAAAATGAATAATGCCACAGTGGTTGCGTGATTCAGCAGCATATAACGAGACTAAAGCTGTACATTAGATTGTAGCACAAGTAAACATAGCGAAGCTTTCACTTGCGTGACTCATACTGTAGGGGGTATGTCTGAAGTACAGAGCTTTTCTTATTCATACTGCTGCTAAACACGCGGAGAGGAGAGCATTAACTGCTGTCATTCCTGTGCATAAGCTAACACGCACTCGTAATTGGCTTTCCAATCCCACGCATGCCACGTACGGCGTGTTATCGCCAAGATTCAAACCGCGAAAGCTCAGAAGAGTTTTTAGTACTAAACACTTGTAAATTCACTTAGCGTTTGTTGCTAACTTTGACGCTAAAGCTGTTTCCCTATGCATTTGATTTGATGTTTTCTACTTGGGAAAATTCTCTCATATCCAGCCATGTGTATGGTGGAAGAAGGTTCTAGAGACAGTATGGTGAGTTTGGATTTTTGTCTCCATGATAGCGTGATGGACCAACCTGGCTGGAAGCCCCTGGGCGCTGGCGTCCGAATCCGCGCTGCGCTCATTAAGGCTGGGATTAGAGGAGGCTGGCTGGCAGGTGGGTGGAGGTGTGAAAAGGATGACTGGCTTTATGGCCGCCAGCCTCCTGGTAATAGAGCTTGAGCGTGCGTCAGCGATGTGCCTGCCTGGTCTCCTTCTGAAAGGACCCGTCTCAGCAGGCCAGTCTTCGTCCTCCTGTTCTTCCTCTTCCTCCTCCTGTTCCTTAATGCTCCCCCGTTTAACCCCTCCACCCCTCGTCCTCTCTGCGTCATCAGCTGCTGCAGCTCGGCTAAGACACAACCTGTCTTCGTTAAAAAACGCAGCGAGGGAGGGTCAAACACCTCCCCCCCCTTGTGGTACATTTTCGTTTTACAGTTAACAGATTGTTCAATTTACTCTTTAAAAAAAATATTATAATCACAAAACCCAAGATTTTGGCAATACATGTACTATTATCTGTGCAGCCACTAAAGCATGCTGAAACTGACAGAGAGAGAGAGAGAGCGAGCAAGACAGAGAAATAAATAAAGAGATAAGAGAGACGTGTGCAAAAGTTTGTGCACTCATGTTCAAAGTGTATGTTTTGTTCATTTTCTAAGTTTCTGAATTTTGGTGCACAATTACTATTTACTAGTTGATCAAATGATCAGATAGCAAAACAACCAGTTGTAACAAAAGGTGTGCGCAAAAGTTTTGGCAACCATCCGGTTGCTGGCCGATCCACCAGTCTTGTAATTTAATTCTCTGAACAGAATTACAATGGTTTGCATACAGGTGCCAACATTTCTGCACACAACCGTAGATGCTCCTTTATCTAAAGACATTGAGCCAGATATCAGATCTCTGTCTCTCGTGTGTGTGTGTGTGTGTGTGTCTCTCTCTCTCTCTCTCTCTCTCTCTCTCTTGCTCTGGTCAGCACTCTTGCTTCTCTGGAAAATTCCTCTTGTGCTGGCCAGCGCTGTTTTGTTTGCAAAGGAATCGGAGGGGAGCAGCCTCACAGAACGCTCCCTCCCATGTCGCGTTTTGTTATTCAAAAAGATCCTGACACGTCGCCAGGGTAGGGAGGTGGGAACAAAAAAAAGGCATCCTGCAAATCTCGAGGCAGATAGATAGAGGCCTGGAGGAGAGAATCGCCATGAGGAAGCCAGGCCTGACGCAGCCATGTGTTCACCTCACTGTGAACTCGTGAGTGCTGATGTCACTCGCTGCGACGCTCTGATGACACCCGGTTGCCATGGCAGCAGCGCAGACGCCCCCGAGAGGAGGTATGCTTGCTGTGCGCTTCCATATAATAACAGCTATTTATATCTGTTTGACGGGCCTGTTTGCTGGAGGGGAAATAAGCGGGGATTGTGGGGGAGATATTCAGTCAGATGGCATGCTCACTGCACTGGGGCATAGAGCCAAGTGAAGTGGCATGATGTAGATTAGATATAATCATGCAATGGGCTTGATTTAGAGCTGTTGTTTTTTTACATTTACATTTATTCATTCGGCAGATGGTTTTATCCAAAGGGACTTAGAAGCGAGGCAGAATCCGATCCAATTATAGAGCTTGCATAAGCACATAATTGAGGGTTAAGAGTGTTGATCAAAGACCCAACAGAGGCTCTCTGAGAGCTACAAACCTTCCAGTGACAAGCCAAGACCTTAACCACTGAGCTCAAATTTAGCCCATTTTCCGACGTTTGTTGTCTGAAATTCGCTTCTCCTATTTTTCATCAGTGCTACAATGCTAATCTAGCTAATGGAAGTCTTGTTTACCCAAAATCTTAAAAGCCTTAAACCACATCCAGACCTTCAGCGATATCTCGCAGATGTGCCAATGTTGTTTAGTGTCATCTGGCCGCTGTAGTATTTTCGACACTCCCAATTGGGTTATTTGCCAATTACCAACCATCTCCCCTATCGCACGACAGCTAATGGGTGAAGGGTGCTTCTTCTGAGATATGTGGTTCACATGTCACAGTTACCATGTCTTTCCGAACTGGTGCTCATGCTACGTCACAGGGCAGAATAATACACTATGTGGAAAGAACTACCTGCCCTCTTCCAGATACACATGCTTACAGACTTAGTCGATTGGGTGGTGTCACTGTGATTGGCAGGGGAGAGAGAAATTCCGTCCCTTCCACCAAAAAGCACGGCTGGTTTTTGCTTTCTTGACTCCTGGTCATGGATGGCTATGGTTAACAGGATTCAAACTTGCAACCTTCCAACAGCAGGGTAACTCTGGATCCCAGAATCACTTTTTGAATCAATGTTAAGACCGAGTTGTATCAGAACATGCCGGAGATTGGGAGTATGTATCTTATTGGTCATCTTCGGGCACATAAAAGATTTAAGGTTTCGATGGAACCACCTTTGACCTACAATTGAACCCACTTTTATTGTGTATTTTTAGATCTGATGTTGATTAAGAATAAGCCAAAAAAAAGACTTGTTTGCATTGCAACATGCAGCGTTTTATTTTCGGCGTCCTCATGCACACTGTTTTGCGTTCTGACCTCGAACAATGGTTCACACTAATACCTTAATACGCCTGTGTATAATTAGCTCCAGCTCATTAACGCTGTGGCAATTATCCTTTCGCTTGCCCACTGAGCGTGAATGTTTGTGTGGCACGACAAAGAGGGAGAAGAAAGACCGTAAAGGCCCGTTACGTAAGAACGTCTCTGCAACGGCATGTCCGAGGCTCTCGGGATTCGTGAGCTGTGGTGGATAGGGGTATCAAAAGCGTTCGACGATCTCAGCAGAATATTATATGATGGGTAAACCCTGGCCCAGATCCTGAGTCAGCTCTTACACACTCCAGTCCTGTGTCTCCTTGGCTTGACAGTGGAATGTGTTTTGCATCGCTGCGTGTTTATAGACAGTTATGAACATGCAGAAATGATTAGTTGATTGTGTGATTTGAAAAAATGATTGATACTGCAATAAAATTGACATTTTATGCAAATAGAGATGGACGGTACTGAAAAATATATCATAAAAGTTGACATTTTAACAATGCTTGAATTGTATCATGATATTTACAGTCCCTTCAGGATATAGCGATTTTGCGATCACAGAAATGAATGTAAACTCAAGCGATATTCGGAGGCGCTTGAAATTTTTCAGAATTTCCGCAAATTTACCACAGATTTGGGCCAAGACGCACCATGTGACATCATCACAGCGCGCATGCAGCTAAAGCCCTCTTCGATTGAGTACAGCTAAATCTCATATAAGTCTCATTTGCCAATGCGTGCAAGACAATTTTGTACGATTGCGATTTCGCCGTTTCAAGTACTTTTCTGCAAAAATAAAGCACGAAATACTCCACAAGTTGCATTGGAAATTTTTCAAAAAGCAGCAGCAAAATCATGCGTTTTTGGCCGCAACAATCACGTAAAAACTCTGCGAAATCCTGTACAGACTGATTTTAGATGACTTAAAAAAATTATTTACAGATGGTTTAGCTAGTTTTCATTAAAACTGTCACAAGAAACGTAAGTTATAAATGTTATCAACGTGTTCTACATTGTTGTTCAGCGTAAATACTGACATCTCAGGAAAGCTGTTGTGACAAATTATCATGCCTTAGCATCAAGCTTGCCGTGACATCACTTCCTGTAGAATCTGCTATTTGGTTTTTCATAGACCTTGGCCTCCAGAGAAGGATTATGGATTGAGGTAAAGATATCCAGATATCCTCAACTAAAACTAAACTAAAAAAAGTATTAAAGATGATAATAAAAAGTGTCTGTTACCGTTTCATTTTTCATATTATTGGATCTACGAAAATTGACCAAGCTTAATAATTTTAGTATTCATTTTTACCCCAAGTGTTTAATTCCTCACAAAATTCACTTTAAACTTAATGTATCACTAGTACAAAGCAGATGCACTTATGATCATTGATGTTTGGTTTAGATGTTGAATAAATAATAAACAGCTGCAATAAAGAGGTGGATTCCATTCAGGAAGATTTCAAATGATTAATATGAAACATGAAACAGTTCCACCCACTGCCTTGAGTTCAGATAAACAGATTAGTTTATTGAGATTTAGTAACATGTGATTGAATTTATGCTCGTTTATGTTTGCTTGTGTCTAGTCATGGATAGAATAAAGACTGGATAATGCAAGTGTAAATAATAATCTGGTTGTGTGTAGTTTTTTTTTTTATTATTACTGTTGAAGTATGAATGGCTTGTTAATGTTAACTAATGAATCTAATACAAAATGTTAACACTTTGTTTACCGGCTCTAAAGTTCTTCTTCTTACACAATGTCAACAAGAGTTGCCAAAGTCAGATTTGTCAAAACAGACACGTCTCGGCCTGTAAAATGCATTCTGACCCATGTGATTACTGTCATAAATTAATAATGACTTCCACATATGTGCCCAAATCAAAAAAAAAACCCCAAAAACCCAACCTTAACAGTTTCTTTCCCTTGCTAACTCGCCCCTCCCTCCTGCATCTGATTCTCTGTCACCCCCTGCAGGTGAAGCTCATGAAGTACATCTGCAAGCAGCTCCAGTGCAAGCTGAAGGTTCCGGAGACAGAGCGACCGCAGGCCCTGGACACGTACCCGCACCTGGGGGACTGGCTACGCACCGTCAGCCTTAGAGCCGAGCTCATAGAGGTGACATACGAACACGCAGTATTAGGGATGAGGAAATCTGGAGTTTTGCAATTGTAATGATTGATCCTGGCTTTGGCTTCGATACAGATGCACTAACAATGGAAACATCAAGTCCCTAAAGATGGGAATCCTGCTGACTGGAGGGACACAATTATGGCCAATTCAGAACGGAGCACTCAGAATCTCTGGGGTTTTTTTCCCCCTGTTCTTACCTTTTCTCTTCTCTTTTCCTGTCTTTTGTGTCCTATCTTCTCTTCTCTTCTTTCCCATTGTCTACTCTCATCTTTTCACTTGTCTTCTATCTGGTGCTTTTCCCTTTTTCGTTCTCCTTTTTTCTCTTCTCTTCTCTTCTTGCATATCGTCACTCATCCTCGGTTCTCTCCTATGCTTCTCTTTTTATTTTCCCCTTTTCTCTTCCCGTTTCCTGACTCTTGTGTCCAATCTTCTTTTTTTTGTTTCGTTTCTTCTCTCCTCTTTTTTTCTAGGAGTAGTAGCGCCTCTTCTCTTCTTTTTTTTTGGTTTTGTTTCTTCTATCCTTTTGTCATCTCTTCCAGCAGGATTGCCTTAAACCGGGCTGATGTGATGCGTTGTTAGCCAATTCGTACTAACCCATACTAACACAGATATGACTGTTAGCTAGTTACAAGGTAAACAATTCATAATTATAAACCTTTGTGAACAGTTTTTTGAGGATGCCAAAATTGAGAAAGATAACGTGAAGCTCAAAATATGGACAAAATAATCGACCTCAGTGCTCCTCTGTTTTCTAAACGAGCCAGCACTGTCCATCACAATTCCAGCTGAAAAACAGGGCATGCGCCTCAGGTTTATCAGTAGTTTACGAGATCATGCAAATGGCACGTGATAGTGTTAGTATTACCAACACCCACTTAATGACTTCTCAGACAGAACAGAACCTCTTATTCTGAGTGTTTCAGAGCTTAGTCAGCTTAGCGCAAAGAGCTAACTCAAATCAGTGACTCGTAAGGCAAGTTGCCATGCACGTGCCCCATCAAGGTGTCACACGACCTCACAGACATGGTCGTATCACGCCACTGTGCCCCGTGCGACTTTAAAAGAGCAGACTGTGAGTAACTGACTTATAACTTCAGAGATTTTTCTGTAGCTCCCCTTGATAACACATGGACCTAAGGGTGCACAAACTTTTCACACACCTACATGTTTAAATTTGTTGGGAGTTAGTCTTTGTATATCATTTGTATTTGGCCTGATTTGTGACTAACGCTTGTAGCACTTCTGAGTCCTAGCACTTAACACTTACTTTACTTTCCCTCTGTGTGTGTGTGTGTGTGTGTGTATGTGTGTGTGTGTGTAGTTATGTCTCTCTTTGTTCTTCCTACAACAGTTGGTGTAAATTCAGTCTAGAATCACTTTCGGCTGCTTTGACGGCTCTCTGATTTTGCCAAATGAATACAATGCACAAATGTTCTGTACCAGAGGAAGGAAATGATCAAATCCTGAAAAAAAAAACCCAACTGCTTTCGACACTGAAACGTAATTATGCTGGCTCAGAGAGATATTATTTTAATTAGGACAATAAACCGGGCACTTTAGTTTATAGGACAGTTACATTATGGCCTAGTAGTGTTAGTATTATTATCAGTAGCGGTGTTCATAGTATTCAGGGTTGTATTAGTAATATTGTAGTATTTGTGTTAGTATTGGTAGTAGAGTTAATAGTGTTAGCAGTAATATATATATTATTATTAAAATTACAAGTAGTAATAAGTAGTAACAATAACTTGTTAGCAGTAGTAGTAATAGTAGCAACAGCAATAATAGTAGTTGTAATAATATTAATATTAGTAATAGCATTGGTAGTAGTAATGATAGTAGTGGTAATAGTAGTAGTAATGATGGTAGTAATGATAGTAGTAGTAATGGTAGTAGTAGTAATAGTAGTAGTAATGATAGTAGTAGTAGTAATAGTAGTAGTAATAATAGTAGTAGTAGTAATAGTAGTAGTAATGATAGTAGTAGTAATAGTAGTAGTAATGATAGTAGTAGTAGTAGTAGTAATAATAGTAGTAGTAATAGTAGTAGTAATAATAGTAGTAGTAGTAATAGTAGTAGTAATAATAGTAGTAGTAGTAATAGTAGTAGTAATGATATTAGTAATGATAATAGTGGTGATAGTAGTAGTAATAGTAGTAGTAATGATAGTAGTAGTAATAGTAGTAGTAATGATGGTAGTAATGATATTAGTGATTATAGTAGTAGTGTAGTAATAGTAGTAGTAATAGTAGTAGTAATGATAATAGTAGTAATAGTAGTAGTAATGATAGTAGTAATGATAGTAGTAGTAATTATAGTAGTAGTAATATTAGTATTAGCAGCAATAATAATAATAATAATAATAGTAATAATAATAATAATAATAATAATAATAATGGGAGTAGTAATAAAATAATAATAATAATAATAATAATAGTAGTAGTAGTAATTATAACTCTTAGAAAAATTTCTATGATCATTTGTTTATTATTATTAATACTGTAACTCTGCAGTATTTATCGTTACAGGCATTCAATGTATTATCAGAGCAACAAAACAGAATATAAATCCCATAATATATCCGGCACTCTGTACAGATTGAAGTTGTGGATAGTTAGTTACATTTACATACACGTTTCTGAGCCTGTGTTAATAAACCAACACTCCAGGTGCTTTGGTGTGACTGTCTCCTCTCGTCCTCACGTACAGGTCCATAATGAGGTAATCGGATCATCAACTATGCTTAATTAGTATAAGAGGTCATGTGATGTGAGGAATTGAAGAGAGAACGAGAGAGAATTTCATTTGCATTAAGCCTCTCAGAGAAGTTGTGATGAGGCACTCGACTCTGCTTTATCGTCCTGCCACACGCCATATGTTAACAATATTTCATCGAAATATCTGTCTCAACCAGGATAGTCAGTTCTTACAAATTTGAACTTACCGTCCATGTAATTTCTAGCTTTCAAGTTCAATTCCTATTTCATATTTAGGGAGGCATGGCCTCGTGTATGGAATGATACACAACTGTGCTAAATACAAATTGTGATTGTTCTACTCCAAGATGTTCAATGTTCAAGTTGTTTAGAAACAATTTTTTGTGAACTTTTGTTCAAGTTTATAGATGACAGTAAGTCCCACTGTGCCCTAAACTGGATGTTGTTTGAGGCCGAAAGTCAGCCGTGTATGGTAATATTTGGTGTAAAACAATTCTACCTGAACCATTTCTAAATATAATGTCAACTTTACATCAACAGTCTTGCTTAGGAAATGAAACAAACCATTTTTTAGGCCCTAAATCGATAACCCAAATGAATCAAATAATTTAAACAACACAAAGTCATAAATCAATAACTGAAATGACTCAAATAATTAAAATGACTCAAATCCCAAAATCAATGACTCAAAGTCCAAAATATATAACTCAAATGATTCAGAGTCCAAAATATATAACTCAAATGATTCAAAGTCCAAAATATATAACCCAACTCATTCAAAGTCCAAAATATATAACTCAAATGATTCAGAGTCCAAAATATATAACTCAAATGATTCAGAGTCCAAATATATAACTCAAATGATTCAGAGTCCAAATATATAACTCAAATGATTCAAAGTCTACAATCTATAACTTAAATGAGTTAAAGTCCAAAATCAATAACTCAAATGACTTAAATCATCCATTGTTGTGTGTGTGTGTGTGTATGTGTGTCCATCTGAACGAATTTAATGCGTATTTGCATAAATAAAGCCAGCTGGATCATCACGTGACTGTCACAGCCTGATTGACAGTGTATAAACTCTATCTGTATAAACTGTGTTCACACCAGAATGCGTGAACACACTGTAGTGTGTGTGTGTGTGTGTGTGTGTATGTGTGTGTATGTGTCCGCATGTGTGTTGGTGTGTGTTTGCACTGTGGATTCTCTCACCAACCCTGCTGTCTCTCCTGTTCTCCCTACGTCTCATGCTGCGTAGGCGCTGCCTGTGAAGTTGTCGTTGGATGCCTTGCTGCAGATGCCTGGCGCTCAGGTGCGAGAGACCATGAGGAGCCTGGGAGCCACTGCGGAGGAGTGCGTTCGACTCTGTGCTGCCCTTTCTTGCTTAAAGAGTGCCACCGAATCAGGTGGGTGTCCTGTTTGGTCTGGCAGCCCACTCCAAATAGCAGGAGTCTAATTTGGAAATGAGAAACTCCCAGATGTAAGAAGTACACAGAACATTTGGCTTGGTGAATCATCACAAGAACATTTTTGCAAAGGATAAAGAATATATAATGTACAAAGCATGGACATGCATTTGTACCACAGAACTGTTGAATTCACGAATCTGATTGGTCAGAAGGTGTTGATTAATTTTCTGACAGTAGTTCCGGCTGTTGTGGATTTTTTGTTCTCAGGAGAGTGTAGTGAGGACGGAGGCTGCTGGTTTTCTGAGCCCACTCGACGGGACAGTGGAGGTCTCACCCCAGCGGACCAGATCCCTTTACTTGGAAGTCTAACACGCCCTCATAGCCCCTCCCCTCTTGCCCGGCCTCCTACCACGCCCACCACACCCACCGTGCCCACTACACCCCTCATCCCTTGCCTTCACTCACGCCATTTTCCCCTCAACCCCGAGGCCCACATCTACCACGGCTATGCCGAGAGCTTGACAGACCCGAGTCCATATTACTCGTCCTGGCCTCTCCGTGTCCATGGACACTCCTCCACCCCACCCATAACCCCGCCCTCAAAGCGGAGGCACCGCCTGAAGCCACCCTGCACGCCACCACCACCCTCACGTAAGGTACTCCACATCCTGCCCAACATCACCCTGACACGCAGCAAGAGCCACGAGAGCCAATTGGGCAACCGTATCGAGGACACACCCACCAACAAGTAGGTCATTTCCTTTTTTGGCAGGCAGGGCTTTAAATGATTCAACAATTGATGGTTGTTTTTTAAAATTATAGATGTTATACATACTTTGAGGTAAATGGTAAATGGCGCACTTATATAGCGCTTTTATCCAAAGCGTTTTACACTGTCTCATTCACCCATTCACACATACACCAATGGTAGCAGAGCTGCTATGCAAGGCGCTAACTTGCCAACGGGAGCAACTTGCGGTTCAGTGTCTTGCCCAAGGACACTTCGGCATGTGGAGTCATGTGGGTCGGGAATCGAACCACCAACCCTACGATTAATAGACAACCTGCTCTACCACCTGATCCACAGCCGCCCGAGGTGGTAGGCATATGGCAATAATCATTTATATGACATATATCTTGATATTTATTGCACACAATATTGTAATCAAGGACATTTAAAAAATATCATCACCCCCGTTCCAGTCCATTAGTGAGGTAGGAAAAAGATAGTTGTCTTATAATGTCCAGTTTCCTATTGTGTGCAGACATTTCCATAGTTCACCAGTCAAGTGCTTCATAGAGAGAGAGAGAGAGAGAGAGAGAGAGAATATGCATATAAACGGTATTTGTGTGTCAGGCCCAGAATAATCCCCTACTGATTTTCTGAGATTGGGAAAAATATCACAACAGGATACACATTGAAGGACCAGTGTTCAAAAGAGGGCAAGTCAGGGTAACTCTCTCTCTCTCTCTCTCTCTCTCTCTCACACACACACACACACACAGACTTGTATTGCTACCTCAGTGGCATACATCAATTGACTTCTGTATTACTAAGCCTAAGTAATGTTATTCTCACCCTAACCTCAGTACCCTTAAGCTCAATACGCTTGATCACAGTACCTCTAACCCCTTCTTCCCTAACCTACTTAAATCCTAACTTTATCCTCAATACTTCTAACGTCAGTACCTTTAACCCCACTCCTTAATCTCACTACCCCTAACCCCAGACACTCGTGTTTTGGTTTATGTTCTAGTCTTGTCTCTGTCCTGTCATTGGTTTGTTTTCTGGTTGTGTTCACCTGCTCTATGTTAGTCCTATTGATAGACTATATATATATATATATATATATATATATATATATATATATATATATATATATATATATATATATCCTGTTGTGCCAACATATCATCACAATTATGTTGGTATGGGTTGTGTTCTTGTTTCCATTTTTGTTTTGGTTTGAGGACTCTTGACTTTGTTCAACATTGAGTATAGATTATCCTTGTTTGACATTGCCTGCCTGAGTTTTGACCTTTGGTATGGACTTCGATGGTTGGATTCCTATAAATAAAAGTATATAAATATACTATACTGTGAATACTCTGGTACTAGACTGATTTCTGTACACCAAGCACACCCAGTCCTTTGGCGGCATGCTGGTTTAAATCCTTTATCCTGCTTTGCACGGCATCCCTGGTTCTCGGTGACCTCACTGAGTGGCGTGTGTTTGTGTCCACAGGTGTGGGAAGAAAAATAAGCTGTTACTGAACGTCCAGATTAACGGCAATGCTTGTGACGATTCGCCCTCTCGCTCTCCGCTGCTCTCCGTCCGGACGCACGGCGCTGTGCCGGCTACTGCCCCCTACACCCTGCCGGGGACACCCACGCTGCTGGAAGAACATGGAGGCCTGAGAAGTGAGACACACCCACACACACAAATACATACAGATATAGTGGGCTCAAAGTAGCTGAGTTGTGCATATTCCTAGATATTCCTGGATAGAACTGAAAGAAAAAATTTCCACAGTAATGCATCAGGGTAATAGGATCGAGACTGTTATGGATTAACAGAGAGGTGAAGTATTAAGCCTTAAGGATTTCAGGGCAAAACAGTGGCTCATATATGAAGTGTTTGCAATAGTTCACACTATCTGCATTTTATTGTAACACCATGCAGAGATGAATTGTAGCCCATCCTAAGTACAGCCTAGTTTTTAGGATTAGTTCAGTGTTTGTCTTGTATGTAAAAAAAAAAAAAACCCAAAAAACATCTCCTAAAATAAATGATTAACTATGGTGTTGATCAAGCTCGAAAATCTGGATATTTGCACTGGTTCAGAGTTAAAGGTCTATCACAGAGTCTCTTCCTGTGATGAAACATTTATGGCTGTGTTCCAATAGCATTTTAACTTCCCCTCTCCGTTCCCTTGGGGAACTCTTCACCGCCATCTTGAGAGCTGTTCCAGTACTTTGTTATGGCAAGAGAAGTTTGACAGATGACCATTTAGAGGCCTATTGTGTATAAGACAGCGAAAATTGCTAAATTAGCAATATAAATGTCTATATTGTAAAACCGTGGCGTTTGATTTCCTATATTTTAATAGCGCTGCATTCAGGATTATTTGAAACAGTATTCACTGATTGAGAACTAACAACGTCCCCGCGATCTTAACTGTTTAATCTGTTTATTTATTTAAGCGTTATGGCATAATCGAGAGGCCTAATCGTCTCGTTGAGGATAAAGGAAGGTATATTTCTACTCAGAGGAAACGATGTTGGATTTATCTGACTCTCGGTCTTGTCCCCAGATAACATCACGGTCCATCGTAGCTCTCCGCAGGCAGTGAGGAGAGACATCGGCCTGGCTGTCACTCACAGGTAGTTCCGCCCTCCTGTTCCTTCATAGATTATTGTATTACCATAATATTTAAATCGATCAGATTTAAGAATTCAATAGTGCCATGTCGTAACGTATTATATTGTATGACTGATTATCGTTGTCTCGTAAACAAAACACAACATTTACTATGTTTATGAAATAAAGAAATTGGCCACCTAAGAACGCTTAGTTTAACACGTGTTGTATTTTAGGTTCTCCACCAAGTCGTGGCTCTCGCAGACGTGTCAAGTGTGCCAGAAGAACATGATCTTCGGAGTGAAATGCAAACACTGTAGGTGGGTTGTTAAAGGCAGAGTGCAGCGGAGCCGTCTCATTCTCGCCGAGGTCTTCATAATGGATATCGTTTAGAGTGAAAATGAAAGCCTTTCACCTGTGTGCAGTGTTCTAATGGCTGTTTTCATCTCCGCAGGTTAAAGTGTCACAATAAATGCACGAAAGAGGCTCCTTCCTGTCGAATATCATTCCTCCCCAGTAAGTGCTCTGTTCATTCTCTGCTCTGAGCACATAAATGACAGAGTCCTTGAATAAAAGGGCTTTTTTTTCTTTTTTTTTTTTGTTCCCTTTACATTCCTCGACTGCTCTGTCTCAGTCACAAAGATCCGGAGGACGGAGTCCGTGCCGTCGGATATCAACAACCCCGTGGATCGACCGGCCGAGGCGCCGCAGTTTGGCACGTTACCAAAGGCAATAACCAAGAAGGTACTGACCTTTATGGTGCAGCACTAAAACAATAATCAAGCCTGTCTGTATGTGCACGGTACCTTTTCTTGGTCTTTTTCGTGTCAGTATGGTGATTTGATAAAGACATGAGACTCGGGATCTGGGGAATTTTTTACGCAGAATATATTTTATACACATCGGCAGTCAAACGTATGAATTAAGTAGTCATAGTATTCCCATTTTTGGTTAAATGTAACAAACTTCTAATGATCATTAACTGACGAATAATCAGCTGTGAATAAGACCACGGAAGCTTGCGTCAGGTCCTAAGGCTTAAACACGATGAACACGGTACGACATTCTCTTCAAAGGATCATCCGCCTGTGCTTAATCAGCTGGACTCCAGCAGTAACCCCTCGTCCACCACGTCCTCCACCCCGTCATCTCCTGCCCCATTCCAGCAGAGTAACCCGCCCAGTGCCACCCCGCCCCCGAACCCTTCACCCAAAAACCACCGTGACAACCGCTTTAACTTCCCAGGTGAGTGTTTGGACACGGCAGGAAGTTCTCATCGCATCAAAAGTATCATTAATGGTGTGTTTATTGTACACGATTTCTTATGGGTCCAAAAGTCTAAGCCCAAGATTTTTATTTAGAAGTAAAATGATTGGAAGTTATAAAACTAATAGAACTTTGGGAAATAAGCACTTATTTCAAACATTTCTTCCTTCCGGTTCACACGTAACAGACTAACATGGATTACTCAAAAGACTCATATGTGGGTTTCAACTTGCCTTTTAACCCTCGACTTTTTCTTCTTTGTCGTCTCCCTGCCTGTTGATTTTCTCCTTCCCTCTTTCCCTAAGCTGCCTTCTACTTTCAGCATAGACAGCAGTTTATCTTCCCCGGTGAGTTAAAGACGACCTGTCAGTTTTCACACCTCTAAACTTTGCCCCAAAAGTGTTCCAGTCCCGCTTTCAGCTTGTTGTGTGCATCTGAGAACTCTAGGTTCTTTAGATGATTTATTTTTGCTTGTCCGAGTGAGATTGTGCATGCTGATATTTTTGATGGTTCTTAAATTTTATTTATTACATTTTTTTACTGTTCTTGTCCTCACTAATTGGATGACCATTAAGTATTAGACCATTTTAATGTATGGTCTATTACTTGATCTATTTTGGTACACTAGTCAGTTGGTCTAGTGAAGTTCACTTGAATTTGGGAGCAGAACATAGATAGAAGACTTTGTAATATGAACAAAATGAATTGATTATATAGCTAGCTAGTCCATATTTATATACAAGAAGATGTAACTTAATTAGCACTGTTGCCTAGTTAATACCCTAGCAACTTAGAAAAACTACGTAGTTAGCAAGCCATTATAAATATATTAATTTTTGTATTTGTATTGCTCTACATATATATTGGCAACTGCATTCTAACTGAAATGCTCTGCTCCTGCTTCACCCTTATCCACTATTTTGAGTCAGAGAGAATTGAAATGATTTGCATGGACTTGATATTGTAACTGTAATTTTGTTCGCCTCCTGCTGGTGAGTCGTGGCATTGCTTGTCTGGTCATTGTCTCATAAACAGATGTTCAGGTGTCAAAAAGAAACGGGGTGTTTGCCAAGTTTCCAGCTGCAAGGTCCCAATATTTGTGTTTTGCTGTCTTAACTTCGGTGTTGTTGGGGTTTTTTTTCTCCAGATGTGTCCAGTTCCAACATGCATCACCCAGAAGGCCTACCGGACACAGTGTAAGATAGATGTCTGATGATCTAAAGAAATGTGTTGTCTTAACTTAAAAAGTGTTGGTTCCATTATGACGGTTATTTTTTTCCACTTCCCCTCCCTCAGGAATGAGACAGACCCATCAGAGGAGGACGTGCACACCGAGCTGGCTGAGAACGAAGACGGAGAAGTAAGTTACTACTGTGATCCAGCCATCCTCATAATTAAGTTTCAAATAAAATTAAGTTCAAATGTCTTTCTGCTTCAGGAGGAAGAGGAAGACGAGGATGCGGAAGCAGAGGAGCAAGTAGACGCGAGCGTAGAAGAGGAAGACGAGCAGGTGGAAGCCGAGGAAGAGGAGGAGGAGGAGGAGGTGAGCTTTGAAGAGACAAACGGAGGCTCAGATGGTGAAGGAGACGGAGACGAGCTGGATGATCTGCCCAGTGCAAGAGGCAGTGGCCCCTGGAAGTGTCCTGTGTCACGCAAGGCCAGCCAGACCAGCGTCTACCTGCAGGAGTGGGACATCCCTTTTGAGCAGCTTGACCTGGGTGAGCTGATCGGCAAGGGCCGCTGGGGACGGGTACACCGGGGCCGCTGGCACGGCGAGGTGGCCATCCGCCTGCTGGAGATTGATGGCAACAATCAGGACCACCTCAAGCTTTTCAAGAAGGAGGTGATGAACTACAGGCAGACACGCCACGAGAACGTGGTGCTCTTCATGGGGGCCTGCATGGCACCGCCACACCTCGCCATCATCACCAGGTCGGTCAGAGCTGCTACTTTATTTCTACTCATTACCTAATGTATGCATATAACATGTATATTCATATAATAGTTTTAGCATTAAGTATGTGTAGGCTTGTGTTTGGGAAAGATTCTGACATTATATTGTTTTTATATGAGCTAATGTTGTCAGGTTAGCTTATGTGGGCAAGCATTAAGAGAAAAGATTAAAAAACATTTATCAATATGACATAAGCATTAGTGATAAGTTACATTAATTCAGTACTGCATCTTTCTTAGCTTCTGCAAAGGCCGGACGTTGTACTCTGTTGTGAGAGATACAAAGAACACGCTAGACATCAACAAGACGAGACAGATTGCCCAAGAGATTGTGAAGGTAACTAGCGTAATTAGCCTTATCGTTAGCTATCTTTAGCTATCATTAGCTACAAAATACTAATATGCATTCTCTTCTCCCATTTCTCTGTCTCTGTTGTTTCTCACTGGCTTCTCACTACATCAGGGAATGGGTTACTTGCATGCGAAGGGCATCGTTCACAAAGATCTGAAATCGAAGAACGTCTTTTACGACACCAACAAAGTGGTAATTGCTGACTTTGGCCTTTTTGGGATCTCAGGAGTGGTTCAGGAGGGAAGGTAAAGGCTGTTTGTTCCTTCGTCTGGCGATAAGACATTTTGTGTGACATAATAATTTTGCTTGGGGGAAATAGATACCAAGTGTGTGTGTGTGTGTGTGTGTGTGTTCAGGCGAGAGAACGAGCTGAAGCTTCCTCACGGCTGGATTTGTTATCTAGCTCCGGAGATTGTGCGCAAGATGAGCCCCGGCAACAACGAGGACCGCTTGCCTTTTTCCAATGCGGCCGATGTGTACGCCTTTGGGTAAGAACATGTTTCCTGTTTTTCTACAGTGGAATGGCTCAGTACTTAACTTAGCAACTGACAGACCGATCGTTGCGCTTTCAGCACTATCTGGTACGAGCTGCAAGCGAGGGACTGGCCAATCACCAACCAGCCAGCAGAGGCCACCATCTGGCAGGTGGGCAGTGGAGAGGGCATCAAGAATGTGCTGGCCGAGATCAGCCTGGGCAAAGAAGTCACGGTGAGCGATCACGTGGAATATGTTTTAAATGCTTAATGGCCTGGATTCATGACTTATGATTAGTCACTGTATAAGTATAACCACAGAATTGACCTCTAGTGTTTATGAACTGTCTTGTTTTAGGCCGGTCACAACAATAGATGGCACATTGAAATGGCAAAATTTGTCTGTGCACAAGTTTGTGCGCCCTGTCTATTCTCGGCTTTGTGCATTTCAGTATTCACAAATCTCAGTCGACTACTTTCTCTTGTGTAACCCTGCTCTCAGGAGATCCTGTCAGCCTGCTGGGCGTACGATTTGCGCGAGCGGCCCACGTTCACGCAGCTGGCTGACATGCTGGAGAAACTGCCCAAGCTCAACCGTAGGCTCTCGCACCCAGGACACTTCTGGAAATCTGCAGAGTATGTATCGTAGGACGGAGACGCAGGGACGCATGCTAAATCTCTGCCAACATTTACTCCACCTAGCTAGTCCTTCTTTCGCCAGAGATGCGAGAATGTCTCAGCGGTCTTTGTGGTTCTTCTCGGTCTCAGAGTGGAAACATGACGAAGCGTAAAATTTTGTTTGGTTTCCTGATTTCTTCTGGGAAACTGTGCTTGACAACAAATAGCATTCAATACCACTCGGTAGTTAATTAGTAATTAATATTAGTAAATTGACTATTTACATTTATCTAAGGATGTTTAAATGTATCAAATATATAACTTTTGACTGGTAGTGTACAAAAATTGGTGCTAGCTGAGCAAATATTGCTCAGCTATTGTGTTGTATAAAAGCATTATTTTATGCTACGCGGGTCAAAGGAGTGAAAAAAGGCTAATGATTATGATGGTGGTCATATGATAAAGTTGGTGATTGGGTTATTACATGTAACCCTGCTGCATGCTTGTCTGTGGATTATTATGTTAAATATGACTTTGTTGAGTGAACTTGACTTTATGGTGATTAATTTGTTAATCAGTCCGTACATTATTTCACAAGGTTTTTTTTTTTTGCGTGATTGTTGTGGCCAAAAATGCTTGATTTTGCTGCAGCTTTTTTCCAAAATTTGAGATGCAACTTGCAGAGATATTTGTGCTTTTTTGTTGCGGAAAACTACTTTTGTTGCTGAAAACTACTCGAATTTGCGATTGCACAAATAGTCTTTCACGGTGATGTTTGTCGGAAAGTGAGATCTTTAAGCTGTACTCACCTTCGACGCATGTTAATCGCAGAGGGCTTTGACTGCATACGCATTGTGATGACGTCACATGACACATCTTGTCCCAAAACTGCGAAAAATCTGCAGTAATTTTAAAAAATTGCTTAGAATATTGTGGAATTTGCTTGATTTTGCCTTTATTTCTGCGATTGCAAAATGGCAAACTCCTGGAGGGACTGGATAATCTGATTTGAAGTTGCATACATGAATTTATATATACACAATCAAGCTGATTGTTTGTGTGTATGTATATATATATATATACATACATACATGTGCTTGTGTTCATTATTAACATTGTTTCTCTTTTCCTTTATTCCCCATCCTGACCCGTCACTTCCTTTATGTCTATAAGCAGAAACTACACTAACATCTGACCTTGTTTTCATATTAATAAATATCCATTTCCCTTCTTCTGATTTGCCTGTTAACAACCTAACCTCTTGCTTTTCTGTCTTCTGTCTGACTTTCCTTTCTCACTGCCCTTTAGGTTGTAGCTGAAACACTAAAGCAATGCAAAATAAAAAGCCCCGGATCTGCCTTGCATGCGTCCTGAAACAAAGAACTTGTGGACTCCGAGCAGAAACGAGACGCACTTCCTGCTCCCACCGTTCCGCCGTGTGATCTTCTGGCTTTGCTTGCTGTCCTTGGAGGGGTGTGTGCTTTGGCAATGCACGGATCCTGAGCGGCTCTCGCCTCTGCCGTTTCTGATTATTCCCTTTGGAGTGTGCGCTGTCAGCCTCTTTCTTCACTGTCTCTCTCGTTTCGGCGTCATGGCCGAATCTGGACTTATGAGATGTAGCGTCTGCCTGGTGGAATTTTTTTCCCTTTCGTGGCAGCCTGTCCTTTCTCCTTTTTGTTTGCTAGGACACTTCATCACTTCTTCTCCCTTATGACTGGATGCACCGTGCCCTTTCTTCCTTCTTCCTACACCTTGTTATTGGATTTCGGCTCCTTCAACGACGTGCACTATTGCTTCTCTGGTACACAGGCTCACTCGTCAAGGTCTTTCTGCAGAGACTGATTCTAAATGCTGTCACACCCGTCGCTGTGTAGTGGTGCCTGATGACTCATCAAAAACAAATGTCATTTAAAGGCACAGGATGGCCAGAAATATATATATTTAATCATGCTTAACCAGAATGTAGCCGATCAACAAATACACGTTGGAACTGGAGCTTGCAAAGGTAGCGAACAGTATCCACGATGACTAAATCATCACACACTCACCTCAGAAGGTATTGTGGGCACTATAACACAGTATACCCATAAACAGCAGAATGAATCTTCATTAAAAAAACCTAAATATCAAATCACAACTATATTATCATTCATTCCGCAATCGTGTAATGCATAATAAGTCAACGTATTAAGGTTGAAATTTGTTCTCTTGCGTAACACGTACAAGCAACTTGCATAAATCTTGCATCAAAAGTATTGCTGTCTAAACAGCGGTGTGTCCAAAATGTTGTGTTTAGCCGAGGAACAACAACAACAACAACGAAAACAACAATGGATTGATTTTCTAAAGATCAAGGATGTTCATTTCAAAATTTTGACCCAAATATATTTGAAAGGATTGTAAAAAATAACTAAATAAATAAATAAATCGAATGCATAAGACTAACGCTAGCTAGCTATATAGTAAAAATAGCTTAAAATTAGCTTAACTACATAACTGTTCAGTCTCTAAAAAAATAAATAGCTATAAAGTACTTGATTTTAAAACCAATCACGCTAACATCTTGCTGTTAGGTAATGTCAGTTAGTAGAATAATTTTTTTTTTTTTGAAAGAAAAGGCCTATTTAATAATTGAATGCAGTTTGAGGCAAGTGTATGACAGTTTTGACATGATATGAAGATAGGAAATGACATTTCTTTAGTTTGTAGTCGCTTTGGATAAAAGCGTCTGCCAAGTGAATAAATGTAAATGTACTATGTTTTATTTAGCTAGCTAACTACATTAGAAGGTCTACAGTGAAATATACTTCGAAATGAGCTTCTATTAACTAGGGTGAGCAATTACTAATTACAGACTACTTGGTTTTAAAAGTACAACTTGTTACTAGGAAATGTTTGCTTTTAAACTAGCTAGCTAGTTCATAAGTAGCTGGGCTAGACACTGAGACACAGATACACTTTTGATATAAAGATAAGTAAGAATTATTTTTTAGTTTGTAAAAAGAAAAAGAAAAAAGCTTATGTTCAATGCAAAAGACTAAAGCTAGCTAGGTACATTAGAAGCTACTGTACATATTAAAGATAGATTAAAAGTATCTAAAATATGGTTGCTAAATAAAATAAAAAAACTAGCTACAAACGTCGATTATAAAAGTAACCATGTTAATGACTAGGAACCGTTAGTTAAAATAGTTGCTCAGCTAAACACTTGGAGACTTTTCACAGTGTTGTTAGACAAGCTACAAGATGGCTACTGCCTCTACCTTTTAGCTGTACCAGTGTTTCATGCAACGTAAAATAAAAAGATATTTTTAAGGTGAAGATATTTAACAACTTATTGCAGTTGGACATGAATGCGTGATGGTTTGGACAGTATATAAAGATAAAAGAATATTCTTTAGTTTGGGGGGTTCATTTGAATGTAAAACTAAAGCTAGCTAGCGACACTATATGTTACATGGTAAAACAAAAAAACAAACAACAACTTTTGTAAAATTTTATACGTAACCATGCTAAGAATGTGCTAGTAGGACATGTTAGTTAAACCAACAAGCAATGCTAGCACAGAATAATCTTCAGTTTGTAATATAAAATACTAAATTAGCTACATTAGAAGATTTAAAAGTACTGTTAAGAAATGTGCGTTAAGCTTGCTAGATGATAGCTTTGCTAGCAACACTGCTCCTGATGCCCATGAGTATCTAGGTCAGCTGTTTGACTAGCTACAAGATGGCTGCTCCTTCAACAAGATAGTATAAAGATTACTTCTTCTATAACGATTCAAAACGTCTCATTATCACCTCAGCAGTTTGAGGTTGTGTGTGTGATGTTTCCAGTCGTGCAGTTTTCAAGATGCTAACATCACACGTTAGTATTATTAACTGCATAGCTTTGGTGAAATGCCAAAGACATGTCTTTGTTGATTAGCTACGTTGTGATTAGGAAGGGGGGGAAAGGTGTAAAATTGTATTTTTGGCTTGAACGGGTTGTTTAAAAGTAACAACCTCCGCCGTGAGTGCAAAACGTGCTGCGGCCTCACGAGTCAGGGCAATAAAATGAAGTGTTTGCTGAAGTAAACTGGATGTGTGTCTCTGGTAAGAGTGTATACTCGAGTGTGATGACGAGCCAAAGAGAAGCACTTCTGTTTTCTCAAGTTTTTTTTATTTCCTCCTCATGTAGCGTAAAATGTTTAATAGTAATAGGAAGCAGTGACACGGCCAGGTTTCACTGAGCTAGTAACCGTTACCTCTTGTCATGTCTGTGTGTGTAGTGGGGTGTGTGTGTGTGTGTGTGTGTGTGTGTGTGGGTGTGTGTGTGTGTGTGTTGGGAATAATATGATGTAAGAATAAAAGCCTGGAGTGTATTGGAAAATACAGATGACTTGTAAGATATACGTGTAAGAAAAATTTATTTATTGTACAGCGAATGAACCGAATTCTTTTCATATTTATATGGACGTTTTATATATATATATATTAATATATAATGTACTACATTTTGGAATATGTATTGCTCCCCTGTTCCAGATGTATATATCTCTATATTTTTTCATGTACAAAAAAAAATACTGTAAAATAGTTTTTTTTGTTGTTGTTGTTTTTTTTTTTAGAATGGGTCAATACATGTTCTGTCATGTACAAATACATATTTTTGTATTGCATGTGGCTAATATTGTGTATATGATACACGTTTTTTTGTGTGTGTGTGTGTTTTCCTCCTTGAGAAACAATAAAGCTGTGCTCGCATTTCTAACAGATCATTTAGAATTCTTTAAACGTGTAAGGGATTGTTATAGCTGCCAGTTTAGAACAATGTACACTGTGAGTCTAGATCGTCACACACTCATTTCAAACCGTGTCGAGTGTTGTTGTTGTTATTTTGTATTTTTGTCATTCTTCCATGTTCTTTTCCGAGTCTTGTGGTTTCCAAGTATTTCTGATTCGGATTTTTTTTCTGCTAAAATGTAACAAATCAAACATTTCAGACAGAATTATAAAACTTTTTTAATTATGATAATGTTCTCCAATGAGGTTCTATCCGGGTTAAGAATGAATGGGAATGATTTAGAACCTTACAATGAGGGGGAAAAAAGTATTTGATCCCCTGCTGATTTTGTACGTTTGCCCACTAACAAAGAAATGATCAGTCTATAATTTTAATGGTAGGTTTATTTGAACAGTGAGAGACAGAATAACAACAAAAAAATCCAGAAAAAGGCAAGTCAAAAATGTTATAAATCGATTTGCATTTTAATGAGGGAAATATGTATTTGACCCTTCTGCAAATACGGCGAGTTGAGTTGATGTCAAAGAGCTCCATTTTGGTCTCATCTGACCACCAGATGACAACTGGGTGAAAGTGTTGTGGTCAGATGAGACCAAAATGGAGCTCTTTGGCATCAAGTCAACTCGCCGTGTTTGGAGGAGGAGGAATGCTGCCTATGACCCCAAGAACACCATCCCCACCGTCAAAGATGGAGGTGGACACATTATGCTTTGGGGGTGGTTTTCTGCTAAGGGGACAGGACAACTTCACCGCATCAAAGGGACGATGGACGGGGCCATGTACCATCAAATCTTTGGTGAGAATCTCCTTCCCTCAGCCAGGGCATTGAAAATTAAAAGTAATTACTAAGTCATTACCAAGTACTAAGTCATGTTTTGCAGAGGGGTCAAATACTTATTTCCCTCATTAAAATGCAAATCAATTTATAAAATTTTTGACTTGCCTTTTTCTGGATTTTTTTGTTGTTATTCTGTCTCTCACTGTTCAAATAAACCTACCATTAAAATTATAGACTGATCATTTCTTTGTTAGTGGGCAAACGTTCAAAATCAGCAGGGGATCAGATACTTTTTTCCCTCACTGTATAATATAATGTGTTAACTGGGATGCAATCTCTTGCAGCATAAGAATCGTAAATAATAAATACTGCTGCTAGCTTTGGATAGGAAACCAGAGGGTTAAAACAAATTAATAAAAACGAATGTGGAATTCGGTTTTGTTGTCAAATCTGTAAAATAGTGTGCATGTGCAATGTCCATGCTTTATTTATTTCCACACAGAAACCAACAGAGATGCTAACTTCGGCACACAACTGTTTGTCATAATATTGGGGTTGGGGGCCTAAAGTCTGAAAGTGGAATTTAAGTTAGAAGTGCTTCGGATGATAATACAGTTCACATGTATTAAAACTTTACAAAGAAATGCTGAAATAATATTACTTGAGGCGAAGACGTGTTGTCTTCATTTGCCACGTAGCGCCATTGTGTGTGTGTGTGTGCGCACGTATTTACTATAATTAAAATGAAACATGAAACTAGTTAGGTGTCAGAAGAGAAGAGATAAGAATCCTGTCATAATTCTTGTTGTGCCAAGGTGGGGTTGCTAATTTTTAACTCCGTCTATTTGACAATGGGGTGTCAGCTATTTTGCTGCATTCATCTATTACATCATACGATAACAGCCGTGTACAGGAAAACAAAACGTATACTGTAAATTGAAACCAAAAGGCACTGATAAGATCATCTTGTGTTTGTGGAAAAAACAGTCTTATTCAAAGTCACACGGTACCAACATGGCCAACCAGCAGCCACACCTGAGTCCGGTAAGCACATTGTGTTTGACTTATCGGTGTATGTTTGAGCTTTTTGGCCTTGCACTTGATTATTTGTTTCGTGTTTTTACATTGAATTGACATCCATAGTCAAGACAATCAAACGTTTGGTTGCTGTAAAGTCTATTCTGTAAAGCGCATTTTCCTTGAAGGGTGCCAATAATTCTGGTGTTAGTTTATGTTTTTACCTTACTTTCAGCTGTGCTAGTAATAATATGGTTATAAAGATTATTTCTGCGTGTATTCACGCGTAAATTGTCAGGTCTGTTTTAATAGTCGGACATTAAGTACGTCAGTGTTAGGTAATCCGGTTTTAATCCGACTCGAGTGCGTTCTTATTGAATATTTTAACTGGATTTGAATAGGTTTATGAAACATTTAAAGTCTCTGATTCATACGTTTTTAACACACACACACATTTATTTTTTGAAATGCATTTTTGAAGTCAATATATAGTTTGCGTTCAAATAATGTACAGTCATTAATACTGTAAAGATTATTTTAATAATAGCATATTGCATAAGGTCACATTTATCTAATGTTGTGATGAAATTTTTATTATCAAGCAAATATAATATTATTCAGCCTGTCTTTAGATGCATTCCCTAAGAGTTTTATTTATTTATTTATTTATTTTAGAAAAGATTCTTATACTATTGGCCATTCATTTTCTTCTTTCTAGCAATAAATGTTTAAAGTTAGATACATTATCTGCCTATAGAACAAGACTATTTCAAGCTTGAAATGAGTAAAAATGTCTAATAGGTTTAATAATCATATATTTGATTTACCTTAATCTTATTATAGTAAAATACTAGATACATTTAACTATATTCAAGATATTTTCGCTTGCTAAGATGCCATTTTTTTGCATTGGATTTGGAGTGATAATCAGAATAAAGGTAAACCCTTTAAATGCAAGAATACTTTTGTCTCATTTGAGTCAATGTACAGAAATCGTACATGGATATAAAATAGGAAACATTATAACCTTTTTGGTTTACTTCATGTCAACAAATGCTGTTAAAAACGCTATATGATTCAATTGCACTTGAACCCGTTGTTTCCTCCCTATCAGAAACTCCCGTTTACGGGCAATATCCAAGGCGGCCTGTTTGAAGGGAAGACTATCACAGTGACAGGGCGAGTCCTGGCAGGAGCAGAGAGGTGAGGAACGCTCTGCCTGTTTGTTCAGTATAAAATAATAAGCTCAGCTTGTGTCTTTATGAACAAGATGTTCGACATGGATTAAATGAACCCTCCTGATGTTTGGGTTTTGTTTTTATGGACAGGTTTTGTGTGAATTTGGTATGTGTCACTAACACGTCGAGTGATATCGCCCTCCATTTCAACCCACGCTACAGCGGTAACTCAGGCCACGTGGTGTGTAACACGCTGCAGGGTTCCCGCTGGGGTTCCGAGCAACGGAGCAAACACACCCCACTTCCCAGAGGCTCCGACTTCACCCTCACCTTCCTGGTCAACCGAGACTCCTATTCGGTGTGCCTGCTTTTGTGGTTAATGAGCAACAGAGGCTTATTTAGCATTAATACCTTATCCTTCAACTTCACCCTTTTTTCTCTTATATTTATTATACACTAATGTAGTTATCTTATTTACTACTTATTTATCCTGCTCTCAATCAGTGCACTCTGCAGTTTGACTGCTATAGGAAGACCATTTCTTATCCAAAACCAGTAAAGGATCGCTCAATCCTTCAGTTTATCCATCTAACATGTAATACTGTCTCAGGTGATCGTGAACGGAGCCCATTTCATGGAGTACTTGCACCGGCTCCCTGTCTCTCGTGTGAGTGCAATCTTTGTGGACGGAGGTGTAGAGATCACGTCCATCACTTTCCAAAACCCGGCTGTGAGCATCACAGAAGGAAGACCGATGCAGCCAGCCAAGCAGCGGTACCGAAGCAAACTGACCCGTGGTTCAGGTTGGAATATGCAAGGACATCAGCCACATGTGAGCCAGATACAGGCGCTCGCTGCTTGTGCTGTCGCTGTAAGTATCTATAATCTATAGTCCACTCCGAAAGTATTGGAACAGCAATTCAAATTGTATTGCTTTTGCTATACATTGAAGACATTTGGGTTTGAGATCAAAAGATGGATATGAGACAACGGATCAAAATTTCAGCTTTCAGCTCCTGATATTTACATCTAGATGTGTTAAACAATTTAAAACATGATACTTTGTTCACATCATTTTTGGTGAGCAAAAGTATTGGAACTGATAGTCTTAAAGTAAATAAAACTTAATATTTGGTCGCATATTCCATGCTTGCAATAACTGCATCAAGCCGGTGAGCCACTGACATCACCAAACTGTTGCATTTTTCTTTTGCGTTGCTTTTCCAGCTTCTTTCAGTTGTTGTTTGTTTCAGGGGTGGGGGACGTGTTCTCCATTCAGTCTCCACTTCAGGAGGTGAAATGCTGCTCAGTTGGGTTAAGATCTGATGATTGACTTGGCCAGTCTAAAACCTTCCACTTTTCACCTGTGTTGAGTTGTCAGTGCATTTTGGATCATCATCTTGCTGCAAGATTAATTTGGATGAATTTCTCATTCATTCTGCTGCAACTATCATGAGTTACGTCATCAGGGGCAGCAAGAAAAACCTATCAGTCGCATGTTCCAATATTTTTGATCACTTGAAAAAGTGGGTGTGTTTTAAGTTTGTTTAACACATCCAGATGTAAATATGATTAAATGAAAGCTGAAATTCTGATCTATCGTCTTATTCATCTTTTGATTTCAAGCCCAAATGTTTTCAATGTAGTGTGAATACGACTGAATTGGCCTTGCTGTTCCAATACATTCGAGGGGGGACTGTATGCCTATTGTTTTAATGTTTCTCTACAATGATATCGTGCTATCCTTCTTCACAGGCACCTCCTCCATACAGTCCTCAACCTGCTTATGTAAGAACAGCATATCCCATAATCCTTCACAACATTGGAACAGTTGGGCTTTGCTCAGTGAGCTAGCATGGCTTAGTGAAGCACTCAGCATATTTATTTTGCACGTCTCCCCAGGTTATACCATATAAAACCGTTATTCAGGGTGGATTTTACCCATGCAGAGGCATCACCGTACAGGGCTGTGTCAACCACAACGCTGACAGGTGTGTGTATTATCAATGCAAAAAATAAAATAAACCAGCAAGCATTTCTTTTGTTGTTTTTTAAAAACTAAATAAATAATGAAACACTAAACTCAAACCAAAATGACATTATACTATATTATATATAGTATTCTTAGAGTTGTATATTCTTATATTCTTCCCAGGTTCGACATCAACCTGCGTTATAACTCTGGCATTGCGCTCCATTTCAACCCGCGTTTCAACGAGAACGTAGTTGTGCGCAACAGCCTGATAAACGAGTGCTGGGGTCATGAGGAGAGAAGCGGCGGCATGCCCTTCTGCCGAGGCCAGCAGTTTACGGTAATCATAGTTTTCAAGCTGAGAAAGTCTTTCGGATGAGTTCAGTCTGATCTTGTTTAGCTGTTTGTGTAATTGCTATGGTAGTGCAGCAAGATGTTCAGTAATAGTACATTTATTAAAGTGTGTTTTGGTGCCTGATATTTGCTTCATTAGTTTTGGATCCACTAGGCTCATGGAGTTAATGGAATAATCAAATATAATTCCTTAAAAAATGTTTCTCTCATTCGTTTTTCAATGATATTAAACTTTCCTAACAGAAAAAAAAAACCAAAAACATCCCGAAAAAAGGGCCAGATACATGATTCTGTTCAAAAGTCATGTTTGAATTGAGATTTTGTTAATTCTATACAAATTAAGTAAATGTGACCTAAAACATCATCAGAAGTCCTAAAACAACATAAAAGAGAACCCAGTTAAACAAAGGAGACAAAATATTATACTTAGTCATTTATTTATTTATTGAGGAAAATGATCCAATATTACATATCTGTGAGTGGCAAAAGTATGTGAACCTTTGCTTTCAATGTCTGGTGTGACCCCCTTGTGCAGCAAAAACTGCAACCAGTAACTGTTGATGAGTCCTGCACATCGGCTTGGAGAAACTTCAGTCCATTCTTCAGTAGAATATTTTGTCTCATTTGTGTAATTGAGTTCTCTTTATCTACTCTCAGGACTCTGAGGTTTTAGGTCATATTTATGCAGATATATAGAAAATTCTAAAGGGTTCACGAACTTTCAAGCACCGCTGTATGGATTCTTGTTCAATCTGTATAGTGACATTATGAATACAAATAAACCCTGGAAGGCTTGATCTGATGAGTTTACGTAGCTAATACAGTTAGCCTGCTTGGCTAATCTGCTAACAGAGCTAGTATTGAGCCTAGGACACAACATATAAATCAAACAATGATTTTCAACTGATGAGTCCATTAGTTATCTTTGGAAGCTATACATGCCTACCACTTCTCATCTGAATTTAAAAAATGTATATGTAGGGTAACTTTGTGGGTGCAGCCATCTTGGACAACCCGCATCACTTCGAAATGTTTACCTGATGACTTTTGAAGTTTTCGTGATAATATATTTTTGCTCAGAACTATAATTTATAGACATGGTCCCTCGCATGAAGATTTATATTTTGACCTTTTTTTCTTTTTTTTTTTACATAGCTTAACGATATTGTAAATATATGTTTATGTAGCTTTTACAGAATTTCAATCATTTTTAGCTACATTAGCTTAGTGTAGACCTGAAGAAGCAAACATAACATGTCAGGTAAGTGGGAAATTTTGTAAATGAGATTTTTAAAATTTAAATTTTTTTTATGATGAATATTTTTGCAATTCAATTAAAATCTCAATAAATAAGGTATATTAAAAAACACCAGTTTGGCTCAGAAGTTCATTTTAGAGACACACAATATATTACCCATATAGTTTACTGTGCACGATGTAATCTCTTATCTTTTAATATTATTAGTCCTTTGATGTTTATTACAGGCTGAAGGTCGACGTTTCATGTTGCTTTCCACTACACAAAGCAATTCGCACTACACGTTCAATGAAGGTCATGTTGCGTAAATCGTTCATTATTATCTGTACCGCATGTTAAATTTCACCTGCACATTTGAATATTCCTTTCAGGTGAGCATCATGTGTGACACTCAATGCTACAGGATCACGGTGAATGGCACTCAAATGTTCACCTACAACCACCGTCACTTCCTGTTTCAGCAGATCGACATCTTGGAGGTTGATGGAAACGTCAGCGTCAGTTCTGTCGTGGTTTAAGGGCAGGTCGTGATGTGTAACGCTTTAAAGTATAAACTGTAAAACCAGTATAATACTTGTATTTTATTAGATTTTTTTGAATTCAGCGGCACATATTGTATTCTGGGAAAATTGCACAGCATCAAAAGCTGTAAAGATAGCTACGCAACACTGCTGAGACTATATCTTAGTAATACAGTAAAACCTACAGTTTCATTAACTTCACTCTGAAATTAGCCGCTAAAAGCTTTCACCTGAAGCAGCAAAGGAGCCCATTTTTCATTTGTTCCTTAATTTTTTTCATCCTTGTTTTTTTTTTAAAGCATAAGTTAAGTTTTATTACTGAGGTAGCATTAAGTGTAACAAGTTAACTGGAGGTAAAAGTATAATTCTACGTCATATTAGCCTAGTTCGATGGATAAGATTTCTAGCTATGTTTTATATATAGAGATAAACCCCAGGGAGCAATAAATCTTCTTCTTATGAAACCATTGGTTCTATATCTGTGGTTCTTATTGTTCCTGTACTTTTGATATCATATTGTTCTTGGACTGAAATGAGTATGAGGCTTTGTTTTGGACACTTTCAAATGTATTTACGATGTACATTTGGCAATAAAAGCATTAAAACAGCAGTATGATTAAAATATTGCAGCAGAGATTTTATGGGAATTGACTGTTATTAATGTTTAATCCTGTAAAAATAAGACTGGGGCAGGATTTGGGCCTGAGGGTAAGACTATAGAGAGATAGGAGTTGGGTTTACTGGTAAAACTTGGACAGAGTTTGCGTTTGAGCTTAAGACAAGAACAGGATATTCTTTTGGTGGTTAGACTGAGACATGATTTGAGCTTGGTTGGGAAACCGGGGCAAGATTTTGGTTTGGCGGTGAAACTGGGGCAAAATTTAGGCTTGTGGATAAAACGGGACAGAAATTGGGTTCGGGGATGACACTAACACAGAAATTAGGTTTGAGCATAAGACTGGTGCAGAGTTTTGGATTGAGGATATAAACAGGATAGATATTATTTTATAGTACCTCTCTCAAACTCAACCTGATTAAAAACAACAACAACAACAGAATCAGAAATATCAGAGATGTTATAAAACAGGACAAAAAAAAGGCTAAATGAAAATCACAGACATAAATCTGAAATAACAGAAAATTAAGGATAGAGATGATTTTTGTTGGCCATTAGACATGAATTTACAAAGAGAAGCTTTGTAACAGTTGAACCAAACAGGCTTTTATAGTGCAGTTAGCATCGAAGTGATCCCTACGGGTTTTTAATTACACCTGAGGTCATAAGTTTACATACGCCGTCCTGGTCCATTTTAGGATCCGGTTTAAGATTCTGTTGTTTGTATTTAAAGCTCTTAATGATCAAGCTCCTTCTTATCTTAAAGATCTACTTATTCTACATTCATCTAGCAGATTTTTAAGATTATTCTGATAGGTTTCAAAACTAAGGCTGATTGAGCTCTTTCTGCCTAGCACCTTCTATTCTCATTTTTAAAAAGAGGCCGAAAGCGTATCTTTTCTCCAAGCGTTTTAATCTAATTTTAGTATTGTTTTATTGTCGGTTTTCTATTTGGTTCTACTCCGTTAAACCGATAAGCGATATGCAGACCCGATATTTATTTATTCTTTTACTTCTGTTTTTGACACGGTGATAACACCAGCACTGGACGGAACAAACCTTTTTATTTATGACTGTTTTGTCAATTTCACTTCCTCCTTGCATACAAAACAAAACTCTTGTTTATACACCAATAAATAGAGAGGGCTGAAAGAGTGCAAAAAAAAATCAGAAATAAAGTGCACTGTTGCTAAAGTTAGTCTCTTTTTCTTAACTACTTAAACTACATATCAAGCATTTATGTAACACGTCCAATTTATACATTAACATGCATTGTTTTAGCGTCTGTTCTCAAAACGGCCACAAGATGGCGGTGGGTTTATTGGTGGATCTGATATTAAAAATGCGATAACCCATTATGGAAAAATGCTTAAATATCTGTAAAATCGATTATCGGTCGATCTCTATTCGTGTCGTATACATTTTTAAACAAGCAGTGCACCAAATAAGCCGACCGTGTACACGTTGTTAAACACAAGGAAGTCCAGTCATTAAGTAACGACACCCAATTAAATGAATGAATTAGGAGCGTAATTTTCCTAGCATGTTAATCGACTGATTCTTTTAGAAAATAGAGTACGGTGTGTGAACATTATAATTGTTGTATGAGCTTTTATCCCAGCACATAATCTTCCCTCCGTCAGGTACTTCACACTCTTCATGAACCTGTTGAATGACTGCAGCGAGCCGGAGGACAATGGACAGCAGGTGCCCGGCCGTAAGCGGGGCATGTCGAGACGCCTGGCGTCTCAGTTCACTCGGAACAGACGGAGAAAGGAGGCAATATATGGTCCTATCACCTCTCCATCGCCGTTCTGTTCCTTCGTTCTTGGTCGACGTTTCAAGTTGTTTTCCACTACACAAAGCAACCTGATTAAAAACAACAACAGAATCAGAAATATCTGAGATGCTATAAAACAGGACAAAAAAAAAGGCTAAATGAAAATCACAGACTGAAATAACTGAGATTTGATAGAATAAAGACCAATTAAAGTGATCAAATGAAGCATGAATAATCCTCAGAATCAGACAGAATTAAGGATAGAGATTTTTGTTGGACATTAGACATGAATTTACAAAGAGAAGCTTCTGGCGAACCTTCTATCAGGTGAGGGTTGGTCTAGTGCACACAAACATGTAACATGACACGTGGTTTCCTGAGTAGAGCAGCCTTGTCTGGTAAACGGAAACTTACACCAACCTTCACAAGCACAGCTTTGTATTCTGCGTTCACTTTGTGGTGATTCTGCACGGCATCAAGATGTCCTGTCAGCATCCTTATCTGAATCCCGTAAGCACTTTAACCTGCATGTTTCATTTTATTTTTGTCGTTTAATTTTCTTCACTGTATCCAGATTGTTTCCTGTATCCTGTGACACGGCTATTGTTGTATAATTTAATAATACTAAAATTTAAAGCTCAATAGCCTTTGAAGAGAATGACTTACAATCATAAAACCATCTGTAAAAGTTCTCATGTAGGTGTCTATATTTAGTCATGTTTAGAGATTATACATCGGTGCATTAAATTATCCATCGGCCATATGCCGATAGTTTAAGAACATCCGATGATCAGGGCCGATTATATCCTGTCAATGAAAAGAGGGTGGGAAAACACATGGATTTCGTGTTGTGGGTACAGAAGATGTCTCTTGTGTGGATTTTTTTGTGAAATTGTCTGCAGTTTGTAATCTCTGCAATCTGTGCACTATTCAAAAAAAAAATATTACACCGGAAGTGAGCAGTAGTGAAACGGAAGTTTCTGAATCAAGACAGCCAAATTGTTCGCGCTGAATTTATATATATATATATATATTGATATTAAAACAAAGTTGATATTATATATGACCAGTGTGATGTTCAGTTATGAAGTAGAAATGCTTGTGTTTGTGGTGAGTGAATGTGAAGACTAACAGGAGGTTTTTTTAGAATTCAGCCAATGTTATTATGAATTAATAACATTCAATAAGTTAAGAAATCTTAATTTAATCTTTAGTTCATGTGTTAATGTTAATTAGAGTAATGTGTTTTCTGTTTATGAGACCAGTTACTGTGAAACAGCTTGTTGAAATGGAGAGGATAAAGTTTTTATTTGCATTTCTTTCAGAATTGTACAATTAATTATTATTTAATTTAAAAGAAGGCGTAAAAGGCAGAAGTATCGATATCAGTTATTGGTATCGGCTGAGAAATTTAGCATCGGTGCATCTCTAGTCATGTTGCCTGTCCATTCAGAAAGCTGCTCCTCTCGCAGTTGCTTGAGGGGTTTTAGCCTAGGTTTTGGAGAGAACACTGAAGAGAAGGGCTGTATTTTTTTAATCATTATTATTTTGAACTATAGTTTTGCAGCCAGATTCTGCCAAAGGTACTGACTGTTCCTTTTAAGATGTTTGCACATTTCCACATCTGAAATTTCCAGGGACTTGCAAATCAGGAAACAGAATTCATTTTGGTTTGTTTTCATGATTGAATTTCCTCCCAATTAGAAACTCCCGTTTACGGGCTGTATCCAAGGCGGCCTGTTTGAAGGGAAGACCATCACTCTGACAGGTCGAGTCCTGGCAGGAGCAGAGAGGTGAGAATGCTAAACCTGATGCAAAACCAACTGAAAGGAAATTCTCTTATATGATGTACTCTCTTATATTATGAACTGCTATCAAATTCCTATGATAAATGTATACATGGAAGATCACCTGACATCTGTATTATAGTAGACTTATTTTGTAGTATGACCCTGGGTGCTGTGTGTTTTGTCTATCTGTCTGGCCCCTGCACAAGTAGAAACTGTACACGCACTGCTGTTATCAATGTGTATAAATACTTCCTGGTTTGCATGAATACACTCGGATGTCTATGTGAGCATACATGTGTTAGTGTGTGTTCATTTAGGCTCCCCAGATCGATCTGAAACACTCTGAGGAGAACCACACTTTCTAAGCACAGAACTAAAAGTTAATAGAAGTAATTATTGTAGAACAGGCTGGAGGCCATGACAGAAGATCTGAAAGGCATAATCTGATATTCCTGATATACATGGAAATCTAACACCTACCACGTGGTAAAAAAGGAAGTATAAACTGGGCTCTCATTTGATAAAATCTATATTATTTGCATGGCCTGTTTTTGCCAAGTGACACGTGACACACCTTGGGTCAAGTCAGTCTGGTTGGTGCTAAATTCTTAATCATTTACAGGTTAATCTTTACAGCGTAATCATTGATACGGCTAACAATGTGATATTAAGGTTAGATATGCTAAGGTTAACATGATGCGAAATGTATGCACCTGGTTATGACTAATGCTATGTTGGATATCATGTAGCTAAAGTAGACGATTTAGAGCAATACAAATATTTTGAAAGCATATGAGGAGAATTCGCCATAGCGTGTTCACCCAAGGACTTTATATAAGGTTTATGTTTTAATATTGATAGGCCACTAGTATACAATTCCTTTATTAATAAATAATTCCTTTATGCATAAATCCATGTCAAACATTTCTCTTATATTTGTTTACTGCAAAAAATAAGTCTCCAGTTTCAGTGTTTTGTAGCAACAAGAGGTAAAGCTGTAACTTTAACATTTTGGTCCTTTACAAGATAGGGGGTTGTTTTTGGGGGGTTTGTTGTCTTTTTGACTTTAAGAGAAGTTGGTGAAGAAATTTGTTTATAGGTGCTATAACGTAAGTGGAACTAACTTATTTCACAGACGTTCCACAACATTAAAAGTAACTATAAAATATATACATATGCGACATGTTTTTATAATAAATAAAAATGTTAGCACTGGTACATTGCTGTGGTGTATGAGGAATAAAAACCTAAGTGAAAAGAATTCACTTTAGGGTGGTAACAGTGACTCCATTACACCACTGTGTCGGTGATAATTTTCCTATAACTGCACGCCCCAAGAGAACGTCCCCCATGTTGTCCCACAGCCTCCTGTCATTTGATGAAAATGAGAACGTATAAACTAATTAGGCTTTGATTTTATGGACAGGTTTTGTGTGAATTTGCAAAGTGGCACCAAGGCAAACAGTGATATCGTCCTCCACTTCAACCCACGCTACAGCGGTAACTCGGGCCACGTGGTGTGTAACACGCTGCAGGGTTCCTGTTGGGGTTCCGAGCAACGGAGCAAACACACCCCACTTCCCAAAGGCTCCGACTTCACCCTCACCTTCCTGGTCAACCGAGACTCCTATTCGGTTTGGAAACACCGCCTTTTATCTCTTATATTAATTGTACACTACTTTAATTATTCCCCTTTAGCTTATTTACTACTTATTTACCTTTTCTCCATCTCGTAGTCCATGTGTTGTGCTGATGTAGAAAGATTCTATTACAGTTACATTACAGTACATTATCTGTTACATTTCTCTTACAGAACCAATAAAGTAACGCTCTACCTATCGGTTTATCCATCTAACTTGTGCCGCTGTCTCAGGTGATCGTGAACGGAATACATTTCCTGGAGTACTTGCACCGTCTCCCTGTCTCCCTCGTGAACGCGATCTCTGTGAACGGAGGTGTAGAGATCACATCCATCACGTTCCAAAATCCAGCTGTGAGTATCAACCGAAGCAGAAAAAGCCAATTATGATTTGCATTCAGACTCCGCCATAAATATGGCATTGTTTATTTGCAGACCTCGTGGGTGGCACAACCCAGCTTTGCACACACGGTACGTTTATGAAATTTTCACAGACATCAATGTTGCAGTCTGTAAAAGGCCTACACGTCAAAAATTATCATTAGTTCATTAGGACAAGTTACACTGTTTGATATCTGCTACATTTCTACTTCAGGTGAAGGCTTCTTACCCTGTCCATGGTTTGGGGGTTGTGAGTAAACTTCTGATTTCTTTTTTTTTTGTTTTATCAGTCCTTTCATTTCATTACATGTTTATCTGTAATGTAGATCCTGTTATCTTTCTTCACAGACACCTCCTCCGTACAGTCCTCCACATGCTTATGTAAGAACCACATAATCCCATAATCCACTACAGAAGGTCTTTTTTTTTTATATATGTGTTTTTCTTCTTCTTCTTCTTCTTCTTCCTGTCCCATGTATTCGTTCCTGGTTTGCTGTCACATTGTGTTTTGTTTTTCATTTGTTGATGTGCACGTGTCCATATTGTTCTCCAAAGAGAAGGCCTGTTGTTGTTTTTTTGTTTTTTGTTTAAAGAAGGAATTCCGATTAATTCATTTTCCTTTCTATTTATAAATTGCAGATTTTTCAAAGTCACATTTGAATTCCGGTTTTCAATTTGGGCTTTATGTAGCCAAACCCTTTTGACATACTTTCTTAATTCAACTTGCTATACACTACACGACACTTTTAACTTTTTCTTTTTCCTTTAATCTGACACTTTTTATCCAAAGTAAATAAATGAAGGTTAAATATTTTGCTCAAAGAACCAACAGCTAGCAAACACTTTAGTTAGCAAAGCAGGTAGTTAGCAGGATAGTTAGTTAGCATGCCAAGCAGTATGAAGTATATTTATTCAAATAAATGTACTGCATATCATATATCAGAAATTACCAGCAGGGGATATAAAGCCTATTTCCATGGTGATTTGTATGGTCTAGTTCCACAATTTGCTAACTACCTCAGGAGCACATTCGCATGCTACGCAGTACTATAGTAGAATAGCATCTGAAGCAAACTATTTGAAATGGACCTTCCAAATCGCCATGGGGGGGTCTGTTTTAGATGTAATTTAAATGTCCATCTACAATTCTTTGAACAACATAAATAATATTAGGAGGCAGCGGTGGCTTAGTGGTTAAGGCTTTGGGTCATTGATTGGAAGGTCAGGGGTTCAAGTCCCAGCAATGCCAAGCTGCCTCTGGGTTGTGTTAAATCTGAATATTAAAGTGCTATGTACAGAATTTATAAGGAGTTCAGGGATATTTCTGAAAATAAATTTTTTCACGTCTCCTCAGGTGTTGCCATATAAAGCCATTCTCCAGGGTGGAATTTACCCCGGCAGAGTCATCACTGTACAAGGCTGTGTCAACCACGATGCTGTCAGGTGTGTGTGTGTGTTTTAGCAATGGCTGTGGATTACAAAAAACCCTCTTAGAAATAGTGTGAAATAGTTAACGTAGGAAACGTTAACAAGGTGTGCTTCAAAGACACTTAGTACTTAGATGAACTTTGTGATATACAGTATGAACAACAACAAAAAAGCTAACTAATACACAGTACCATAATGAAACAGAACATCAGTCATTTCGGCGGGTAACATCATAGCAAAAGGGAACACAGCTAGAGAGACACCAATTGAGCGTATGCATGCGTTGCATACTCGCACAAGTAGTATGTTCACACGTTCCTGGAATATTGCACAGGGGAGAGGAGAATGTTTAAACCAGAAATTTTGCTCCTGCTGATGTTGTTTAGGTGCAGGTCAATGATGTGGTGGAGTTTTTCCATTTCCTTTAAGAGCAAAATTTTAGTGTTTGATTTTTTAGTGTTACATTCATTAGGCGGTGAATTAGATAGTTGACGATATTACTGAATCTGCTACAATACGACACAATACAATACGATATTATACCATTTTAATTCATAAGGCAACAATTCGATAGATGAAGATACCAATGAATCCACTATGATATGATACGATATGATGTGATAAGATTTTGATCCATAAGGATATTTAATATTTGACAATACCACTGAATCTGCTACGATACGATATATGGTATGATACGATTTTGATCCATAAGGCAGCAATTTGATATTTAACAGTACCACTATTTGATGATATCACTGAATCTGCTACGATACAATATTATACAAAAACGATACGATACGATTTTGATCCAGAAGGCAATGAGTCTATATTTGACGATACCTCTGAATCTGCTGATAAGCTTCAGATAACAAGATGACGTTTTAGACTTCAGCTTTGGGCTAAAGTTTTTTTTCTCTCCATCCTTTCTTCCCAGGTTCGACATCAACCTGCGTTACAACTCAGGCATTGCGTTCCACTTCAATCCACGGTTCAATGAGAACGTAGTGGTGCGCAACAGCCTGATGAATGAGTGCTGGGGTCATGAGGAAAGAAGTGGTGGCATGCCCTTCTACAGAGGCCAGCAGTTTACGGTAATCAAAACCTCTCTGCAGTTTTCATGCTGAGAAGGACGTACAAACAGATGAGTTCGGTCGGATCCTGTTGAGCTTTTTTATATAACTAGGATAGACAGAATAGGTTTAGTACAAGGATAAACTGTATCTAAAGGCCCACAGCAGTGCAACAAATTAGAGAAAAAAAGAAAACAGAGAAGCTTCAGCTTTCTACATGACACACATTCATCATTTTGTTATATATATATATATATATATATATATATATATATATATATATATATATATATATATATATATATATATATATATATATATATATATATATATATATATATTATATATATATATATATATATATATATATATATATATATTATATTTCAAGAGAGTGAAAATAAGAGGCTAGTGATAGAACAAATGTTTATAGCTGCTATATATATGATTGATAGCAAGAACTTGTTTCGCAGACATGAGACGTAACTATAAATGGATAAAAATGATCATTGTTGGGAAATTACTGTGGTATAAGATGAATAAAACACTCCAGAACATGCAGTTACTGAACAATATTCCAATTCATGGTGGTAGCTGAAACTCTGCTTCAATGCACCACCGTGTCTTTAATTATTTTCCTACAACAGTACGCCCCCTAGTGTTTTGTTCCAAACTGAACACCCTGAAATAATTTACACTGAGTTTATAAAACCTTGCAATTTTCAATACACATCAATATCACCTGAACGCTTCATATTTTCTCATGCATGGTTTTATGAATGTTACACAGTGCTTTTGCCTGTGTTGTGAATTTGTTACTTGGATAACCTTTGAAGAAAGTGTATTGTATTTCAGGTGAGCATCACGTGCGACACTCAGTGCTACAGGATCGCGGTGAACGGCGTACAAATGTTCACCTACAACCACCGTCACTTCCTGTTTCAGCAGATCGACATCCTGGAGGTTGAAGGAAACATCAGTGTCAGTTCTGTCTTGTTTTAAGGGCTGTCTTGTTACAAAAGGCTTTAATGGGAGAAACTTTTGTCCTCTACTAATACAATCAGTTTATTGTATTGTCTAAAGTAGATCTTGATTATAGGATTATTGGTTGGTATATAATTTTATACTTTTATAAGATTGCACTGTAACACATTAACCACTCTGCTCCACTATGCTTCTTTTTTGTTCTTAATAAAAAATATTCAGAAAGAAATAGTCTGTAGCTTGTTTTTCTGCTTTTAAAATGTTATATAGATAAAAATGACATTCAATTAATAGTTCGTTATTTCAAGTTAATATCTCATTATTTGCAGATATTACGCCATTATTTTTTTCTTGGTAACTCATCATTTTCCCATAACTGATTTCATGATTTATTGGGTCATTATGAAGATAATCTCATTTAACTTAACAACAACTTGTCATTTTAAGATATTATGTCATTATTTAGATTTAAATACTTCTTGTTCGAATATACAGTATATCGCCAGTATTTTTTATTTAATATCTCATTATTTCAACTTAGCCAATCATTATTTCCACTTAACTTGTTATTTCAAGTTAAGATCTTGTTATTTTGACAATAATTACTTAATTATGAATTATTTTAGAAATAATAATGTTATTTTGACATAAATTGTTATTTTGACTTATAAGAATATATAACTTAATATTTCAAGATGTTAAGTTGTTATTTTGACTTAATAACTCATTACTTTGGCGTATTCATAATATCTCATTAAGAATAATGTAAGAATATTAGCTGATAATTCTAACTTATTTTCTCCAACGTGGGTTTCTGGGCATTTATACTTAATTTTCAAAACTAAGTTTTGCTCATGTGAATATTCAATGCTACATAGGCAAAAACCTTTCTTTTTTTCCCTAGTTTAATGTGTGGTAAAGGCCCAGTGAAACAAAAATTGATGTAGTCATTGATGATGATGAATTAATAATAAAAGAAGCTTTGCTGAACTCGTCATTGCATCAGTTTATGGTAACTTTAGTATATAGTCTATATTTGTGTACTTCAGAAACTGCACTCTAACACAGTTGATTAAACTAATGCACTCATGAACAGGTTCACTGGGTGTGTTAGAGCAGTAAAATCACACACACACACACACACACACACACAGAGTTTCCACCTCTGGTATATCGCTTCCACAGGATACTCATGGACAGATGACTCACGTTATTTTGTGTGTATGTGTGTGTGTGTGTGCGTGTACAGTGTACTCAGTGTTCTCCAAGCACCGTGTGTCATTTCCGCTATCTTCATCCATGCCTCTATTCTCAGTTTTGTCCACACAGAGGCTCAACACACACTGCAACAAGCCAGCCTTTCTTCCACTGCAGTCTTTCTGACATTCTTCTGATTAATGAGTTGAGTTCATTTCAGAGCATGTGATCGTTAAACGACTTCAGATATGAGAAATGTAGGAAAGGACCACAATCGAAGCTATAGCCGCTCACTTTTAGCAGCACTATAGTACACAACTGTCAAAATGTAATGATGTATGCTTGCTCATTAGGGATAAATCTAAATCTACAGGGTTTCCCAAAAATCTCCATACAGAGGGGATTATGTTTCCCAGCACCATGTCAGTTGTGCCTTCGTCAGTGGATGTTCGAGAATGTCTACTTCTCGTTTGGTCCAGTCTTTTTGAATTTGTTAATAAGTTTGGCAGCAGTGTCGTGTGTGATGATGTGCTCGCCGAGTTTCCTGTTAAGGTCCATTGCAGCCTTCAGACAGCTTCCCAGTTCCAGCCATGAGAATGATTACGAAACGTTCTTCTTTTGTCAAAGGCGTTCAAAGATATATGTGGATATCTGTAAAGATGCTTTGTGACAATGTCCATCGTTAAAAGGTGTATATGAACATAATTGGATTGAATTTAATTTTGGCTCTTTTTTTCTTCTTCTTCTTCCTCTTATTATCCATCCATCCATCCAACTTCTATACCGCTTTATCCTTCTTTCAGGGTCATGGGGAACCTGGAGCCTATCCCAGGGAGCATCGTCCACAAGGCGGGGTACACCCTGGACAGGGTGCCAATCCATTGCAGGGCAAAATCACATACACATTCATGCACTATGGACACTTTGGACATGCCAATCAGCCTACCATGCATGTCTTTGGACTGGTGGAGGAAACCGGAGTACCCGGAGGAAACCCCCGGAGCACGGGGAGAACATGCAAACTCCGCACACACAGGGCTACGGTGGCAATCGAACCCCGACCCTGGAGATGTGAGGCGAACGTGCTAACCACTAAGCCCCTCTTATTATTATTTGAATAAATTCTGTTTTTTTAAATATATAAATATCCCTTTTTTGAGTGTGGACTTACCTACTAAACAGTAATATCCTTGGTGGGATATTCGGTTCCAACCAACTCCACAAACATCATTCATACACTATGGACAATTTGGAAATGCCAATCAGTGCAGGTCAAAACTCAGTTGAAACCTCCAAAGCATGGGGCGAGCATTCAAACTCCGGGCACAGATGACAGATGCAGGATTTGAACCCCACAACCCAGGAGGTGTGCCACAAAACCTGGTAAACACTAACTCACGTGTTTGTGCTCTCTTGGAAAGGTTTAAAAAAAAAAAGTTTTTTTTTGGGGGGGGGGTTGGTTCCTTGCTCCCCCCCCCCTTCTTCCCCCACTGTTGGGCCCTAGAAAAAATTTTTTTGTAAGGCCCTTAACCCTCTCTGCTCCAGGGGTGCCGTATCATGTCTGACCCCAACTTCCTGACATGCTGGGGTATGTGAAGAAAACAATGTCACTGTGCATATGACCAAAAAAGTATCATTATTTAAAAAAAATTTTGGTGATGGAATGACTGTTTACAGATGTTCCAGAACATTAAATGGAACTAAAAACGGGATCGAATGTTCTCTGATAGAAATAGAAATTTGTAAGTGTTGACGAATTTCTGTGGTAGAAAAGGAAGTAAACACACACACACCAGTCTCCATTGAGTCTAGTTACATAGACGCACTGTGGAGAGCTGCGCATGCGCAGTAACGCCTCTCAGCATAGCTTCACTACAGCCTCAGTGGAGAGCCGCGCATGCGCAGTAACGCCTCCCATCATAGCCGCTTCACTGCTGCCTCAGTGGAGAGGACGGACTCAAACTTCCGCCACCGTCATGGCGGCACCGTGCAGCTTCTGATATGGAAAAAAAGGAGAAAACAACAAGGCAGCCCCCCCCGTGTGTTCCCTGACCACGGACGACAAGGATTAAGGGGTCAGAAAGCTCAGGAAAGGCGTTTGTGTGTGTGTGTGTGCAGGTCATGGCGGCTCACAAACCCGTTGAATGGGTTCAGGCCGTCATTAACAGATTCGACGAGCAGGTAAGAAGACACAGACAGACAGAGCTCGTTTGAACTCCCAGCTTCTTCTTCGTGTGCATGCCAAAGCTTTTGTGCGAACTCCTGAAAGTAAAAGATGTGTTGTCTTGCACGCTGGCTGTCAATGAAGTGACCCACGGGCTGTGTCCCAAACCGCGGTGTGCTCCCTTTAATAAGTGCACTACATCCCCTGCCTTTTACATATATACATAAATACATACATCAAAAAAAGTTAGATTCCTGTCCCATAGTAGTGATGGACGCCAATATGAGATATGTACTTTTGAAGGCCTGTAATTTTTAACAGGGCTCAGTTCACTTCTGGAAAATGATTAATTTTGGTGTCATCGTCGACACATCCTGTACTAGCTTTGCATTTGTCCAATGAGAAGCGCTTTAGGAAGTATACGTCCCGCCTCCTGGGGCTGAGGCCGGGGCATGTCTTTTTTATTTTTTATTTATTTTTATATTTCTTCTCACATATGCATAGCCTTTCAAAGTACACTCTATTTGACATGTACACAACAACTCACACTACCGGCCTACAGAAGTCAATACAGAGCAAGTCTTCTGGTGTGATGGACAGCAAGGAAGACTAATCAGTACGACAATGCTTGGAGAGTTTCGCCTGTACAAATGCGTGGTCCTTTCTAACCTGCACTCGTTTCTGTGTTTTTTTTATTTTCTTCCACTACCTTGAGAATCAACGATTCACCGCTGCCATCTTGTGTTACAGCCAAACAGTGCAAAAGAATTAAATGTGCATGTGCGACCTGCGCGAACAGGGTAAAATCGGGCGGCGTGCGAACAGTACGGTATTGCTAATGACGGAATTTTTGCGTCACATGTAGCGTTTGCTGTACCGAGCGTACGTGTAAAATAGTGAAGCGGATTTTCTGGCAGCTTTTTTGTTTTTTAGAAGTAAGCACGGTTCATCAAAGCATTTTTGGCAGTGCGTTTTCTCCGCACACAATTCCCCTGTGGCTCGGTGTGGAATAAACACACGGAGGCCAAAAGTATGTGGACACCGCACCATCACACCTGTATGTTGGTGTTCTCGGCTAATGAGGCAAAGAAATGTCTTTCCATCGAGCTGTGTTTATGCGTTATCGGCTTTTAAATATATACTAACATTATAAACTTCACACTCGGACACGTCAGGTGTCTCCTCTTTGACGACCCTGCGGCGTATCGTCACCTCTGTGATGAGAGTTCGTGTAAAACACATCATCTCGTTACCTAGGCTGTCCTCCTTCTTAGCCGTAGGTGACGGTTTATTTCACAGGTATGGAAGGAGTCTCCAGTTTCAGGGCTTTGTAACAATCAGCAGTTTAAAGCTGTAGCTTAAAGTCGGAGGACGGTTTCTCTGTAATGTGACAAGCTGCCATTTTATATTTTATATATAATAAAATATATTTTCCACAACATTAAACGGAACTGTAAAAGGGTAAAAAAAAAGTATGACATGTTGTTCTTTAATAAAGAAGAGATTGTAAGCGTTGTGTTGTAAGAGGAGTCGAACACTTCGAGATGTGCTGCTGTTGGGAAATGACGGTCATTTCTGTATGACGTTATAATGTCCCAGTGGTTTGATCCTCTGGGGATGTTCGACTCGCAGCACGTCACACGAGGACTACGGGTTCGGACTGTATTCTACATCCTGTATTACTGTATTATACATCAGACCCTGGCCGGTGAGGCTCGTTAAACTTTAATACAATTGTTATAAAGATTAGATCTGAGTCGTAATCCTACATAATCGCACAGTAGGACTTTATGCGGTTGGCTTTAGCAGGGCTTATTCAGGGTTTATAACTCTACACCGATTTAATAATAAAAAAAAAACAATCCCCAAACAAACAAACTTGCACTTGTAGAAAAAGTTCTCCGAGAGCTGACAAAGGTTCTTGGCTCCATAAGCTACTACTTTGAATGCTCTCTGATGTAGGAAGATTTGGCCTTTTTTTGTGTGGTGTGAGTTTGTGGAACCGTTTGAGGGAAAAAAAAAAAAAAAAAAAGGTTTATCAAGGGGCCTTGGAGCGTTCAGATTGGACAGTGAAGTTCTAAGCTTTCTAACAGGGTTCTGCTTGGAACTCTGTCTGATAGAGAAACTTTTTAAAGTTTAACGACAAGCTGAAGAACCTATAAAGGTTCTTGGTTTAACATTTGTGTTGTAAGGATTTTAATTAGTGAAGGAGGCATGGCCTTGATTCATGTTGGTGTCAGTAAAGGAGGCGTGGCCTTGATTCATGTCATTCGCTGTGAAGGAGGCGTGGCCTTGACTGTTGAGTCCTTGATGTAACTCCTCAAATGATTCTGCATCAGTTTTAGCCAATCGCATTGAATAAAAACATCTGCCTGATGAAACATGTCTCTAATAAAAATTCATGTATTTGTAAGTCACATTTTTTCACTGAAGTTGAGATGATAACTTCTGTTCTGATCTGTGCTGGATGTCAGAGGCTGTGTGTGTGCTTGTGTGTGTGTGTGTGTTTCCTCCTGTTCAAGGTGAAGGGATACACACTTTCCTTGTCTGGTCTCTCTGCAGTCCTGGCAGTTTTTGGCATAGTACTCAAGGGCTTGTCTGCACCCTAAAGGAAGTTCTGAACCAAAACAAAGCGTCCTTGTATTTGTTGACCTGGCATGAATATGGATGTCAACATGTTGTGTGTGTGTGTGTGTGTGTGTGTGTGTTTGTGTGTTCCTGACTGTCTGGTCCCGAGATTCTAATTTCCATTTCCTCTCCTTGCTATTTGGTAACTTGTCAAACACTTGGCCCTCGTTCTCTCTCTCTCTCTCTCCCCCAACTTCAGGGTGTGTGAGATCACCTTGTTGGTTTTTTAGTCTGTGTATCTACTGTACTGTGGTTCCATTGGTTCTGTCGATGTTTTGAAGAGGCTTCATCTGACCGGGGGCAGGATGGAGAAGACGGGGAATCCCGACTAATGCTTCTTCTCACAAGGCTAATTGATTACATAGTGATAGAGGCACAATGACTAATTTCATCATTTTGGCGGGTGGGGATGGAATGGTTGGTTGGGTGAGGAGATGCTGCAGGTGTTCCACTGTAAGTTTTCCATGGTGGACAAGCCTGACACTGGAGACTCATTACATAAATGCTAAATAAACAAATGTTGATATTAAAAACAGTTTGGCTAGCTTATCCTTGGTGTACATGTTTGTCCAGCAACGGTGGTGTTCTATCTACTCGAACGATGTCAGTAACCTTATTTCACATTTTATTTCCTTTTGAAATAACTGAATATTTTAGTTTTTTGGGATCGTTATTTATTTTTTAAATTTCAGCTTCCAGTCAAAGCCGGGCAACAAAACACGCACACCAAAGTCAGTACGGAGCACAACAAAGAATGTCTGATCAACATCTCCAAGTACAAGTTCTCGCTGGTCATCAGCGGCCTCACCAACATACTGAAGAACGTCAACAATATGGTGAGTGAACAAAGGCTTACCAGACCGGACAGCTTTATTGTGTCACGATTTAATGCGAGGGTCAGTATGCACGTCGGAAATATTAAAGTAATATTATCCTCAAAAAAAAGGGAACACGGACACAAAAAAAAGAAAACAAGACAAAAGAAGCGGCACTCAGAAATGTACAATGTGATGAGCATAATAAATAACGGAATAAATGACCAAACTAATTATGGTGAAACACGGAACAGGTGAAAACATAAGGATGGTAAACCAGTGGAAGAACAGGAAACTTGACTGTGAATGCAATTTCTGCTACTGACGTTTGAAACCGCCCAGATCCTCGTACTCTACACACACGATGCAGTATAAATGTGACTTAACTCTCATGCCTTTCTTGCAGAGAATTTTTGGCGAGGCTGCAGAGAAGAACCTCTATCTGTCTCAGCTCATCATTTTGGACACGCTGGAGAAGTGCCTCGCGGGGGTGAGCTGCCTTCTGCCCTTCCTGTCTCCCACCCAATACCCCTCATTTTCTCTCTGTCTCTCTCTCTCTCTCTCTCTCTCTCTCTCCCCATCCCAAGGCCAAGGCCTCCTTAACCCCCTAAGATGTGCTGCATCTGCCAGCTGCAGTAGATGAGTTTTGCAGGTGCTTCCTCATCTCGCTGTACCGTTGTCACACTGCTTTGCCCCCTCGGCATTCCTGTTGCACTGGACTCACAGGACTCGTCTTCATGTCTGGCTTGTTGACTAAAGCGAACATTGCTTCAGCTAGTTACAATCCCACTTTACGTAAAGTGTGTAAGACAGATCTCTCTTTTTCTCTCTCTCTCTCTCTCTCTCTCTCTCCATCTCTCTCGGGTCCAGTTTTTGGGTCTGGATTTGTCCCAGGAATGCCGATTATTATTTATTCTGATATTGGTGTAGAGGGTTAACCATCTTTCTGTATCTCTGTCCAACTTTCTCATTCTTCTGTTTTTCTCATTTTCTCTCTCTCTCTCTCTCTCTGATTCTTCTGTTTTTCTCATATTCTTTCTCTCTCTCTCTCATTCTTGTTTTTAATCTCTCTCTCTTTCTCTCCATCCGTTTCTCTCCAGCAACCCAAAGACAGTATGCGTCTTGACGAGACAATGTTGGTGAAGCAGCTCCTGCCAGAGATCTGTCACTTCATCCACACGTACAGAGAGGGGAATCAGTACGCTGCCGAACTGCGTAGCTCCGCTTCCGGGGTTCTATTCTCACTCAGCTGTAACAATTTCAACGCCGTCTTCAGCCGCATCTCCACCCGGTAACACACACAAACTCTGTTTGAGTTCCAGTCTCTCAGTATATTTGTGATGTACTGATGAGGATCTCCGTCCGTGCAGGTTACAGGAGCTGACCGTGTGTTTAGAAGACGCGGTGGACGTCCACGATATCGAGCTCATCCGCTACATTAACGTGGACTGCTCCAAACTCAAAAGACTCCTACAAGGTCTGTCGTTTCTCCAGAAATGGATTTCATCATCAATACAACACAGTAAACCCATAAATCATAAATATGGTTTTCTTCTTTTCTCCAGAAACGGTGTTCAAATTTAAAGCCCTGAAAAAGCCTGCGCAGTTGAGCGTCATCTACAGTCTAGAGAAGGTGTGTGCACGTCCCAATCCACGCCCTGTTCACTATGTAGTGCATATATGTACTACGTATGTGTACTATGTATATATTTTGTGCCCAAAAGAAATGTGGAGAACGCAGACGATGTGTCTGAAACAGATGGTAACTGCCGCATTGTTCAACACTGTGTGTGTGTGTGTGTGTGTGTTTAGGCATTCTGGAATTGGGTGGAGAATTACCCAGACGAGTTCACTATGCTGTACCAGCGACCACAGACAGACATGGCTGGTGAGGCCCTGACTAATATCACCTCCCTTATTATCCTTTGCAGTAACATAGATAATAGTTGTTTTGTGTATATATTGTTGTGTGTGTTGGTCTCAGACTGTGCAGAGAAGCTCTTTGACCAAGTCGACAGTTTTGCTGAGAGTGCGAAGAGGAAGGCAGCTGTGTGGCCGCTGCAGATCATCCTCCTCATCCTCTGCCCCAACATCATACAGGAGCTGTCACGGGAGCCACTGGAGGAAAGCAAGGTCAACAAGGTATACATAGATACACACATGCATTCAAAAAAAAGATAGCCTTCACTACTTGTTTGATGTCTTCTTCCTGTTTCTTTCTTTCACCACCACTTATTTCTTATCCTCATCCTTACTGTTCACTGTAAAAATGTTTTTAAGTATGACATTATATATATGTGTGTGTGTGTGTATTACACACTACTGCTTAAGTCTTCTCAGCAGTGTATTGCTTGTCCGTTTTTGGTTTTAGAAAGTGTTTATAGAGAGTCTGAGGAAAGCTCTGGTCGGACACGGGGGCAGCAAGCAGCTGACGGAGAGCGCAGCCATCGCCGGCGTCAAACTGTGTAAAGCTTCCACCTACGTCAACTGGGAGGATCACTCTGTAATCTTCCTCCTGGTGCAGTCCATCGTGGTGGATCTGAAGGTGTGTGTCTCGAATGCAGGAATATTTACAACTCTGAGCAGCTGAAGAATGTGTGTAATATATATATATATATATATATATATTACACACACACACACACACTACCCATCAAAAATTTGGAGACACTTGACTGAAAGGTTTCTCATGATCTTAAAAACCTTTTTATCTGAAGGTAAATAAAACTAATACTAACACTGTATTTACTAATAAATATTTGTTTAAATGGACGACTCGGAGGGAAATATTCTGAAAAGCAGCCGATAAGAGTCCGTGAACTCCCTTTTAATACGGTTTAAAAAGCATCTCAGGGAAATTCCTCAAGAAATCGGGTAAGAAAACGCCAATTCAGAAAGCGTGTCTACTTTGAAGATGCTAAAATACTCAATTATTTAGATTTATTTGGGATTTTTTATCACAACATAATTCCCATAGTTCCATTGTGTTCCTCCAGAGTTTTCATGACTTTATAATGATTATAAAATAATAATAAAAATAAAGAATGAGTGTGTCTAAGCTTTAAACACATATAATCTCTGTGTGTGTGTGTGTGTGTGTGTGTGTGTGCGCGCACCCTCAGGCTCTGCTGTTTAACCCCGCTAAGCCATTCTCACGTGGTGCAGGCTGTCAGAGCGCAGACTTGGACCTGATGATTGACTGCTTCGTCTCCTGCTTCCGCATCAACCCACACAATAACCAGCAGTTTAAAGTGAGCCCATCATCATCATCATCACCATCATCATCAGCTTATAGTTTCACTATTACAGTGAGCTTAAAGATGTCATAAGGAGTTCTAACTGCCATCATGTGATAATTTCTCACATGAACAGAATGCTTTAACAACGTGTGGTGTTTCTGGTGGGAAAACCCGATCGTGTTTAGTAGAAGTTCTGACTGCTTTCCTACGTTTCCTGATTTCTGGTTCTCACAGTGCTTTTCTGTCCTCTCTCAGGTCTGCTTGGCTTCGTCTTCACCATCTACCTTCCATTTTGTCTTGGTGAACTCCCTGCACAGAATCATCACAAACGTAAGTGCTGCTGAACATTTGGATAGCCTGGGCCTTCATCTCAAATCTGAGCTAAGATTCTAGGAACGAGGCTACGATGGCAGGATGTTGGGACAAGGCTAAGATGCTTGGATTCTAGGATGCCGATAAGATGCTTGGATTTCTGGACAAGACTAAGATGCTCAGAGTTCAGGACAAGGCTATGATGTGGCTAAGATGCCAATGATATCTGAGTGAATCTTAAGATGCTAGGATGTTGGGACAAGGCTAAGATGCTAGAATTCTAGGATGCGGCTAGGATGCTAGGATTTCTGGACACGGCTAAGATGCTAGATTTCTGGACACAGTTAAGAAGCTAGGTTTTCTGTACAAGGCGGATGCTAGGATTTCTGGACAAGGCTAAGATGCTAGGATTTCTGGACAAGGCAAAGATGCTAGATATCTGGACACAGTTAAGAAGCTATCTTTTCTGGACAAGGCTAAGATGCTAGGATTTTTGGACAAGGCTAAGATGCTAGATTTCTGGACAAGGCTAAAATGCTAGGATTTCTGGACAAGGCTAAGATGCTAGGATTTCCGGACGAGGCTAAGATGCTAGGATTTCTGGACAAGGCTAAGATGCTAGGATTTCTGGACAAGTCTAAGATGCTAGGATATATGGACATGGCTAAGATGCTAGGATTTTTGGACAAGGCTAAGATGCTAGATTTCTGGACACAGTTAAGAAGCTGGGTTCAGGAGTTCAGGACAAGGCTATGATGTGGCTAAGATGCCAATGATATCTGAGTGAATCTTAAGATGCTAGGATGTTGGGACAAGGCTAAGATGCTAGAATTCTAGGATGCGGCTAGGATGCTAGGATTTCTGGACACGGCTAAGATGCTAGGATTTCTGGACACGGCTAAGATGCTAGGATTTCTGGACACGGCTAAGATGCTAGGATTTCTGGACAAGGCTAAGATGCTAGGATTTCTGGACACGCCTAAGATGCTAGATTTCTGGACACAGTTAAGAAGCTAGGTTTTCTGGACAAGGCGGATGCTAGGATTTCTGGACAAGGCTAAGATGCTAGGATTTCTGGACAAGGCTAAGATGCTAGGATTTCTGGACACACCTAAGATGCTAGATTTCTGGACACAGTTAAGAAGCTAGGTTTTCTGGACAAGGCGGATGCTAGGATTTCTGGACAAGGCAAAGATGCTAGGATTTCTGGACAAGGCTAAGATGCTAGATTTCTGGACACAGTTAAGAAGCTAGGTTTTCTGGACAAGGCTAAGATGCTAGGATTTCCGGACGAGGCTAAGATGCTAGGTTTTCTGGACGAGGCTAAGATGCTAGGATTTCCGGACAAGGCTAAGATGCTAGGTTTTCTGGACAAGGCTAAGATGCTCGGAGTTCAGGACAAGGCTATGATGTGGCTAAGATGCCAATGATATCTGAGTGAATCTAAGATGCTAGGAATTGTGGACAAGGTTAAGATGCTAGGATTTCTGGACAAGGCCAAGATGCTAGGATGTTGGAACTCGGCTCGGCTCCTAAGGTGTTTGAAGTCAGTCAAAGACAAGTCTTAAACGCTAAAATAATGCTAAATCTCCTCTGTCCTGCTGCAGTCTCCACTTGACTGGTGGCCCAAGATCGATGCTGTGTACTGTTACTCAGGCGAGCTGCGCGTCATGTTCGCAGAGACGCTGGGCTGCAGCACTCACACTCCCGTGCGTATGACGGTGAGAATGCGTGCGTGTGTGTGTGTGTGTAATTGATTAAGTGTTTAAAATTCCATGTCATACTTTCGGTAGCATAACATAAATCTGTCAAAACACTGTTTTTGTTGTGTCATTTGATATGAAGAAAAGCCACATCTATTTATATCACATTTATGGCTCGCCTTCGAAATAAATTCTCATTTTAATAATAAAGTATAACGCACGGACGAAATCACGTACACTGATTCAGGGAATACGAGTAAATAGTGAGGGTTCATACTGAATGGGGAAAAATGGATGACAGTGGACTTTTATGTGGCGTGTAAACTGAAATTGACTGATTTCCAATCTCTCGCGCTCTCTCTCTCTCTTTCTCCCCCAATTAGAGTCTGACGTTTAAGGAGAAGGTGACCAGTCTGAAGTTTAAAGAGAAGACCACTGACCTGGACACCAGGAGTCATAAGCATCTACTGCTGGCTCTGGTGAAGCTCATCCACGCTGACCCCAAGCTCCTGCTGCATGTGAGGTTTTGGTTGTTTTAATCTTTCCTGTGCTCTCTGATATTGACTCATGGGTAAACTGATGATATTAAAAGGTTCACTTGAGTCTGCTTCCTCTGTAGAGTGTGGAAAGGAAGCGCCTGGTTATAGCTGCTATAACATAAGAGATAACAGGACCTTATTGTTTTGTGCCCGTTCCATAACGTTAAACATAACTATACACTGATTAAAAAGTACGACATGATGTTTGTTCATTTAAAAACGACCATCGTTGGCCTTTTTCCAGTGGTATGAGAGAAATAAAACACTTGGGGATATTGGAAAATATTCAACTTTGTGGTGATCGTAACATCCTGTTGTTGATTATAAGATGGGAAGATTCAACGTTCATCCGCAGTTTGATCTTCTCCTTAAGCGAGTTTAAATGTCGGTAAAGGTGAATAAATGATTTCCTATGGACATCACACTTCGAGATCTGTCTAGTTACGTGCGGCTATCTGGCCTCTTATTATTTTCAGAACCCAGGGAAGCACGGTCAGGAGATCCAGAGCAGCACAGCCGAGCTCATCAAAGGGCTCATGCAGCTGGTGCCCCTCGCCAACCTGGGGGAAATTTCCCAGGAGGCCATGGAGGTGAGACGCACACCGCGGTCATGCCGAAGCAGCCGATCGAGTGAATCCCAGCAACATGGCACATGACGTCTATCACTCCTTCAACAGAATATTATAATACATGATAAGTTAAACACCGAAAATGACGGGAATACTGACGATACTCACAATCTCAGGAAAGTGTATACTGACATATCGTTTATCACGCTATCAATACTGTATTGTATTGCCCAGCTCTCTCGTCATGGCTTAGTTTTTTTCCATTATGATTGCTAACTATTCATTCTTATTTAGTCAGTCCGTAGTTTGTTTGCAGTACACTTTATAGTAGCTTTTGCTCGTCCAACATTTACATTACGATCGTATTTATTTATGATCGAAAGATTTAGGGGCAATTTAGAGAAACACTTTCTGTGTTCAGGGAAAGCAATAAAATGTCGTCGTGTTAGATTATGCAAGGACTATAGGTGTGTCTTATAGTTTGTATAATGAGAGAGTATGAGCATACAGTATACAGGCCTCAATTCAACACATTCAAAAAAATGATGACATTACAGCATCCTGCTTCATTTTATGCCGCGTTAAGCTTAAATTGGAAGCGGGAAGTCCAAACTTGGAATACGTGAATGAATACGTTGGCACGATTTTTGTCTACGACACTGATTTCAAGCATTTAATCACACACCTTCATATCAAAAGCTTTTTAAGACCGTGAGAAACATGTCCGTCGAGTGTCCGCAAACCTTTGACCAGTTGTGTACGTATGTATATATCTGTATATACAGTGAGTGTTCTAGATTTACCGAGCGGATATGTCTGTGTCGATACGAAATAAAGCAAATCGTAGTTGATGCGAGCAGCCATGTTGATTTGATGTTATGCGCTGAGCTCATGGATGAGAAGACCTTCCAGACTTTCACAGTATGCCAAAGTCTGAGTTACGATCTTTATGCGTTTGACTCGGCTTGGTTCGACACGTACGTCCGTGGGATAAATCTAATGCTCTCTGTTGTGAAGGCGTTGCTGGTCCTGCATCAGCCAGAAATCATCGAGCTGTGGAATCCTGACGCTCCCATGGAGACCTTCTGGGACATTAGGTACGGCTTAGTAGAATTCATCTCCACACACCTGAGTAAAGATCTCTAGGATGGATGTAGACGTCGTTCCGGATCTAGTACCTGTCACTTTAAAATACACCCGATTCATGTATAAAACAAATTTATTAAATTTGTATATGAAAAGGTGCCAGAAAAGGTTCTCAGTACATCAAGAACCATTTTCAGTTCCTTAAAATCCAAGAATCTTCAACTATTTTTGGTTGTCGCTACAATAAACCGAATAATACCAAGATCCTTCTATGTTGATCCAACTATGTTGAACATTACCAGTGATTGTTTTTTCTGCCCAGTTCCTCGTATCAACAATGAAAATAGTTAAAGATCCTTCTAGGTTCATAAGGAAACCCAAAATGTTCCATCACCTGGTTCCTGTTGGACTGCAGGAGTGCTGACCCCCTGTTCGAACCCACATCCTGCTTCTTCATTCTGATCTTCTGAACCTTTATTTGTCCTGATATTAGCTCCCAGGTTCTTTACTTCATCTGCTCGAGGCTCATTGGCCACCAGCAGATCAACAGCACCGAGGTTCTCAAGTGGCTCCGAGAGATCCTCATCTGCAGGAACAAGTTTCTCCTCCGGAACAAAGTGAGTCAACCGATGTTCTTTCCTCTGTTTACACCTCAAGTCGTCTTCTGATCTGTAACTTTTTTCACTTGGTCACATGATGTTCACAGCAAAATATTTGATATCTTGGTTGCTTGGCTTTGTTTTATATCTTTTAAATCGGGACTTTTCCAATCCCAATCCCATTAGATTGGATATACAGTATATACTTACCAATTTATTTGTACATCCCATGAGGTCTGACTAAATTTTCATGCTCTAATCCTGGAAATCTCTTTTGATGCATACAGGACCGTGCTGCGAAGGGCAGCGGCATCCTCAGGTCTAGGCAGGCCCAGGCCAAGCTGGAGGTGTGTCTCTACACGTTCCTGTGGAGCCCAGACATGGAGGCTGTGCTGGTGGCCATGTCCTGCTTCAGGCACCTGTGCGAGGAGGCTGACATCCGCTGTGGCATGGACGAGGTGCCCGTACAGACCATCCTGCCCAACTACAACACTTTTGTGGAGTTCGCCTCCGTCAGCAACATGATGGCCACAGGTATGGGGTTTTTACCAAATAACAGAAAGTATGAACGTAAACAGATCACTGCAAGAAAACTACCAGAAGAGGGCAGTAATAGCTTTGTGTGTGTGTGTGTGTGTGTGTGTGTGTCCTTCCAGGTCGTTCAGCCTTACAGAAGAGGGTAATGGCTTTGCTCAGGAGGATAGAGCATCCCACTGCTGGCAACACTGAGGTCAGGGACATTAAGTCACTTGATCGTGATTTATTTTATTTTTTATTGACTTTCACCAATTAATGCAACTTAAAAGGCAGAGTGAAACTCTGGACTCGGGAAGCCATAAGAGACGCAGTCACGTCGAGGTGATTCTGACGCCACTAGGCTGCACTGTTGCTCAGAAAACACAGAACATACTGATGTTCTTTCCACTAATAGTGATGTCTTTTTTTTTTTAGTCAAAACATGATACGCGAGCACGCGTGTCCGAGTCGAGGCTCGTTGACCGAAACAGAGCCCGCTGTCTCGTTTCATGTTAAAACGGCCCATAGTGGACTACCGCTCAAGTGCGATTCACGCTGTTTATAATTCACACATCAGCGCATCCGAATAGTATTAACTGTACAGCACGCGAGTCAGACCCACGTCTGAAAACGATTCACGATTCACGACCCCGCTCGACTCCAAATCCTGAAATACTGGATTGGTATTGTTCTGAAAAGTCTATAGAGCCTTAAAAGGTTCTGGTGTCTCACTGGGATCCTTCTGCACGCTTTCCTTATTCAAATTTATTTAGCATGCGTGTTTAAGAAGACATATGCAAAATAAGCGAAGGTCGTAGAAAGTTTACTTCCTTATTTTCCAAGCTTATGTGCTGATGTTCTTGTATATTTGTCTGAAATTCTGATTGCTGCTTAATTTGCCATCTTTTTTTAACGGATACAACTGATGATGATTCTCCAGAAGATTAAATAGTTCAACTTTATAATTATCTTTTTTTTTCTTTTTTTTTACACATTTATTTCTTTTTACATCCATAATAAGCGTGAAAAATTCTCCGGCTGGGGTTTCTTTGAGACGTACGATTTTTGCCAGTATTTATTTCTACGTCAATATTTATGATGATATTTACAACCCAAATGGTTTTAAGCAAAACATACACTATGAATCAGAATTTTAGACACACACATTCTTTATTTTTATGATTAAAGGAGTTCCCACTAAGCATTTAGAACAGCAGTCCCCAACCCCCGGTCATTTGGTACCGGGCCGCACAGAAAGAATAAATAACTTACATTATTTCCGTTTTATTTATTATGTGGATCTGAAAAATGACCGGATTCTCTCCGTTACATCCTTCTACGACTCACCCTTGACGCATGTCAAGACATTTGTCTGGGTCACGTGATACGTTGAAACCTTACCATAGAGACCAGAGAGCGTTAGGGGGGAGAGAGGATGTTACGAGGACGCTGCTAATAAAGTTGCGATTTCACATTGGATTCACGTTTATTATTATATTTTAAAAACACCCCAGTTTTTATGCCGGGGTCATTCCTATCATTTTATTTTGTTGTATTTATCCGCCACACCTTAAAGGCCGGTCCGTGAAAATATTGTCTGATATTAAACCGGTCCGTGGCGCAAAAAAGGTTGGGGACCGCTGGTTTAGAAGATATGGAATGTTGTACCAATTAGATCATGGCTGATGTATATATTAAATGCATGATCAAAGAAAAATGCTCATGATTGTATTGAATATATGTAAAACAGTTATGTTGCTCTTACAGGCCTGGGAGGACACGCATGCGAAATGGGAACATGCCACCAAGTTAATCCTGAACCACCCAAAAACCAAGTTAGAAGACTGTCAGGTACGTCTGAGCCTTGCTTTTATGAAAGGTGTGTGATGTATTTGTAGGTTGTACCAAAGCCACACCTGACCTGCCTGTTGTTTTTGATTTTTTCCCCTCAGGAATGGATAAACATGACTGGTTTCCTGTGTGCGCTGGGCGGCGTGTGTCTGCAGCAGAGGAACCCCCCAGGTCCAGTCACCTACAGCCCCCCGATGGGTCAACTGAGCGAGCGGAAAGGCTCCATGGTGTCCATGGGCTCGTGTGAGGGCAATGCCGAGACGCCACTCAGTAAGTTTCTGGACCGGCTGCTCTCGCTCATGGTGTGCAGCCACGAAAAGGCCGTGCAGATCCGTAACAACGTCAAGGACCTGGTGGGTCTGGAGCTGAGCCCGGCTCTCTACCCGATGCTCTTCAACAAGCTCAAGAACAGCATCAGCCGCTTCTTTGAAGCACAAGGACCGGTCAGTGTTTACTGTATTTTTATGGTAGAAGCATAACGAGAATTTGACGAAAATATACTTACATTGATGTATATCGGTTTTTATGATGTTTGAAATCCTTGCAAGAAGCGAAACTCGAACACGTCTTAGCAAACGGTATTCAGTGTGAGGAGCATTAACGTATGTTGAATTTTATGTACATCCAGGTGCCAATTAACGAGACGAACACGCAGTTTGTGGAGCAGACCATCGCCATAATGAAGAACCTGTTAGATAACCACACAGAAGGTAGCTCTGAACATCTGGGCCAGGCCAGCATCGAGACCATGATGCTCAACCTGGTCAGGTAAGACCTCTCCACCCTTCACGCCCGTCTCCTTGACGATACAATACGCACAACGTAGTCAGTAGTTTGTCGGGATTGTGCTGGCAGGTACGTGCGCATTCTGGGCAACATGGTCCATGCCATCCAGATCAAAACCAAGCTGTGCCAGCTGGTGGAGGTGATGATGGAGCGCAGAGACGATCTGTCCTTCTGCCAGGAGATGAAATTCAGGTGAGAGAGCGGTCAGATGATCTATTCAACCTCTGCTCAGACAGAACTGATCTAATGTGTGTGTGTGTGTGTGTGTGTCAGGAATAAGATGGTGGAGTATCTGACAGACTGGGTAATGGGAACCTCCAACCAAGCAGCTGACGATGACGTCAAGTGTCTGACGAGGTTACTTGCGATGATGGAGTTGATTATTTTCCACAGACATGTCCCAGTGGAGTTTGCAACAATTTCATCATTAACTTAGTAACGAATGACACTTTAAAAAAAAATCTGTTTATAGTTACATAATCAATGTAAGATTGAATTTGTGTTTGATAGGGATCTGGACCAGGCGAGTATGGAGGCTGTGGTGTCTCTGCTGGCCGGGTTACCGCTCCAACCGGAGGAAGGAGACGGTGTAGAACTCATGGAGGCCAAGTCTCAACTCTTCCTTAAGTAAGACCATCTTCCAGCACTGCGGAACTACGCGCGCTGTTTTCACACATCCAAATCTTTTGTCCTACGAGTCCTTCGTTAAAGCGATGCGTTTCCCAGTAACCAAACAGGCTTTTATAGTGCAGTTAGCATCGAAGTGATCCCTACGGGTTTTTAATTACACCTGAGGTCATAAGTTTACATACGCCGTCCTGGTCCATTTTAGGATCCGGTTTAAGATTCTGTTGTTTGTATTTAAAGCTCTTAATGATCAAGCTCCTTCTTATCTTAAAGATCTACTTATTCTACATTCATCTAGCAGATTTTTAAGATTATTCTGATAGGTTTCAAAACTAAGGATGATTGAGCTCTTTCTGCCTAGCACCTTCTATTCTCATTTTTAAAAAGAGGCCGAAAGCGTATCTTTTCTCCAAGCGTTTTAATCTAATTTTAGTATTGTTTTATTGTCGGTTTTCTATTTGGTTCTACTCCGTTAAACCGATAAGCGATATGCAGACCCGATATTTATTTATTCTTTTACTTCTGTTTTTGACACAGTGATAACACCAGCACTGGACGGAACAAACCTTTTTATTTATGACTGTTTTGTCAATTTCACTTCCTCCTTGCATACAAAACAAAACTCTTGTTTATACACCAATAAATAGAGAGGACTGAAAGAGTGCAAAAAAAAAATCAGAAATAAAGTGCACTGTTGCTAAAGTTAGTCTCTTTTTCTTAACTACTTAAACTACATATCAAGCATTTATGTAACACGTCCAATTTATACATTAACATGCATTGTTTTAGCGTCTGTTCTCAAATCGGCCACAAGATGGCGGTGGGTTTATTGGTGGATCTGATATTAAAAATGCGATAACCCATTATGGAAAAATGCTTAAATATCTGTAAAATCGATTATCGGTCGATCTCTATTCGTGTCGTATACTTTTTAAACAAACAGCGCGCAAATAAGCCGACCGTGTACACGCGTGTTAAACACAAGGAAGTCCAGTCATTAACGTCGACCCAATTAAATGATTGTATTAGGAGCGTAATTTTCCTAGCATGTTAATCGACTGATTCTTTTAGAAAATAGAGTACGGTGTGTGAACATTATAATTGTTGTATGAGCTTTTATCCCAGCACATAATCTTCCCTCCGTCAGGTACTTCACACTCTTCATGAACCTGTTGAATGACTGCAGCGAGCCGGAGGACGACGGACAGCAGGTGCCCGGCCGTAAGCGGGGCATGTCGAGACGCCTGGCGTCTCTGCGCCACTGCACTGTGCTGGCCATGTCCAACCTGCTCAACGCCAACGTGGACAGCGGCCTCATGCACTCCATCGGTAAGCACCGCCTCAGTTCACTCGGAACAGACGGAGAAAAGAGGCGATATATGGTCTCCATCGTTGTTCTGTTCCTCCGTTCTTGGTATATAGGGGGTTACTTATTTGGTATGGTGTTTGCCACTGCAAAAGTACAGGTCATCAGCTGGAAAAATGAATCCAAACCAAAAGCCTGATGATCTGGAACCGAGGAATCACCATCCTGCCCACTCTGTTAACCTCAGCTGTTTTTATTTATGGCTGGTATAAAAAATTTGTGTGCTTTTTAGTGCTATTTTAAATACGAATCAATATTTTATTTAATATTTTTCTGTATTTCTTTCATCGTCTGATGACCAAATGTTTCCAAGAAGAAATAAACGTTCACTGCTGATTGCAAACAAAAAAGATTTGCTTAATTGTCCTGGCGCACACGTTGCTAATGCAAATGTATGTTACAAAAACTTTCTTTGAACAGCTACACGTTCAGAATAAATAAAACAGAATACAACAGAACTTGTGTTTTTGTGCATAAAATCAAATTTTTTCGTGTTTTTAATAATAAATTGCAGTTCCTCAACGACACCATAAAACGCTACCGTTTCATCCTCATTAAGAAAATAACATTTACTGGGTTTGCATTATTGGAAATGACCCCAGCCCGCTCCCTCTTTTGTTTCCGTTTTTTCGTCCTGTACCAGGTCTGGGCTACCACAAGGACCTGCAGACCCGCGCCACCTTCATGGAGGTCCTCACCAAGATCCTGCAACAGGGCACCGAGTTCGACACGCTGGCCGAGACGGTGCTGGCCGATCGCTTCGAGAGGCTCGTCGAGCTCGTCACCATGATGGGCGATCAGGGAGAGCTGCCCATCGCCATGGCGCTGGCCAATGTGGTGCCTTGTTCTCAGTGGGTCTGTACTAATTTCCAGGCTGTTTGGTTCACAGCAGCCGAAGTTTTAAAAACCACCAAGCAGGTCTCGACTAAAGTTGATATGCTTTTGTTGACGGAAATATGATATATTCACACTGGGCCTGTTGTTGATTATATTCCTCTAACTGCACACCCCTGGGTGTTTTAATCCCTACTTATTTGGTCTGAATTTATTTTACGTAATGCGATTGCTCACTTATTAACACCGGCTTTAAAAGGATAGGATGCATTAAAAGAAAATACTCTTTAGCACTCGTCATTTCTTAGCAAGGATAACCGGATAACCGTATGCCAATGGTGTAAGACGATTTAAGCTTGGAATGAGTAAAAAATAGATCTAGACAAAAAGGTTAAATCCAAAATTTGGTTATTATAATAGGAAATGTTTTATGTCTCCTATTAATTATATTCAAAACATTAGTACTTATACGTTTTATAGTGCAAAAATTAGCACAGTCTTCTATTCTGACCTTTAACTTTACATCTGTACATCACTTTCCAAGCTGATTAGACATTATTTTATTAGATTTATTACATGTTGGTTTGTGTTTGTTTTTTTGGGGGGCGTTTTGGGTTTGATGTTACTGATCTCCCCGCGTGGTCACGTATGTTTTATTTCCCGGGCAGGACGAGCTGGCTCGGGTTCTGGTCACACTGTTTGACTCGCGTCACCTCCTTTACCAGCTGCTGTGGAACATGTTTTCTAAGGAGGTCGAGCTTGCCGACTCCATGCAAACACTCTTCAGAGGGAACAGCCTGGCCAGTAAAATCATGACCTTTTGTTTTAAGGTTGGCAGACATGGCGAGAATGCAAATCTCAAAATTTTCTTCACTGAACCATGTGTTTTTCATAAGGAAGAGGTGTCTTTGAGATTTGTTTAATGCTCTTTCTCCTTCCCTGCTCTCTCTCTCTCTGTCTCTCTCTCTCTCTCATTTCCCACTGTGTTCTCTCTCCAGGTTTATGGTGCTACGTATCTGCAGAAGCTTCTGGAGCCACTCCTCCGTGGAGTCATAACAGCTCCCGAGTTGCAGATGATCAGTTTCGAGGTGGATTCCACCAGGTAGAAGCGTCTCTGTTAAAACAAAACCAAACACGCCAAAGAGATTTGTGATTAGACTTAACGATCAGATTTAATACACTTGGTCTGTTTGGTCATTTGTTGTTGTTTGTTTTGTTTTTTTTTATCCGCCATTTTCTTTGTGAACTTTACTTTCGTTTCGTCATGATGTGTGCGTTGTGACGCAAATGCACACGGTCAGAGAACGCATGCAAAGAACCCCATTTTGCACCCAGACAAGAACAAAACTTTGCATACCCTTACAAAATAATGACGACAAACAAACAAACAAACAAAAAAAAACCACAAAGCTTATTCATATCGTCAGAACAGCTTTATGATCGCTTTTTTAGCTGTAATATTCACTACGCTTCCATAGCCAGTACATCCTCTCACAGATTTTTCCCTGACACCTGCGCTTGATGCCATAAATGACTCTAAATGTCGCAGACCCGGGATGGACAAAGAGTACAGTTTTGATCTTAAGAGCCAAAACTCTTAAGAGCAATGTACAAAAATTCTCTAGCTTTCTGATGAGTCTCAAAAGTAGCAGAAGGTGGCAGCACTGAGGCAGGAAACCCGTACTATCGTACTTCAGACAGAGCTCGTAAACAAGTACCAGCCCATCATGTAACACTATTACTCTATATAATATCTGTATATTAACATTTCTCAATGCTTTAATAAAAAAATTATAATAATTAAAAAGGAAAGCCATGGGGGACGCAAACTTTTGCACCAGACTATAACTGTATTCAACTTCAACTTCGCAACAGCAAGGTTATTTTTCTGTTTAACAGATTATTCGTTTCTGTGTAAATGTAGTTAATAACCCCTGGTTTAAGTAGTTCATAATGTATAATTGTCATATAAATATGTTTAGGGCTCGGTGATATGATGATGTAATATCGACATCATGATAAATGATCTCGCGATCCGTTTATTCGGTGATATCTTCTTATATTTGTTTAAAATTGTAAAAAAAAAAAAATCCAAACCCCCCCCAAAACTTAAATTACATGTTACATTAAATGTTCTTCCCCTTTATCAATGTTAGTTCAAATGTCATTTTTTTTAAAGAAGAACTGACAAATTATGCATTTGTTTATTAATCATAAACAAATTTAGTACTAGAACAGATTTTTAATGCCTTACTGCTGTATTGCTGGCAGTTTTATATATATATATATATATATATATATATATATATATATATATATATATACACACACACACACACACACACATCTGGATACATAGTGTGTATCATAGAATTGTGATTTTTTTTTTTTTTGTCATATAATTGCATTACATGGTTAAAACTGACACGCAATGCAATTTCTTTTTCTTAGACTGGACCACAATGAAGTGTTGGAGGAAAACCAGCGTAGCCTGCTGACCATGACCAACCGCTTCTTCCTGGCCATCATTAACTCCTCGAGTGAATTCCCACCACAGCTGAGGAGTGTGTGTCACTGCCTGTTCCAGGTGAACCCCCGAACCCGCCCCCGTCTCATCATGCAGTCTCTCCCCTCCAGTGTCATGTGCACTGTGGTTGCGAGGCTTATTTTTGGAAATGTAATTGGCATATGTTTGTGTACCGGGTGTGTTAGCTGTGACCTGGTTGTGTCATTTTTGTATCCTGTAGGCTACTTGCTACTCTCTACTGAATAAAGCCACAGTTAAAGAGAAAAAGGAAAGTAAAAAATCAGTAAGTTCAGCGAGATTGCTCCTTCACCGCTGCTTCTCTTTTATAAAATGAAAGCATCTCATCTCTCCTGGATGACGAAACTAAACCTTGTTTACCTGGAAGCATGTTTCTTCTGCAGCTTTAATGCAAAGTGTGTTCTCAAAGGCCCTGTTTGTATAGGCGCGTTTGTTTCAGTGGAATAATAGCATTATGGGTATTGTGGTCTTTTTACTGACTGATGCTCGCCTCCTGCTAGCACTCATGATTTCCTCTCGGTGACTGGACCTTTCTAATAAATCGTTCGAGTGCTATATAGCCAGTTGACGTTAACCACCTTGCTTTCCTTATTTCTCATCTAACTAACTAGCTAAATAACTAACTAAATGTTCCAAAGAAGCACTAATGGTTATTGCTTGCTTTAAAAAAAATATCATTAAAACCTATGGCTAATAGTGTTTTATTTTATTTTTTAGTAAAATATAAATACATTTTACATATGTATTTATTCATTTGCATTTTTTAAATTTGATATACATTTTATTTTTTTATTTATTCATTAGAAATATCAAATCTATCTGTCTAAAATCTATCTGTCTAATTATCTATCTATCTGTTTATCTATCTACCTGTCTGCTTCTGTCTGTCTATCTATCTACCTATCTATTTATCTGTCTATCTGCGATTCTTTGGCTCACCTAAATTAATTTAAATACATTTTATTTGCTTAATTATTTTACATTTATTTATTTAATTAATTCATTTATTTAAAAAAATTATTTATTTATTTGAGAATTCTTTGGCTCTCCTCAAGGAACGTTGTTTTATGAATGCATTCGTGTGCTTATTTATTTATCTGTCAATTTATTTACTCTGTCTATTTATTCTGTAAAAGCTGTAGTTTCTCGAGGCTCATGCCAGCCAAACTCTGCTTGTGCAGAATTGGGCGCTAATTATCGGTGAACTCTCTTCTCTCGTGTCTGATTTCTCTCCCGTCTCAGGTGGTGAGTCAGCGTTTCCCTCAGAACAGCATCGGTGCCGTGGGCAGTGCCATGTTCCTGCGCTTCATCAACCCAGCCATCGTCTCCCCGTACGAGGCCGGGATCCTGGATAAGAAGCCTCCTCTGAGAATAGAGCGAGGACTCAAACTCATGTCCAAGGTGTGAGGACACTTTTCAGCAGACGGACATGATGGATAGAATTCTCACCTCTTCTTTTTTTTTTTTTTTTTTTTTTTTTTTTACAAAAATATTTTGTGGGTGCCTATTTTGATTTTTATAGTTTTTTTTTGTACCTTTAAATGTTAGAATTTTTTTGTTTAGTTATGGCAGTTTTATACAGCGTTTTTACTATCAAAAAAGCTTTAGTTCAGTGCGGGCCGTTTTATCTCTGTACCAGTGTTCTTGTGTAGAGGTGTGAATTATTACCCAGCAGGAGGCTCACACCCCTCCTCTTTCCCATAGCCCTGCCCACCAGCAGCTAACCACAGAGTCATGCTACTCTACACACAGAAATCCAACGGTGTCCTGATTAATCTTATAACAGACTTTGATCAAATAACTCATTCGTTTATACCGACTGAAAACGTCCGTTAAGTCGAATTCAATTGACCAGTGTACTGTGAGAAAGGTTTAAACACCTGAAAACCTTTTCAGGTCGGATAGTGACCATATGACGCAGTACTTTTTCTATAAAATATTCCTATTAACAGCCACTTGCCCCTGGATCCTTCTCTCAATAACTGCAGGTTTATTTATTCCACTACCTCATGCTTACTTCTAGATTTTCTATTTGCTTGCCTCTTTGCTTAGATTTTCTTACTCTGCATTATTGTACCTAAAACCATTGTGACATTATCCAAGTCTGTTTAATACAGAGAGTTGAAAAACGTCTGACTGGCAGTCTAGACGAGTGCTGTCCAGATATGACGATATGACAGCAGTGTTCTCATGACGCATCTTGATTCCCGGCTTTGTTATCTGTTCAGATTCTACAGAGCATCGCCAACCACGTGTTGTTCACAAAGGAGGAACACATGAGACCTTTCAACGACTACGTGAAGAGCAATTTCGAAGCAGCCAGAAAGTACGCCCGCACTCCTCCAGACATCTCGGCTGATGTGTAGTAAAGCTCATGATTTCTTCAGCTCTGAAGCAGATAACCGAGACATATTTAAAGCTGTTGATTTTATTTCTTTTTTTTTTACGTTACCACGTGTGGCCTGAACTAGCCGTTTATTATCGGGGGGTTAATGGTTTGGTCAATTCTGGAATATTCCTTTTGTTGCTAGAATGACAGATAATGTTACATGGGACATAACTTTTTTTTTTTTTTTTAATCACAAGCACACACCCACACACACACACCACACACATATATACATATATATGTGTGTGTGTATATATATATATATATATATATATATATATATATATATATACATACACACACACACACACACACACACACACATACATATATACACACACATATATACATATATACACATTGTGTTTTGTGATTTGTAATCAGATTTTTCTTGGACATTGCATCTGACTGCCCTGCCAGCGACTCAGTGAACCACAGCCTCTCGTTCATCAGTGACGGCAATGTGCTGGCTCTGCACCGGCTCCTGTGGAACAACCAGGAGAAGATCGGCCAGTACCTCTCCAGCAACAGGTGCTCCACATGTTTACATCCGTTCAGACGTAGTTTGAGCTTATACATATGGAGTTGCTTATACTGTATGTGTTATTGTGTAAAGTCGCGTATATGTGCTTATAAGCACACGTCATTTTATAGAGTTTGGCTCACGGTGTTCTGAGGCTGCTCACACAGATGTAAATGTGAATGCAAATTCAGCATCAGCATAGACGTTTAGTTAAAGCCAAGAGCTCCAATTTAGGCCATTTTTGGCTGTCAGTATTTGGTATTCAGATGCGGCCTTGGACTGTCTTTCTCTCAAGGTATGACAAACAAATAGTATTTTTACAAGCAAGCTCTTCCTGAGGTTTCTTACTAACCATGATGTGAAGAAGTGGTCTATGTCTGAATAATGGAACATTTCGAAACCCTCACCATCTAGCACTTACTTTCCTTGCTAAAAACCTTTTATTGTGGTTACGACACTACATGTAGAAATTTTGAGACACGTGGTCAGATTTTTGGAACATCTACAACGCTTCTTTTCTTAAACCATAGCAACAAAATATGAAGACTCCAACAGAAAAATGAAAATTCTTTAGTCTACTCACAATCACCACATCATTTTGAACTTTTAATAAGCTGAATGACAAAACGGCGCACTATTAACTATAGGTGCTATCTGTAGTGCACTTTATGGACAGCTGGAAGCTACATGTAACGTAATTAAAGTTCTCCAACATCAAGGATTTCTAGTATATTGATGGACTTTTTGGGGAGACTGAGGAAAACCGAGAGAGAGAGAGAATGATGAAGGGTCACAGTAAAGCAGGCACCTCTCAGGTAATTTGCTGAAAATTTACAACTTTCAAATGCAGATTTTTTCTTTTACCGCACAGATCAAAGCAAAGAAATCCTCAGCCGACACGCAAATCCCGGTGACTCACGAGAACATTGCGCCTCAGGAAAACAGCTTCTAAAAAGACAGCGAATGCTGCATCTATACACCATTAAATTCAATGAACGCACTTTTATTTTAATTATATACTATGTTTGTTGTAGTTTTGCTCATATCCCATACATATCATGATAAATAATTCATACACAATTTAAGTTATGTAAAGTGAAGTTCATCAGTGACCTGGACCTTGTTCAGAGCCCCTTTTTCTGCTCAGTGGCCATAAAACATTGAGAAGTGTTTCGGAAGACTTGCCTCAAGCAACTCCAGAAAACTAGAGATCGTAAGAGTTCAGGTGCCTTCAAGCATGCAAATATAACGATCATTTCAATACTATATAAATGCTATTTAAATAGAATTTGCCCGATGGTCCATGCCAAGCTGATAGTCTATGATATTTTTTTGATCTGTTAAAATTGTGGAAATCCCAAGCTGTGTTTATTAGAGAAATTTTATACTATAGATGTGCGACACTTTACGGATTGGACTGGAAATGACTAGTCATGAGGGCTGCTTTTTGCAGTGAATTAATTTCCCTAAGCACGCGCGCACACACGACTCTGTGCTGCTCAGCTCTCTCTCTCTCTCTCTCTCTCTCTCTCTCTCTCTCTCAGCTCTCCCCCTTTTATACTTGCTGCTGCTCAATGAAAAACAGAAGACTTGTTAGCAAAATCCCCCACAGGTGTAGGTCCTTATCACTCACCTTTCCTGGCTCAACCTGCTCATCCCTGCTCCCCTGCCTCCACAAGATATTAGCCTGTTTTAAACTTCAAAAAGCAAAAACAGTTCTACTATATATATGGGTATAGATACATAAATGCATCACTCACGCCTACTTATAAAAAAAACCTTTCCTGTTCTGTCAGGGTTCAGGAATCAAATGCTGCAATAAACATGCAGAAGGTTATTGTACACATTTGAGTATTGGGACTAATTTTTGAATATGGCTTAAAATAAAAAGTTGGGGTTTTATTTACTGTTATGGCTGCAAAAAAGTTTGAGAACCCCTAATTTATCGTATACACAGCACTCCACCCTAATTTAACAGCGATAATAAGAGTAATACAGATTTTCTGTCGTACATCATGAAGTAGCTTTGCTTACAAATTGTTCATTTTGTAATTCTTCAGGGATCATAAAGCAGTGGGTCGACGTCCCTTTGACAAGATGGCAACTCTTCTGGCCTACCTCGGACCTCCTGAACACAAGCCGGTAGCTGACACCCACTGGTCCAGCCTGAACCTCACCAGCTCCAAGTTTGAAGAGTTTATGACCAGGTAGTGAAGCCCTTAACACAGATACTGGACTAACTACCTCATTTAACATTCCACTGTTCACTTTCATGTTCACCTTGGATATGTTTGTTTTTGCTGCATGATGTGGGTTTGATCTCCCTTTAATCTCACCTTCAGGAGATGAAATGCATGCTCAATTGGGTTAAGGTCTGGCGATTGACTTGGCCAGTCTAAAACGTTCCACGTTTCCCCCCTGGAGTTACATTGGATTTGTTTCTCTGCAAATGTGCAGACAAAATGGTCCTGTAAACTTCTGAATTCATTCATCATGAGTTACATCACGAAGAAAGATTAGTGAGCCTGTTCCAGAAGCAGCCATGCATACCCAAGCCATGACGCTAACTCCACCATGCTTGTCCGCCGATATGTTTTGTTGTTCCAATATTTTTGATCACTTGAAAAATGGCTGGGTTCAAACGAAAGTCGCAGTGCTTGTTTTTAAAAGTTGTTTAACACCTCTAGATGTAAATGTCAGGAAACTAAAGCTGAAAATCGGAAAAATCCAATAAAGGATACCCCTCCCACTTCTGAACGATCCTAGATGCATTTAACGTAAGAATTTTGTTAGATTTGATTCATGTAAAACGTTGCTCCATTCCTAATCATAACCGTGAAGTAAAAAGGTTTGAAAGGTTACTTAAATAAATGTGTCCCGATTCCTCCTTTTAGAGTTGCAGGTAAGCCTCTGGTTAATTCTCTCTTTTCTCATCAGGCACCAAGTCCATGAAAAAGAAGAGTTCAAAGCATTGAAAACCCTCAACATTTTTTACCAGGCAGGAACGTCCAAGAACGGCAACCCCGTCTTCTACTATATCACCCGCAGGTAAGTGTTTTAACCCTCAACTCCATGAATTATTAAATGGTTTATGGCTTTGTAATTACTTAGTTGGTAAAATGTTGCCGTATGGCAACAATGTGCCACGGTGGAAAGTATCATATAGTCACAAATAAAAGTGATATCTTCTATAAGTATTTACAGTTGTAAAAAGTGTGTGGATGGATTTCCTCACTCAGAATACAAACAAAAATTTGATCCAAACATGTTTTGGGTGAAGTGTCTTTTTAATTCTTTCTCTTGAATTCTTAATTTGTTCTTTTGGTACATAAGCAGCGTTGGTGAATTAGAAGAGTTGCAAATATTTGATCTTTTCCAATTAGAGTGCAGACTTTAGGTTTTTATTTATTGATTTATTTATTATTTATTATTTTATTTTTTTTGCTTTTGCCTTATTTTTTTAGTACATAAAAAGAACCTGTATTGAAACGGAGACTGCTTGGTTAAAAAAAAAATATAATAATATATATATATATATATATATATTATATATATATTATATAAAATAATTTAAAAAAATAATTATAAACTGCCACTTTTGTTTGTGTTGTTAGTCTGGTGCTTGTTTTAAGACCCTGTCCACCCTGAGTTTGTTTAAATACGGACTGAAATATGCTATTTTTTTTAGAATGTTTGGGCGGATGATTTTAATGTCTTTTTATGCACTCTTGCTTTATACATGATGCCTTTATTTTCTGAAAGTTGGATCAAATAAAAGTGGATTAAACGATATGACCTCAGTTTTGGGTTTCATTTAGCTTGATTTATTTTATTTTTTTTAAAGAAAAACACAAATCATTTAGTTTTAGAGATAAATACAGCTCTATTTCATCTGCATATATTGGAACAAATAGGCCTAGAATAGTTCCTTGAGGAACACCACCAGTAAGAAGGTAGGGAAACAAATATTTACAGCCAACCAATTAAGTGTAATAGTTATTTTATTTATTTGTTTTTTTAATTGACATGTTAATGTTTTTGGAACAAATATGCTGCTAGTACATCTTCCAAATGACTTAAAGATCGCCAAGATTGAGTTATTGATTGGAAGAAGAAAAAAAGTCTTTACTGATGCAAAATAACGTCATGATAGTTAGTTCCAGAGTTACAAGACTTTATTTCATGCTTACATTTCTTTCATACTAACATTTTGAGACTAAAACCAAAAGGTCATGTAAGTACACACAGAAATATGGATATTCTGATCAGTTTCAGTTACAGTCAAGTAGAAAATAAAGAAAAAAAAAAGATAGAGATAGAGAGAAGAATTCCATCTGCTCCGTTATTAGTTTCTTATATGTTGTTCTGAAAATTTGGAGCTTTTATTATTTGTTCGAATGGTCAGGGTGATGGACAAAAAAAGAGAAGAAGCATTTTTACAGATGGACTTGGTATATTATCCATTGACCTCATTCACTTGGTGTGTCTAGTGTTTGATTACGCCGCTTATAAACCAAATTTTGACTTGGGGGGGGATAAATTATATATATATTTTAAATAACCAAGTTTCCATTGTCATTCCATTACTTATATGAAAAACATGCAACCGTCTACATCAATTTACATCAAGATAAGCATTTGATCAGGTTCTTTTGGATTTGCAATTAATGGGTCATTCAGTAGACTAGAGATACTCCATAGAAAGTTCTCCCAAGTTATCCCAAGAAGGATATATGGATTTGTTTGGAAAGAACTGTACATTAGCAGCATCACCAAGTTCAGCGGTTACAGCTCTCTCAATTCTTAATTGCAGGTCATTATTTAGTTTAAGCACATTGAAAATGAAAAGATCATGTAAATACACAGCATAGTAAATTACGTTCCTATTCCAGAAGAAAGAAAATGATATGAAAAACTTATATGTGGTATTGTGTTATAATTAAGAATGAAACAAAATACAGTATTCCATCCACCCAATCTACTCGGTTATTAGATTTTTATTAGGTGATCTGAAGTTTTGGAGCACTCATTTCTTCCTGAGATGGTGTGAAAGATAGCCGGGTCGTGTCCGGGGCCGTTACTTCATCAGCAGTTGAATGAAGAGGACGAAGGACATGATGAGAACAGTTCCACCTGAAGGGGTGAAGATAGTGGACCAAGCCCCACTGGTGGTCCCCACTGTATTCACTGGTCGCACAGTGAATCCACCAGAACTTGATCCGGAGCTATAATTGTATGTGCCTGATGAGGTAGATGTTGTTGAGGAGGTGTTTGTGGGTGGTGGTGTAGAAAGCCCCAGTCCCACCAAGCTGTACATTATAGCCAAGAGCACCACGCTGAGCCTCATCTCGCTGTTCCTTCAAGCCTGTAGAAAGAAACGCAAGGCCTCATGGCACTGATTCAGCCAGGAATTTAGTTGTGCTACCCCATTTTGCTACCACTTTCCCTTTTTATTCAATTATTTCAGTTTTTTCTTGCGAACGCTGCAATACTGCAGTGCATCATGCGATAAACCATGCCCCCCCCATTAAAGGACACATGATAATAAAGGAAAAGTATGACATAAGCAAACCCTATACTTTGATCATACTTTAAGCAGAGAATCAACCAAAAATTAGCCTCCAAGTCTGCTAAAACATTTATTATTATGACCCAAAATCACATTGCTGCAGCTATGAATCTACCTTTATAAATGTCACTTTTTGGCTGAATTTATTAAAAGAATTCTGTATTTTATTTTTCATCTTTTTTTTTTTTTTTTTTTTTAAAGAGCTAGCTCATTTTTTTCTGCATATAAGTGGTCGGCAATATTATATCTTAATGCTATATAAACTTTCTTCGTTGCTTTAAATTTCTTACCGTTTTTTCAAGATGCTGGTGATTAATTTTAACATTCTCTGGAAAGAATGACCGCTTTCTGACCCCTTATTTTTAGAGTATAGTGGACAAAAGAACAACTTGTATTGAGCCTGAGACTGATAAAACTGTATTGATAAACACACTTTTTTTTTGTTAAACCGAATTATAAACTACTCGTACTAAGAACTTGAATTAAAAATTTGGCTTTTAGACACCAGTAAAAAATGTTTTAAAAAATTCCATGAACTTCACCTTTTAGTGTAATCTTACTGAAGAAACTCAATAAATATTATAAATATTATAATAATTATTGTACATGTAGCATTTCTAATTAAACGATTGTATCTACATACGGAATATATCAAATTAATAACATAAGCATTATCAGCTAAACTTCTTACAAGCAAAACCCTGTTACATTTCAGGACCTTTTTGTATAAAAAGTGAACCAATTTAATTAAACCCGTATTGGTTTACTGTTCTTTTTTTTTCTTCTTTTTCTTCTTTTTTTTTTAGAATTTTATTTAGAACTACTTTTAGTTGATTTTCAGTGCAGGTTTTTTCTTCCTTTCAGTGCTCCTTTCTTAATTAAAATCCTTAAATGAAATCTAAGCTCAACAAATCTGTCCGTCATTGTTTAGCTAAACATGTAGGAGAATTTACCTTACTGTAAGTAGACAGTTTAAAATGAAATATTTATTATGAGTATTGTAATGATGTATGATCTTAATTGCTCACCTGTTACACCAAAAACAACCAAAAACAAAAGATGTGTTGCCTTCTGTTCTGTGTGCGTCACCTTCCTGCGCTTTATAACAAGGCTGACGCCATGTCACATGATGCATTTTGCGCACGGGCACTGTAAACGACGCACTTTCATTTGAGTAGTTTTGTTTTTGTTCTTTGGATTTGCATTTGAAGATCTTTTGGGTCATCTTGGAATGGATAAATATTGCGCAGGTTGTGTGGTGAATTTTGCTCGAAAACTTCTTTAGTTGTTGTTTAGACAATATCGATGTATACCTAGAACATTTAGTCCCAGATTGTGTTTCTGGTTGTCAGCAAAAAACAAACATGAATTATTTTTGTAAATTCAAAAGAAAATGTTTTTTTTATAAGCTGGGTCTTAACAGTTCCCACAAAACCTAGAATGGAACTTTTCAAGGTTCTTTCTAATCCTATCTGTTTTGTATTGATTAGGTCTTGTTTAGACTCGCAAGCGGATCAAGAATTATAATCAGTTCTGTTCCAAAAATCTCTTCCTCCCCCTTCTGGTGTTTAGATACTTTTACTTTTACGAATGGACTTGGGATCTGTATATAGGCATACACCTTTAACCTGATGTTTAGTGTGTAGAAGTGATACGTTCTTTTGAAATAAACAAAGAAATTTCCTTTGGGATAATTGTACAGAAAGTATTTAATTTACTTCACCCTTCTACATCAGTTTACATCATGATAGTATCTTTTGTGCTATACACCTGTCAGATGTTTTTCCAGTTGAACTGCAATGCGTCATAGGACGTTCCTTAGGTTCTTTACAGTTCTTATGTCCTTTGAGCAGAAAAGAAGGACATGAAAGAAGAGTACTTGTACAGTGTTGACGGGTTCAACAATTTCAGCACATTGAATTCTTTTTTTTTTTGTGAAAAGGAAAGTGAAGAGATCACATAAACACATAGTATGTCGATAATATAACTTATTGCTGTTACAGAAAAATAGAAGGTGATAAGCCTATATATATTTATACATATTCTTTTTTTTTACATTTAGATGTTTACAATATATATTTTTAAATATATAATATACATATTGTATGATGTTCTAATTTAGAAAAAAGCTTAAAAGGATTCCATCAACCCAATCTACTCGGTTATTAGATTCTTATTAGGTGATTTGAAGGTTTAGAGCCTTCATTAACAGCTCCTATGAAAGGTAGCTGGATTGTGTCCTCTACTTCATCAGCAATGCCAAGGAGAAGAAGATTGACACAGTGAAAAGGAGCAGAACGTTTCCACCTGCGGAGAGGGAGCTGCTAGTCAGAGCTGAACTAGTGCTTGAATTTCCCCAGGTTCCACCAGAAAGTGATCCGGAGCCTGGTCCAGAGGCGATTGTGCTGCCAGCGTTGTTGATCAAAGTGGTGGTTTTCGCGTTGGCTGGGGACTGAGTGGCGCTGGTGGTGTAGTTGGTGCTGTTGGTGCTGTTGGTGAACCTGGTGCTCTGCATTTCAACCCCCCAAAGAATGCTGCACATTACAGCCAAAAGCAGTAGATATGTGGGCACGTAGAGCCCCATCTTGTTGTTCCTTCAGGCCTGTAGAATGAAACACAAAGACTTGGATCACTGATTTCAGGTAGTGATTGAACTGTGGAGAAATTCTAATTAGTTTTTGGTGCCAGCTGTACCAGCTTTATATAAATATACAGAGATACATTCATAACAGTGCAGGAAAAAAACGGGGGGTGTAGTGGCATCCTGTATAGTTTGTAGTAGTTTCCAGGTTTTCCCGGAGAAATCAAGAACTTTAGGAATTTTTGGAATTCTATGTTGGAATTTTTCCATGTGCTCATGCATGGTGTTATTAATGATTAAAATTGATGTTATTATTAATATACAAAATTTGGTATGGGTTGCAGATACTGTCAACTCCAGAATTATTGGCACCCTTGAAGCAAGAGGCAAACAATTGTATAAAATAAACATTACACGCGAAAATTTAAATGTTCTACAACAATAGAGCATTTACATTTACACAAAGTGTAAGTGTTTTACCCTGACTAACTCTGTTGTTACCGCTAACCATATTGTCTGGCCTTGTATTATTTATTTAAGCGGTATTAAAAAAAAGTTGCGTACATGTAAAGTTCGTTTATCATCCATCACCATGGAAAAAAAATAGCAGAGGAAAAAATAAGCCATGGAAGGTTGTCTGCATACTCCAGGCAATGGATATTCAAATACTTAAGCCGCTTAAAATACCTTTCAAGGCCACAATGAACTAATAAAAGGAACGATTTAACATTTTCAGGCATATAAACCCCTGAGCATATTGCCTCCATGCAGTTGTCAAAATCAACTTTTTAAAGCCTCCTCTGTCAGAACAAGCTTTTTAGAACATTCGCACAAAAGAAAGCCTAAAAAAATGCAGCACCTTAATTTCACCGAGCATTATTGGATCTACAGTCCCCGAACAATCGAATTTACCACGGGAAAAATAAAAAATTCCAAGGTCTGGATTTGAAACTCATTTAAAACCTGGGGTCTGATTCGTAGAGAGTCATCCATATACACAAACCTAAGAATATATAAAGGATCTTAAATTTTCCATATAGTGGAAATGCCAAGATCTTGGACACCTTTTCGGACACTACAGGAAGAGGCTCAGCACTGTTATTTTATCAGGTGGAGGCTAGAAATAGTTATTGTGGGTTGCCAATAATTGTGCACTCAAAATATTCTTGAACATGTTGATTTTCTTATACTTTATGTCTTGTGATTAGTGATTGTCTAGTGAAACTTTAATAAAGATATAGAATAACAATTAAACAAGAAATTATTTTTTTTACTGGAACCTTTTGACCGGAACTGCTCACTTTCATATCCTAATGAGTGTTTTTTTTTTTTTTCCTAAGGCATATAAAAGCATTAAAATAATCTATAGGTAAAAGACTCGGACAGTTCTAGTATTAACTATAAAATATAAAAATGTGTTTGTTTTTATCGATCAATTATAATTAGTGATCGGTTTTGCCCTTAGATGATATATCTTCAGATAAAATACTTTGTAACATCTTACTGAACATTTAATAATTAACGTTTCTCAATTCACGTATTCATTGACTAGATTTTTCAAAGGAACTTTAAACAAACATGCTAAAATATACAGTTTTCAAAGCAAACGAAAAAAAAAAGCCTGGCAGCGTATGAGCTTGTATCTTTTTGCACATTTTAATGAAGGGTTCCAATAATTTCGGAACTGATGGGACGTGCATGCAATTCTTTTAGTTTAAATTTAAAAACGAGATTTCTTTATTCTTCTTGCCTTATTTGAAAGATATCTATGAAAGCCGTGTGTTCGTAAGCTGTAAGGTCACTGAGATATTAGGGGATTTTTCAGGTTGTATTTTTGCAAGTATGCACGATATACTTGACGCACCTGTGCACGATCTAAATTTCTCTAATTGAATTTCCTCTTTCGGCTTCTCTCACAACCTGACCGCATATTTGATTCCGCCACGTGCAACCCTCCAGTGGCTTGGGTTGGTTCCGGTAATCGAACCTAGGCTGCAGCTGTGAGAGTACCATATGCTAGCCACTAGTCCACCGGGGATCGTTTATAAATACTGTATAAATAAACAGAACATTTGGCTTGTGAATGTTTCTGAATAATTTATTACTCTTAAAGTTTCAGAACTTTTGAAAAGCCAGCCTTATATGTAAGCTTGTTTTGAACCCCCCCCCCCTTTATTTATTTATTTATTGTTAAATAAATACGTCTTAATCAAGATCTTTTAAAGGAAATGTAAGAGCATCGTTTTAACATCCTGATCCTCCTTTTGATGAAACCCAGTCGCAGTATGTTAATACTTCAGAACACAGAAGTTATTCCGTTGTAAAGATTGTAGGATGCACTCACCTGTTATGCAGCAGCTAATGAGATGAAGGCAAATTAAAGCCGATGGTGTGTCGTGTCACCTTCTGTGTGGTGCTGTCCATGCTGTTGTGTGGCAATTTATACCCAGACTGACATCATTACACATGACGCAAATGTTTTGCTTTGATTCGCACTTAAATAGTCGAGCAGGAGCAGAGTTTCATTTGATTAATACTTTGTTTTTCGTTTTGCATTTGGAGATGAGGTGGCAGGGTGTCACCTGCTAACACGTCTCCAAACGAGTCTTTAAGCTACTTGAAAGTTATATGATACGCGATCACCCTTTGTTTCAGCTACAATCAGTATCATGGAAAAGCAGGTGCTTATGAACTGTTACAGTTGGATTTTGTTGTTGTTTTCAATATTACAAGTTGGCACGAGATACAAAATAATTCAATGAACTAATAGGAGGTGCTGGATCAAGTGCTATTTTATAATCTGCTGAATAATGAGAGTGGAAGTCGTATTGTTAAATTAAACCCAGTTTTTCGGTGGTTAATTAATGTAATGAATGACTAGGGCTAACGACGACAAAATGTGTGGCAAAATTTACTATTTTATTTTTCATCGTTAAATTGTTCAACTACATTTAACAGGATACGTTTTTTTCTTTTCTTTTTTTTTGGAATTTAATTAAAAAAGTGGAACTTCTATATATTCTAGATTCATTACACATAATGTGATCTATTTCAAGCCTTTTTGTATTAATCTTTATTACAGCTTACAGCTCATGGAAATCAAAAATCCAGTATCTCAAAATATAAGAATAAAGAATTTATAATACTGAAATGTCGACCTTCTGAAAAGTATTTTCATTTACAGTGCCTTGCGAAAGTATTCGGCCCCCTTGAACTTTTCAACCTTTTGCCACATTTCAGGCTTCAAACATAAAGACATAAAATTTTTATTTTTGTGAAGAATCACCAACAAGTGGGACACAATTGTGAATGTGGAACGAAATCTATTGAATTTTTTAAACTTTTTTAACTAAGAAAAAAATTGTGGGGCGTGCAAAATTATTCGGCCCCCTTGCGTTAATACTTTGTAGAGCCACCTTTTGCTGCGATTACAGCTGCAAGTCGCTTGGGGTATGTCTCTATCAGTTTTGCACATCGAGAGACTGAAATTCTTGCCCATTCTTCCTTGCAAAACAGCTCGAGCTCAGTGAGGTTGGATGGAGAGCGTTTGTGAACAGCAGTTTTCAGCTCTTTCCACAGATTCTCGATTGGATTCAGGTCTGGACTTTGACTTGGCCATTCTAACACCTGGATACGTTTATTTGTGAACCATTCCTTTGTAGATTTTGCTGTATGTTTGGGATCATTGTCTTGTTGGAAGATAAATCTCCGTCCCAGTTTCAGGTCTTTTGCAGACTTCAACAGGTTTTCATCCAGAATGGTCCTGTATTTGGCTGCATCCATCTCCCCCTCAATTTTAACCATCTTCCCTGTCCCTGCTGAAGAAAAGCAGGCCCAAACCATGATGCTGCCACCACCATGTTTGACAGTGGGGATGGTGTGTTGAGGGTGATGAGCTGTGTTGCTTTTACGCCAAACATATCGTTTTGCATTGTGGGCAAAAAGTTAGATTTTGGTTTCATCTGACCAGAGCACCTTCTTCCACATGTTTGGTGTGTCTCCCAGGTGGCTTGTGGCAAACTTTAGATGAGACTTTTTATGGATATCTTTGAGAAATGGCTTTCTTCTTGCCACTCTTCCATAAAGACCAGATTTGTGCAGTGTACGACTGATTGTTGTCCTATGGACAGATTCTTCCACCTCAGCTGTAGTTCTCTGCAGTTCATCCAGAGTGATCATGGGCCTCTTGGCTGCATCTCTGATCAGTCTTCTCCTTGTCTGAGCTGAAAGTTTAGAGGGACGGCCAGGTCTTGGTAGATTTGCAGTGGTCTGATACTCCTTCCATTTCAAAATGATCGCTTGCACAGTGCTCCTTGGGATGTTTAAAGCTTGGGAAGTCTTTTTGTATCCAAATCCGGCTTTAAACTTCTCCACAACAGTATTACGGACCTGCCTGGTGTGTTCCTTGGTCTTCATGATGCTCTCTGCGCTTTCAAAAGAACCCTGAGTCTATCACAGAGCAGGTGCATTTATACAGAGACTTGATTTCACACAGGTGGATTCTATTTATCACCATCAGTCATTTAGGACAACATTGGATCATTCAGAGATCCTCGTTGAACTTCTGGAGTGAGTTTGCTGCATTGAAAGTAAAGGGGCCGAATAATTTTGCATGCACCACTTTTCAGTTTTTTATTTGCTAAAAAAGTTTAAAATATCCAATAGATTTCGTTCCACTTCATAATTGTGTCCCACTTGTTGGTGATTCTTCACAAAAAATTAAAATGTTATATCTTTATGTTTGAAGCCTGAAATGTGGCAAAAGGTTGAAAAGTTCAAGGGGGCCGAATACTTTCGCAAGGCACTGTACTTGGTCTGAGCTTTAATCCTTTTGCATGAATTCCTGCATCAGTGTGGCGTGGCATGGAGTCGATCAGTCTGTGGCACTGCTGAGGTGTTCTGGAAGCCCAGGTTGCTTTTATGGTGCCCTTCAGCTCGTCTGTATTGCTGGGTCTGGTGTCTCTCGTAGATTCTCTATGAGGTTCGTTTCAGGCGAGTTGGCTGGACAATCAAGCACAGTAATACCATGGTCAGCAAACTAGTTACTAGAATTTTTGGCACTGTGGGCAGGTTCCGAGTCCTGCTGGAAAAGGAAATCAGCATCTCCATAAAGCTTGTCAGCAGATGGAAGCATGAAGTTCTCTAAAATCTCCTGGTAGACGCTGCATCGACTCTCGACTTGAGAAAACGCACTGGACCACCACCAGCAGATGTCACGGCTCTCCAAATCATCACTAACTGTGGAAACTTCACACTGGACTTTAAGCAGCTTGGATTCTGTTCTTCTCCACTCTTCCTCCAGACTCTGGGACCTTGATTTCTAAATGAAATACAACATTTACTTTCATCTGAAAATTGCTTGTGTTTGTGTTCTGAACCAGACTGAGAGATTAAAGCCTCAGGAAACCTTTGCAGACTTTTTGGATTAATTAGCTGGTTACAACCCTTCTCAGGTCGACATTTCTGTATTATTCTTTATTAGAATATTTTGAGATACCGGATTTTTGATTTCCTTGAGCTGTAAGCCGTAATCATCGAGGAAAAAAAAGAAAAAAGAAAAAGTTTTCCACGATGTTCAAATTTTTTGAGATGCACCTGTATATCAGTGTAGTCTATGGAAGGTCTTGTAAATATCATGGTACAATTACCATATACAGCTATGATCAAAAGTCCATTCAGAGGTGACATTGTCCAACCCGTTTACTCATCAGAAATACACTAATTTGGGTTTCTACTTCCCCCTGCTGGTGCTTCTGTGGAAAATGGAACTGGAAGATAAACAAAAATTTTACTTTTAAATCCAGGGCCTCATTTTAGTTTTTGATCAAATCTGCCGTGTTTCGGTCGGGATACACACCCATTTTTGGATTAGGAAAAAAGTGATTTGTTTTTGTAAATAAGCACACACATCTCCTTTGTTGCAAATGTAAAAACATTTAATCATCATCACCTATACAACCGAAGCAGCCATGCCGGTAAACTACATCGAAGTGCTAGTCATTATCAGACGAATCTCAGATAAGCAAAGTTCTAGTTATCAACCGGAATATTGTGTTGCTTTTTTAAAATGATTTGTAGCAGAGTGTAAATATGGAGAAGATTTCGTGCCAGGTAGATAACGGTACAAGTGCCACAGGGAAAAGCACAACCTTCACTTTTGTCGTGTTTCTGAAAATTGAAATGTTTAAGGATTCAGCGGCGAAACAATGAGCCCATAAAGGGGTATATAAGCTTATTAATGCCTTATATATTTTAGGCTTATATTTTTTCCTTATAAAAAGGTCCTTTACAAGGAAGACACCTCCAGGAAAATTGTACTTTCAATTGTAACCCCTCTCTTTTTCCTAGGTTACAACCACACCTGCTTACAGACAGCTTATTCTGTTTGGTACAGAATCTTCTCCATGTGTTTTCCTGACATGGATTAAACCTTATATTAAAACTATGTGCTAAAAGATTTTCAGAATTTCACGTGGTCACTGTGATTTAAAGCCTGGCTCCATTTGTGCCCAAGTGTAATCATACTTTTCATTTTCGAATAAATAATATACAAACAGTTCATTTGTAAGATTAATACTATTGAAGTCAGGAGCAGTTACAGAGCATGGAGATTACTGAAGATGCAATGAGATCAGATATGTTTTTGGAACTTTTAGAAAGATGGTGATGGAAGCAAAGCTATAGTGGTGTCTCACATGACGTGGTCAGTAGTTATCAGTAAGAGCACACTTAGCGAAAGTGTGAGTATAGACCAAGCTCTGTTTTCTGGGCTTGCATTTCTGCCAAGCTTCTGATTGGTTCTCCTGACACTCCTGGTGCGAAGAGTGGTTGTCCTACGTGTGCTTGAAGTGGAGACTCCACCGGTAGTGAGGAGATCCTCTGTGACCGGCATATCTGTCGGGATATGCAGGCTTGTCGCAGAAAGGCTTTCGGAAGTGGAGGTCAAAAGGAAACCATGACCAAAAGATTCCTCGTTGTCTTCTGGATGACTGGAGAGTTTTGGAGCCTTCCTGGTGTACTGAGTGCCAGTGAGAACTTCTTCAGACCTGTAGTGGGTGGTCACACCATACTGGAGACGATTGAACTCCCATCCCACTCTACCACGTGGAGCAAATGTGTAGGAGGCAAAGTACCACCCTGATGTCACCCTTGCAAGCTGAGCATCTCCACAGATCGACCACGTGGGGCACGGACAACCAAGCACACGGGTTGAAGTGTGCTTGGCCCAGTCTAGCAGATACTCGATGTTGGAGTGGTCATCACATGCCCAAGGGTTGTCTCCTAGCGTGATAAGTCTTAATCCATGAAGTTGCTCAAAGGCACCTTCACAGACTGTGGAAAAGCGATTGGCATGTAGGTAGAAGCGTGATAGCCTGGGTAAGCGGTCTAGCGACCCTGGCAGTATCTGTACCAGCGTGTTGTGCGACAGATCCACCATCTCCAAGTTTCGGGGCATGTTAGTCGGCACAGTCCAGAACTTGTTGCAGCTAAGGTTGAGACCCTGCAGGCTGGACAGCGTATTGTTTATGAACACGACACGCTCCAGCCTATTTGCAGACAAATCCAGTAGACGCAGGTTCCAGTGGTAAGCTGTGTCATTCTTTTCCAGAAGGCGAATGCGGTTGCCTGAGGCGTAAACCTCCCACAGCGAGCGGGGCAATAAGGCAGGCATGCGGGAAAGTCGGTTGTGAGAGACGTCTAAGGTGCGGAGGTGGGTGTAGGGGGCCAGGACATGGTCCAGGTCAGCCAGACGGTTGTGGGACAGATTGAGAGAGTGGATGTTGAGTTGGAAACCACTGGGAAGGGTTCTCAGTCCTCTCCAGGAGCAGTCCACCTCTCTGTCGCTTTCGCTACAGGAGCATACAGAGGGACATGCTGCATTGATGCACCTGACCAGAAGCAGCAGCAGCAGCATACAGGACAGTGGAGTGTCTTCACGCATCTTCAGTGCACACCTGTAGGAGACAGTGAATTGATCCATTGTTGGTATATCATTTGTAGATCGCATACCGTCTGCACAATTTCACAAAACCAAACCTGTGAATTTATGTATCGAGATCTTGTGAGACAGTAGAAACCAAAAGGTTGAGACTGTGGTCTTTGTGGTTTGTATTGTTTAGTGCACATCTGGGACAATAATTTTTTCTCAGCTTGCTTGTTAGCAATGCCACCACCTCTGCAAACTAGATCCTTCCAAAATCCAGCAGATCTTGTAAGAATGCCTTTGAATGGGGTCAAGATTTTGCCATTTTGTTTTAGAGAGAGTCACAATTTTATTTTGTAATTAAATCAGCTACTCTGTGACCACTCACTTGTTCACCAGTGGAGCCAGAGAAAGCACTAGTGTTTGCACTAGATGCATTTTGGGACATGATCCGGTGCGTACAGGGGTGAACGAGTTGCAGTATACTGGGTGACTTCTAACTACACAAAGACAAATTGAGCTAATAATGCTTGACGCTCATGCTGGATGGTGTGGGTTGTACTGCAGCATCACTTACGCTCTTACTACTGCATTTGACTAACGTTTCATGGAAAGCTGATCCGTGCGGTAGTAAGCGGCTTGAAAATAATGATTAGGGGAAAACAACACAAAGATGCTGAAAATTTTGGCTTTGCATGTTTGATTGCTGACTGACAAAGTTATTGATGATGCATTGCTCTACTGTGCCTCATCTGGGATACACACTACTGCATTGTGAATCACTCACCTTCTCTTCATCTCCTGTCTGTCATTTCTTTTCCCCTCCGCTTGCTTTCCCTCCCCCTTTTGTCTCCTTTTACACACCTATAAACTGCAGCTGGTATTCTGTTCCCGTGTTGTCTTATTAAAGATTATTCCAGTTCTCAGGCACAGTGGTGCAGTGAGAGGATGTACGAGCACCTGCGCCGATCCAATGCAGCAACAACAGAGTCCGAACTCGTGCTGTCAGTGGAGCGGAAAGATGTGTGTGTGTGTGTGAGTTTTTAAGAGTGGTAGAGGAGTGGAGGGTGGGCGTTGCAGAAACAGAGAGAAGTGCAGAGTTGCCCCTGCTCGCATGCTGGTAGAGAGGCAGAGGAATTGCTGACTTCACTGTTTCTACTTTAAGATCCTCCCACATCACATCTCCCCAAAGGTACCTCTATTTCTTTAACGTGATTGAGGTTTATTTCTTCGCCATGCATACATGGCAGCTCTAGGAATTTCGTTATACCTAACCTTTGACATAAAAATCTTCGGATACTGAGTTAACGTGTAGTTTTTATCGGTTTATACTTACATCCACAAAACAAGGTAGTTATAAAGCTATAAACCAGTACAGTAGTAAGACTAAAATACAGCCTCTTCTATTACTGATAGCTCCTCTTTCCTGAAGCTGAACTGACACTGGAGACTCCTTCCATCAATTACGAAAAAACATACAATTCAACTCCTACATCTAAATGATAACGCGTTAGAATGAGGACAACGTTATTTGCCTTGCGACCGGCCTTATTCTTCGAGCTGCTGCTATTGAAAGTTAATCGACACCTTCTGACCAATAAGAATCAAGATTTCACCAGAGTCTCCATTCGGTCACCATCACCTCCCAACTTTTGGCAAGTGCCCTGTTTTGAATCGCTGTCACTGCATCAAACATTTTGGGACCAGTGCGCCGATTTGAATCGGAAATCCTTTTACGGCCATTTTGTAGCAATCGCTCACCTCACGTTGGTTTAAATGGAACAGAACTAATGTGCTTTCCTATGCACAGTTATAGCTTACTCTTTATTTGCAGTCTCCTCACATTCTTAATGCTGGCAGGCAGGTAAATGTACGAAAGGAAGTGTGCGTTCATGTGTATGTGTGTAGTACAGAAAGGAACATCCCGGGACGGAAGTTTTGAAAGAGCTTTTATCGGCGCTTTTGTCTCCTGACGGCTGTTCTTTTTAGAAAAGCAGAATTCTTTAAGAGCTCTTTCAGGAAGCCCAGCAGTGCCACATCCTCTGCCTACTAATTCAATCCTTTCTCCGTTTGTATGGGTTAGTGTGTAGTGCTTTGCTGGAGAAAAAACGTCCTCATACTAATACATTTATTTATTTATTCATTATTGTTACAATTCAAGAGCCAAGTTAATACGTTTTTAGTTACGAGTAAAAGTTGAGATTAGTGACGTACTGTAATGCAGACGAATAGAAAGAACCCTACAAATACAAGTGCCACAGCGACGTCCTCACACACCAAATTTACGGGAATGAGATGCGTTCCTCTAAGTCAGGGGTGGGCAATCGTATCCAGAAAGCGCCGGTGTGGGTGCAGGTTTTCTTTCCAACCAAGCAGGAGGTACACCTGATTCCACCTGTTTAATCAGTTGATCTTGGCTTGCAATAGATTCAGGTGTGGCTTCTGCTTGGTTGGAATGAAAACCTGCACCCACACCGGTCATTTGCAGATGAGATTGTCCACCCCTGCGTCTAAGTGTGTGCAGGTTACCCAGGTCATGTTCCAAGGTTTTTATATCGGTCTGGATCGAAATTCAGAAAATGTTCAGAAAATGTGTGTGGATTTCCTGTTGTCAAAAATTCAAGACATAGAGGTTCTTTTAATTTTATTAGCATTGCTAATGCACATTACAGCGAAAAGGTTAACTCATTGCAGCACAGTCTGAGCCCTTGAAAAGCAGAAAGAAAACTGAATAGGACTGGACATGGAGGAGTGTGTACTCTTGAGACTGACTCCCGACACTATATCTTGACGAATCTAGCCACCTGTAATCCAGTCACATTGTGCTAATTTGGTGCGACATCTCTGCATTAGTGCCTTTTAATGCAAGTTGCTTTGTCATACAGTAGAGAATATATATATATATATATATATATATATATATATATATATATATATATATATATATATATATATATATATATATATATATATAAAATGTATGTTTATCCAGGTTACAGAATCAGATTAAAGAGAGACCAGGCAACTAAGCAACATATGAAAGAGAAAAAAAGACATTTGTTGTCTAAATATACATTTTCAGTGAACTTGCCATAGTTCAAAGATTCAACTCTATTTGTTGACTCTATACATTACAACTCACAGTAGAACTTGGAATTTCCAACAGTGATTTTGGTTTTTGCATTTATCACTTTAACATAAGCAATACATTATTTTTAAAGTCATCTCTAAATTCGGCACGAAGTTCTGACAAATTGGTTGCCCAGAAACAAAAGCGAAACTACACGCATACACAGAATTTGGCTTTGAATTTTATTCCACCGGCAGTCAGAGCTGCGCATGTCGTTTTGGTGAAACTAGCATGATTTCTATTCTGCCTTTTCCAAATCTTCCGTCTTCGGATCTATTTCGTCGGATTGACCGCCTTCTTGGGTGGGAGCGTTCTCACTGGTGTCATTGGCTGAATTTTTGTTCTCTTCTTTGGAGACCTGGTTTTCAATTTCGGCAGCTGCTCCTCCGAGCTCCTCTGGCTCCTGTGGCTCGTCTGGAGTTGTCTCCATCTCCACTTTCACCGAGGTGCGATCCTTCAACAGTATATCAGTTTCAGAAGGCCCACCATTTGCACTGTTTCGCCTGATGGTTGCGGAAGATTTCGTCACGACCATCTCGCCGTTCTTTACGCGTCGGCAACATTTGCAGGCCAGGCACATAATGATCACCAGCAACAAAAGGCAGATTAGTATGAGCGATCCAATCATCGACCATATAAATATGTCCTTCTCATATTTGAGATTGAATAGGCAGTCTGTGTCGTCACTGGGCCTAGGCTGAACTGACGTTTGTTTGCTAGTACTGGTCATCTCTGTAGATGTTTGTTTGGAAGAATAGCTTTGGGATGTTGTGTTTGAACTGTTCACTGGTGTAGTTATGGAAACATTTGTAGTTATGTTTGTAGATGTGTAACTGGTAGTTCCATTTCCTTGTAGTCCTTCCAGACTCACAAGCAGAATGAAGCACACAAAATGGTACATTTTGGAATCTGTAAAAGAATGAAGAAAAGCAGTTTTTTTTTTGTTTTTTGTTTTTTTAAATGAGTGGCACCCTGTGAAAACCCTTCATATAGTGGAGTTTTGACTTCTTTTCCTATTGACTATACACAGGAATTATTGAACTGAGATATGTTTCTCTTTTGCAGGCATTTTTCCTTTACTACGTCTTAGTGTTTCATATCAGTGTTTCGTATGCGACAGCCATTATTTAAGCCTTTTTGTTCCACAGGCTCCTTATATATCAATATTATATAAGTACTATATAACTCTGTAGAAAACCTCATTTCCATCCAATGAAATATATTTATGCATTTGTAAATTACAGACAAAGTATTTGTTATAGGTAGAGAAAAAAATGGGTCAAAACCAGATTTTTAAAAATTTATTGATTGATTGATTGTTTTTTGCCAGACTTCAGCCGTTGGGTCCCTACACTTAAATGAATATTTATTTTTCATGCTTTTTTTTCCACATGCAAATTCTGTTTCTACTATTTGGCAACACACTTACATAGTTGGTCCGAGACTTTTGTAAATGTAACATTTTCACCAAGTCAAAAGTCTTACAGTCTGGCTATAACCTGTTTTGTTTATTTATTTATTTTTATAGATTATAATATAATAGCAATTCATTACAAAAAATTGTTGTTTGTTGATTTGAATTTTCCACAGATGTTTCTACCTGTATGGAGTAAGAGCGTTAGTGTGAACCACTGCTTTACATTCTACATGAGATTTTAATAATCTGTGATGATTCTGATTACTCGTCCGGTGAGGTATCCGAGCAGCAGTGGTTGATCCTTACTGAATTCAATAAAACTGTAAAGCTATAAGTTTAATAATCCTCAACAGTTTTTTTTGTTTGTTTTAGTGAATCAGTGAGCTCTAAATTTCAGAACATTGGTCTGTCGAGCTTTAATTTCTCCAAATCCGCAGCAGAATTGTAACTCCAATGAAATTAACAAGTAAAATTTAATTTACTTATTAAAACCTTCAATGTAAATTGATGGCTGTAAAGTCACACAATACATCTCATTTAACCAGGGATGGTAAAAGTACCCGAATTCTTTACTCGGATAAAAGTGCTAAAAAAAATGTTTTTTAAAAGACTAAATCTAGACAATTCCTCTGGTAAGACTTGAAGTAGAGCTTTAGCTTCTTCAAGTATAAACTCTTAAATTGACTTAAGTATAAATGTTAAAGTACAACAAAAGATTTACAAATCGCACCCTGGTCTGATTTTAGTTACTGATGGTAAATTGGTGCCTCTTCCACCAAGGAACCAAGAAATGTACGAAAAAAAGTACTATTAGTATAAAATTAACTTAATTAGTATAAAATTAACAGCTTTTTCTTTTTTTTCTTCAAATAGTTTTAGCTAACATGAAAATACCTAGCTGTCAAAATACAAAGTGTATGTGCGTGTGTGTGTGTGTGTGTATATATATATATATAAATCAATCAGATTTCATATTTGTGATGTCATAGACTATATTAAAAAGGTACTAAAAAGTTTAAAATATTAGGTAAAAGAAAAAAAGAGCACAGATTTAAATAAATAAATAATAACCGGACCCAAGTGGAGCAACAAATTAATTGTGCTTCGTTCCTTCCCATCTCAGCATTTATTCTACCGAAAGAATTCAATAAAAAAAAATGTGGATCAAGTGTAGATTAAGATGACAGAAGATCTGTTCCTTACCTCTAAATTTTTGACCCGTTGTTTGCGACCACTTTGAGATCACCAGGCAGATGTTGTCGCGTGAAGTAAGGTGTGAAATGTGAAGCAGCTGGTGATGAAGCATGAGGAGATATGGCTCTGGCTGCACAGAATAGCATCTACGAATGACACATTTCCTGTCCCTTTTTCACTTCTGCTGTGGTTTTATTGGAAATATTTTTAAACCAACATGTGGCTTGAGCTTGCCATGCATGTTCAGCCTCACCCTCTGCCCTCTAAGCGATTCAGTATTACTCTCAATGGTCTCAGGGTATGTGATCCTTGTTGTATAATTTGTTCAGTGACTTGGGAAAAGCCCTATATAAATTAAGATGATGTTGGAAAAGATGCTCATTTTTAACAATAATTACAGGAATGTAAGAATCTGATGGATGTGATGAATCTGCTGGAATAAAATCTACATGTGTACATGAACAGGGCGAAATGGACATGTTCTAGAGGAGCGCTCTTCTTCATTCCTACACCAAATATGTTCGAGCGCACGTCTGTCTGACGTCTTAGCACCGCAGTCACATCGAGGTTGGGCTGGCTAGAAAATGTGATGATCATTACAGTATCATCTCAGGGCATTTTTATCAAATGATAATTAAATGCACAACAAATAGTTTCAGTCTTGCTAAAATTTATCAATTGGATTTGCAGACATCATGCACCTCAATCTTGAGACGTTCTGCTTTCATTATCTTGGGGAAGTCACCTTTGATAGAAAAATGCCCATTTACTGTAAAAATAAAGAACATTTGCATATGAGATTAGCATGAACAGGATGATGCTAGGGGAAATGAAATTGGACCATCTTTTTATATTGTGACTAAATTAAATGCTTTTCTGGGGAATTTTGTCAGCTTTTTTTAATCTTAGGATGTTTTTGCCGAGCTAGCTAGCTAGCATTGGTTAAAATAAATAGCTGGAAACAGGACTGAACAAATATATGTATATGTGTGTATATATGTGTGTGTGTGTTGTGTGTGTGTGTGTGTGTGTGTGTGTGTATATGTATATATATATATATATATATATATATATATATATATATATATATATATATATATATATATATATATATACACACATACATATACACACAGTGCCTTGCGAAAGTATTCGGCCCCCTTGAACTTTTCAACCTTTTGCCACATTTCAGGCTTCAAATATAAAGATATAACATTTTTATTTTTTGTGAAGAATCACCAACAAGTGGGACACAATTGTGAAGTGGAACAAATTCTATTGGATTTTTGAAACTTTTTTAGCAAATAAAAAACTGAAAAGTGGTGCGTGCAAAATTATTCGGCCCCTTTACTTTCAGTGCAGCAAACTCACTCCAGAAGTTCAGCGAGGATCTCTGAATGATCCAATGTTGTCCTAAATGACTGATGGAGCATCAACATCCCAAGGAGCACTGTGTAAGTGATCATTTTGAAATGGAAGGAATATCAGACCACTGCAAATCTACCAAGACCTGGCCGTCCCTCTAAACTTTCAGCTCAGACAACTTTCAGTTCATCCAGAGTGATCATGGGCCTCTTGGCTGCATCTCTGATCAGTCTTCTCCTTGTCTGAGCTGAAGGAAATTTTAGAGAATCAGTGCCACGATAGATGTCTCTCCTTCCATTCCAAAATAATCGCTGTACTGCTCCTTGGGAAGTTTAAAGCTTTGGGAAATCTTTTTGTATCCAAATCTGGCTTTAAACTTCTCACAACAGTATTACGGACCTGCCTGGTGTGTTCCTTGGTCTTCATGATGCTTTCTGTGCTTTCAACAGAACCCTGAGACTATCACAGAGCAGGTGCATTTATATACAGACTTGATTACACACAGGTGGATTCTATTTATCACCATCAGTCATTTAGGACAACATTGGATCATTCAGAGATCCTCGTTGAACTTCTGGAGTGAGTTTGCTGCACTGAAAGTAAAGGGGCGAATAATTTTGCACGCACCACTTTTCAGTTTTTTATTAGTTAAAAAAAGTTTCAAATATCCAATAGATTTCGTTCCACTTCATAATTGTGTCCCACTTGTTGGTGATTCTTCACAAAAAATGAAAATTTTATATCTTTATGTTTGAAGCCTGAAATGTGGCAAAAGGTTGAAAAGTTCAAGGGGGCCGAACACTTTCGCAAGGCACTGTGTATGTATGTGTGTGTGTGTATGTATGTATGTGTATATATATATATATATATATATATATATATATATATATATATATATATATATATATATATATATATATATATATATATATATATATATATATATATATATATATATATATATATATATATATATATAATGCATTTTTCCTTCAAGGAACAATTTATAAAAAATTCTTACATATAAAAAATTATTTCATCCCTAAAAAACTGAATTAATTACTTTCTTAAACCCCATGCAAAGATAATCCAAGGTTAAAAGATCAAAACATTAGATGTTGGCTCAAAAACAGTTGGAGCGCCTACATGTCCTGGTGCACAGGAACGTAGCTGCTCTTTGTATTGACATTTGATCTTGGCAGGGAAAAAATAGGACTCAGAGTTTTACTTGCTTTCTCCTCTTCAGGTTCAAAACTGGCCAGATTAACGGAGACTTGCTCATCTACCATGTGCTGCTCACCCTCAAGCCCTACTACGCCAAACCGTATGAGATAGTGGTGGACCTGACCCACGCCGGTCCCAGCAACCGCTTTAAGACTGACTTCCTCTCCAAATGGTTTGTCGTCTTCCCGGGGTTCGCCTACGAGAACGTAGCAGCCATCTACATCTACAACTGTAACACGTGGGTGCGGGAGTACACAAAGTACCACGAGAGGCTCCTCACCGGCCTGAAGGGCAGCAAGAAGCTGCTTTTCATCGACTCACCGGCAAGGCTGGCTGAGCACATCGAGCTGGAGCAGCAGAAGCTTCCGGCTGCCACGCTGAGCCTGGAGGAGGATCTCAAGGTGTTTCATAATGCTCTCAAACTGGCCCACAAGGACACCAAGGTGTCCATCAAGGTGAGCTTGGAGAGGAACAAGCTAGAACGTTTTTATTGCCAAAATGCTGAATTGTGCTGAAAGTCAGCATAGTAAAACATAAGCATGTCCCTCTCTGTGCTTCTTCAGGTGGGCTCCAACGCCGTGCAGGTGACCTCTGCCGATCGCACGCGGGTCTTGGGCCAGTCCGTCTTCCTCAACGATATCTACTACGCCTCGGAGATCGAGGAGATCTGCCTGGTGGACGAGAACCAGTTCACGCTGACCATCTCCAACCAGGGCACACCGCTCACCTTCATGCACCAGGAGTGTGAGGCCATTGTGCACTCCATCATCCACATCCGCACGCGCTGGGAGCTCTCTCAGCCCGACTCCATCCCACAGCACACCAAGATCAGGCCCAAAGACGTGCCCGGGACGCTGCTCAACATCGCCCTCCTCAACCTGGGCAGCTCCGACCCAAGTCTCAGGTCTCTAACAGTTAGCACCCTCATTACGTACCACGTGTGCTTTATATACCACAGCGCTGTTGAATTCTTAATTCTGATTGCTCAGAAGGTTTTGATGAATTGAATTTGATTCTTTTCACGTTCTATTCCTTCGTTCTGTATATGAGACTTTACCCTCGTATACAGAAGCTTCGATGCAGTATTCATGGAGCGGTCGTGGTTTTCAGCTTGTGCGTGTAAAACCTCTGAACCAACTTTTTCATGTACTTATTGATTTTCCACTCTTCTCTCACTCTTGTGTGTACAGGTCAGCAGCTTATAATCTCCTCTGCGCCTTAACCTGCACCTTTAACCTGAAGATCGAGGGCCAGCTGCTGGAGACGTCGGGTCTGTGCATCCCGGCCAACAACACCCTCTTCATCGTCTCCATCAGCAAGACGCTGGCAGCTAACGAGCCCCACCTCACGCTGGAGTTCCTCGAGGAGTGTATCTCCGGCTTCAGCAAGTCCAGTCAGTGCCTCTCAGTGTTCTTCTTTCGTTCTATTTTGTAATTCTGTCAACGTCAGTATGTCTGACGAGGCTCTAGAGGATCTCGGACCACTCCCTCAATCCAGAAACCGAGACCTAGATTGTGTGTCTGACTGTCTCTTTGTTGATTTGTTACTACAGACAAGGCTTAACCTCCTGGCAGAGGCATCCAGGTATTGGGCCAAAATATCATTTAAAGTTGATTCAAGCAATTGAATCTTAGATGTCTTTGTTCTGTGTGTAGGTATCGAGCTGAAACACCTCTGTCTGGAGTACATGACTCCCTGGCTACTCAACCTGGTCCGCTTCTGCAAGCACAACGACGATGCCAAGCGCCAGCGGGTCACTGCCATCCTGGACAAGCTCATCACCATGACAATCAATGAGAAGCAGATGTACCCGTCCATTCAGGCCAAGATCTGGGGCAGCCTGGGTCAAGTACGACACGCCGTGATCCTAGAAATACATTTTATCAGATCAATTTATGTCTATACCGTATGTGCTCGTTCAGACATTATCTTTTATAGTTTCTATCGTCCCACATCGCTCGAATATAGTGATTTTTCCACAGATTTACTCTGATAGAAACAGCTATTCTTGTAGACTCAATTCTGCTCTATAATCTCCTCAAGGAGTTCTTATTTTCCTGTTTGATTATAATTATAAGACACTAGGTTGTCTCCTGGTTCTCAGGGGAGATGATGCAAATTTTCACCGTAGGGAGAAATAAAATCCCTAACCACCAGGGTTCCATGTGTGTCATACTGAATCTTTAAACAAACCACACATTTGACATTTAAATAATTTGTCTGCCAATAAATTTCATCCTGGACTTTCAAACAGCACGGATGAGTTCTCACATGATTGCTCAAAAGATTCATTTTCTACTACTGGCTGTGACAGCTACACTATGTTTCTATAGCAACAACGAGAACAAGGACTTAAATATAATAAAAATAAGATACAATAATGGACCCCTTAAGTATAGATTTATTTTACAAGCAGTTTAATCAAATAGGCACGTTTTATTTTTAATAGGTCTGATAATATTTTGTCTGTTTATTTGAGCCAGAGAGGTTTTTTTTTCCCTTCTGAACTTTACAACCATGGAATCTATATCATTTATTATAAATTTCATAAAATTCCAGTGGACTATTATATTATTTATTATTTTTCCTCTAACATCACGTCCTGTTGTCTTTTATTCCTTACGTACAGTATATGTGCTAATCTTTTTTTTTTCTATAAGGTATAAAATGGCATTGATCGTCATAGCTCACTCCGTCTCTGACCCTCTTCAGATCACAGACCTGCTGGACGTGGTGCTGGACAGCTTCATTAAGACCAGTGCTACAGGAGGACTGGGCTCCATCAAGGCCGAGGTGATGGCGGACACCGCTGTGGCTCTGGCTTCTGGCAATGTCAAACTGGTGTCTAGCAAGGTGACACACACACACACACACACACAGAATATACCATGATCAGAATTTTTACATGGTGGGTACCTGAGCTTGACTGTTCCATTTTTAAAAGTGTTCCTCTAATCTCAAATGTGATTGGTTGAAAGCCATGGCGCATATTTGGTGACATCACTAAGCTGTTATCTAACTTAATGCTGAAGGGAAAAAAATGCTAAATCATGTGATCTGTATAATCTGAATCAGGCATTCAAATTTATATATATATATATATATATATATATATATATATATATATATATATATATATATATATATATATATATAATTATATAATTGTATAATATAAAACAATAGACTTATTACCATCTTTATTTATTACCATCTCTATTATATGCAGATTTCCTCACTTGGTCTTTCTTATTTATTTATTTTTTAACCTCTGCCATGACATCATGCGGCTATAAGTCTATTTAGCAGTTTTTAAGTTTAAAGTTTCACTCCATCTGTCTGTTTCTTTCTGATTGCCTTTGCTCTTTGCTCTGTGTGAAGGTGTGTGCATGTGTTTATTAAACACTTTTTCTCTATTATGACTGCGGGGATTGTTTGAGTCATGTGAGGTCGTGCCAGCGGGAGACGTGCCTGAGCAGGAAGACCAGCACAGGGGCTGCTTTGTCCCCCTTAAAATAAGGGTTACTGGGGTTTAAATTTTTTTTTAAATAGGTTTAATTTCCTGTTTCGCGTATGCACATGTGCTGCAACATTCATGAATTCACGACAGTTGTTTAAATTATTTAGCTATACCGGGATGTATTGACATCTATTCTATCTGAGTGTTCTTGCTCCTGGACTTTCTCGCCCTTGAACAGGGATGGAGCTGGATGTACCCGCTTTGCCAGATTTATTTATTTTTTCAGATCTTCTGTTTGTTTGTGTTCAGTTTGACATTGTGCGTTATAATGGCATTTGCCATGGTGTACTGATTGGCTATTCAGCTTGTCCAATCACATCACCCATGACCGAATCGGCTTATGATTAAACTTTTTATTCCGTATCATGGGTTTCTTTGGAATTTCTTGTAACGTGAATGTCCTTGTTCATCACATCAGCCATGACATTAAGTGCTGAACAGATCGCACGTTGTACGTCAGCTTCAACACACATTATGCCGTCAGGCCCGAAAGTCGTACAGCCACGGTTTCATATTACTGGGCTAGAAATCCTGTATTATACTCCAGGCTTTAATGTTTTGAAACGCGATCCCATTGTAACCTGAACGTCTTTGCCCAGGTTATTATCCGCATGTGCAAGATCATCGATAAGACGTGCCTGTCCCCGACGCCAACGCTGGAACAGCACCTGATGTGGGACGACATCGCCATCCTGGCACGCTACATGCTCATGCTGTCCTTCAACAACCTGCTGGACGTGGCGGCTCACCTGCCCTACCTGTTTCACGTGGTGACGCTGCTGGTGGCCACCGGGCCGCTCTCGCTGCGCGCCTCCACCCACGGCCTTGTCATTAACATCATCCACTCACTCTGCACTTGCTCGCAGCTCAACTTTAGTGGTGAGGGTATGCGCACACACTCTATCGATCTGAGGCATTACGTACAGTGTAGTTACGCCCCCGGGAGAGCTCATCGTGTTTAATGAAAAGACGAAAAAAAATACAATAACAGTACTCTCGATCAGATCGTCGCTAGAGCACAACAGCGGAAATGCCAATAGTTTGATAATAGTGTAACCCAAGACCTTATAATAACTAAGGAAGTTCCAGATTTTTCACCTCATTCCAGTCAGATCAGTCTGTTTTGGTTTTTCGTGGGCGTTCCATTCTGTAGTGTACTGCCAGTTGCCATGGATTCAGTTGTAGCACCAGGGTAGTGCGATATAGACACACAATATGAAACAGCTAACCACAAGATCTACCCAAAGCCACCCTTCCTGCTAAAATGAGATATTAAGCTTATTTGGAGCACAGAAATAGGATATTTATTGCTTCGTCATTAGTCTAGATTAATGGCTTCTTCCTTTATACTAAATAATTTGAATCAACCTTTAATTGAGCAGGTTAATAACAAATGCTGTGGTGGTGGTGGTGGTGGTGTTTTTTCTGTCCCATCATGCAGAAGAGACCAAGCAGGTGTTGAGGCTGAGTCTGACCGAGTTCTCACTGCCTAAGTTTTACCTGCTGTTTGGCATCAGTAAAGTCAAGTCTGCGGCCGTCATAGCTTTCCGCTCCAGCTACAGGGATCGCTCCTTCTCGCCGGGTTCGTACGAGCGAGAGACCTTTGCTCTCTCCTCACTGGAGACGGTGACCGAGGCTCTGCTGGAGATCATGGAGGTACTTGATCACAATTGGCAGACGATTGACGGTCAGCGGCCATATTATATTTACATATTACATATTACCTTATCGCTCGTGAGCCATCAGACGAGACAGACAGCCGGGCTTTCAGAAGAATTTCTTTCTTCCGTTCCGTATGTTCTCAATGTTTGAGCAGAAGTATAATAGATAAAAACGTATTTTCCGTGTTGTTTTTCCATCTGCACACCATCTTTTACTTTCTTAAAGATCACGTACTGCTGCTTTGGCTTAGGTTTAAATGTCCTGAAAAGTATTTCTGCTCTAACCCAGAAAACCACAGTATACCGCGTACTAGCTGAGACCGGCTCGTGTACCAGTTCCATTTACAAAAACGTGGCCTTAGTATTTTTAGCATGAACACTTCCTCATTCTGCCGTTGCCAGGTTATTTTAACAGCGTTGAAGAACCCACAGGGTTTTTCCACGCACCACATACTCATTGTTGTATGCATTTGAAATGATTGCAACGGTTTGAATGGGATATTTGAATTAATAATCACATATCAAGGTGCACTTATTGTCTTTTGCTGTCTTTAGAAGTAGATACACACCACTGAACAGGGTTAAATAGCGGGGATGTGTCTGTCATCGGCGTAATGAACGATGCGAGTCATGTGTGAATAATCCGGTCTCATTTCTTCCTGTCAGGCTTGCATGAGGGACATTCCGGGTTGCAAATGGCTTGATCAGTGGACCGAATTGGCTCAGAAGTAAGTAACCACCCACCCACTCATCCTCCATACTCTGCTATCCAAAATGTTCTGATTCAGAATATGAGATATGTAAATGTGTGTCAGGATAGTCGGTGAGTCATTCTTTCACTGATTTTGTAATCATTCTGCATTTTTTATTTATTTATTTTATTTTTTGTGCTACTCGGTCTGCAGGTTCGCTTTCCAGTACAACCCTTCTCTCCAGCCCAGGGCTCTGGTGGTGTTCGGCTGCATCAGCAAGCGCGTCACCCACAGTCAGATCAAACAGATCATCCGCATCCTCAGCAAGGTGAGTCACGTGACCGTGACTATTTTTGAACAGTGATTACAAGACATCTTTCCATGGCACTAGAAAGCAGCTCCCAAAATCACCCAAAAAAAAACACCACCCAGTGCTGATCTGTCATTAATGTTCAACATGCACTTAACATTAATATATAAAAATCTGTTTATTGCCTGTTTGCTTATGTAGCAGCATTGACTCCTTGGGAATGTCAGGATCGCGCTTGCCAATCTCAGGCAATATATATGTATAAAGCATTGGCTAATGTTTATGTTCATGAGTCCTCCATCGGGAGAACACAGAACAACGATGGTTTGCATAGGTCTCATGGTTAAAGCCGCAGCTCTCCACAAATAACATTACTGCAGCCCCTCTGTAGTTTCCTTAAGATCATATGGACAAACCAGAAGGCTGTTGGAAAAATGTTTTGTTTAGGGATGAGACCAAGCAGAACAGTTTTGTTTAAATGAGAATGGTTATATTTGGAGAAAGGAAAACACTGCATTCCAGCATTAGAACCTTCTCCCATCTGTGAACCATGGTGCTGGTAGTATCATGGTTTGGACCTGTTTTGCTACATATGGGCCAGGACGATTCGCCTCATTGATGGAACAATGAATTCTGAATGATACCAGTCAGGACATCTGTCCGTGATCTGAACCTGAAGAGAAAGTGGGTCATGCAGCAAGAACAACGAGCATAATCACACGAGCCGTTCTACCAAAGAACGGTTAAAGACGAATAAAGTTCATTTCTTTGAATGGCCAAGTCAAAGTCCAGTAGAAATGTTGTGGAAGGACCGGACGCAAGCAGTTCATGTGAGGAAACACACCAACATCCCAGAGTTGAAGCTGTTCTGTACTGAGGAACGGGCTGAAATTCCACGACGAACTACAGGACTGATCAACACTTAACCCAAACGTTTATCTGCTGCTATTCCTGCACAAGGTGGTCACACCAGATACAGAAAGCAAACGTTCACATACTTTCGCCACCCGCAGACATGCAATATTGCATTGCAATATAAATAAATAAATACATAAATAAATGCCCTCAATAATAAAATGCCCAAGTATAATATTCTTGGTCACATTCATTTAATTGGGTTCCCTGTATCTACTTTTAGGACGTGTGTGAAAGCCGGATGATGTTTTAGGGACATATTTATGCAGAAATATAGACAATTCTAATTTATGCAGAAATATTGACAAACTGCCTCTCCACTCACTGTAAACCCCCCAGCACCCCCCCACCCCCCGACCGCGCAAAATATCGGCGCTATTTTAATTCGATAAAACCACCAACACTACTACCTACTGTAGTAAGCGATGGCATCATGCTCTTTGGCTTTATACTTCCTGTTTCAGGGGTAATGACCCAGCCAGACTTCCTCTAACGCCAGCCAATTAGCTGTGACTGCAGGATGATAACAGATGCTAGTTACTGTAGTGATAACTGCAGAGCGTCTGAATTGTGTAATTCACTGCCTAATGGACCCTTTGCTGTGTGGACAGGGTCTGGAGAGCTGCTTGAAGGGGCCGGACAGTTACAACAGCCAGGTTCTGATCGAGGCCACGGTCATCGCACTCACCAAGCTGCAGCCCCTGCTGAACAAGGTAGAAGAGCACCAGATCGGATCAGATAACTGGATATGTAATAAAGACGACGTTGTGTTGTACGATTATAAACTAGGGATATATGGAGATATTTTTTAAATATACATTTTCATAGGACTCGTCCATGCACAAGGCCCTGTTCTGGGTGGCTGTAGCGGTCCTTCAGCTGGATGAGGTGAACCTGTACTCGGCAGGCACGGCCCTGCTGGAGCAGAACCTACACACGCTGGACAGCATGCACGTCTTCAACGACAAGGTGCTCCATGCATTTCTGTACAATTCCTAAAAATAAAATAAAAATGCAGATCTTGCAGGTTGACGATAATTTCCTTGCAGGTTTTTTAGTTCTGATTAAACCGAGCACTGCGAATTCTGTCGATTCAAATCACAGGTTTATATTCATGCACTCATTCTTATGCGTTTTTGTTTTGTTTTGTTTCTATAGTAACACCTTAATCAAAGGAACCCTAAGGTGGACAGTCTACATAATCACAGTACTGCTCGAAGTGTTTTCTACCGTACTGATCATGTTTCAGTATGCAAATGCTGCTCACCTTGGGGAAGGGGTGGGGCATTTGGGTGGGGTCTGGGGTCAATTTGCATAACTATAGAATGTAGGTAAAGGTAAAAGTGCACTGTTGCTAGTTTCGAGTGATTTTTTTTGTGCTCTGGCAATGTATTATTATTAGTAGTAGTAGTAGTAGTAGTTGTAGTAATCCTGGCACGGCGGCCATGTTTGTTTTCTTGCTGCAGAGTCCTGAGGAGGTGTTCATGGAGATCCGTAAGCCTCTGGAGTGGCAGTGCAAGCAGATGGATCACTTCGTCGGCCTCAACTTCAACTCTAACTTCAACTTTGCGCTTGTGGGTCATCTGCTCAAAGGTGAGGCGTTATGAAACATCCGCTGGTGTATAAAACTCATCTCTGAATCATGCGTGAGAAAGGAACCGTGTCAAAAATAAAGTGGTGCTTTCACATCTACACGTACTCAGGCTACAGGCACCCGTCCCCCACCACTGTGGCACGGACGGTGCGCATCCTGCACATGCTTCTCAGCTTGGTAGGAAAACACCTCCAATGTGACAAGTTCGAGGTCAACACACAGAGCGTCGCGTACTTGGCGGGTGAGCGCTGATCGCTGCGTTAATTTCAGCACTGATGCGCTGCATGCTCTTTCTTCCTGACCACTCTTGTCTTGTTTTTTATTTTTGTTCACTGCACATCGTCGCAGCTCTGCTCACTGTGTCAGAGGAAGTGCGCAGCCGGTGCAGTCTGAAACACAGGAAGTCTCTGCTCCTCTCCGACGTAGCCATGGAGAACGTTCCTATGGTGACGTACTCGGTGCATACTAGCGACCCTGGCTGCAGGTGTGAAGCACAAGATTGAACATCCCTGACCTGTTAAAAAAATACTTTGAATACGAAGAGAACTTGATGTTTTTTAATTACAGGACGTTGAGAGAGAACCATCCCTGGGCGTCTCCTAAAGTTTCCGAGCGGTACTTGGTCGCACACTACCCCATCGTGGGTCAAATCAGCCCTCGGACACGGAAATCCATGAGCTTGGACATGGGACAACCATCTCAGGCCAACACCAAAAAGCTTTTGGGTAAGACTGACACTGCACACACGTGAAGCATGAAGATGCTGTCATGGAATCGTGACAGTCCAGTGTGTTCAAAGTAATCCTAATCAAGTCTATTTAAAGCCTATGACAACTTCCTGTTCCTGTGTGTGTGGCAGGAACGAGAAAAAGCTTCGACCACTTGATATCAGACACTAAAGCACCAAAGAGGCCAGAGATAGAGTCTGGCATCACCACGCCTCCCAAGATGAGGAGAGTAGCCGAGAACGACTACGAAATAGGTGTGAATTTTGTGCATGTGCGTGTGATGCACTAGTGAAGAAAAGATGGTGACGACAGCTGTATGCGTGTGGTAATTGAAAAGATTCGTGGTTGCACATAGACATGACTCATCTAAATCGGACACTGTCGTCCAAGCAATGAACAAATATACTTAATTACTGGCGTAGTTAAGACTGCGCATAGTTTTGATGCGTTTCAGATATTTAATATGGATATTTTGCCACCTGAAAACACGACGAAGGTAAAGCTGATCGTCCGATCACACGAGAGAAGTCTCGCACACCCTGTTGCGGTGAAAAGTGAGCAAAGTGAGGAAAGTTGAACCAAATATGAAAGCGACATATATATCTACATCTTATCCATAGAGAAGAACAAAACGTCACCGTGTAGCCGAACACTGTAACGCTGTGGTTGGCCCCGCCCCTAAAGATTAAAGGTGGAATTACATTAGAAATCTGGTGGTGATGTGGAAGAAGATGATAATATAATTTTGCTTTGAACTTAAATGTCTAGATACTGACTACCCCTGCTGTTTTATAAGATTGTTTACTAAAAAGCAGATTCGATAGATTTACAGCAAGTATATGATGAAGTGAAAAATTGAGTTTTGGCCAGAATTTTTGCGAAGGTACTGTTTGATTAGGAGCTAGTTTAACAAACAACGATCTGCATGTCTAAAGATGTCTAAAAACCTCATTAGCCAAGTGTGATTTGCTGAAAGACTCTCGGTTTGGCCAAGTTCTTGGGTAGCTACATTTAGAGGAAAACGGATGTTGTGGTTAAAAATATACATAAAATAAACGTGAGGAGTAATAGGTCATTTTATTGAAAATCAGCAGTGAGATGCACAATTTGGTGGCGGGCGGGTGCTCGAATCCAAATCCAGCCCATCCAATAAATGGGCACCTAGACACATAGAGGAGGTATTAGGTGGATATTAATGAACAGGATTCACATTTTGGGATTGACACACTATGGTTTAATAGTCACAGAGAAGGAGAGTTATGGAGGCGCACACACAAGGATAACACACACACACACACACACTCTTGCGCGTTCAGGGTCAGGCATGCAAACATAGCACACACACACTCTCTCTCTGTCTCTCCCTCTCTCTCTAACACCCCCTCCTGAATGCCCGAACGCACACACACACACACACACACACAACATTAGAACTTTACAAGAATAAATAGTATTGAGACATTATTAGGATAATTTAATAATATTATGAAGTAGGGAGTACAGTAAACCATGTGCAAGTAGTATAACCACATATATATATATAATAGAAATATAAAACAGATATGAAAGTAAATTATAAACCAGAAAAATAGGGAAAAAAGGTAAAAGAAACTTACTCATAATGCAGAGGATAAAGATTCTTGAGGCATGCCTACAGGCATGCTGTAGACATGGGCCTTGAATGTTTGGTATAGAACCGTGAGGAGCTATTTATATGAATAGCTGTGTCACACTGCACCTGTGTGACCAAGGTCGTTGCTCCAAATTGTTTTCTTTTTCTCTCCCGTTGCCCCAGATTGTTTTCTTTTCTCGCTCTCCTGTTTTCAAACCTAATGGTAATCATGTGAGGCCTGTTTTCAAATCTAATGGTTATCACAAGAGGCGTGTTTTCTGTTCTAATGGTAACTGTTGGGGAGGGTTTTTTAATCCTCATGGTAAATGTAGATGAGCTCTTTTTAACCCTATTGGTAATGAGATCCTAATCTTTCTGAAATGTATTGGTAATATTCTCTGTACATAAGCTATAAATACTGGAGCTTAAGCTCCAGTTATCAGATCACTTCTGGGAATTCTCATTGGTGTGGATCTCGTGTGGTGGACCGAAATAAAAACTGGACCCTTGCCTTTCCTCACTCACGGCTAATCGTCTCTTTTTCTATCTCAATAGGGTTTACGGATGTGAGTATTTGCTTCTAATTTTAATTGTCTTTGGGTAATAGGCTAGATTAGGGCCTTCACGGACACGAACACAATCGGTTGTCAAAATGTTCGCCATGCTCCTAAGCGGCAGTCGGAATGAAATCCGCCTTTAGAGATAAATTTTGGTCTCTTTTGACTTTTGGAGGTCATCGGATTTTAAAAATACTGGAACTCGTGGTCGCAATAGAGAAACATATTTCAGTTCAGGAAAGCCTGTAGTTCTCAGAGCTTTAAATAGTAGAAAATTAAAATAAAAGTTTCTCTATAAGGGTTTTCCCAGGCCATCACACAAATGAGCAATATATTTGCGTATTTCAGCTGACGTAGACATTAGATATAATCTACATCGGACGCAGAGCAAACTAAAGGAGCAAACTTTAAACACCAACCATATCATCAGAGTGATTTTATTTATTTATTTAGCTGAAATTGTCATTAATCTTTTTTTAATTTATTTTATTATACAGAAACCCAACGAATCTCTCAGCAGCACCACCACCTGAGGAAGGTCTCCGTGTCCGAGTCCAACGTCCTCCTGGACGAGGAGGTCCTCACTGACCCGAAGATCCAGGCGCTCCTCCTCACCGTGCTGGTGCGAGCTTATCTCTCTCGCATGTTTTCTCACACTTACTACTTCGCCGTTCGTCTCGGTTCCTTTTTTAGGGCTCTTTGGCGTGTTTGTCTGTGTAACATATTTGTTTCCTGTTGTCTTTTCTGCCTCTCTATCTGCGTCTCTGTTCCTCTTCAGGAGTTCACTTTTAATACTTAAAAGTGGTTTCATAAGCTGTCGACTTCTCCATTTTAAAAGGATATTGCAAATTTCCTTAAAATAAAAAAAAATGAAAAAGGAATTGACGAAGATATTTAAAGTCAAGCATAATCGACTGTAAATATATAAAGAAGTGTATGTTTCTGCTGCAGGCAACTCAGGTCAAAAACACGACGGACGAATTCGACCAGAGAATCCTCTACGAGTTTTTAGCCGAGGCCTGCGTCGTCTTTCCAAAAGTCTTTCCTGTCGTGTAAGTCAAAGAATCGATTTATAATGAATAATGAGATGCTTTTATGTAGCATTTCAACCAGAAAGTATCATTAAACATCAGGAAAAGTTCTGATACGAATATACGCATTGAAAATGATGTCAATCTTACAAGCCCCACCCCCTTCCCCATTGTGCTGCATAGTCAGAATTTGCATACAGGAACATGACTGGCTTATAATTTATGATGCAATAACACCAGTTGCATATGTAATGGTCATTATTCCAGCTCTTGAATTCCTCTGATAGAATTTAAGTATAAAAACACATTTATTTATAATGCTGAAAGAAACTCACCAGCAAGACGCTGACCTACACTTTATCGTTAAGATCTCTCGGATTTCTTTATTTATAATGATCTTTATTTGACACTTTTGCAGTCACAACCTCTTGGACTCAAAGATCAACACGCTGCTGTCCATGTGCCAGGACCCGAACCTGCTGAACCCGGTGCATGGCATCGTACAGAGTGTGGTGTACCATGAGGAGTCACCTCCGCAGTACCAGCCTTCATATCTTCAGAGTAAACACTCACACACACACACACACACACACACACACACACACATACCGCATCTGGGTACCACGCCCACCCAGATCTTCCAACATGACTTTTTGGGTTAAACTGGGCTTACACTGCATGATTTAGACATGATTTAGACGTTCTTCACACGTAAATCGCACACAGTGTGAGAAGGTTAATGTTAACTAGCTAGTAAACAAACTACACGTTTGTTTATATATATGTTCTTGTGATGATTATGATCAAGCTTCTGCAAATTATATCAACAATAAATTCCTGTGTTAATGTAATATTGTGTAGCAGGGTCTTATTTATCAGAGAGTGCGGTTTGTTTCAGTAAGAGAGGATGATCACTGGTGTAAGTCACATTGACATCACATTACCCCTCTTCTCCACTTTCTCTCTCACCCACAGGTTTCGGGTTCAATGGACTCTGGAGATTTGCTGGGCCTTTTTCAAAGGTATCAAGCCTTAATTTCTCCGCTTTACCGAGAAACAGGAAGTGGCTGAGAAAAGTCCTGTTTCAGAAAACTACTGATACCGCGTTAAAAAAACCATTACTGGTATCGAAGTGGAACGACACCCATCCTCAGAGATTCTTGTAGTCCGTCTCAAAGATGGATTCTGTTTTTTAAAACGAAAGGAAAATGAGGAACTTGTGGAAAAAATCTGTCTGCCACTCTTTAGTTTACAGTCATGGACGATTGGCACCCCTGGAACGTTTTCAGAAAATGCACCATTTCTCCCAGAAAAGTGTTGCAATGACAAATGTTTTGGTATACACATGTTTATTACCTTTAAGTACATTGGAATAGCACAAAAAAGCAGAAGAAAAAAGGCAAATTTGACATCATTTTACACAAAACTCCCAAAATGGACTGGACAAAATCATTGGCACCCTATTAAAACTGTGGGTAAATAATTTCATTTCAAGCATGTGATGTTCATTTAAACTCACCTGTGGCAAGTAACAGGTGCTGGCAATATAGAAATCAAAACTGAAGCCAGTTAGAGTGTATAAAAGTTGGCTCAACCTTTGTGTTGTGTGCCTGTGTGTGCCACACCAAGCATGGAGAAGAGAAAGAAGAGCCGAGAATTGTCTGAGGACTTAAGAAGCAAAATTGTGGAAAAATATCAACAATCTCAATGTTACAAGTCAATCTCCAGAGATCTTAAAGTTCCTTTGTCCACTGTGCGCAATATAATCAAGAAGTTTATAACCCATGGAACTGTGGCAAATCTCCCTGGACACGGACGGAAGAGAAAAATTGATGAAAGAATTCAACGCAGGATAGTTCGAATGGTGGATAAACAACCTCAGTCAACTTCCACGCAAATTCAGGCTGTCCTGCAGACTCAGGGTGCATCAGTGTCAGCTCGAACTATACGTCGTCATCTGAATGAGAAGAAGAGCTATGGCAGGAGGCCGAGGAGAACCCCACTTCTGACACAGAGGCATAAAAAAGCCAGACTGCAGTTTGCAAAAATGTACCTGAGTAAGCCTCAATCCTTCTGGGAGAACGTTTTGTGGACAGATGAGACTAAGGTAGAGCTTTTTGGTATTCTACTGTTTACAGAAAACGGAAAGAGGCCTACAAAGAAAAGAACACATTACCTACAGTCAAACATGGTGGAGGTTCAAAGATGTTGTGGGGTTGTTTTGCTGGATGCATTGACTGTGTGCAAGGAATCATGAAATCTGGAGACTATCAAAAGATTTTGGCCCATAATGTAGGTCATGGGTGTTTCAGCAGGACAATGACCCGAAACACCTCAAAAAGCACCCAGAAATGGTTGGAGACAAAGTGCTGGAGAATTCTGAAGTGGCCATCAATGAGTCCGGATCTAAATCCCATAGAACACCTATGGAGAGATCTCAAAACTGCTGTTGCGAGAAGGCACCCTTCAAATCTGAGAGACCTGGAGCAGTTTTCAAAAGAAGAGTGGTCCAAAATTCCAGTTGAGAGGTGTAGGAAGCTTGTTGATGGTTATAGGAAGCGATTGGTTTCAGTTATTTTCTCCAAAGGGTGTGCAACCAAATATTAAGTTGAGGGTGCCAACAATTTTGTCCAAACAAATTTTTGAGTTTTGTGTAAAATGATGTCAAATTTGCCTTTTTTCTTCTGCTTTTTTGTGCTATTCCAATGCACTTAAAGGTAATAAACATGTGTATACCAAAACATTTGTCATTGCAACACTTTTCTGGGAGAAATGGTGCATTTTCTGGAAACGTTCCAGGGGTACCAATAATTTCGTCCATGACAGTAAATGTGACTTGTTTTGGATGATTTTTACGCTTTTTTTATTTTATTTTCTTCTTTTTTAGCTTTTAATATATTTTTTTCTTTTTTAGCTTTTAATTGTTTTTTTTAGCTTTTAATTGAATTATTTTTCTTTCTTTTAGCTTTTAATTGAAAAATTTCCCCCCCTGTATTTTTCACATTAATTTATATAGAAGTCAAATGGATACTGATAGCTTTTATTTTTTTTACCCGACACGCCCTCCTTCTTCCCACAGCAAAACCAGATCCCAGACTACGCTGAGCTGATCGTTAAGTTTCTGGACGCTCTGATCGACAGCTATCTGCCCGGGATTGATGAGGAAGGCAGCGAGGAGGCGCTGAGGACACCCACATCTCCGTATCCGCCTCCTGTCCAGAGCCAACTCAGCATCGCTGCCAACCTCAACCTCTCCAACTCCATGACCTCTCTGGCAACCTCGCAACACTCGGCAGGTCAGTACACACACACACACACACACACACACACACACACACACTCCAATATACACACACACACACTCCAATATATATCCAATACAACACACAATAAACTATATAATAATTTGCCTAGAATTGTTTACATTATAAATTCACATCATCTTAAAGTTTATGCTACAAACGTTCCCAAACGAATGCTCAAGTGGTCGTGGATGTAGACAACACACTCGACAGGCTTTTTAGGTTTGTAACTTAACCCACACCATCACAGTGGCACCGTTTCTAATATGTCCCTGGTTGATCCATGCAGCCTGTTGAGTTGCAGTAGTACAGTGCAAAATCGGGGGGAGATCAAAGAAAAATTTGCGTCGGCTGTCCTCGTCTTGGCACTCGTCGTACCGGCCGTACGGATTTAAAGGCTTGCCGGTGAAGAATATTTTGAAGAGAGCCCTTAAATTCAAATGGCTTTGAAAAAAGGTATTCTATTTAACACCAAGCCCGAGGACGCCCTGTTACGCAGCGAGGTCACATCCTTTTTTGCATTAGCCTAATTTGAATATGTTTAGTGGGAGTGTTGTTCCAGCAGCTATGAAAATGTTCACTACCATTAACTCGCTGCTAATGTAACCTTGAAACATCCATTCAAACGCTGCTTATAAAGTCAACTGCATGGTTTCCGCAACAAACTGATTATAGATTATACATTCAAATAGAAATCAGAATACAATGGTTATTATGCCTTAAAATATATTGACTTCTTGGCCAAGTTGAACTTCCGGGGTTTACGGGGGGATTATACTGTATGGAATAATGCTGTGTCGGTCCAAATTAAATACCTCAATACCCCCTGCCTATGACATAAAAACTAAAACGAGTCAATGCAGCAATAAATATATAAATGACTCATTATGTCGTGAAATAAGTCAATAAAGAAATACCGTAATTTCCGGACTATAAGCCGCTATTTTTTTCACACGCTTTGAACACTGCGGCTTAAACAATGATGCGGCTAATTTATGGATTTTTACGGGCTAACGAGTTTCATGCCGCCAAAACATTTAGCCTCGTCACATCGGACAAATGAAATTACCCAACAGGTCACAGTGGACCAATGAAACTGTTCGAATTAAATCTAACGCGCTCACACTACATTCTTCAGATCAGTTGTTTTGCGCTTCATGCACACCCCCTCATCAGGGAAAACACACGAAGAAATGCATATTGGTTGACGTCATGTCTCCGCCCCGTCTTGTCATGTGTTGTCGAGTCTCGTGGGTTTTGGTATTGCCCGCAGCTGTTAGCAGTTTGGCTGGTGTGTATATATACCGGGAGCCATGACACACACACAACGCGGGTAATTAGATATAGAGTTAGAATTAGATAGCGAATATAGTTAGAGTCTTAGTTCTTGTTCATGTTTCCTAGCCCTAGTCCATGTCTGAGTTCATGTCAAGGCTAGTTAGCTTATAGCATAGCTTATAGCTTAGCCTGTAGCCTAGTAGCTTATAGCATAGCTTATAGCCTAGTAGCTTGTAGCATAGCTTATAGCCTAGTAGCAGATAGTATAGCTTAGAGTTTTATAGACTTAGTTTAGAATATAGATGTAGAAGTGGTTTATAGAGTATAGATATAGAGTCTTTGTTTCATGTCATAGTTAATGTTTAGGTTAGTTGGTTTAGTTAGCTTAGTTCATTGAGTTGGTCATGGTTCTTGTTTCTCTTGAGTCTGCTCTCCTCTGTTTCAATAAAAGGTCTCGTCCTAACTGCACTTGCATCCGTCCTGCTTCGTTTACATCACGAATCGTCACCGTTACAACGTGGACACCTGCGGCTTATAGACAAGTGCGGCCTATATATGTACAAACATTTTTTTCTTTTTAAAATTAGCGGGTGTGGCTTACATTCAGGTGCGCTCAATAGTCCGAGAATTACAGTATTTAGTATCGTGAAGAAGTATTTGCGCCCCTATCTATTTAAAAAATTTCATTTTTTAAATAGAATTTGGTTAAAAGGTTTTACTCAGTAACACATTATGCCAAAATTGAAAGTAATGTGACAGTCAGCACCAGTGGGGCGGAGTCAGAGCAGATGATTGGTTGCTCACACATTCGGGTGTGACTAGAATTTGACTAATTTTGAATGCAATGGCATTGTTTGGCAAACTAACTACAGACTAGATCCTTTCCAGCTCCGGGTCTTCTTGGAGTATCTCTCTTTTTCCGACACATGCCGTTGTCTGTCTCTTAGCAGCTCTCTCAGTGTGTGCTGTCGCTCTGCAGGTGTCGATAAGGAGAATGTGGAGCTGTCTCCGAGCGCGCCGGTTCCCACCAGTGGACGTGCACGACATGGCTCAGCCAGCCACGTCCAGAAGCAGCGCAGCGCCGGGAGCTTCAAAAGGCCAAGCATCAAGAAGATCGTATGAGAATGCTGCCCCCTGCTGGGCCACACACTCCATGCTGCATTTCTACTCACACACTCACTCCTTCCTTCTGCTCCTCTTAGTTTTTTAGTTTTTTTTATTGTCCTCCTTCCTTACCTCGGTTTTCAGCCATACTTTTAGCCTGACGATCAATAAAAACCACAGGACTAATGAGGAAAGAAGTTCTCAAATGTTTGGGAACCAGTCAGTGTTTGAGGAGAATTTTTTTTTTTGTGTTTATAATGATCTTTTTTTTTTTTTTAATGCATCTCAACAGCTCTTTATTTTTATTCCAAGCCAGGTATCTAAAGGAAAAGCACTGATCTTTACAATTCCAGACTGCATTGAGTGTTTTGTAAGCTTTCTTTTCTTTTTTTTGTATTAATCTTAATGGAAAGTATTAACCAGGTTGCTCTTTCCACTCTGTTCAGTCTTGTAACATTTCTTGTTGTTGTTTTTTTTCTCTCTCTCCATAGGGTTTATTTCTGTGTACATTCTGCTCTTCATAAAGCAAAAGGCTTTCTTTTTCTTTTTGACAGGCCAAAAAGTCTTTGGGATCAAATAGCTCAGTTTTCGCACACACAGCACACGTTACTGTATATTCACAGTATAATTTTGCACTTGAATTACAGTGAGTATGTTTCCAGTCTTGCTTGGATCTGGAGGTGCACGACACTTTTACTGTTTCTGGACACTTGAGGGCTAATGACGTTTGTAATAAATAGATAGGTCGATAGATAGATGGGTGGATGGAGGTCAAAAACATCAGACGAGTAGCAGTTATGTAGGTGGAAACACCTCAGAGGAGAATGTCCAGATTGGTCGGAGCTGACAGGAAGACTACAGTAACTCAACCACTCTTGCACAGCCGTGGTGAGCTGAAATCATCTCGGAATGCAAGAATCTGAGACTACAGTGGAAACAGGCTCACCCAAAAATCGTATCGTTTAAAGAAAGTAGTCTCATATTCCTGTTTTGTGGTGAAAGGAGTGGACCCTGATGTGGTCTTCTACTGCTGCAGCTCATCCACTTCAAGGTTTATTGTGTTGTGCATTCGGAGATGCACTTGCATTTGGAGCGTTAATTTGACTTAGTTTAGCCTTCCTGTCAAATCAAACCAATTCTAGATCTAATATCATCTTCAGAAAGTTTTGACTGGCAGTGTCGGCTTTTTCCCGCAAAATTGTTTAAACTGCATTTTATTGTAATATAATAATATAATAATCTCCCTGATGATGATGAGGATGATATTGCTCAGTGCACTATATGATACCCCAATCTGATTCTGATGCTCAACGTCAGACTTGAATCACTGAAACGGCACTTGATCAGAATCGGACCATGTCTATTTTTATCCAGCGTCATACTTTTTATACACGGCATGCGATGTTGGACTAATGATTTTCTTCTTCTTTTTTTTCTTTTCTTTTTTTTTCTTTTCTTTTTTTTTCTTTTTTTTGTGTTTACAGCAAAGCCAAGTAGCTCAATTAGGAGCGGTATTTCCATTCAACACACAACGTTAACTGGAACGTAACAAAAACACTGACACCGCGGCACTTTTTACAGCGTTCGATCGGTATCAGGGATTGGCTAATATTCTGATGTTGCGACTGTGTCCAATAAATCAACTGTGATGTGTCGTATTAGCAAAGGGATACTTAACAGTATTTGGTGTTGTCACAGCAAATCGAAATGGTACTCGATTGAGTGTTTACAGTGATTCTATACTTGAATTAGCAAGAAAATGTGTTTCTTGGAGAACGTGAAGGGATGTGATCCTCGCAATCGCAGTGAGAAATGTTTAGAAAACCAAAGTCTAGGATATTGGTGCAATATTATCCAAAATCATTAAGCAACACTGCAAGGTTATGAAGCCTCACCTTTCTGCAGTCGATGTTTTGTTTGTTTGTTTGTTTTTAAAGTCCGTGAACATCAGGTGTGCGTTTGAGCTGGGACTTGAGCGCTCGAATGGTGTAATTTGCATCAAGTATTGAAAATTTGCATCAAGTAAAGGTGCCGTTTGCGATGCTTAATAAACACGTTCGATCAAACTTCATACTGCACCATAAAGACTCGATGCTACTGTAGGGGTTTTTTTTTTTGTTTTTTTTTAAGTTTGCGTCTCTGAATCCGAGAGACACTTTTGGACACTTAAAACTTCAAAAGTGATTAAAAATAGCTAGGTTTACATGTTTATCCACTCAACGGACACGTTCATCTGAAGTATCTCCTTCAGAATCCAAAGCAAAAGAAAAATCCTGAGAAAGTCAGAACAGTTGCAAGCTCTTGTTTAAGCTCCAGATGTGTTCCTCTGACAGATGTTGAACTAATCAATCTGCTCTTCCCCTGACTCCCCTTACGCGTACATGTGATGTCATCGACTGTCCACTTCCACTATGCCATGTCAAAAGATTTTTTAAATGACTTTTTATTGCTATGAATGAACTTGGGCGAGGAATACATGGTAAGATGGCACTGTGCAGGCTTTAATGTTGGAGATTTATTACGCATTTGTTCGCTTACGCGTTTAGATTATTATTATTTAAATTTTTTTTGTACTAAAATGTAATAAGTTAAATGTCTTTGCTTGACCTTATAATGTTTGTTTATTTTCTGTATTCACATCAGAGCCGATTATATTAATGAAGCTTTAAGGACCGTTTTGGATCAAAAAGGAAAAATCGATGGAGGGTAGAAATATTGTTATTAATCAGATAACCCTCAATGTATACAGGTAATATGGCTTTGCCCTCATCTTGGGGTGTGTGTGTGTGTGTGTGTGTGTGTGTGTGTGTACACACATTTAGCCATAGACTTTCACAACACCTTAACTAGTTGAAAGTGTAATTTGCTGACGTTATGCAAAACAGAACTTTTTTTTTTTCCCCATCTATTTCCGGTTTTTTATGCTTCATGACTGTAAATAATTTTGTGTAAAAAACAAAACCCCAAAAAACAAACAAAAGAAAGGTCTATTTACTACACTGTAAATACATGTGACAAAATATTGTATTATTTTGCTTTTTGTAAAAGAATTGCTGTACATGTACAACAGAATACGACTTCTCGTCGTGTCGGTAACGGAGATGTCCATCATGTTCACAGCGCCATGTCATAAAAACCTCAAAGGACAAACCGATGGTTACAAACCGAAGATCTAGACATTTGTATAGAAACATGTTGTATAATAAATTCCAGTTACCATCTGATTTCATATTTGCATTCCTTAAACTAATAAAGTAAATTCTCTCCAGAATATTGTATGTAATTGGCCTGCACTCAGTGCTGATTATTTTACTAACTTTATTTTACAGAAAAGGCCCAACTTGCTGGTCGGTTCCTATGATAGGTTTGGTACAAAGGCCCAAAATATAACAAATTGTATCATATTATGTACAATATTTCGGGTAATGTGTTTTAGGTTGATGTAGACGCCTAAAATGACAGCAATGCCAATAATCGAACAAGGATTAGATTTCATTTCATTGGTCTCCACCAAGATGCACACAAATAAGTATGACCTTATTGTTAAGAACGAACTACTGTGAAGAACCATGAAAAATTGCATTTTGGGTCTTTCTTGTTTGTTGTTTGTTGCGTCTAATTTTGTGGAACATCTCTGAAAGTGTCATGATAATGAAAAACCGTGTATGTGCGTGCGCACGCACTACGGTCAAAAGTTTGGAAACACAAATTTTTTTATTTTTCCACATTGTAGAATAATAATAAAGTCATCAAAACTCTGGAGGAACACAAATGGAACTATGGGAATTATGTTATGATAAAACAATAAACCTAAATAATTGAGTATTTAACACGTTATCAGGTTGAAATTCTCTTCCTGAGGCACCCATTAACCGGGCGCTGATGGCAATGCAAACATCAGGTATCACCGCTTTTGGCGGATCATAAAGGCGATAGAACCTTCTCTCTGACAGACTTGGATAACTCCTCTTGTCCCAATCATGTAACAATCGTGGCAACGGATTGATCCATTTATTATTGACAGGCAAAGGTAACTCAGATCCCTCTGTTAACCCCATTCGACGAAGACCAAAAGATTTTAAAAGATCAACGGAAGTTGTACTATCTCCTTCTCCGTATCTCCATCTTTTTATGGCCTTGATGTTACTTAAAGAACCATATTTCTCAACCGTAAGGTTCCATGTCTCTGTCATACGGCGTCCAGCCACCACCGAAACATCCAATACCGTCACCTTTAGCGGTTCCTCCATCACCAGGTCGGGCTTGATGTATGAGTGCAGTTGCAATCACAGGCTATGTCCATATACTCCGCTCGACATTCCTAAGTATTTTCTCCGCCAACCGCATCACTCTGTTATGGCGGGCACAGCGGGCTAGGTGCGTGACCTCACATACTTGGAGAACATGATTTAATGTCTCCCGCATAGCACAGGCCCCCCGGCATGTGATATCCTCTGCCTTGTCAGGTCTACCATGAGACCATTGTGCCTTCGTGGACAGAACTCCGCCTTTCAGCTGGATTCCCCTAAGATGTAAACGGAGGAAGACTCTCATTGGTTTCTGTAGCCAGAGGTGGCTTGCCTTGTCAATCTTACCAACTGTAAGCTCTCTACCATCAACAGCGTCATGCAACTGTGAAGCCCACGCATGTTGTTCATCCCTTGTTGTTATAACCATTCCAGCCACCCTGCAAGGGATGTTTATAATTCGCTCAATTTTCTTAAATGATTTCTGGTTGACAATGGACGCGCAATATATGCTCTTACTTGTTAAAAGCTTCTGAAATCTTGATTTCTGGGCTAGAGGGACTGATGATCTAATGCAGGGAATCCCCAGACCACCATCCTGCACCCTGGCATGTAAATACGTCACCGGGGTGTCATTTGGTAGCCTCAGCCATCTCCGGACACTAGATCTTATTAAAGTGTCCATTCTCTTCATTGTGTTTCTATGTGCATTCCCCAACACCAGTTCATAAGTTAGTTTGGGCAAGAGGAAAATCTTTAAGATTTACAGCCTTTGATACGGCTTCAGGGGAGCTTCAGATAATTCTCTCAACATCATCTCCAACCTCCCAGTGTGCTTGGGGGTCACCTTCCCCTTCCAGGTGAACTTCAAACCCAAGTAGCTCTGTACAGATTGTACTTCCATCGGTGCAATTACTCCACTCATTGTCCTTAGCCTCCACGGGACCAGAACCACACACTTTCTCTTACCGTCTCTTGCGATGGTAAGGGCAGCTGACTTTTTGATGTTAATAGTCATACCTCTCGCTCTTAAAGCCTCCTCCAGCCCATCCAATTTTTCTTGTAGCCTTTCTGGGCGCTCCGCAAAAAGAACCTGGTCGTCTGCATATGCAAGTGCATCGACCCTACACCCACCCAGATCAACTCCTATTTCTGGGAGTGTCGCCCTCACGGCTCTGTCCATAGCTAATATGAACAGAACTGGGGACAGCAGATCTCCTTGTCGAACACCTCTTTCACACTTTGTTAAAGTCCCATCCAAGTACACAATCGAATGTTTATATAGACGTTCAAGATAGTTCAATAAGGGCGATGGAATGCCACTGGCCTTTGCCGCATCAATGATGGCCTCATGAGCGACCTTATCAAAGGCCTTTGCCAGATCTAAAAAGGCCATTGCAACTGACTGTGTCTTTTCGTGCGCCCTTCTCAGGATCGCATAAAGCAGGGAGCTTGCCTCCAGGCATCCGTCCTTCTGTAAGAAGGCATATTGCAGAGGAGAGAATGTTATGTTCGAACAAATCCTGCAAGCTAAAATCCTATGAAAGGTTCTTGTGATAACAGAGGTAATTGAAATCGGTCTAAATTCCCCGGGCATCACTGGGTTTCCTGTTTTTGGAAGGAACACCACTTGGGCTGTGGTCAGGATCTTAGGGAGCTCTTCAAGTGCTAAAATCAGGTTCAGGTACCCAGCCAGCGTGGGCCGGTGCCATTGAAGCAAATCCTTTTCCTCAACTTTGTTCAGCCCCACCGCTGTGGCACCCCACAGTGCCTCAGTTACTTCTCTTTCAGAGATCGGTGTTAGTATCTCCCACGCCTGCTCTTCCTGATCCATTGCTCCACATCTAAGCTCATTCGGCATCGTTGTAGACTTTCTACTAAAAATCTCTTTCCAGTACTCCTCCCGACCTTCACAGTGAAAATCCTTCTTTGTATGGGCCTCTCTCCAGCGTCCGTCGAGCACTGTAGCCGCAGCGTCCCTTTTCCTCAGCCGCTGGATGTTGGCATAGTCAGCCCTCCTAATAAGTCTCCTAGATGTTAAACTTTTGACTTCTATCCTCCTAATCGGTCTAGAAATCCACTTCGAAGGAAAGTTCCTTTCTGCGTGGGCGTTCATGGAAGAGATTGCTTGTTCTTTGCTTAAGTGACCTTGCATAAGGCCCTCCGCAATGTCATTGAGGCAATCAGCCTCCAGTCGCGTATCTCTGATCTGATCAACTGCTTTCTCCAGCAGCCTTCTCCTCCAATCATCAGAGATTACAATCGAAGTCTCTTCCACTACTACAGCCTGGATTAACTCATTGGAGATAGCACTTTGTATTCGTTTTTCTCCTCCTTCTCTTCTCCTCTGTCGTGAGCTGGTCTCCCTCTCTCTCGTTACTTGTCTGGAGTCCCTTGTCATGTGTTCTCCAGCCTTTCTGCAATCAGCCTCCCCAGGTGGACACATTGGTAGCCACTCCAGCACCTTTAGCCGCTTCCTAATGGATTCCACTGTGCACAATTACCAATTCTTTTCCCCAGTAGAGCGGCATGATCTTTTTCCAACATCCAGTGCTTTCAAAAAATGGTCTGCCTGGCAAAAAACTTTTTTTTTTTCACACAATCCAAAATCTTCTTCTAAAAAAAAACACAAAAAAAGAAAATGTAAAAAAGGGAAAAAATGAGAAGCTAACAACTTTTTTTTTTTTTTTTTTTTTCTTTCCTCTCCTGGGTCGGGCACCAGCCAAGCAGCTTCAGGCGCTTTTCATTTGTGGATCTCATGGGGAAATATTGCCGCAACTGCTCCAGGTGCTGCCTCTTCATCATTCCTTCTTGCCAGATGTTATTGGCATGCCTTCGCAGGGCGCTGTCTTCATCAGCCGACCAAACCAGCTTCCTCATAATCATTGACACTAGCCTCTCAGCATTCCACTCCTCCGGATGTCTGTGGTGCCTATGCATTGCCATGCTCCGCGAGGATCAGGACAATCAGGACAAATGCCACAATCAGGACAGTCATGTATCTTCAGATAAGCGCCCTGCCTGTAAGGACTCACATTCGCCCCTTTGTTTGCATGACCTCTGCCTTCTACCTGGACCCCAGAGGGGCCAGGTTTCTTCCTACATGTATTTTCTGTAACCAGCAGATTAACCCCCAGTCAGAAGATTCGCCTGACCGGGGGTTGGCCTGGATCTTAGCTCGGGTGGCTCAACATGAGCCACCGTATCCAGCGGTCGCCACGAGGAGGCACCCAGGCCTGTGAGTATGGCTCACACCATACCTATCCCCACCATCTTAGCATCTTCAAAGTAGACATGCTTTCTGCCTAGAATTTCCAGAAATGTATTTTTGGCGTTTCCACACCCGATTTCTTGAGGAATTTCCCCGAGATGCTTTTTTTTTTTTCTCATCGGCTGCTTTTTGGAATATTTCCCTCCGAGTCATCCATTTAAAATAGATATTTTTTTTGGTAAATAAAATGTTCGTTTCTAATGAAAGAAACTAATACGTTGGCACGATGATATTTTTTGTCCACAACACAAATTTCACACGTTTGATCACACCTTCAGATCAAAAGCTTTTTAAGATCGTGAGAAACGTTTACAGTCGAGCGTCCACAAATGGTTGCTCATTAGTGTGTGTGTACATTTTAAACACTCCTGCGGCTTTCGGTTGAATTTCTGTTAGAAAAGAGCCATTTGGTTGAACAGGATCCAGTGTGAAATGGCTTAAAAGGCTTAAAACTTTCATTTTGGTGGAGGGGAAATTAAGCTCGCACAGATATTACAAAAATGTGTCAAAAATCCTCCATCACATCCTCCATGTGAACAGTTTAGTAAAACAGTAAGATAGTCCATCCATCCATCCATCTTCTATACCGCTTTATCCTTTTCAGGGTCACGGGGAACCTGGAGGCAATCCCAGGGAGCATCGGGCAAGAGGTGGGGTACACCCTGGCCAGGGTGCCAATCCATCTCACATACACACTCACACACCCATTCATACACTACGGACGCTTTAGACACGCCAATCAGACCACCATGCATGTGTTTGGACCGGGGGAGGAAACCGGAGTACCCAGATGAAACCCCCACAGCACAGGGAGAACATGCAAACTCCTCACACACACACACACGGTCATGGTGGGACTCAAACCCCTGTCCCTGAAGGTGTGAGGAAAACGTACTAACCACTAAGCCACCGTGCGCTCACAGTAAGACAGTCTACTGTGATAAATGATTGTTTATATGGGTATATAACAATTTGTTGTGATTTTATCTCACAATTTGTTTGAGTTTATAATTGTAAATGATTTTGGTGAAGTTTACACTACTTCCTGGGTCTTATGGTAAGTTTTCAGTTTCTACATATGATGCAACCGTTGTGAAAATTCAGCATTTCAAGATTTTTTTCCATTAAGATTGAGGCAACTGTGTGAGCTCAGGCGCAATACCAACCGGCACCATGTCACTATGTAGTGCACTATGTAGTGCACAGAAGCCGGTGGTGGACACCCCTTAGTAGTGCGCCTACGTAGGGAGCGTGATGCGTTCGTAACACTGCACCAGTGGCCCATTAGTGACCGTTATTAGCGGCACGTGCGGCTACGGTCAAAGCCAGGTCCGATACGCGTTCATTGTTAGCACGGGGTTTTTTTTTTTTTTAAAGGGTACAATTTTACTCCTTTAGTGTCCTTTAGTGTTTAGTGTGAGTTTTCCCCCCTTCGTGTGTCACAGAAAAAACAAGGTTTCTTTTCAAATTAGTTCCGGTAAGTTCGAAATCACTTCAAATGTTTAGGTACAACGATGTAGGTCGTGAGTTTCATGCTAACGCCGTGTATTTGACGTGTGTTTGACTTTCGTGTTTTTTTTGTTTTCAAACTATTTAAATTAAAAGTCTGCTAAATTAATTAATAACTATTCTACTTGTATTAAACGACAAAATACTTAACATATAAACTGCCTTTTATTATTATTCAAGTATTTTATAACTTTTCTGTTCAGTCCGCGAATCGAAGGAGTCGACTCTTTTTAATCGGCTCTATTAGGCAAAGCTGAAACTTATAAGCCGGTTCGTTTTATTTATTTAATGGTTTGATTTTTTTTTACTTATCTATTTATGTTGTACTATATTTCGTCTGGTGCTTTAGGGAGCAATTACTTATGCATATGTCAGTGTCACTTGTCGTGCCCTGCTGACTTTATATATTTTTAAATAGATTTCTAACATACTATGCAGAATATAATGTGTGGGTGTTTTTTTTTGTTTTGTTTTTTTAAGAAAGTATCAATCAAATTAATTAATTAATTTCCGGGGTCAAATCAAAGAACAATATTACTGAACAAAATATTTTTGCCAAACTTTGGTCTATTAAAAAAAAGATCCACTGAGTCGTTTGGGAGTCGAATGATGAATGATCATGTCTGTATTTCTGATCAAAGTTAATTTCCTGTAGACATGCTGGTCTGTGTCTTGATTGGCCAATCGAACCTTCCACGGTTTAATAGAATGGAGAACGGACATTTTTGTATGGTTCCTTTTGTTTGTACTAACCGAGTCGGTACTAATTTGTGTTATTCCCTCGCCTTACTCCACACCGGTTAAATTTCTATCTGTTCTTTGTGGTCCGGACAGGTTAAAGTGGTGCCAGTGACTCGGAAATGCTGCAGTTGCCTCTCAGGCCTCTCGTGCCTCTGTCGGCCGTCGCTCTGCTCGGCTGGTGTTGGTACGCCTTTAGGAGGAAGAGGAACCTATGCGAGAGGGCTGAGGAAGGACTGTTGTGCTCCTTTGCTGCTAGAAAGCAAAGTATGGCGGCGAACGTCGCGATACAGGAAGCTGCTGCCACTGGAAGTGCACTGGCAGCACAGGATATGATTACAGGCTGCCGTTTTCCGTCACAGGAAAAACAAGAGGGTGGCCAGAATCTTGACTGTACCTTCTCTCAGCTTGGCAGTACCACGGGTAACTCGTCGGTCACGTCTGGGGCCTCACAAGCCACCGTTCTCGTTTCTACGCCGATTGTACGACTTCTGAAAGGAATTCGTCCGGAACCAGAAGGGGAGGTTTCCAGAGCTCAAGCGTCTCTACTTCTGGCCGAGAAGCCAGAAAAGTCAGACGACACCGTTAAAGGTCTCTTGGACTCGAAAGTGATAGAGACGGAGGTTTTCGCAGAGCAACCCGCAAGGATCGTGTGCGTCGAAGAACCCGGAGTCAGTAACGCGTCTGAAAAGCGATGTGAAGGAGGCCCGAGCGAAGCCCATGGCCTGGCCGTCGAGGTTCTTGACGGTGCTACCGAAGAGATCCCGGCAGTCGGTGGTGGCGTTTTAAAAAGGAAAGGTCACTCGGAACCGAGGGTAACTCCACAAGGCCAGGCGCAACTTCGAAAAGAACTCGACGAGAATAACAGTTTAGCGGTCACTAAGGAAGATCTTGGTGCTCGTATTAAGACAGCGGAGGAAAGCGTTTCTTCAGCACACAAGCCGAGTGACCCCCCTTCGACGTTCCCAGCAGGAGAGGATTCGGGTTGTAGCACGTGCCCTCCAGAAGATGGCGTAAACTCAGAGAAAGCTTCAAGCAAGTCTCGAGCTGTGGAGAAGACGTCGTCCGCTGTTCCGGTATCTTCAGAAAGTTGCTACGCCGTAGCCCGAAAAAACGAAAAACTCTCAAGACAAAAGGCAGATGCCTCTAAAAGTTAGTCTGACTCCAACAGAAATGTCCTTTACACTTTCTGGTCAGCTTTTTAAACTATTTTTTTACTTTCCCTGCTACTTCAGTGAATAAATGCATTTGTTGGATTAACATGCCATAAGGTTTGGGGTAAGACGCCTAAAATGGCTGCTTCATCAAATGCTCTATTACAGGTGCTAATGGAGTACAGTGTGTGCACGGAGAGAGCAGGGTCACCTGCAATAGATCCACGCAGTCTAGGAGTTCACCCCACACTCTGTGGAACATCGAGGTGCCATCTGTGAGTGTCCAAGTCCAGTCGAACACCGCTTAAATACGTCTAGACGTCAGAGAAGTGACTCATTCCTCATACTCTGCGCTGTCGAATGTGCTCGCAACACTTATTGAATTTATTTATTTATTGTGGCAGCACCTCATTGGGCGATTAATTGGAAAGAAAGGGACGTATATCTCTTCCCTGAAGGAAAGTTCTGGCACGAAGATCTACGTGTCCACTCTTCCATACACGTACGAGTTTCAGGTCTGTCACATCGAGGGTGAGTCTGCTCTTAAATTGTAATGGCACGCTGTGTCCACTGTGCGGCAGCAGCACGCTTTCTAATTCTAGGCTGTACTCAGGGTCTGAGGCGCAGGTGGAAAAAGCTTTGGCGCTGATAAGAAAAAAGTTCAAAGATTTGGATTTGAGCAACCGGCTGAGCAGTTTACAATCTGCTGCAGTCCATCCTCTACCCGTCACTTCCTGGGTAAGTAAGCAGCTGCTATTTTTTATATCCATCAGCAGTATATAAATAGATAAAGAGCAGCTGCTCTTAAATTAAAGGCCTTGATTTGAGGGTGGGATTTGGGAGGGTGACCTCGGGTTTCGTTTCATGGGTAATATCTTTCTAAACCATCGATTGATCTTTCAGTTCTCATATTAATCCATAAAAAAAAAAATAATTTTTGCAGAGTGGATGACAGTGGGTTAATCCCTTTATTGTTTTTATTAAGGATAATTTAAGTAACTTCGTATTTGATTCGAGCTGTAGCCCAGGGAGTAAAAACTATTTTGTGTGTGATTCAAAACAAACTTTAGTCCCCCAACTTTTTTATGTGTATTTATTTATTGAATAATTAAAAAATATATATTTTTTTAAAGCCCCAAAATAAATCTGAAAACCCTCTGCGTTCCAGTTCATCCTAAAGGTGTTCAGTGGGGTTGAGGTCAGGACTCTGGGGCACAGGGGTGTTGGACTCGGCTCCTGAAGGGATCATCTTACTGCATACAAAGACTGTCTAGACAATTGTGTGCTGCTTTCAACTTTGAGGCAACAGTTTGGGGAAGAACCACATGTTATAGGTGTGTGATCATACAGTGTGTGTGTGTCTATCTAGCTACTGCTCCCTCAGGACAGAACTGTGGAGGTCATCGTACCACGGGTGGAGGCAGCAAACTACCTGTTTGTTCAGCAGCACACTCACCCCACCTATTATGGCCTGCACAGTCTCTCGGAGCAGATGCTCTTCTGCTACAGCCATTCAGGATGCCCCAGCCTGCCCACTCCTGTGGAAGGTACATCATACCAGCAAGCTTTCTATACACACACACACACACTGCCATCAGGTCTTGCCCTTTCCAGTTGGGTTTCTCACTTTCAACTTGACTTTTACACATCCTGATTTAGATCCTCTGTCACTTACATTATTTTGTTACAAACGTACACAACACATGCAAACATTTCAATTCTGAGCTATTGAATAATATCTTTTCGATCTTCACAGCTGGAGTGTTGTGCGCAGCCCCATCTCCCGACGGCACCTGGTGGAGAGCTCAGGTTATCCAGCATTACAAAGACTCCAACTTCGTACAGATCAGATACGTGGACTACGGAGGCTACGTGACAGTTAACCTCGCTTCTCTGAAGCAGATCAGGTTATTCCTTTCTTCTTCTGTGGCTCCCCCTTCAGGCTTGTTTTTTACAGCTTTGGATGGGATTGGACCTGAAAACCTGCAAAAATTGCTCAGTTGTGCTTATTGTCGCAGGTCTGATTTCGTGACGTTGCCTTTCCAAGCGTCTGAAGTTATGTTGGAAAACATCGCGCCTTCGCCAGGTATGTAAAGTAACGGTAAAATAATACTTTCCACACTCTGTCATTTATTCATGGCGTAATTATTTAGTACAGGAGGTTACCTTTGCAGCATCTTTATTTTTAGTGTTCAGACCTGAATTTGTTTATAGATTTTACATTATTCCAAATCTGCACACACATTGCGTGTGCTCCCTCGCTGACATCCGTGTTTGCAAATCAGCCGCGAACTTTCAGAATGCCGTTCCTTTTTATTCCTCAGGAACGGGGAAGTTTTCAACTGAAGCCAAAGAGGCTCTTGAGGAATTAACACAAGGCATTCCTTTAATCATGAAGGTGAGAAACTGAGATCATGAACATTTGTGCTTTGCCCCTTTGTTTTGATCTACTCCTCAAAAAGATCAAGCACCACTTGAGTGTTTTTCACTTGCTCCCCTTTGTGATCGGTATTGGATGTCACAGGAGGAGTTTTGTCTAAAGTTACTGCTAGGCTTTAATAATTTCTATTGAGTGAAAGCGTGTGTGTTTCTGTTCTTAGGTGACTGGCAGTCAGAACGGATTGCCCTTAGTGCACATGTGGAGATATAGAGGAGAAGAGGTTTGTATTGATTGATTACGTTCATTTAATAATTTGCAGAGATGCCATGGGTACTTGTCGGTTACTGATCTCAAATTAAGTAACCTACTTGGTATTAACCAATCAGGAGGCACTTGTTTTTTGAGTAAGTGTAACTGAGCAGCTGTCAAACATGCCTTGATTGTTTTCGTGTTAATTTTGCACCGGACCCTAATGTTCCTAACAAATAACTAAATCACCTTTTTCTATAAATACATGCCCATTTATTTCATCTAAATTGGGGGGGAGTTGGAGCTGCCACCGCCTTCTTCGAAAAGATCATTCTGGCTCTTCAAGACGGCGGCCCCTTAACTTTAAATATTCAGCTACACAAAGAAGAATTTAATTTTTTTTTTTAAATTTAATATACTTTTATACCGGTTGGTGCATCACACTGCATCTTTGCTTGGTGTACAGTAACCAGGAAGATGGTGTCTCTCCTATGTGCTGATTTGTAGATGATTTCGGTGAACGGAGCGCTGGTGGAACATGGGCTTTGCTCGTGGTTGGACAGCCACTGATGGTGAAGGCCCGTTTTGTACACATCTACTTCACCTCTTCTCCCCTTAGTCTACTCTTTGCTCACATGGGTCTTGTATTGTGTAGAAATCATGCGATTTAAAATTCTGCATATGAAAACTAACTGACTTCCGGGGGGTGTGTAAGTAAATAAATAAATAAATAAATGGGGGGGGGGGTGTAAATAAATAAACAAATATGGGGGGTAATCAGCATGAACTGTGGAGCAGATTATGGTCAGATTGTAGTACTCATTACAGTATGTTTATTATCATTTCTGTAAACTAGGATTTAAGGAGTTCTTCCTGATTGGACAGATTTGTAATGCTCAATTGTTTTTCTTTGTATCTGAGGTAAATCTCTGAAACTTTGTCAGTATTTGAATGAACGTGTATATACTGATTTGTCTAATTCTTTATTGCAGCTTTGTTACTGTCACTTCTTAATTTATTTATATAATTTATTTTGTGTTTTTTTTTCTGCACGTCTTTTCCCCTTTTTTTCTGTAAAAAGGGGAATCTTAAGTAGGATGTGGATGTAATGTGCGCCTATTGGCTTCAGGCTGCTAGGCTAAAGCGAAGATTACAGAAAAACATCTTTCTAAAGAAAGGCACGGGGGGGGGTTACTATCTTTGCTATATTAACGTAAAAAAAATAAAATTAAAGAAACCCTCTTGGTGTGCTGCTGTGTTTGAATCACATCAGTAACACCTGGTGTTTGTGTAAGGTCCCCCCCGGTATAAAATATTAATAAATTGTAATAAAAGGATTGCACGTAATTTTGGTTTTTAAAGTTTAACCTTTTGCTTTAATAGTTGTCTCATAGCTTTCACACATTTAGCTGGAATTGCACTGAAGATTTGTGGTGGTCAGGGGTAAACCCCCATCAGCTACTGTTGTGGCTAAAATCTTGCAAACAGGCAAAAATGACCAAAATTGGGTTTTTCTGTCACTACTATATTTTGACACTTCAACGTTATGTATGTGTGTGTACATGCATGTCCTCAGACAGTGAATGTCAGCTTTGAATAAATCGTCGGGAGCGACGTAGATGGGCCGTACCAACGTAAATATAAACCTCATCCAGGTTCCGTTTCAAATAAGGATGTCAGCGAGGCTCCTTCGTTGTTGCATCATCAGAGAGCACCACTTACACACTCTGTACACAGTTTTAAAATGTTTGACTGACCTAATAAAAAAAAAGAAGGGACGTTTAGGCAACAGGCCAGGAGCGAGTGAACAAATCCCACTGATGTTCGCGTGAGAAGAAAGTTCAAGCAAAGAGATGACGACGTTTACATGCTGTGATTTTTACCTCAGGTGTTGAGGCTGATGCTGCTGCTAACTATTTCCCCATGGTACTCGTATAATTCTGTATGAGAATTGTTTTTATTAAAAGTGTCTATGTTCCTTTTTCGTAAGTAAATTTGGTTACAAATGTAAAAGTGTGTAGTGTGATTCTCTCATCTCAGGACTTTATTCAAACAGATTAAGACATTTCTCAGAGATGATATAAAGATGCCATTTGAAATATTGAGCACTATAAATAAATTGCTTATAATAATCTGCTATAAATGAAGACTTGTGAAATGACTGCTGTGTGGACAATCCATAGGTTGTTAATAAAAGTTGGTATACAGGTTTATAATTTATGGCTTATTTATTACATATAAAATACAAATAAAGTTAATAAATATTGCTTGATTTTAGACCATCTGTGTCTCTTAGTCGGATTTAAGTTTTTGAGCGTAATCATTTTCCTTTAAACTTTTGCTGGTAATAGATTTTAAAATACTGGAAACTTGTAGTTTAAAATGCATATTTTTATTTATTTATATATATATATATATATATAATTTTGTAGAAAAGGGTTCTCCCAGACTGCCACACCCATCACATGACTTGGATCCATGTCTAAGTGCCTTAACATTTCACTTTGCTAGGGTTCTTATAAGAATTAAAATAGTTTAGGTCTTAGAAAGTATTGACAATGTCCTGTTTGTTTGTTTGCCTCTCTGTAGAGTGATATCTGCAAGGAACACGTGCTATAATCCTTGATCTAGGAAAAGGATACCACGCCGATATTATTGACATCCGGCGGTCTCTAGAAGCCCTCGAGTTCGATCGTCAGAAGATTGGTTAATGACCCAGGTAAGATCTTTTTTTTTTCCCCCCCTGCACTCATTCAGTGTGCAAGCACATTCTTTCAGGAGCTCCTGAATAAACTATCCCATGTCCGGGATTAAGGGATTACTAATTTAAAAAATATATTTTTACATAAACACGCATCATGCACACGTTTTAAATATGCTTTGAAAAAGAGACTAAACGCGAAACCCTGATAAACAGAGCCCACTTGATACGAGCTACATTTCTCATAACAATGATTTGTGCGTTCGAAGTACTCCGAGCCAGCCAGTTCGTTTATTCTCATTTATCCTGACTCCGCTTGTTAAATAAAACGATCTCTATAAGTAACGCCGATGTCCGTGGTCAGAATGCGTTCGTAGCAGTTCGGGGGGAAAAAAACTTCACACTTGGCTTGATGAAATTACTTTCGCTGGATTTAAAACTCTGCAGATTTGTTTCTAAGAGGTACTTTGCCTTTCACACCATGATCTTACAGTTGAACTAGACCTGGGCTTTTTAACGCTTTTAGCACTTGGCGCTTGAGGAACTGCAGTCATTACAGACCGGACAAGCCATTTTCTCGTCAAGAGCGGCTGTGACATTTTGTTCTTGTTGATTTGGTGCTTTCTGGCCGGTTGGTGTATTTGTTTTTTCTTTTTTTTTTCCCTCCCCCTTTTTGTCAAGGCAGCCAATTTTCTTTCAGTCTTCGCTCTATTTTCTTTGCTCCATTGCTGCTCGATCAGCTGCGCTGCTCTGTACGAACAGATTGTTGGATGGGAGTAGTGTATTTAGTCTTTGGCACACAGAGCCAAAGTATTGCTTTTCCCATTTTACTCTGTTTACTGTGTGCATGTCCAAATTACAGACAGGTCACTGCTGAGACTTCACTCTAAAGAAGCAGGATGTTTTTCAGGCATTGACCCAAAATCATGCGCCATTTATTTCTTTGACTTCATTCCAGCAGGGGAACTCTGGCTTAGTATCTCTGCCGTGTTCTCTCTCTTCACTTCTTGCTCGTCTCCATCGACCCCTTGTTATCTCCAGAATCCCCCTGCCTGATTTTTAACAGTCTTAATCTAGGGTTGGGAGAGTCGGGGCATTGCTCCGACGACGTTCCTGTTAGAACAATTAGAACAGTTTGGTGTCTCGGTGCTGTGTAATGATCGTCTCTCTATGCAGTGCTTACGCTGAAGATTCCGATGATTTCATGTTACCGTTGTGTATTCTTCCAGTGCAGTAATATTTCCAGAACAGAAAACATGTTTCTCATTTCCCATGCATCTCAATCCCAAGTAAAGATTTCATTCCGAACGCGTCGCTATCTAACAGCTTAAATAAATCGTGATGTTCACCACGTAAGGAATTCACTCTTGGCTAGCAAGATTTTAGGCATCTTTAGGCAGACTGACTATTTTTATCACTCTTTGTAAGAAATAATAATAATAAAAAACAACAGCTCATCATGTGTTTTGAATCACTGACCAGAATCCAAGAGAGCAAAATCGTTCACCTTCTCTGGGTTTTCTCTCCCATCTGAGAGTGCACGTATGTGGAAGAGGGCAGATAGCGCTTTCCTCCTTGGACATTACCCCGCCCTGTGTTATTGCTTGAGCAGTAGTTCAACAAGATGCATCTGGTTGGAGTCACGCGTCTTGAAGGAAGCATGTTACCTCTCTCATTCCAGTTGGTAGCTGTTGTGCTGTTGGGCAGCGTTAGCTAGTGAATTGTTGTGGTTAGTAAATGATCAAATTGGGAATGTGGGTTTCCACATTGTTTCTGTGAAATATGTTTATGTTGTCTTAATGTTGAGGTGTCGAAGTGCGCTATAAGCTGACAAAATGATTTTGTCAAAAACCAATTTTTGGCCCCGTGTTAGAAATCAGCCACCGATGGGTTTTCCAAGACCAAAGTTGTCTCCCAAATGACGTACTATACAGTATGAACTATGTACTCTACCGTCTAGTTTATGAATTTTAGAAGGGTAGTGTCGTCTCAAGTGGAACACTGATGTGTTGTTTTTATTTATTTATTTTTATAAAAACTAACCGGAAGTATAAGCCGGTTAGTTTTTATAAAATCACTGGAAAATGATTTCACAATCACTGGAAAATGAAGTCAAATGCACATTATGTAGCACCGCTAGCTTTAGCAGAATACCAAAATTTGCTGAAAATGTCCTATGCAACTGCACCTTGATACGGTGACTTAAAATAATAATAAATCGCACCGCATGGGCTAATTTAAAAGAATTCAATTCATTAGTAAGATGTCTTGTCCACCAGAGTGTCGTCAGCCATCTTGAAATCATCTTTTCTCATCCGGCGTCAGTGCCCCTCCCCTCTTTCGCTACGTAAGCAAATCTGCGGCCGTTGAGTGCGTGAAGTGTCCAACATTCCACGCGTCGTTCTTTCGGTCCAATCAATCCATCAGCTGGGTTCTTGAAGTGTGAACACACAACTCGCACTATTTATATTACAAAATGGTGTAGAATAGTGCATAAGTATGCAATTTGGGACTCACCTTTATCCAGTTATTTTCTGAAGTGGATCATAGCTATTACATTACCAAATGATGGTGATTTGTCTGCGGCTTAACCTGAGCCTTTTGAACAAAAGTCTTTTTAATGCAACTTATTGTAACCCGTTCTTCTAATCTTTAGGCACGCTCCTGTTTAAAATGGATCCTTCTCTGGCTGAGAGGTGCATCTTTTCCATCTTGTATGACCGCATCTACTGAGCGTGTGAGTGAGTGAGCAGCCGTGTGGTTTTCTCCTCCTCGTGCTGCCTTTTTTTTGTTTCGTCTGTTCTGGGACAGTGTGTCTGCTGCTTAATTTCTGTGGCAGAGGTTGATTTATGGGCTCTACACAGCACAGCAAAGTGGAGCCATCACGCTCCCTAAGCACTGCACTCTCTCCATCATGTTGATCAGCCACACTTCCTGGGTGTACTCTGCTTGTCGGATTGGTTTGTGACCCAGTTTCTCACCGTTGTTGGTCCTTTCAATTTCCAAACCCACTCACTCGCTTTGGAAATCGAGAGAGAGAGTGGACAGATATGCAAGCAGAGCTAGGCATACTAAATTATTTCTGCGGTTAAGTCCAGATTTATTATTGACATCTTTTGGGAGTTTTTGTATACACACAATGCTTCAAATTTTCCAAACATTTAGAATATCTTCATGTCATCAAGTTAATAAAACTTGACCCTGTTATAAGTAATGCCCGGAAATGTCAGCGATTTATTGACAGGCAAGAATATTTTAAGTAAACGCAAAGTAATAGTCACACAGTTTCTTTTCAATGTTTTTTTTATTTACAGGAAACGTTCAGGAATTTTAAAATGGTGTTTACACATTTGTTAGTGTAGACTATGTTGTTATTTGAAACAGGTCTTTAGTATTACTCGATAAGTCTCATGTTTGAAAGAATGTCATGTTAAAATAAAACTCTACGGTGTCTTCAATACTTTTAATGACAAATATACCACCAATATCAAGCAGTATTTCAATATTCATTTAAAAAAATAATTTTAGGTGCTAATAATTCCGAAAGCTTGCTCTAAAGGTCAGGACTTTTAAGGATAATGAAAGAAAAATAATCCATGTTGCTGTTCGTCACATTTCCAGTATGGCTTTTACAACCGACAAATGAAACTGAGTCAAGATTTTATTTTATTTCTTTTTTTCAGTTCCAACCTAAATTTTATAACGCCTTCTATCCTGTAGATGGAGCTGCAGGCTTAAATGTGAAATTAGTGGCCAAGACTGTTCTTCAAGCCTTAAAGTCTTTGCCAAATGTTTTAGATTTACAGTCAATAAACCACTTAAACAATGTAAACTGTTACCTCTTTGAGATAAACAGAGGACTTGTGTAGCTGTATGAAGCTACGGTTCCTCGGATACACTCTGTGGACGTTGTAAGAGATTAAGGATTGACCTTTTGTCTTTTGGAGGTTCTCCAAGGCAATAAACTCCCAAGAATAAACCCCAAGCAAAACTCCAGGCCATTAAACAAGCATAGATGTGTGTTGCTTTGCTGATTGGGGCGGACAGTCGTACCCTGCTCTTTATCCCGAAATGTCCTGAGTATACAGGATCCATTTTTTTTTTTTTTTTACCCCCCTCTGTGATTCCTCACTTCAGACGTGCGCTGACGGTATCTCGCGTGCCTCCCTGCCCCGTCCTCCGACCTTCACTGTCTGCTTTTGTCTGGCCTGCATAAGAGTGATGACGCCTCTCATTGTGCTGGCAATATGACAAACAAGGAACAAGATTACCTGTGGCATCTGGGTGGTCAGGATGGATGGGCCAGTGGATCTGTTGCAGTGCATCTCTTCTGCAATGCATTGTGGGAGTGCAGCAAGGGCATGTTTTGTAAGCTGACTGATCTCAACATGTGTACAGTTCATGTAACAGGAATTCTCTCTCTCTCTCCAACTCACACGCTCCCTCTCAATAATGGATGGTGATGGGTGTTCAGCTACAGCGAACGGTCGAAGCTAATAAGAGCTGTTAAAAGCCACAAATCGCACCCTCTGTGGCATTGTTTTATTTGTGGTGGAGGGAGGGGAGGGGAGGAGAGAGGGGTGGGAGGGGAGAAATAGTACCAGATCCTGAATAATGGCAGCACTGCATCAACACTGAAAAATATTACTGATCTATACCAGAGGGCATTTTTGGAGCAGAGCAGTTCCTGTGTATTATGCACATTCATTTTTCTTTTCCAGTGCATAGAGTAATGCAGAGTGTTGCTGTACATAATTAGATGGTGTTATCATTAGCGATTTTGCAGGAATCGTATACATTATAGGCAGCGAAGACTACAAAAAGCTACAAGCACAATTATATTCGGGAATATAAAGAAAAGTGCATCAAAGATAATCATGATAAAAATTCCAAGTAATTAAGTAGATTTTTATACTCTCGAGAGCCAAAGGTTTGTGGACACCGGACCGTCAACACGACCATATGTGCTTGTTGAGCATCCCATTCCAGATTTGCTGTTATTATAACCTCTACTCTTCCGGAAAGATTTTGGAGCGTGACCGTGGGGATTTGTGATCTTTCAGCCACAAGAGCGTTAATGAGGTCATGCAGCGATGCTGAACAAGGAGGTCTGGGGTGTATTCGGTGTTCCAGTTCATCCCGAAGGCGTTCAGTCGGGGTTGAGGTCAGGGTTCTGTGCAGGACACTCGAGTCGTTCGAGTCCAAAGTTGGCAAACCATGTCTTCATGGAGCTCACTGTTGGAGCAGCTTTAGGCCTCTTAGTTCTTGTGAAGGGAAAACTTCATGCTATCGCCTACAAAGACATTCTAGAATCTTGTGTGCTTCCGACTTTGTGTTAGCAGTTATGAGAAGAAGCACATACGATCAGGTGTCCACATACTTTTGCCCATATAAAGCATGGTTTTGAAGAAAAATAAAAGGTCCTCTGTGTGTGATAGATGTCCATGTGGCTGCTGGTCATGTATCGAATGTATCGGATTTCATCAATGGCTGGGACTTTACTCCGCTCCTTCAGATTAGTTTCTGAGCAATCTCGTGTGGCGGTGTAACTCTGCTCGCTTTGTGCAGCGCTTATGCAAATATGGTTTCAGGTTAACGTTTCCTTTTTCAGTGCAACATTTCCGTTCTGTGCGCAGGCAGCATTTCTCTGCTGTGGCGTCCAAAGTAAATTTCATTATTTTTTTAAAATGACCTTTCCTTGTACGTTTGTTGTACTGTGCTTTTTGTTATTGTTCATCATTATTAAATGAAAATCTTAATGGACATTCACTATTATTCGTTTGGGTTCGGATTCTTTCTCTGCAGTATTTAAAAAAAAAAAAAAACTGGTTAGGCCATATCCATTTCAAATCCGTATACAGATACGGACGTTTATGTCATAGTGGCAGCACGTTAAACGCCTACCGTAGATATGTTGGTTTGATTAGCAATTTAAGATGATAATTCTTATTGTTCCCTGCCTAGGCTTATGTTTTTGTTCCTGGAATGTGTTCGTTACTGTTAGTAACGATCTTATTTATTCCCCAGGCCGGCGTCCCGCACCTAATCTAAAGAAAGGGCACCGAGCGAAAGCATTCAAAGCCAAGGGGTTAAACGAAAGGAGCTTTTGTGACATTTGCCCTCAAGGGAAGCCACAGTGTTTTCCCCTATGTGTATGCCCCCTCCCCCCTCTCTACTTTCGGACTAACAAAAGAGATATTGGAGATCAGGGTTGCTGTCATTTGAAAGCAGTGACCTTGCCCATGCTTCTTATTATTAACCTAACCTCTTTTCGTATTGAGTGGAAAAAGCACTTGTGCGGGTGCTCGGTTTCAGCCACCCATACCTTGAAGAATTGCCTCCATAATAATAGAACCTGTGATTGTTCACAGGCAACGGGAAGGCAATCCCCTTGATAAGAATGATGGCTTTGCTGAGGAGATGGGATATAAACATGGTGATGAGAGGGATGGATTTGAGATGGAAAAAGTGGAGACTTTACATCCCATAAGCCCTTCGAGTGCCAAGGTTCGGTGGCTGAAGGGACAATGGTCAATGAGAGCTTAGCCTTGATTCCAGGCTCGAGTTCCGCAAAGACATCTGGATCAGCTGCTGTTTTGTTGGGAATTTAGTGAGGTAAAATCGGGGCTGGTATGTATAAAGCTTCTGAAAAATAATCTGAAAAGATTCTTGATTAAAAGATGGGAGTATAAATGTGTTCAAAAAGTTCCTCTGAGAACTTTTATTGAGGGGTAGGAGTTAATTCAAAGCCAGTGATAATCAGCTGATTATTTCAGCTCATTATCTGAAATGTCCTTTTCAATCTACATATCATGCCATTTTACTCTACGAAGCAAGCAAACATATCAGTTAGATGATCACAGTTCAATCAGACGTAGTGTTGTTTCTTGTGTTTATGGAGATATTTCATCACTAATCAAATTTGTATAAAAATTTGTGGATTTTGACCATCTCTGAAGCACTTCTAAATACTCACCCGTTTAAGAATATCTTTAAGGCTAAAGAATATTTTCTTAGGCCCAAGTGAAGGATAAATCCAAAATTCCTACCCATCATATTTGTGGTCAATAGCGTTTTGACACCCAGAGCATAGAATTCAATGCGTATTAACAATGGATCATGTCCAAAAGACGGGTGAAACTCAAGACCGTGTCTAGCTTCACTCAACCCTGGAAATTAACGAGAGCTTCACTTTGCAGCCAAGACCTTGAAAACTGGTGTGTGTGTGTTTGGCCACTTGATATCTCAATGTCTCTAATAACTACGTAGTTGTCATTACTTTGACGAAAGCCCTCGGATGAGTGGCAATAGTCCTGTTGCTGTGACTTACTACTAGTAGATAAAAATGACAAAAACAAACAGGAAAAAAACCAAAAGGCAAAATAGTTTCACCTTTACACTACCTTCAAATTAAAATATTGTCTTTTAAAACTCGTGTAAACATGGTTTACTTAAATGGTCTCTAAAAGACAGTGAAACAGCCCAGCACAGCATTTCGTTCCATTAAAATTACGTGTCGGCCGTAGCGTTTTGCCCAGCCTGCCAGGTCTCGAGCTGTGTGTGAACGTAGACCAAGCGCTAAAAGCACGCGCTGTTGTCAGTATGCAAGTCGTGGAGGAAGCTGCAAAGCTCAGCTGTGTTTCCTCCTGGCACGCAACCAATTGCTTTCAATATTTCTTTTTGAAAACGTCTTCCCAGGCAGGTAATTAAGTTTCTTCCCACCCCTCCCCATTCTACTCTTGGCACGGATCTCGGAGTGTAAATGATTCCAATTGAGCGTGGACTGGAATTTAATTGATCAAAATGTCATCCTCTCTGCCACTCATGTGGACGGAGGGTAATAAAAGAACTGAGGTGGGGGTAAAAAAAAAAAAAAGTTTTACGGCTCTGGCTTGCCAGCTGAAAAGGCAGTGCCAAGCTTTCGAGGAGGGTTGGCTATGCTAAATGTGCCAATAAATATAAAGTGTGCTTTATGTACTCGGGCCTTTCGAAATGTGATGGTTTTCGAACATCTTGAATTTTTGAATAGCAACTGGTTTCACCTTGTACAGCTGGCGAAGGACGTCCGTCCAAAACTTTCCTGCTACTCAAGAAGTAGGAAGTGTTCCAACTTCTACATTTTATTAAGGGGAGCTCTCACATAAGGACTGTCCTTTGGTGTGTCAGGTGATGTAGTGATGTGATTAGCTCTTCCTGCCTCCGACCTGACTGAGATCAATGTATGCTGTGTCCACATCGACAGCCCAACCCCATTAAAGAGGCATCAGTCTGCGTCCTCACAGTAGCCTGCCAAGCCCCCTTATTCACTATCGAGTCTATGGATCAGGAACACGCAGAGCAGACAGACATCATTTACTGCTTAGAGACGGCCCGTCTGCTTTCAATAGACTATACTGGTCGAACTGAATCAAAGCGTGTCTACTCAACGTCGCGTCTACGTTGAGATTTTAGAGCAAATATAGCTGTAGGTGTGTTTTAATTATATCAGGTCATGAGTTACTCTGTGGTGCTGTAGCACACCTCAACGCATCACGATTCTCGAAGATTAATGACATCTACCATATAATATCTATATGACGGATCCATCAGGGCTTAGTCCTCAGTCTGTCCTTGACTTCCCCCCTATGCTTTATTTACTCGCTTTATTGATGCTTCGTGATGAACTCTTGAAGCACATGTAGCTGACAGGCAAAAGGAAAACATTATATTGGAAATCACTATTGCCTTTAAGCAAAAAAAAAAAAAGTCTTCTCTCCGCAAATGAGTTTTTTTTTGTTTTTTTTTTTTTGCTGCGTTTTCCCCACACATCAACTCGTATATATTGTTCTAACAGAATTGCTACCTTTCTTTTTCTGCATTTTTAATGAACCGATCCTCGGCGAACGTTCACTGTTCAACAGCACTGTTGATATTTTTCAAAACCCTGGCAGTGGCAGCGATCCAAATATCTCTTGTCTAATGTCAAACCCAAATTAGAGAAAGCTAATTCATGATTCTGATGCCGTTCTCTTTACCTTGTCGAGCACTTTGTCAAAATGAGGACAGACAGCCACTCCGGGTTGCTCTAATTATTGCACTTGACAGAAGCATGTAGCTTTCTATAAAAAATGATTAATAGAAAATACTCTACATATTTCTGTGAGCAGGGTGGTGGAATATCTAATATCTAGTGGAATGTATAAAATTTCAAATCCACATAGGAACACTACAGGTTGTATTTAAAGAGACAAGCACTAACTTCAGCTGATTCATTTACCATTAGTGATTGAAGATCGGGCCAATTTGGTGGGTCATCCTCCACATACATACATGTCAATAAACTCAGGTGGAGCTCTTATAATTAATATATGGACAGTGCAGAAAAAAACTCAGGAGAACCTGGGCTTGAACCTGAATTTGTAAGGGCGCATTTTTTGGTTCAGCTACGTATATTTTTTGGTTCACCGGGTTCAAGGCACAGTTGAGTTACATTTAGCGACACTATAAAACTCCATAAAAGGCAAAGCTCGTGACAAAATGGCGGTTAAGCAATGAAAGAGCACCTCCTAATCTCAGTGTGTGCTAAATCTTCCAGTAACGCAGCTCAGCCATTGCAGCCCGTCGCCTACAATAGACACACAAACGCTTCGTCCTTTCATAGGGGGCCATTACTTTTGTTCTAATTGAATGGCTAGTCTTATTTGTCTTAATTTGTGGATTTGGCAAAACTGTTTTGGACTGCTCCAGACACCGCTCCACATAAATGTGGCCCATGATGTGTTCCCTGATCATTAAAGAAATGGACATTATGCTAAACATGCAACAGTGACCTGAGCAATATAGACAAGGCATGAGAAAAAAGGGAAAAGATGTTGTTCTTTTGGTTTCAGGACCTATTTTTTTGGCTTGTGTGTCTGTGTTTGTTAATTTTCCAAAGTGCTAAACTGACTTAGCAGGCGATATGGTCCACTAACGTTTTAATTGGTCCTCGACCATACAGTATTTTGGGAAAAAAGTTTCTCTCGTTTCTCCCTGTTTGGTAAATGCAAATCAGTAATTACTATCAGCTTTGATGAATCACAATCGGGTCTAGCTTTGTGAAGAAAACTCTGGTTTGCAGACCCACGGTGCATTAACACCGTAGATACGGGCGTAATTTGTACATGAGACACAAAAGAACACGAGAACCTTCGAATCCGATATCATTTTATCAGTCACTTTGCAATATACATCGCAGACTTGGCGGTGGAGAAAAAAGGTAATGAGAAGAAGTTCCTGTGATAGTGAAATCCCACAGATTGTTACTGATTATAGCTGTAACGAGAAAGCAACCAGACTCTCGAGAGCTGAAATGCGAGCGCTTTAGGTTTGTGCTTACGATGGTATGCCACAGCCGTTTCGGTGATTGAGGCCCATCCATCGCTGTGCGGCTTTCCCAGGTTTTTCTCTCCATGGGTCAATCAAGCTGCATGCACAGCCACACAAGCGCATTAAAATGCAAAGAATTTGGCCATTTATATTCTCTGACAGATTCCAGATTAAGTCTTCGAGTAGGACATCGTATATGACTGCATAGTTGAGATGGATGTGGGCTGTATGTTGTGATTATACTGGTGCGTATTTCAAACACGGTATTCCTTGCAATGTATCAAATGCCCGCTTTGGTTTATTACACAGGTTCACCTGTATTAGTCTAACCAAAATAATTTTCCTTCTCTGAAAAATGACACAAGAAATCGCGGCAAACAAAGCGTCGTTTTTATGTTGTTTAGAGGGCTTGGTATCCTTTTGTGATGTATAAATATCACAAACGTTAGTGTAATGTTTAACAAAATATATCATGCAACACTAATAGAAACTCATGAATATTACTATTGTTCGCTGAACTGTTAATTCACTACAAAACGTTTACAAACAAGGGCAAAACCCTGTCAAGCTCATTTTCCCACAGATCTCAAAATACAGGCCGTGTTTTAAAAAATCCGTGACAGTGAGATATAGGCATATTGTGTGTAATTACCACCAAGAGTCGCACGTATTTTGACAGGGGAGGCTGGACTGTAAAATTGTTTTGTTTGGTTTTAGAGTCGATAAGGGAGCAGCTGCCAGTCACGTTGATGGACAGCTCGGTGATGTAACTGTATATCTGAGCGAGTGTGAAATGGAGGGGAAATGACTTTGAGTGACTGGTTTTTATCTGCCGCCTTATATGCGCCTCATATTTACCATAAGCCCCCCATATCATCTCATATCTTTCCATCAGTCGCTTCCTCAATAGCTTTGTCTTCCAGAAACGGCCGTGTGCACGAACGGCGCCCTGCCTCTCCCCCTCTCCGTCTCCCTCGTCTCCTTTCCCTGCTCCCCGGCCTGATTAGCTTATGAACTGTGACTGACATTTGACTATTTGCATGCGTTGGCTTTTTTATTTATTTATTAATATTTTTTTTTTGTGGACCCCTTCACTGTTTTGCCTGAGCGATTTGCATTCGCAAGAAAAAGAGGCAGCATCTCCAAATCCTCCCTGATCCATTCTCATGCCCGAGAAGATCTTATCAAGATGTAAATGCCTCTGATAGCTACGGTGGATTTGATAATGGACTGAATTAATAAACAATTTGATATGTAAAGGAGCTTTCGGTAATGGCCATTAAAAAAAGTTGATGTCTACTCATGCACGCATGCATATGGTCTGTCTCTCTCTCTCTCTCTCTCACACATAGACACACACACGTTCAATGACATCTGCGCATTTAGAGCTCAAGCTATTTCCAGGGAGTTGGATCGGGCTGGGTTGACTGCCAATGATGAGATATTGATTAGCTGGGAAATGTCAGTGTTGAATAATAGCCTTGAGCCATGTGGGTATGAGCGCACAAGAGAGGGGCAGTGCCCGTGCTCAGCCACTGGGGGAGGCTGTTAACGTTCACGTAACCACCATCTGTCATCAGAGCCTCTGTCATTTGCACTGGATTGAAGGGCGGACGCATGCCGCGCTCAAGACCAGGCAAGAGTAGATGCACTCTTCGATTTAGCTTTTGTTTTCCTCACAGCCTCTTGTTTTAGAGTTTCATTTGCCGAGGCCTGGGAAAAAAAACAAAAACCAAAACAAACAACGCAGCCATGAAGACAGACGGCAAACACACACGTCTATGTCAGACAGAGGTGTTGGCGGGAGATAGCAAGATATGATGAGGTCGAATCTTTAGAGATTGCCCTCGTCAAATTGCCTATCACAGTGTACGGTCAGCTGTATAACCCTGGCCCATTAGACATATATATATATCTAGCTCTATATCGCGCACATCTGCTGCATTTCTTTACACGTTGCTTTGTGTGCGTTTGTGTGGAAAGAGATTGTGACTGCACGCTTGTGTACCTTCTTAAGAAAGAGTGATACTGTAGCTGGGGAAAAAGAGCTAGGAATATCTGTGTGTGTATACAGGAATTAGTAAAGAACAGCCATGAAAATGCTAAACCCAGCTAAATCCAAAGGACCATGACGGGGGACTCGCTGAGTTACACTGGAAAAATGTTTTAAGATCAGCAGGATTTATTTATTTATTTATTTATCCATCCTCAGAAACCTGTTACTGCAAAACTCCCCCCTTCCTTCGCCTCCGCCTCTTTAACTCCAATCCTGATAGGAAGGAATAAATAAATAAGGATCCCCATGACAACTGAGCGAGAACAATTGTCACGCTGTGCAGCGGATGACTGGCATCGCGCTCCCTTCATCCCTCCTTAAGGCCCCCGACGGCAAATGCCAGAAGATATATTATTCATGTAGCCACGCTCCAAACACTATTGACAGCGCAAAGAGGGGGGAAAAAGTTTCCCGGGTTTGCGCGCTTGGGCAAACTGCACGTTTCTCTCTTACACACAGGTGAGAAGTACGGCCTGTGCGACAGCGTTTGCAAAGCTAAAAGCTTCGTCTCTCGGTGCTAGTAATCTGTTATCAGTGGCCATTCATGTTCGAAGCCATGATTTGGATAATCGCTCGAGTTGGCTGCCATCACAAACAGCACAAGTTCTTTTAGCGCCACAAGCCACCCCAGAGAGGTGATCAGGTGCTGCCAGATTTCATTTCTTAAAGCACAAGAGAGCATGTGGCGTGTCTGTTATTCAAATCCTCCTTCCAAGACCCTTTGTTAATTCCTGGAAGAAGATTAAGCCTTCAGAAAGCAATCAGATAATAATAACAATGAATTACGCTGAAGACTCCCCTGGTAGGTAGCCACAAGTACAATTCAAACACTTACAGCGCTGTGCAAATGATAAATATATTTGTGTAACCATTTAAAATAAATAAATAATTATCTTGCCAAATGTATTTTAAAGTTCTAGCGTAATGAATTCACACCTTTTTGAAAATTTTTATTTGGATGTATCCTTCCCAGGTCACCGTTCTGTTTTTGACAGAAAGTTGCTGACGTACAGCCATGTGCTTCCCATCAGCTCTCCTTCTGACACGCTGATGCATATCTAAACCAGAAATCTCCCGTTTAGACACCTCTCTCAATAAGAGATTTTCTCGCTGCTCGTCACACCATGCGATACAGCGTCTTATACTTTTGCATTTGCAAGAAAAAAAAAAGCAACAATAAAAAGAACCAGAACCGGTTTCCTAGCTACAAGACCTCGTCTTATAAAACTTGAAGTGTTAAATTTGCCAGAGCAAACATTTCCCTGGATTTCCTTCTGTCCCTTAAAGAAATGTCCCTTCAGATATTATTCATTAGATTGAGAGAGGGTTTTTTGGTTGTTTTTTTGGCACTTCCAAAAAGAATGTTTTCTACTTTGCAAAAATCTTGAATGAGAAATCTATAGAATACATCCACAGACTGTAGAGCTGGGTCAGATAAACAGAATTTAACAAACACATTTGATGACTGGGTTGACGAGACAATAACAATGATTGATTGAAAATGTTTCTGGTGGATTAAGATTTTAGACGTATCTTAAGATATGTATATAATGGTTTATGAATATTTGAATCCTATAGCTTGCTGAGTATAGCTGAGTATAGCCAGGTTGCATTTGGAGTATTAGGTTGTGATCTAGTCTTGAAGGTAAGCTGCTTTTGGCGTGCGTTAAAGGCTGGTGTGCGTTAATTTCCACAGCAGTTTAAACGACCAGCAATTTATTCCTGAACAGGGTCTTTGTGGCAGCACACCAGTCGGTGTACTATTCGTTTTATTTAGAGCACTTAAACCTGATCACCTCACCATGTTTTGCACGGTGGGTGGAACAGTATGAAATATCGACAGTATAATAACCGTACACACCCATTCTCACGCTGTCTGCTTACTACTGCGTTATTAATTTACTTGCTAGAATGGAAAGCGTGTGCCAGATGTGTTTTTGTATTATGGAATGGTTTGAATATATTATTTTAAAGACTGTAAAAAAAATAATAATAATAATAAAAAAAACCGTTTGAGGGCAAAAATCTGGCCACTTTGTTTGTTTGAGCCAACCTGCTAACGTATTATAGTGAATTGATCCAATTTAAAATATTAAGATATCAAGACGAATCGCATGATTACAAACTCTTATTTACTCATTCACTCACGCTTTTTCATTGGTTAATTTTATATGAATATAAAATGCAATTATCATTATTTTAGTTCTGGCACAATTACGATAGATAGGAGATTATTATTTTTAGTTTTTTTAAACTGGGATCTTTACGCGTGTCCTGCAGCCGTTTTCTCGCCAACACCATCATCAGGTTTTGTAAACTTCATCATGACCGTTCATAATCGATCCTCTCGGCTCCACATAGCCTGCAGGAATAGAAATGCTATGTTTCCTTATTAAATGAGATGTTTTCTAATTTCAGCTTGAAGGAGGTGAAATAAACAAACATGATGTTACACTGATCCCGAGACTGTAAGATTCCAACAAACACTTTTACAGCATTTAAACCTTTACAGTCGTCTGCTTTTTCACAAGCTTGGGCTTGATCCAGAGTCGACAAGGGTTATGAATATTCAGACTTTTATTAGTTCTGACAAATAGCTAAGTGACAGTGACACATGGCACTCTCGGCTGCCCTGTATGAGCTGCCGCTGTTTTTCTGGGCTCCCTTCTCTAGCTTTGCCAGAAATTGGGGTGACAGGTGCTTGACAACATCTATTTAAGACGAAGAGGGAGATTAATAAGTTAATTAATCATTCCGTGTCGTTCAAAAACGGCCCCAAGAGAGTCCCTGCTGCAATTTCTTTTTAAAGACAACATGGCTGCTTTTAACTTTTTTTTTCTTTTCTTTTTCACGAATCATAATTGTTTTCACCCTACAAAGCAGCCTGCTATTTTGGCCACGGTCCTTAATTATGATCGGTGTGTTATTGCTCAACAGAGCATAGCAAATTGCTGTTATGTTGTTTGCCTGAGCCTAATCTAATTGGCACATTGTCAAAAAATAATTATCTGTCATTTAAATTGATGCCATAAGCACAAGTTAGAGGAACACCTGCTGCCACAAGCAGGACCCAGACTGCCCTCTTCCCCCATCCCACTCATTCTTTTTGTCTTGCTTAACTGCAATGCCACAACCCCATCCATGCCTTGTAAGGCTTCTGGCTCTCGTTTATACCTTCAGAAGTCTTAGATGTAAAGAATGTAAAGGGTGTAAAGTCCACCAAAGTGGTGGAGAATTTTGCTTGAATTTAGACGCGTAAGGTACTTCGGAACTAGCAGTGCGTAAAGTGATTGACGATCAAGACGTTGTCGCATTTTGCCATCAACTGCCCAGCGGTAATCTGACATAAATCGGAAATACCTCACGCACCATAGAGAGTCCATGTCCGTCTTTTTCAGTGAAATATATTTGCTGGGTGGGTGGCTCAGTGGTTAACACGTTTGCCTCACACCTCCGGGGTCGGGAGTTCGAATCCCGTCTCTGCCTTTTGTACTGAACAACTGTATAACATGACATTTATGTTACATGTATTACATTATAAACTTTTAAAATACTTTTGTGTACCTTGCCATTTTCTCAATTTGCTGACATTTTGCGTAGTGAATACTCGCCACACTGCGTGATATAAATGCCACTATTTGTAGCCTGTTTATGCGCTCCAATACAAACGGTGTTTCTGCAAGGTGTCCACATTTACCATAAATATCCGCTATTCGAACAAAAAACTAAGAAAACAAGATGGAGTTTTAGGTGTTATGTTTACTCTGCACATTCTAAAGAATATCCTAGTTTTATTTATGGTGAGGTTCACACCTACTACTACGGAGGTTTCCGTTTTAAATTATATGTAGAAATGGTCATATGAATTACAACCATACAGCCGGTGCATCTGACTGCTGATTTATTATTATTTTTTCTAGATAAAGGGCAGTAGTTAGGCACTATCTCTCTATTGATCTCTGTAGGATTGCTTACTGATTCTCCTACCAGAAGGTACGAGATCGACTCTAGTGGCATGACGTCGACTTTCTCTGCAGCCGATCACGGGCGGCTCTTTCCGTAGATCCATTAAAAATTCAAAGAAGAAGGAGACGATGATAAATCTGGCCTTATTAATTTTAGCTTTGGATAAATAATGCATGGCTCTCTGGCTCCTTCCTATCTCCCCCTCTGGCTCTTTCAGCCTGTAGCCTTAGTATCTGTCACATCTGATATCCGGACAGTTCATCTGGACGTCAGATACGCCATGAGTAGTTTCTCTGGAGTTCTGCACTTTCCAGCTGATTGCTCGTCCAAAACAAACACGTATCAGAATATATTGGAGTATTATTGTGCTCTGTGGACAAAGAATATGATGACCGAGCCTTAGACTGGAAGGCCTTTTTTTTTTTTAGATTGTGCATTCCCTCCGAGTTTGTGAGCTTATTTTTAGTGTTTAGCTGAGCCGCTGGTCAGTCTTCAGTCTGAAGCAAATAATTTACCTGGAGCGCTGTTTATTTTCAGTTACAGATACAGTGATAAACATGATGACCTTGATTGAATATGCCGAATTATATGTATCTACTGAATCTACACATAAGCAGGTTTCTACAGTGCTGTGAAAATTGATTTCTTCTGTTTTTGTGCACATCTCATACTAAATGGTTTTGGATTTTCATATGAAATACAGCATAAAACACAGGCAACCTGAGTAAACACACAGTACAAGGTTTTACAAAAAAATGTAATCCAACACCCATCACCCATATTACAAACTACCCCCCCCAGAGTTTAAAATCTGGTTGTGCCACCTTTAGCAGCAATATCTGCAACTAAACGCTTCCGATAACTGGAGATCTGTCTTTCACTTACTTCTAGGACTCGGATTTACTTTGGATCGTTGTCTTGCTGCATAATCCAGTTGTGCTTGAGTTTCAAATTACGGACTGAAGACCGGACATTCTCCCTTAGGATTTTCTGGTAGAGAGCAGAATTTGTGTTTCCTTCAATTACTGCAAGTTTCCCTGGACATGAAGCAGTAAAGCATCCCCCACACCATCACACTACCTCCACCATGCTTGCCCGTAGGTATGATGTTCTTTTTGTGGACTTCTGTGTTTGGTTTACGCCAGATCTAACCGTCTTCCAAACAGTTCCACAGAACATTCTCCCAAAAGGTTTGAGGATCATCAAGGTGTTTTTTGGCAAAATTCAGATGAGCCTTAATGTTTTTCTGTGTTAGCAGTGGTTTTCACCTCGGCGCTCGTCCATGGATGCCATTTTGGCCCAGTGTCTTTCTGATAGTGGAGTCATGAACAGTGACCTTTATTGATGCAAGAGAGGCGTGTAGTTCCTTTGATGTTGTCTTTGGGTCTTTTGTGACTTCCTGGATGAGTCGTTGCTGTGCTCTTGCAGGAATTTTGGAAGGTTGCCACTTCTGGGAAGGTTCACATCTATGCCGAGTTTTACCATTTGGAGATAACTGTTCTCACTGTGGTTCTTTGGAGTCCCAGAACTTTTTTGCTTCAATAAGTAACATTATCATTTAAAAACTGTATTTTGTGTTTATGGCGGTTGTTGTTTTTTTTTATCTTAGATTTTGTTTTCATTTCTGAAACAATTTAATATGAGAGATGCACAAAAAGAGTAAATACTTTCACAGCATTGTAAATTACACATCTATACACCTTTAATTCAGGAGCAAAACCATACATGACCTGCTATTCCTTTAGTTACTCGCTGTTCTATTCAGTTTTCCCCCCATCTTCTTAATGTGTTATCTTCGATTTGGACCTCAGATCCATCAGATTTATCGTTTGATAAAGTTGCCACTGATCTGCCGTAAATGTAGATGTCAAAGGCTCTTGTCTGAAGGGACCCATGGTTTGCCCTTGACAAATTGGGTTCTGAAAGGCAATTCCTCTCAACAGTTCAAGAAAAAGAGCATCGGCTTGACAAGACAGGGAAGAGGCATCTTCTTGAGACAAGGATATAAATAAAATACAAAATGAGGACAAAAAAAAAGAAGAAAGGGAAAAAATAAATCACGGTCCCCTCCCTCTTTCATTCTGGGCCAGACGGATGCGCTCGGGTGGGAGTCAGGGTTGTCAGCGATAATCTTATCTGCCGATGACTGCTAGCAGAAACGGGACAAAGGCAGCCGAGCCTGACTCGAGGTCTGATGGGCCGCTGATTGCACAGATGTCCAATAGAGGGGCAGTTGCCGTGGAAATGATGAATGACGTGTGGCCTGGCTTTTTGCCCCCCGCAGCCATAAGACGGTGCTCAGAAAACAAGGGAAACTTCTCAATCATGAGCATTTCACAAAGTTTTAAAACTGTTCATGGACTTGTAGGGTGCTAAGATCTGCGGATGTTTCAGTTCTAATGAGCTTCAGGATTTTTTCAACCATCTTAATATTGCAGATGTATATGAAGGTTAATCGGTTAAGGATGGTGTGAAGAACATGTTTTTTAGTATTTGTAGACACTTTTGTAAAATCTATAAGAGTCAGTGTGTTCTCTTATAGGTCACTGACTACCTTAATGGCTTACTTCAATCACTGTCTCTTAAGCCATTCCTCATTTCTGGGCTTCTTTGTTCATGGCTGAAAAGTCCAGGAGTGGGGTCGGAGGCAGAGGTGACGTTCACTCTGCATCTGCTGCTCTTTACCACAGTTTAAATCGGGTGAAATTTGAGCAATGAGTTGTAGCCCGTTAGTGAGGACCTTTGACCAAAAACAATTCGGCGAGAAGGATGACAGCACCGCAGAGTTTTGGTGTTCACAACATTTCATACTTTAGTAGGAGCGGGTGGGGAGAAAAAGCTGACAGATAATTCGTCATCATATCAAAGTTAGCTCAGGGAACACACTGCTTCGCAAGGCAAAAAGTATGCTCCATTCATCTCCTGTCTCCGTGTCTTCTTTCCCGAGCTACTTGTCCTGATCCTGTGATCTGCAGCATCCGACTTGGCTGCTGTAGGCCTCCATCCAAATCTCGGCTTATTGACCAGCTTTTCCCTTGATCAATATTTAATGTCCTCTTTGACAGAGATCGCATTTTGTGGTGAGCACTTTTTTTTACCGGCTCTTAACCACGCTGCCTGGCCTGGGGTCTGGCGTTCTCCCTGGATTCTTTTTTTGTCGTGTTATTACATGTAGAAGTGGCATTCGGAGCCATGCTCTCAGGCTCACTGGCTTGTCTGATTTCTTTGCGGACCTGATTGGCGCTGTCAAGATGAAGCCAAGGGGTGAGGGGGCATATGCAAGACAAATGCAGATTTTGTTTCTGCCTCTAAACAGCTTCTTGAAGTGATAACTGTGTGTCGGCTGTAGTCTGGGCGACCAAGAAAAGCTGTCGTTCAAAATAGTTGTTCATCCAGTGATTTAAAGCCATAAAACACACACACACACACACACCTGTATATCAAATGTAGTACAGGGGTTCGCAAACAATGGGTCATGACCCCATATGGGGTCATCTGATTTACAAATCAGGGATTGCAACAGAAACTCATTATCTCCTCTTTTTGTTTCTTTCACTCGTTTTACGAAGGAATATTAGAGGTCGACAGAATTTGTGTTCTAATAGTTTGAATGGTTACTGGGAGTCATATTCAGTCACATCCACGGTTAAATTAATAGCATACGTGCTATTTTAGTATTTTTTTTATTTACGACAGTATCATAGTACAGCAAGAAAAACTGACAGATTTCACCGTCCGTCTGTTTCTGCTGAATACACTTTCATTGCGTTTTAACTTGCATACGTACGTGCTTATTTAGACCGTTATTAAGTACCACCACGAACCGGTTTTCCAATTACAGTGTGTTTGGATTTTAAAAACCTCCAATTTTCCCATCAAACCACCGAAAGGCCGGTTTTGCACACCAATGTTCTGGATTTTCAATATTAGTAAAAACTTTTGAACGTCTGGGCAGAGTTTTTCGATTTGAGATCTAGCTCATGACAACAGACAAGACAATGGCGGGAAGTTTTAAAGAGATACCGCGAGACTTGTTACTGTGTTTAACGTCAGTGAGCATAAAATCCCTAAACGTTTTACATTTGTATGTTGGTGACATCATCATAATAAAATGTTCAAATGTTACAGTAGTCCTATGGCCTATTATAAAAAAAAAAGGTAGGGTCAAGGTTTGGGATTGCAAAAAATTCGTAATGTCCGTTTGGGGACCCAAACAAGGTTGGGAACCCCAGAAGTAGTGGCTGTCAGTTTGTGTGACTATTTAGATGTGCATTCAGGAGCTAAAATGAGTCTCGGTAAGAAATGATAAATTGATCTATTTCTCACAAGGACCGATGAAGCTCAGTTTTATGCAGAGGTGGACAAATCACTAACCCAGGTGTCTGGGACGAGCAGATTGCGTATCCAGGCCATCGGTTTTTTCATTCGCACGATGATGATGCTAGTCAGACGCAAATAATGTCTTTGCCTGCGACAAGAGAAGGGCACCGCTCATAGCAGAAATTTTAAAGACCTTGTCTTTTTGTCAAGGACTGACATGATGCTTCATCAGCAGAGCTATTATCAGAAGAGAATGAAGACTATGGCTACATACTGTCACGTCTCCCAGGGATTCAAGCACTCACTTATTTTCTATAGGCTGTGTTAGCACGTACAAATAGGTCCATATATATTTGGACACTGACACAAGTTTTGTTATTTTGGCTGGTTACTAAAACGTATTCAAGTTACAGTTGAATAATGAATACGGGCTTAAAGTGCTGTGTCTCATCTTTTAATTTAAATGTATTCACATCCACATTGGAGGAAGGGTTTAAGAATCACAGCTATGTAGCCCCCTCTTTTTCAAGGGACCGAAAGTAATTGGACATTTGACTCAAGCGGTTTCATAGACAGGTGTGGGCTATTCCTTCATTAATTCTTCATCAATTAAGCAGTTAAAGGGTCTGGAGTTGATTCCAGATGTGGCATACGCATTTGGAAGCTGTTGCTGTTGCTGTGAACCCTCAGCATGCGGTCAATGGAGCTCACAATACAAGTGAAACGGGCTATCCAAACCCAGCGTTTGGTGATGTCCATGCGTTCCAGACTTCAAAAAGGATTCTCAACAAAGTATTAAAAATGAACATTGTTACTGTTAATCTGTCCAATTACATTTGCGCTTCTGAAAGAAGGGAACTGTGTATATAAATGGTTGAGATTCCTAAACGTTCCGTATAATATTTTTGTTCGACCCCTTGAATTAAAGCTGAAAGTCTGCAGTTCAGTTGCATCTCCGTTTCATTTCAAATCCATTGTGGTGGCGTACAGAGCCACAAATTATGAAAATAGTGTCACTGTCCAAATATTTGCGGACCTAACTGTAATTAGCTTGACATACTTTTGCTTGTTGGTGCTGTGTAGCTTAGCTTCATTGAGCACACTGGAGCTTTGACTTGCCCTGTAGGCTAGCTGAGTAAAGTATAGTTCACAAGTCATTTGTTAGAGAAAGATCTATGAGAGGCCGTGAACTACACCTACTTAAAATGAACTGTAGCATGCTTGGTGAACTTAAGGTCGTACACAAGTCTCTACACTTTAATTAAATCATATAGACTGATTTACAGTCAATTCATTGACCTCATCGGTGTGTTGATGCTGGTAAATCTCATGCAATTTTAATATCCTACTTAGAGCCCTCTTAGTCATAATAGTGCCCTATTTCTTAAACTCGTTCAGTATGTCTCCATAATGCATCTCCGAAGGGCACTTTAATGAAAGAATCTCTGAACATAATGGGGACTTAAGAGCTCCACCTGCTTAAACGGAGCTGTAACTTGCTTGGTCATTTTATCCATTAACTTATGGGCAGATTTATTTATTTATTTATTTTTAATATGATCCTTTATTTTAAGGATCTCAATATGGTCGACTGACAACACCAAAAAAAAAAGTGTTCACACGTTATGGTGTCATGTCGTCTGGTCTTATTATAGCCACATTTAAACAAAATGTGCAAATGATGAACACACACAAAAAAACACTTTTTACTGTGATGGTGTATAACACTTTTATATTTTTCGAAGGTGCTCCCCACATAATGCATCGTAGGGTGTAAAAGCCGCTAAATGACTCCGTAGCCGAGTGAATGGTTTCTATGCCCTATCCACTGTACTTCATGTCTAGAATTTGAAGCATTTCACTTTCATCCCTAGTTTTTGTCCATCTCTCGATACACGCTAGCGAGCAGGTTAGCATGAAATCCTGAGGCCGCAAACCAGACTGAAGTGAGTAAATGATGAAAAAGCCATGCCAAGACAGCTGCCCTCGCTCCTAGCCCGACGATGACAGCCGTGCTCTTGTACATGTCAGAAGTGATCCAATGATTGCACGTTTTCAAGAAAGTGCCGATGCCGGGTGCGATGGATCGGCGTCGTGCCGAGCAAGTGTGTGTGTGTGTGTGTGTGTGAGACAGAGAGAGAGACAGAGAGCTGGATCCGTGTATCACTCTTTGTTTTAGCATCAAATGCCATTGTGATTAATAACCTGCAAGGAGAGATCTGAGAGGAGAAGGTAAAGCCCAGATTCTCACTGCAGTGCTGGATTACTCAAAAAGGCGTTTAATTAACGGTGACACTGCCTGGCCTGCACACCTCGCTGAGCAGAATACCAACACGCACCACGCTGGCTTTCTGAAAGACTCAGGCATATATTACACAGATTATAGAGGATGTAATTCTGTAATAATAGCTCTTATAAATCTTATTGTACATCTAAAGTATTCAGTAAATCATCTGTGTTCATCAGTAAGTATCACTGTCATTATGGCGTGTTTGTGAAGCAGTATTAAATATTAGGCACATGTCGATATTCAAAACAATCATCTGATGTGAAGGTAGTTATTTTCTTATGACATCACCAAGTTTTTTTATCCTTTATACGTTTTTATCAAAGCTGTTTTTAATCAGTTTTTCCCCCTCATCTGATTATAGTTCCAATTAACGTTGTAAAACTTCCCCAAATTAAGCTAAGTGCCTTCTGTTCCGAACACGTTCGTGCGTTGGAAACCGTAAACTCACGACCGTCAAAGCGTTAGCACTGGAGACTCCTAAAAATGCAAAACGAACAACTCCTGCCAGAAAAACACATTTGTGCAGAGCGTCCACCTTACCGTTCCCTGTGATTTTTACCCGTTACTATAGAAACTATAACGTGCAAGAACTAATGTGGTGTTGAGCATGTAAACGTGTGATTTTGAATAACAGCTGGAACAACTGTCCGAGCTGCTGACCAATCAGAATCGAGAGTAAATACCATCAAGGCAAAAAATATTATTTCTTGCTGAATTAAACTGATTGTCAGGTTATATGTGTGGCACTCGTTAATTGATTAGAGAAGGTTATTATAATCTAATTTAACCCGAGTATCGATTTACACAACCTGTGTGATTAGACTCGATGCCTTTGGCTTTTTAGTTGGTGAATGCATACAGGAAACCATATAAATTGTCATGAGAGGACTTTTACCGTTTGATATATAACCCAATTCAAAGATGACGGAGATATTTTCAGGTCATCCAGGCGGCATAACTGCATTTTTCCTCTGGCCAAGTAATAGAGAGTTGCATAAACCTTTTGCTCTCTGCTGGTATTGCATTGCCTGTTTTATTAGCGCATCGCTGACTAGCTTCACAGTTACTGCTTTGCCCTCACTATCGAGATGATATCTTTTTAAAAGCTCATTGTTCTGAAATATTTCACACACATTCACAGTACTGTGATGCAGATTGCTGGCAGCGGAACTTGTCTCTGCAGGCTTAGGAGCTGCGTTTAGCGCTAAAGTGCTCTCAGGCTGAAAAATAGTCTTTTTAAAAAATCTTTAACATTTTTTTGCTTGTATTTCCACAGTGTACAATCCCTATAAAATCTTGCCCAAATTGTACAATAGACGTGTGCTCTCCATGTCAGATCGTACGATAAGATCTTCTAACGATAGACCCATGATTAAAGAAAATGACTACCTTCCATTTACGTCATCGATCGGCATGGTCCATAGATTCCCTTATGCAGGAAACTGCCTCGGATAAACACGAACAGTCTTTAAAATGAGCGTGAGGAAATACGGATATGTTTTTGTCCATTAGCACGTTTCATTTACTTTTCGCTATTGTGACTGATGTGTTTGTAGCCGTCTCATGAGTTCTATGTAATTCTACAGGAGCAGCGTTCAGACACTGAGATTTTAATCAGACATTTTTGCTACTACCAGAACTTTGTCGTGGTCCATCCTTGTTTGCGATGGCGCTAAATCGAAATCGACTAAAAGAGCGCCTGTGAAGTCAACCTTAAGAGCTACATTTTTGTGAATTTATTTTCTAATTCGCAATTGCAAAGGAAGTTTAAATATTTGCGACAGTAAAAACGTGGTTTGTGCTTCACAAACTTTCTTCATACAAACGTTCAATATTTCTAGGCCTATTATGTTAGTACAAATAGTATAACATTTTCTCAGACACACTCTGCTGTGTGTTGCAAAATGTCCTGGAGATTTGTAGAGCCTCTCTCCTCTCTCTCTCTCTCTCTCTCTCTCTCTCTCCTCTCTCTCGCACTCTTTTTCTCTCTCTCTGTCTTTATTTTTATTTATTAATTTTTATTAATTTCTAAAGGATTGGATCGAAGGGTTTTTTATGCATTACATACAGCACTGCGTTCTTCCTCATCAGATATCTCACACAGCTTTGAAATATGTTCGGGTTCGTTTATTGCGCAATTTCACAAAAAGTTCTGTGAAAATGTTCGTTTCTTTTATTGCAGCCGTTTTAATATCGGAAACGGTGATAAAACGTACCATTAAAAATGATATCTAGTTTATGTACAGGCTGCTACTGTGATTTCTGTGTAGAGAGAAATTCATACTCGAGTCGCTCAGAGCTTCGTCCCCTCAGGCCTAAAGCAGCTTTTTCATATTTCCACACTTGCTGCACACCGCAACGCTTGAAGTGCGTTGTCGCTCTCTTCACACTTGTGTATGCAAGGGAGGCCGTCTTAAAACAATTAACTACAGACTTTCATAATAACCCCTGACCAAGCCTGCAAATATTGTTTGGTCCTAGCTGGAATTAATTAAGCTTTGTACCAAGGGAAGGGATGACAGCGTGTGATAATGTATTTTACGTGATATGGACCATTGACTGCCTTTCCATAGCTCAGGAACAATAATGAGAGAAATATCTGTGGATCCATTCAGAGCACTGATTGTTTGTGGGTATTAAATTGTGCGTACATCTCTGAATGCCGGGGTGAAAGAGGAAAGCCATTGTCAAAACATTTGTTAGCAAATTGCTTTCTCCACCATTGTGCCAGGTTTGATAGATTCTGTGTTTCTGAAATGGACAGAATAGAAAGGTGGAGAATTCATCCCCGAGATATCTAAAGTGGCGATTGTTCTTGGCCCTCGGAAGCGAGGTGCGAGCTCCAACAAAGACTGACACGGAGGTTTTTTTCCTTTCTTCACACTTTAAATCATGAAAAGATGACTTGTATAAAGAGGGGCTGAAGTATTGGAACAGGTCAGCAGTGAGCCATGGCAATTCTGCTTATTCATATACACACACCGCTCGCAGGTCATTTTCCACTTTCACACACCAGATTAAAATAAGCCGTTAAAATATTCCTTTGCAAGGCTGATATTCAAATAGCTAGGTGCTTTCTTCTAAAGTCCCATAGAGCAATTTCCAATTTTCTATAGCTGGTGCATGAAGGTTACGCAGAGGACACGTGACCGCACTGCAGTGCTGCCATTGCATCTCTCTCTTTATTTCTTCGTGTGGGGAATAGAAACAGTGAATAAGCGATATATTTATTTTTAACTAATGCTTTCGTGGTGATGAATTAATACATTAAGTATGCAAAATATGTATCCTTTTTTAAAATTTATTTATTTTTATATAAAGTTGTACACAAATAAAGTATGGACACAAAATTCTAGTACACATACTTATTTTCTAAGTATGCCTACTTAGAATATAAGTATGCTGTATAACCACAATTTGTTGGGCATCATAACACAAAGATGGCCGTTGTAGTTAAACTAAGTAAAAATAAAACATCTGGTGGTTTTGCAATACCAGTACATAGAGGTATGGTGGTAACCACTCAAAATACAAGCAGTAATGTCAAGCAACCTGTATTGGACCACTTACAGTATCTCACAAAAGTTAGTACACCCCTCACATTTGTGTAAATATTTGATGATATCTTTTCATGTGACAACACTGGAGAAATGACACTTTGCTACAATGTAAAGTAGTGTGTGTATAAAAGTGTAACAAGTGTTTAACTTGTATAACAGTGTAAATTTGCTGTCCCCTCAAAATAACTCAACACACAGCCATTAATGTCTAAACCGCTGGCAACAAAAGAGAGTACACCCTTAAGTGAAAATGTCCAACTTGGGCCCTCCCAAATTGACATATAAGGAATAGTAAAAACCTAATGCTTGATGAATGACTGCAGTGGTGAGTTCGGCATAATGGTTAGTGTTATGACTTCATGTTCCAAGGGTTGCAGGTACAACGCTGAACTGGTTCCTACATGTTCTCCAGTTTTCTCCCACCTCTTGAAACATGCCAGTTAATGAATGGTTTAGCTAAAAGTCTGACTTGTGAGACTACCGTGACTCTGACCAGGACAAATATGTAGATGATTGAATGAATTGTTCCAGCATGATTCTGATGCTCAAACTGACACACAAGGAATAGTAAATATCTAAGGTTTGACCAATGAACCTAACTAATAACTGCACGTTTTAATAAATGCATATCTTCACACTTGTACTATGGAAATTTCTGTTCCAAGGGTTTCATCCAAAAAACTAGTTAACAGTACTGTTCCCCATGTTTTTGGCAGCCATGAAAGAAGTAGAACTTCCCCATGTCCTAAATATTACTTTCACCCCTGAGACTTACAGACGTAGATAAAAATGTTTTGAAATAAAAACTTACTGGATTTTGATAGTATATTAATTTTTACAAACTTATTTTTAGTATGTATATTTAAATTTTGGCATGTATCCTTATTTTATTTTTTTAAGTATGCAAACTAGAATTTTAAGCATGCATATTTAAGTATACATATAAACTTTGTGCCGATACTTAATTTGTGTACAACTTGAAAATGAAAATGGGGCTGAAAAAAATCTTGATGTCATTACAATGTATTGTAAACTGTATGTTTCATACCAAAGGTGAAAATTTTAACAATACATATACTTAATGTTTATGTATTCATCTCATCTCGTCTTCAACCGCTTATTCCTTCTTCAGGGTCGCGGGGAACCTGGAGTCTATCCCAGGACTCATCAGGCACAAGGCAGGGTACACCCTGGACAGGATGCCAGTCCATCACAGGGCACAATCACACACACACACACACCCATTCATACACTACGGACAATTTAGCCATGCCAATCACCATACCATGCATGTCTTTGGACTGGGGGAGGAAACCGGAGTACCCGGAAGAAACCCCCGCAGCACAGGGAGAACATGCAAACTCCGCACACACATGGCCCTGGCGGGACCCTGGAGGTGTGATGTGAACGTGCTAACCACTAAGCCACCATGCGCCCTGTTTATGTATTAAGTTATGTTTATATTGATTTAAATCAGCATCAGGGCTGCTGGAAAGCAAATATTCAAAAGAGTCTCAAAATGACATTGTCAGTCAAAGGCCTTAGGCTTGACTCCGAGCCATGGCGACTTGATGGATGAACAATCTGTAGGAAGATCGATCATGTGCCAGTTGGATAAGTTGCGCCAAAGTCTTCTCTGTTGTTGTCTTTATGGTATCGAGCCACTGGTTTGCTGGTCTTCCTCTTTCTTCTTGTTCCTTCGATGCATCCCATCATAACGTCTTTCTCCAGTGAGTGATCTGTTCGTACAATGTGTCCAAAGTAGGCAAGTCGCAGTTTGGTGATACTTGCTTCAAGAGACATGTCCGGTTTGATTTGCTCCAATATAGATTTATTTGTCCTTCTGGCTGTCCATGATATCGACAAAATTCGTCTCCAGCACCACATTTCGAAGGCGTTGATTCTTTTCTGTTCTTGTTTCTTGACTGTCCAGCTCTCGCTGCCATATGTTACAATGGAGAAGATGAGACTGTGGACGAGGCGTGTCTTTGTGGGCAAAGAAATATCCTTCGATTTAAAAATTCTGTCCAGTGATTTTTCCCATGGCTATTCTTCGTTTCACTTCGAGTTGTTGCCTTCGTATTGATCATCGATCCAAGTAGGCTGAAGTCGTTGATAACCTCGATTTCGTCTCCGTCCAAGTCAAGGGTTCGTCGATCGTAATTTTCATTAGTCATCACCTTGATGACTTTATATATGACATTAAAGCATATAATTTGATTCAACCGAGATGGTTTTTCTTTATCTTTTACACTTTTTCTGTTTGCCATCAGTATGTTCGTGAAATTATATACAGTTATGCATATTGTGTATTGTACCAAATGCTTTCAAGTATTCCGATATGCTATTTTTGGTCATATCGTGCAAATCTAGTCATGATATTAATGAAGAGAATGAGCCAACACGATGTTTATACTTAGCTAGTACCATTATTAATGAGTATTCATAGTATGATTCAGAGGCTGTTAATATATTACGCTTCATTATTTCCTGATGCGCTCAGGATTAGTGTGTGTATTAATTCATCATTATGAGAGCATTAGTTAAGTATTACTACCCTGCATATTTGTGGACCGCTAAAGTGTTCCCACCATAGTGTATGAGATGGGTAAAGGGCCATCTAGGACACAATAAAGTTTGAGCACAGCACATCTTTGCATTCATTAGTGGAATTTAATGCAACATCGTCATGCACGTAGGTCTACACTGCTGAGCAGAACGCAGTCTTCTTGAAATTATATTACGACTGAAAATCATATGACGACACAGAAGAGGTTCAAACCTGCTCGGTTTTGGGGGAAAATATTTATAATTTAGGTGGATACCTAAGTGAGCCTTTTTCTTTACTCGTTTTATAATATACTTGTATAGACAGCGCAGTTGTACAACCGAAGCACAAGATACAATAAAATATCATTAGAGGTATAGTCTGATATTGGTGGAACTTAACTGAGCAGATGTTGTTAAACCCTCCTTTCAGTGTAAACTATGCACGAATGCTGCCTCGCCGAGACCGACAGAGGAGTTTTCTGAATTAATAGACAACAGGATTGCAGAAACGCCTCCATGTACTGATTGGTTAAACGTTTGTGGTCGACAATCAGGAAGATGATTGCACCATTTTATTGTGCAGTGCAGATGGGATGGAGTAAAATCAACAGTATAAGCATATCAAGTGCTAGCGCTCTTTATAAAATGGTATTTGTTATAAAATAGGAGCGTGTAATGCAGAATCACAGACTTTACTTAATGATGGGGTAGTAGAAATATTGCTTTGAACGAGGCAGCTACTGTTTAGCAGCATGTTCATGATTATGGTGTTATTTATGAAGCTCAGGCAACAGTGATTGAGCCTGTACATCTGTAGAAACTCTTCTGTAGTCTTAACCTGTTGTGCGCTACCTGTAAGTCTTTAAATTGTGCAGGTTGCAAACGGGACTTCATCATCACAGAACTTGGTACATTAAGTTCTCCGTGTTAGTCTCACCCGATTGAAATCATGTAGTTGTCTATAATGTCTGTGCATGTCTAGAATGTCTGTAGCATTACAATTTCCCTTCACTGGAACAGTGACGGTGCCCCTGTGCACAAAGCGAGCTCCATGAAGACATGGTTTGCTAAGGTTGGAGTGGAAAAACTCGAGTGTCCTGCACAGAGCCCTGACCTCAATTTCCACCGAACAACTTTTGGATGAACTGGAACGCCAACAGCAGTTCCAGGCATCCTCACCTGACATCAGTATCTGACCTCACTAATGCTTTTGTGGATGAATAAACACAAATCCCCACAGCCACGTTCCAAAATCTAGGGGAAAGCCTTCCCAGGAGAGCAACAGTAAAATTGGATCAAATCTGGAATGGGGTGTTGAAAAAGCACAGATGGGTGTGATAGTCAGTTGTGCACAAACTTTTGGCCATGCAATGTATCTTGAGCAGGTTCCGGGTCTGCCCTGAGTTCTCCATCCAGTCATACATGCCTGATACAGCTCTACTGGATTCCGTCGACTGGATTGTGAAGCTCCTCACCCTGTTGTGTACCAGCAACCCTGCAGAGGAGCATCCTTCCAATTGCTTGTGCTTGGGACCCAATTAATTTGGTCACCCACATCTCGTGACCAGAGGTGAGGAAGAGAACATGGTGGGTTTTTATTGTAGTTTCTCTTTTCATTCAAACACCTGAGAAGAAAGAATGCTTTTGGGGACTTTATACCACCAATAAGGCAGCCTAGATGGTGCTAAGCAAACTCTCCATACCCAAACAGTGATTCTTAAAGTCAACAAAAATTGTAGTGGCTTATTACACACCTAGACAGGACTACTGGAGCTCCAGGGCCTATCAGCAACCCCAATAACAGGATCAATGCATTCTCTTGCTTTCCTATATGTGCTCCTCAATATCATTTACTTGAAGCAAAATATTGATTTGGTGGTGTTATATTTATATTTATTTATATATATATATATATATATATAATAAATAAGGTTTAGAGAAATTGTTAACTGCAATAACACTAATGAATAAGCAGGAGGGCTGCACATGTTGCTGCCGGATGAGGCACTTAAACAACATGCAGTGTTTTTAATAGAGCAATGGTGGGCAGCAATAATGTGCAATAGTCTCTGAATGCTCTCTATTAGCATTGCTAAAAAGGACATATTTGGCATAGTGGGTTCATTTTTGAATGCGACCGCAGAAACAATAAAGGGGTAATTTAGTGTAGGATGGCGAACACACGCTGTAATATAGATATTATCATTTTTTATTTTTTTTTAAAAAGCCATTTACCTCAAGAGCCTCAACATCTGGCTCTGACGATAAGACATGAAGGCTAAATATACGTTAGCGGCTGAGAAGTATAGCAGAACGCGCCATAAACGAGTTCACTTAGACTCTTTAGACCTGGTCGAAAATCTGAGTTTACACTTTAGTGTTCAGCTCTCTGACAACACTTTTGCTTGGCTGACCTTAAAAGCTTTTGTGCAAGCATAACTTTCTCAAATTAGAGAGTCCCGAGACCTTAATTATTCCATTGAATTGGGGTCAAGGATAGACCGCAACAACGTAATTACATTAGATCAGCCACAACTCAAAGGTTATTACAGACATTTGCTGGCACACTGCACCGGTAAGTAACAGCTCAATAAAGATAAAAGAAAAGATGGCATTGGCGAATAGCGGAGGAAGATATTGGCTGAAGACATTCTGGGAACAAATAAGAAGCAATGCGCAATCATAGACCCTGCCTTTATTCCTACACTTATCTCTGCTTCCTTATTAACACCCATCTTCATGGACGAGTCTGAAATCCGTTCACTCTGGTGCTGGAGCAGCTGTAAGTGTGTGGGTTCCTCCCCCTAACCCCCGCCCCTCCAGAAGGTCATTTGGTTAATGCAGATTTTAGTCTTCACGGGCTCTTAACTAGTTTTTAATCAGCGATTATTAACGAGCTGGAAGGCTGTGCAGGCTCTGGGCTCTCTAGTCGCAGGAGAGTGCCCGTCAATATGTCACATCAATTACTGAAAACCACGGCGTGCTTAAAGAGAGGGGGTGTGGGATGAGAGTCTAAACTTCCCTCTGATATCATATCTATGGTGTATTACTTCAGGAAGTGCTCAGAAAGTTATACGGCTTTGGAGATGTATGAGGGATTCATCTCTGTATGAAGACTAAACACTGTTGCTCACAAACCGTTGAAACGCGCAACTTGTGGCAGTAAGTCTTAAGTACATTATTGGATCCCACCATGGACACCACTGCAGAGTCCTTGATCAACGCTCTCGACCTGCCTGTGATTTAATGCACTGCGTGTCGCTTTCAGCAGAGCCTAGTATTATTTAAAATCCTGGCACCAGAAGCTTTGACCTCAATGTCACGTTCAATGTCACGTCTGTTGCTTTCTTCACCAACACAGTGAGAGCGCGTGTTTACCTCAGCTCATTCTAAACATAGTCCTGACACTCGCTTGCCTATCAGACATATCTGTAATTGCCAATTAAGCATGCCAGTGCTTCAGACTGCAGCTTAATTGCTGTTAATGAGAGCCGAGGCGCTGCAAGGTGTGCGCAGGCGTCCTGCGGCTTCATAAACAAGTCCCTGATAAAGCCGATGCCCCGCTGTACGCCGGAGCATGAATATACACGCGAGTCGATTCGCCTCGGCTCAGACTCATTTCAGAGCCCATCAGGCCGACGTGCCTCAGCTCTCCCAGCGAGGAAGCTCCACGTCGTTAGATCTGCCGCTAGGCAACTTAAAGCCAAAAGCTGAGATGCACCTATTAAACAGACGAGAGCGTGTTCGTGGGTTAGAGCGGTGTGGTCTTGGCTCCCGGTGTGTGGGATGATCGCGTCAGCATTGCAGGTGCTACACACTGAGCTCTTGCAGGGAGCTGCAACTTTTTTTTTTCTTTTTCTTTTTTTCAAACTGTATGACACCTGCATGTGCTAATTGGTGCAGTCTGTGCCTCTAGAGTCAGTTGTAGCACGCGCAAGAATCAAGTCAAATCGCAAAACTTTTAGTTTTCTCAAGTATTTTGCCTGAAAAGAAATGGTGTTTAAACGAACACGCTGATGTATAGTTTTCTCCAAGAGCAACTTGAAATGTGATCTAAACATAGACCAGTTGACAGCCCAATAACTGCTCTTTGGCACGGGTGTATTTTGGGTATGGCAAGGTCTATTCGGGTATCGCACCTTGGCTGCTGGATCACTGTTTTAGCTAATGCTAACTCTCTGTGCATTGTCGTATCGTCGTTTCATTGTGAAGCGTGCACGTTCTTCTACTCCATCATACTTGGTGTTAAAAAAAATTGTGCATTGATTGTTGGCAAGAAATGTAGAGACGACCAACATGGACATCACTGTGCTGAAATGAAGTGTGCAGTATATCGGTTGGCGCTAATTCCTGAGAGCTTGTTTCACAGGGGATGTTGGTCCGACACCGAATCAATTTACAGTATAAATTTCATGAGTAGCCTATACATCATCTCTGCTATAATCCCTAACTATACGGGTTTCAAAACTATTATTGTAGCAACTGTAATTGGATGTGTGTCAAGGCTATTAAGTTGCAGCAAGATTTTTTTTTACTGGTCGTGATATTTTGCTGCACCTCTGCTGTCTCGGCTTTACAGCAGAGGTTCCCAAAGTGGTGTCCAGGCACACCTGTGGACCCAGGTGAAGCGTACCCATGGTGTCCATGATTTTGCTCTAATAGTGGTAAAATCAACATTATTAATTATCATCAAATTCTTATAGTTAGTAGCCTGCTATATATTGGATACATGAATTAACCGGGTTTAATCCAAACTTCAAAAAGTCATAACTCAAAAGCAAGTCACCCTATAAATCACGCCAGCTTGGACCGAATGTGTCTTGGGAGTGTTAATTGGAGGCTTTATAGCACCAGTAAATATCCATAATATTATTGTACATGTAAAGAACGAGCTTAATATTTGAATATTCAGAGAAGGTCCATAAAATGTATTTTACAGATAGAGGGGTTTCTGGCTGCAAAGTTTTAACACCCTTGGACGACCACCACCGATTATAACATAACACTGGCGTCAAATAATACACAGTTCAAATGGAGTTTCTATCAGTTACAAGAGCATTTTTGAACTTGAACATGAACTTAAGCCTTGCACTTTGAAGAGACCGTTCCAAGAACATTTATTTGACCTATCGTCCATCTAAATGAGTGATTAAGTCTTTTCTGCAACACCACAGACTCATTTGTGACATCTATAGTTAATAACGCTCAGCTATTTCGGTAAGAGACGGCTCTGAACAGATTAAAATTTAATAAGACAGCATATATATCAGGACCATGTATTTTTATCTATAGATCACTGCCATGGAGAGCTAATCAAGTAACGCACAGAGCCAAGTATAATACATCACTGGATTATTTGCAGAGTTATTGTACAGCTTAAGTAAAAATGTGAATTCCTATTATGCTGTAGCAGCACCCGAGTCGCACCCCACAGCTTAATATCCATTTATGAGAATATTCATTTCGTATTCACCAAAATTCATGAGGTAGAAAATGTCATTACGGAGTTTCTGAAAGCAGAATAAGAGAAGTTTGGAAAGTTAAAGGAAGGCTGATTGCCAGGCTCAGTTAACTGGACAATTCTTTTCTCTATCTTGGTGAGAGCAGGATTGAGAGGTCTAAGTACAAGAACGACCACTACGCTGATTCCATTGATTAAAATGAATCCGAAGTGTGACGGAGCAGCAATTGTGTTTGATGATCAGCGCGTGGTAATGACCAAAAATACACGTTCTTGCACAGTCTTAAAGATACCACCGAGTAACTATGCGTGTGTGCATATATAATATATATATTTTTTTATTAGTTTGGATATCTTTTTTGGTGTGGGGGAGCAAAGAAAGGGAGGCCTAATGTAGTCTTCTGACATTGGAGTGAAGGCTGAGATAAAGCAATAGAAAAAGAAAGAAAGGGTGAAAGAGGTGGCAGGTAGAATGAATTCATAACGTCCATAATAACGAAGGCTCCTGTAATTCTCAGCAGCAATCTGATTCGTGGAAATGAGACGGGGGAAGAACAAAAGCAGACGATTCCGCTGACGGAACACAATACAATAGTGTTGCCCGTCACGGCTATAACACCGCTGATTAAGTTTGACAATCATATTCAAAACGTTAACATTTGACACCATGCTCATGGGTCCGAATTCAGCTCCCTCCTGCAGACAAATAAAAAACCCTGCACTTCAAGAGTCTAACTCTTGCAGGACGGATTCGAAAACTTCACACATTCCTGCCACAAAGATGGAAGGCAACTCTCGGATCGCTCGGTAACGCGTATAATTAACTTGGCACCAGATTACGGGAGGTCAGCCTGGTTTTTGTTTTGACATAATGAATAAAGGACTCGGGAGAAATAACAAAGCGCCAGCTGACGATACATGCTGAGTGGGCACGTCTACCAACTAATTATTGATTAATATCGCCCGTGCAGGAAATGAGCAACGTTTACCTTGATTTAGAAGACCGAGTGCTTAAGAGAGCCAAGGAGAGAAGGCCTCCGCTCTCGTGACGGCTAGTTTAAAAACAGAGTCGTGTCCTTGGCCTGACTTGGCACCGTATCACTCTGTGTTACCGAGCCTGCTGCTCTACAAAGGAGGAGAGTTATTAAAAAAGTTATTTTAATAACGCTTATTAAAACGTAGCTCAGGAGTCATTGACCCAGACCAGGGGAGTGCGCCAGTGCATGCTGTGCTAGGTGAGACAGGGCAGCTGCTCTGACGACGGAGACGAAACTGCATTGCACGTAGAATATTCTCTGTGGAGTAAAGGTAAGGTCTTTGAATAAGACTCGAAGCTTTTATTCTTTTCAAGAATCCTTCTAACAGCAGTTTTTTCACGTCACGCAAACGCACACGGTCACGTTGTCAAGGCTGATATGAAAATGAAACCCCAATGAATCAGAATCTTAGTGATTCTGTGAATGAAACGTACGTGAATATGCAGTAAGGATTCAAGCCTAGGAGACGGTTACATCATGAGGTCAGATGTGGTCACGTCTCTAAGCTTGCATGTGGATAGCGAGTCCCCAGATAACCGGTTTTCTTTCTAATCCTTGTCAAGACGGAATGCGTTAGCAGTTGATTACCTACTGCTGCTTGATTACCTACTGACCGGTGCAGAACACGTGCTTTGTTGGCCGTTGTAGCTCAATGAATGTTGAGAGTGCAAGTCTAGGAACTGGTACAGACTATAAAATTCTTCTCTTCAATTGTACTGTATGAAAAGGGTTTTGTAGAGTAGTGGGGAAAACTTTTTTTTTTTAATTATCTGATTCAACGGCAAATTTGGTGTAGGTTTTTTTTTTGTTGTTTTTTTTTTTCTCCACCACCATATTTTCGATTACTCAAAAGATGGTTCTCTTTCAGAAACTACTCACACACACAGTCACTCTGAGTGTTTGTTTTCTATTTGGTCTAAATCCAAATCATGTCTGCTCAGTGGTCATTCTGTAGTAGCTCCTTTTTTGACGCATTGTGCACAGCAACTGATGAGAGAACTATAATTATGTACATATAATTCAAGCTGACAGGAAGGCTGCGGTAACTCAAATAACCACTGTTTACACCGAGTTACAGCGGAGACGACGGCAGGATTAGTTTATCTGTTAGTGTACATGTCAATTATATATTTGATATATATATATATATATATATATATATATATATATATATATATATATATATATATATATATTCGCACACACACCATAGAAGATATGCAAATGATTCAGGGTGATGCAACAAGGACACAGTCACTTTCTTATAGAGCACCAGGTTTGTTTTTTTTTGTTTGTTTTTTCTGTGCACAGCCCAGCTGATGCAAATATTTCTAGGTGACATTATTAAAACCTGTCCTTGTTTAAATGTGGAAATTGTTCTGCTGGATTATAATTTTTTTTTTTTTTTTTTTTTTTTTACATCACCGGTGTAATGAAAGTGAAACAGAGAGTAAAGGAAGCTGTTAAACGCTTCTGTTTAGATGATTGACAGCCCTGTATAGAGATGCATCCTGTAGGCGTTTGGCTAATGAGTGTAGTGGAAAAAAAAAGCATGATATATTCTGATTCAGGCTTTATTAAGTGTTTGTAAGTAGCTTAGTGGACATTTTTATTGTTAGGCTAGTCTGTCAGAGCGACGGTTTCTTATTAAACAGCAGAATCAGCAGATTATGGTCAGTGGAATTCAATGCTGCCTTGGTGTAGGGTATGATTCAGATTTGGTTTTTTTTTTGTTTTGTTTTTTTTTACTCCATGGACACAGTTTATGGCACAATTTGGCAGCTCCTCTACCTTTATTGACCACCATGGGGCAGATATTGTTGGTTTGCTGAACCTTAATCAGCAGAGTAGGGACACCCGTGTACATGTATTGATGTAAACGAATACAAGTACGTTACTCTGAATGAACAGGTCATGCGGTGATACGACTTGATGTCATGTGGTTAAGACTGAAGGTCTCCATCAGGACCAAAATTACACGAATTGGAGGTTTTCATCAAGCAGGCCGTCAAATAAAGACCACATGCACATCATTAAGACGCATGTGATACAGCATGTTTAGTAACTGCCTGGTCAGGGTCGCAACTGGTTAAATTATCCTATTAGTTTGATTATATTTTGGGAAACGGAAGCAACAACATTTATTCGAGAACAGAATAATAACTGTAATTAAAATACAGTCCGGAACACCCGTGCTGTTTATCGCACCATTCTGTATAAACTCTAGAGTGTGCTGTTTGTGAAAATCCCATATGATCGGCAGTTTCTGAAATAATCAAACCAGGCCATCTTGCTCCAACAACCATGCTCAACCGATTCTGTTTGTGATGTATGTGAACATTAACTGTAGCTCATGATGTAGCTATAAAAAAAATAAAAGAGCCTTGGTTCCACCATAGCACCAGGACTGGCAACTTGGTAGAAAAACGCTATGAGTGACTTTATGAGCTTTTGCTCGCCGCAATGTAGGTTTAATATTGTTGTGACTCTCACAGGTAGCATGAGGTTAAATAATACCGCATACCACAGCATATGTATGGCATATGTATCTTATTGCATTAGTAATATAATAGGACAATAAACTACTAGATTCATTATTTACATAAACAAAATAATCATGGAAACGAATAAAATATTTTGTTTGACTTTATTATTTTTTTTCCAGACACATTGATTTCTGGACCACAGTAGATGATGGAAACCTTTCAGAAACATCTTTTTATTATTATTAATAATAATAATAATATTTGAAAATACAAATATAAAAGTATACTTTCCACATCTGAGGCATTAAGAGACCCCATAATTATTATTATGATTTTTAAACATGTATTTAAATTTTTTATTTTTTTAGTTTATTTTACATCAAGGCTTGAGCAAGCCATACAAGAGGACCTGAAAGATGCTTTCAGACATCAGTTTCTTGCCGGTAAGATGTTAGCGTTTGAAGAAAGGCAAGTGTCAAGACAGGAGGAGGGGAAAGGAAAGGAAAGCTGCGTTGTTTTTTTTTCTCTTCTTCTTCCTGTAGATAGCAAAGTGTGGAGGAAGCCTGGAGTGTGGGCTGTGACAGTACGACTAGAAATGATGTGTTTACTAGTAGGGATGTGCCAATATCACATGTTCATAAAAAGATACCAATTAATTTAACTTTTTAACATTTTTGATATTACCTCAGGAACAGAATTGTGCCATTACAATTCGCCAGAAGGAAATGCGCTATGCTGCGTTAAAATTTTGTCCAAAAAAATGGATTAGAGTAGCCACTATACACGTATCAACACATGATGAATCGGCACATGCCTACTTTTCAGACTGAAAGTAAAGTAAAAAAAACCCCAAACAAAAAGATCCCGTTGAGGCCACTAAAAATTCGAGTCTCTCAGTGGTTACCAGTCAACACTTAAGTGTTTTTCACACAGTCACGTCGGAATCAGTTTCCATAATTGCCTAAATTGAAGCCTGCAGTGTTCTCAATGATCGTTTCAAATGCAACGAACAACAGCTTTAGTCATAATGGGGAGATGGAAATAGAGAGGTGATGATGAAAGAGTTGTCAAATAGCTATACACAGTCACCAGTGTATATGCAAACATAACTAGATGGTACGCTCCAAACACCTTCCAGCTCATATGTATTACAGGGATTTTCCCCCTTAGACCAGTAGACATACTAGACTAGTTTGAAGCGTGACATTCGTCAGCTGTAAACCTAAAGAAATAATTGAAAGAAACGGAGCCATTCTACCTTAAAATCTACGCCAGATACTACAACTTTATTGTTGGAGCATCAGCTTTTATGACATAAATTCACACCTATTCACTTTAACCTTTATTTATATATTTTTATATATATATATATATATATATATATATATATATATATATATATATATATAGAGAGAGAGAGAGAGAGAGAGAGAGAGAGAGAGAGAGAGAGCGCTGAACATTATTACTGAGGTGTAAATGAATTTGTACCACAGTGCAGTCGAATGTGCAAATCTGATTGGTGGTTAGTTCTGCCTGTAACATGAACATCAGGTTAATCAATGCGCTCGCTCTAATACGTTATTATTGTACACAGGGACTTGCGCAGCAGACGCTCCACATAATCTAAGATGGACTAAAGAACGGATTTAGAAAAAGATTTGTTGCGGTTTAACAAAGTAAAACTATAATTGTTGGTAGGAAACGTTTATTTAACATTTCCATTGCATTTGTACAGTCACGAAGTTTTTTGAAGTTTATCATGGTGGGTCGGGTTGTTCGTAACGGCACAGCCCGTTGTGTTTTTCCTTACTTATAATCTATGTAAAACTATCTTGCGAATCAGCTATGGTGTGTGTGTGTGGTGCCTGTACTAGGATGTCTTTCACAGACCGATGAATAGAAGGAATATTAGATATCCGCTGAGTTTCTATCACCTTCCTTAATGTTGCTAAACTGTACCCTTCCAAGTCTCTGTCGTCGTTCTCTCTCAACTAAAGGTAATTTTTTACCTTCAGTATTTTTATATTTTTTAAAGCTGCCCAATATTCACAATTCTAGGTGAACGATGGATATTAAAGGTCCAAAAGATAAGGGTTGCACCCCTTGAAGGAACGAATGATATTTTAAAGTGTCTATAATAACATTAAGGACCATGTTATATAAATTCCAGATTGGAAGTGCTGTAAAGGTTTGTCTTGGCACACAGCAGATGTGAACTCGTAAATTTCCTTTAGGGAGGTGAAAACCCCCCTGGGACAGTTTAGAATTTTCCCTGTTTACGTTTATAGCTGTATACACGCTCAGTGGCCACTTTATTAGGTATCCCTACATTGTCTGTACCCTTACTAGGCAGTTTATAAGATAATCCTGCCATATAGGTGCTCATTTATAGCTCTGTAGGTACTGACAGTAGCTTATCTGTCGCTGTGCACAGAAGGTGACTGCATTCTACCCTGTCTGTCAATGGACGCGGACCACCACTGAGCAGGTATTATTCGAGCGGTGGAATAATCTCAACATGACATTGACACGAGTGCCATAGGAAGTGTGTATGAGTATAGCAGGCACAGTGATGATGCTGGAGTTTTATTCTTACTGGCCATTTTGTTACACACCTACCTGCAGGTGTCCCGTTAGAGACTTGATCAGTCAACAACAGCAATAGATGGACTGGTCACTAAGTGTTTGTGTATGTTATGAAACAAAGGCACGTGGTAGTGATCGTATCATAGATAGGTGTTCTTATGCACGATGCTAAAATGCAGTGTTTAATTAATTCCTTATAAACAATTCTTCTGCCACACATTGTAGTCAACGAACAGTAAGCTTTCGTTGCATGTCGGGGATTTTACTAAGGCTTCGAACACGGTTCGTTTTATCCATTCTCTGTTGTCTGTTGAGTGTCGAGTTCAAAGTAATGACCTAATCCAATAAACTGGCAAGCGAGCGTGTATGTATACAGCTTTATATGTGTAAAAGAAATAAAAAAAAAAGAAAGAAGTTGTTTAAAGGCATAAAAAAATTGTACAAACGTGTACAAACATCCAATCAGGTAATTGCGTACTAGTACTGTAATTATGATTAATGATGAGAATCAGTGAAAAGATTTCCAAATTAAAATCTCCACTGAGCTTTTACTGCGTAATTAGAAAATGTAAATCATCATAATTATAACTATCATCCAAAGTAAGAGTTGCGCATTAGGATTTAAGGTGGTATGGCACACTGCTTTTAAAAAACAAACAAAAAAACAACATTCATTGGTGTGGATCCAAGTGATGCTTTGTTCTCTTTTTCTGTCTCTTGCAATTTGCGTTATGATGATGTTCTTTTGCGAAAGCTTTGGTTAATCGGAAAACCATGTGGACAAACGAAGCAGCTAAAAGGTGAAATTTGCAAAAGTTTGATCCTTAGTAGTCCTAAATGTGCTACAAACTACAAAGTCTACACAGCATCTAGTAATTAGCAGAGAGAGATGAAAGGAAGGAGGGAAAGCATGGCCATGGGAAAGTGAAATCACTACACGAGTATCAAAGACAGCACGTCGTTACAATACATGATTTTACACACTACTAAATACTAGGCATGTGCTGATGTTAAAACTTTCGTGTCATGATAATTGCTTCATGTTTCATCATTGCATTTATCAAAAACCCGAATAAATAGATGAAAATCGCCGCTCGCTTGGACGGACAGTTCTGTCCTGGGTACAGAATGATGGGAACGCCTACTTCAAATGAGTGTTTTTTTTTTTTTGAGCACAAAGACAGCCAAAATATCTTCCAGATATATATAACAACATTTTGACGTGTCCACAATAAATACGTGTATATCGTATATCAAATATGAATTTGAGCACACGCCTACTAAATATAGTGATGAACTGAAGCTTGGGTGTGGTGGTGATGGGGAATGGAGAGAGAGTACAATGGAGTATAATCAGTATATTCACTACTCTATCAACAACATCAACAAAAATATGAATCATAACCCCCCAAATTGAAATCAGTGAGGGAACATCTTTTTTTTTCCTTTTTTTTAAAGTTTTGTATTTCATTTTTTTGTACATTTGAACATTACAATAGTCATCTCTTTTTTCTTTCTTTTCTTCTTCTTCTTCTTCTCAGTTTGTTTAAATTATTACTTGATCGTATCTCCAGATTGTGTAAAAAGCATCCAGCATTTCGCTTCACCTGGTTATTCGGAGCGTCGGTGTACATCGAAATGAAACAAAGTCAAACCAAAAAAGAAACAACAAAATAAACAACAACCAAAAAACACGTATACATTTGCAGCAGGAAACAAGAGACAAATGTACAAATATACATCGATCAAATCATCACCTTCAACAAGCCACACTTTAAAATCATTTCATTAAACGTTATATATCTCTGACCAAAACCCAAAAGTCCTTTATACAAGAAAAAGTCAGCACAGCAGCTCTGGTTCTCTGCACAAACATATTCAGTGTCTTCTATCAGCTGTAATCTAAAATACGTCAATATTTTAGAGTCGATGCTGGCTATAGCCATGAAATGAGATCTGAGCTCCAAGGTCTAGAGACTGCTTTTCTTTTTGCTCGCCTCGCAGTGACATTCATATGGCGTCTTCATACATGAAACCCTGGTCAAGGAGCATTCGACATGTGCAAAAAGGAAGCGGCTTTTCAGAGGGCTTTTCCACTGGTCACAGTGCAATGATTTAGCCTTATACTCAGCTCAGCACGGTTCGCCTGTTAATTCGCCGATAAAATAAATTACTTTTTTTTTTGCTTATTCTTTTTCTTTTCCTAAGCGTTTCCACCGTTAAACTCACAGCACTGAGGTATGGTATAAAAGGTTTGCCTTCTCCATTCATTTAAAAAGAACAAGTTGTGACTAGGCATGTGCTGATATTCGATTATATCACGACCGATCAATATCGCGATAGTCTGTATAATATATAATAGTCGGATTACTGTATTCACAGTCACGGTGTTTGTGTGTGGGTTTTTTTTTGTTTTTTTATTAGAAGTGACCAAATTATTTATGCCACAATGTAGAAATCCAGTGAATTAGGATCCTTGAGAACATGTGTTCTGCTCCCTCGGATGTCTAAAAATAAGCACCCTTAGAAGATCTTTAAGCATTCCTCTTGAACAGAGTGAGTACATTTTACTGGAAACGCGCACAGGAACGATATTGTCAAACATCGTGATTATATCGTATAACCAATTATCAGCACACGCCTAACTGTAACGTACAGGCCAGATACCGAGTTCCAAAATCAGGTGGAACTGGGTGTACAGGACAAACAACAACACCAAATAACATAGTCGTCTTTTTTTTTTTTTTTTTTTCTTTTCTTGTCAGGAGTATAAAAGTGTCAGGTCACACAGAGTAAAATCTCTCTAACACTACCTACAGTGTGCTTTGGATTGAAACATTGTTCTCTCAAAAGTTCAAGCTTGAATCTCCAGAGTGAAGATAAAGGCCTCCACCAACGTTATCTGTTTCTCCGACCATGAGCAGTGCCCTGTAGTCACCGGTTTGTAAATATGCTGGTATGACACTTGGAAAATTATTCAGCTCGAGTATTTACACAGCAAGCGGAAAAACAGCTATCCGATAGATCCGATTCGTCACCGGGGGTACTTTACTGTATTAGAGTGACACCTACATAATAATCTGTTAAGACGTATATTTTCTTTTTGCTTATTCACATCCTGGAACAATTTCTTTTGACACATGGTCAGAAAAATATTTACTTTATCCCTCCCTCCCCCATTCTGAGTAGGTTATATGCAATGACTGGAATAATATTTACAGTAACATTTCTTTTTTTCTTAAATCTGAATTCACAATGTATTCATCTGAAAAAAAAATGCCATAGTATACATTTCTTTTTTTTTTTTTTCCCCTCCCCTAAACGACAAAAACAACACATAAAAAAAAGGACCATAAAAATATTGGAGTCCTCTTTGTATTGCCCAAAAATAGGTAATTATGATCGACAATGAGACATCACAAGAATTAAAAACAGCTACTAAGATTGATTAGATCGGTTACCCTCTCGGTTTTCACTCGAAATGAAATGTTCTCTCTCATAGCTGTAACGCTGGATCGTTAACTGTTTTTGTGCAAATATGACACCATAAAATCGGGAGCTTTACAACAATTGGTACCAAAGGTAATTCAGACATGACCAGTAAACACATAAACTACACGTTCCAAAATGCCGAAAGAAAATTCACATGAAATAGAAATAATAATTAAAAAAATCTAAATGATCACAAACCAACCAAACCATTTTTTTTCTTCTTCTTCGTCACTTATCAACTATGCAACTTAACCAACTAAAAGCATAAGAAAATAAAGAGAAATAAAATGCCATACAGAACAAATCAAAGCTACGTGGTTACAAGAGGGTGGTGGGGGTTATGGTACAGCAGTTATTATTATAATTATTAATATTTTTTAAATTATTATTTATTTTTAAATGAGCTTAACATATCCTTTGTTCTTTTCTTCTTCATGGTGCCACCCCCTGTCCCTTTCACCAATGGGATGCTGCAGTGCTTGAAGTCTCAAGTCATCACCTGTACACGACCAGTTAGAAACTTCGGCCCTTCTTCCCAGGACCTCCAGATTTACACTGAGGAATCAAAACAGGTACAGAGTCTAAGTTACGTGCGTTTCTGTGTGACATGCAGCTAATCACCAGAGCCTGAGCTACTACCATCCTCCACGGTTAGACAACGCCATTACCTCAGTTATAATACATGTAAGGATTTAAACACTGCGTCATGCTGTTATTCCAAAGTAAACAACAATGAAGTTGGTTATTTTGCTACATCAGCGCACGTCCCAAAGTGTTCTATTTCTCTTACCACAGCAATTAAATAATGATACACGTTTCTTTTACAAGTAATGAACGTGTCAAAATATTTTTCCAATGAGGCTATTCACATGAAATTTTCACCAGACTTTGATATTAACGCAAGAAATCCACACATTAAAGTCCATAAATGGAGTTATATGTAATAAAGAGGAATGACACGGGGCGGGGTGGGTGAGTACTGAACATGCTAACTGAAATTTATGTGGAGAAGCCTTTGTTTGTAAATGACAGCTTCAAAAATTAAGAAATTAGTATTCAGGTGTGATTTTTGGCCCATTCTTCTAAACATATCGTCTTTAAATCTTGTTCAGTTGGATTCGGGTCAGGTGATTGACTGGCAGCAGATTCTTCTCAAGAATCTCCCGGTAAAGGGCTCCATTCCATTCATCGTTCCTTCAATGATATGAAGTCTGTCAGAACCATGCGATGAAAAACCCACACCATGATGCATCCACCTCCAGATCTGGGTGTAATATTTTTAGGGTGATGTGCAGTATGATTTTCACAAAGTTCAATTTTACTCTCGTCTGACCAGACTACACTCCCCCAGTATTTCATAGGATTGTCCAAATGAGTTGTGGCAAACTTCAAATTAGCTTTGACATGCCTTTTCTGTAGTAATGGAGTCTTGTGTGGTGAGCGTGAGCGGTGGAGTGCATCGGCTATTGTTTTCTCTGTGACGATTGCACCTGCTGCCTCCAGGTTTTTCTGAAGCTCTTGGGCTACTCTTCTGACTCCCTGGTCAGATATCTTGTAAGGAGTGACGATGTTTTGAAATGCGTGTGTATCCGATTCCTTCAGTAAGGTTGCAAAGGTCTTGGGAGAGCTCTTTGATTTTTCTCCACCATGAGATGTTTTTGTGTGACACCGTGGTAAGGAAAAAGCCTTTTTATAGACCACCAACTTACTAACTCAGCGGATATTAATTTGCACAGAGAAGGGGTATACTTACTTCAGCTGGTTCCTTACCTTAAAGAACTGCTTTTTCTTTGCGTGTTCAATACTTTTATTATGGACTTTAAATGTTCTAGAGTTAATACTGATGTCTGGTGAAAATTTAATGTGAAGAGCCTCATTGGAAATATATTTACTGAAAAAAAAGCATTCAGTACTTATTTCCCCCACTGTATATGGTGTACATGTCTCAATCAGCTCAGTAGTCAGCCATTTTAAGGGCACTTTCAATCGCAAAGGAAACGCAGATGCTCACCATGTCCCCTTACAGGAGACAAGGTCATGTTTTCTGAAGCCTCTCACCTTTTTTTTTTCTTAAATGGTAGATGAACTAAGAGCCAGGGCCCTTAGCATTGCCCAAACTTGTGTACACATTATACTGATTCACGACCTAGGGAGCTGATTGAGACGCACCCATAGTCAGGTTTAATGTTCTGGAACATCCATGAAATGAGACAAGCTAAATCCTGTTATCACTTACATAACAGCATCTAGAAACAACGATCCCTTTACCAGCCTCTTTTTCACTTTCCTTTTATGTTAACGCCACAAAATTTGTTTTTGAAAAATAACACATTTAAAATAAATCTTTATTATATACAATGTCCACTATACAAATATCTGTGAATGAGTTGTTTCTATAGTAAGAGTAATGTATGCAGTAATAAACCGGTCGCTTGAGTTTTATTCAAGACCTGACAAATCAGATTCGAGAATTAAACAGTGCTGTTATATAAAGTATAATATGTGTGGATATTTGCAAACCTCCGTAAATACGCTAAGTGTAGAGCGGTTCAGCTGTGCTTCCTCAGATGATGGTGTAGCTCAGGCTGTTGTTAAGGCATTGTAGTAAGAAACATTGCTATGAGTGAATCTAAGCATTCCAAAGGCTGTTGCTTTCTCCAAGATTGAGCTATACCAGATAAGGGGTATTTGTCATACAATAGATGCTCTTGTTCCCATGGCTTGCTGTTGCTGTATAGACAAGACTGTCAGATTAAATTTTTGTCCATAACTGTTTTATTTGTTTAAGGAAAATAAACCCACAGATTCCTAGACTCACTCTCGAACACTGTTCCTGTAGAAAAGACAGGCACAGTGATATGGAAGTGATTCGAGTGGACAGGGCTGGGCAGGCTACTGCGCGCAGAGTCGGATATCTGACTCAATGCTACACGGAGGGATGCCCAGGGAGCTAATAGAGACGGACGCAAATCCGCACTGGACTGAGATGACAAGAGATGAGTCAGCATCTTTTAAATTCATTCTTAAGAGAATTCCTTTTCTGTTAAAAACAGAGCATTTAAAATCCACTGCACTGTCAGGTCTTAATAGCTAAATAGGTTGTAGTGAAGACCAATTATTAGACCTTTAATCTTATCTGAATCCATGTGAGTGTGTGTGTATGTGTGTGTGTATATATATACGTACACACACACACACACACACAGTATCTCACATTTGTGTAAATATTTGATTATATCTTTTCATGTGACAACACTGGAGAATTGACACTTTGCTACAATGTAAAGTAGTGAGTGTACAGCTTGTGTAACAGTGTAAATTTTCTGTCCCCTCAAAATAACTCAACACACAGCCATTAATGTCTAAACCGCTGCAACAAAAGTGAGTACACCCCTAAGTGAAAATGTCCAAATTGGGCCCAATTAGTCAATTTCCGTCCCCGGTGTCATCACTCTCACACTCCCTCATACTGCTCACTGGAAGTTCAACATGGCACCTCATGGCAAAGAACTCTCCAGAGGATCTGAAAAAAAGAATTGTTGCTCTACATAAAGAAGGCCTAGGCTATAAGAAGATTGCCAAGATCCTGACACTGAGCTGTAGCACGGTGGCCAAGACCATACAGCGGTTTAACAGGACCGTTTACACTCAGAACAGACCTCGCCATGGTCGACCAGAGAAGTTGAGTGCACGTGCTCAGCATCATATGCAGAGGTTGAAGGGGTGGGGGGTAGCCTGTCAGTGCTCAGACCATACACTGCATCAAATTGGTCTGCAACATCCACCAGCTCCGTGATGTCGTCGTGGAAGAGGACTCCACCAGAGCTTCACAGGCTGCCACTGAACTCCATGCCCAAGAGGGTTAAGGCAGTGCTGGAAAATAATGGTTGCCCCACAAAATATTGACATTTTGGGACCAATTTAGACATTTTCACTGTGTGTTGAGTTGTTTTGAGGGGACAGCAAATTTACACTGTTACACAAGCTGTACACTCACTACTTTACATTGTAGCAAAGTGTCATGAAAAGATATCAAATATTTACACAAATGTGAGGGGTATACACACATCTCAAATGCATCTCAAAAAAATACTGGGAAAGTTTTTTTTCTCCATGATTTAATGAAAAAATTGGAACTTTCATATATTTTAGCTTCATTACGGCTCATAGAATTGAAATTAGAATAAGAAAATTATAATACAGCAGTGTTGACCTGAGAAGAGCTCTAATGTCTGTGACATGGGGTGGGAGTCTATATACAGGTGCTGGTCATAAAATTAGAATATCATCAAAAAGTGAAGCTAGTATAATGTATACATTCATTACACACAAACTGATTTATTTCAAGTGTTCGTTCCTTTTAATTTTGATGATTATAACTGACAACTCATGAAAACCCAAAAATCAGTATCTCAGAAAATTTGCATATCTCTCAAGACCAATACAAAAAAAGGATTTTTAGAAATGTTGGCCAACTGAAAAGCATGAACATGTACAGCACTCAATACTTAGTTGGGGCTCCTTTTGCCTGTATTACTGAAGCACTGCGGTGTGGCATGGAGTCGATCAGTCTGTGGCACTGCTCAGGTGTTATGACAGCCCAGGTTGCTCTGATAGTGGCCTTCAGCTCTTCTGCATTGTTGGGTCTGGCGTATCGCATCTTCCTCTTCACAATACCCCATAGATTCTCTATAGGGTTAAGGTCAGGCGAGTTTGCTGGCCAATTAAGAACAGGGGTACCATGGTCCTTAAACCAGGTATTGGTAGCTTTGGCACTGTGTGCAGGTGCCAAGTCCTGTTGGAAAATGAAATCTGCATCTCCATAAAGTTGGTCAGCAGCAGGAAGCATGAAGTGCTCTAAAACTTCCTGGTAGACGGCTGCTTTGACCTTGGACCTCAGAAAACAACAACCAACAACCAACACCAGCAGATGACATGGCACCCCAAACCATCACTGACTGTGGAAACTTTACACTGGACTTCAAGCAACGTGGATTCTGTGCCTCTCCTCTCTTCCTCCAGACTCTGGGACCTTGATTTCCAAAGGAAGTGCAAAATATACTTTCATCAGAGAACATAACTTTGGACCACTCAGCAGCAGCCCAGTCCTTTTTGTCTTTAGCCAAGGCGAGACGTTTCTGACGCTGTGTCTTGTTCAAGAGTGGCTTGACACAAGGAATGCGACAGCTGAAACCCATGTCTTGCATACGTCTGTACGTGGTGATTCTTGAAGCACTGACTCCAGCTGTAGTCCACTCTTTGTGAATCTCCCCCACATTTTTGAAGGGGTTTTGTTTCACAATCCTCTCCAGGGTGCGGTTATCCCTATTGCTTGTGCACTTTTTTCTACCACATCTTTTCCTTCCCTTCGCCTCTCTATTAATGTGTTTGGACACAGAGCTCTGTGAACATCCAGCCTCTTTAGTAATGACCTTTTGTGTCTTGCCCTCCTTGTGCAAGGTGTCAATGGTCGTCTTTTGGACAGCTGTCAAGTCAGCATGTTCCCCATAATTGTGTAGCCTACAGAACTAGACTGAGAGACCATTTAAAGGCCTTTGCAGGTGTTTTGAGTTAATTAGCTGATTAGAGTTTGGCACCAGGTGTCTTCAAAATTGAACCTTTTCACAATATTCTAATTTTCTGAGATACTGATTTTGGGGTTTTCATTAGTTGTCAGTTATAATCATCAAAATTAAAAGGAATGAACACTTGAAATAAATCAGTTTGTGTGTAATGAATGTATACATTATACTAGTTTCACTTTTTGAATGGAATTACTGAAATAAATTAACTTTTTGGTGATATTCTAATTTTATGACCAGCACATGTATACACCCACTTATCAGCTTCAACATTAAATCCACCTGCCTAATATAGTGTAGGTCTTCCCTTAAGCTGCCCAAAACAGTGCTGCCCCATCCAGCCATGGACTCCAACAAGGCCCATGTAGGTCCGTCTCTTGTCAAACACATGCTACAGATACTTGATCAGACTGAGATCTCGGGAATTTGGAAGCCAAGTCAACACCTTGAACTCCTTGTTCCTCAAACCATTCCTGAACAGTTTTTGCAGTGGAGCAGGATGCATTATCCTGCTGAAAGTACTTGGTCTACAACAATGTTCCACATGAATGCCACGACCCAAGGTTTCCCAGAGCAGCGACACACCCGCCGTCCTCCACCTTCCATTGTTCTTGGTCCAGTGCCATTACAGCCAGCATGAACTTTTTCAGCAATTTGTGCTACTGTAGCTCTTCTGTGGGGTCGGACCAGACGGGCTAGCCTTTGCTCTCTATGCAGTAATTAGTACCTGCCAAAAGTCCAAGGAAGGAAAACCGTTTAACCAGTGAAAGTGTCATTGATGCACCTGGGGAGCAAAGGCTAGGGCATCTGTTCCAATTCCACAGAAGATCTACTATAGAACAAATTTCTGAAAAAGTTAATGCTGGTTATGATAGAAAGGTGTCAGGACACAGAGTGCATTGAAGCTCGCAAGGGTGCTGTAGCCACAGACTGCTAACCCCTGTCCACCAACAAAAATGGACCAATAGAAGAGGGTGGCCTGATTAATCATGATTTCTTTTACATTATGTGGACAGCCGGGACCCTGCACAACTTACCTGGGGAAGAGATGGCAACAGGATGCACTATAGGAAGAAGGCAAGCCAGTGGAGGCAGTGTGATGCTCTGGGCAGTGTTCTTCTGGGAAACCTTGGGTCCTGGCATTCATGTGGATGTTACTTTACTTCGTACCACCTACCTTAAACTTTGTTGTAGACCAAGTACTTTCAGCAGGATAATGCATCCTTCTACACTGCAAAAACTGTTCAGGAATGGTTGGAGGAACAAAGAGTTCAAGGTGTTGACTTGGCTTCCAAATTCTGTCAACTGGGATGTGCTTGACAAAAGTCTGATCCATGGAGGCGCCACCTTGCAACTTACAGGACTTAAAAGGATCTGCTGCTAACATCTTGCTGCCAGATACCACAGCACACCTTCGGAGGGCTTGTGGAGTTCATGGGTCAGAACTGTTTTGGTGGAACACCTGTACAGTTATCCAATCATGCAGATACAGGTCAAGAGCTTCAGTTAATGTTCAAATCAAACACCAGAATGGGGAACAAAGTGTGATCTCTGACTTTAACTGTGGCAGGGTTGGTGCTGCCAGAGGGGCTGGTTTGACTACTTCAGAAATAGCTGCACTCCTGGGAATTTCACACACAAGTGTCTAAAGTCGTGCAAAAACATCTTGTTAATGAGAAAGCTCAGAGGAGAATGACCAGATTGGTCTGAGCTGACAGGGAAGTCTACAGTGGCACCAAGAAGCTCTCTTTTCAACCACAATGAGCTGAAAAGCACCTCAGAACACACAACACATCAAACCAAACATTGAGGTGGATGGGCTTCAACTGTCCAGTTTGGATGAGCCTGTTCCCCATGATAAAGCATGCTAAGATGCTTTTCTTCTCACAACGACTATATGGAGTGATCGAGTTAATAATATTCTTCCTTGCACTTCAAACCAATCTGCCCATTTCCCTCTTATCAACAAGGTGTTTCCACACAGAAATGTCACTCACACAATGTTTTTTTTTGTTGTGCACCATTCCGTGTGGAAATCCCAGAACATCAGTAGTCTCTGAAATACTCAAACGACCAAGATCACTCTTTGACGTGAACATTACCTGAAGCTCTTGATGTGTCTCTGCATGCAGGTGTTCCTAATTTTAAAATCCTAAAGTTACCTCCAATATAAAAAAAAATAAATAAAAGTGAGAAAACTGCATTTAAAAGATTTCATTCCAACTGCAGGGCAGGAGCTTAACTAACGATCTTTGCTGGAAGAAAACAAAAGTAAGGTTAAAAATATATTACGTTGTGTGTTTGTGAGAATTCAGCCCCAGCGACATTTGACTGGTTTTCCCAGACTGCCACACAGAGTTTTTAACATGCTAATGTTAATATTTAAAACAGTAACCATACAAATGGTCTATGACTGTCCACGTTTTCATTTGGCTTTGTCACTGGGTTGTGCAGTCGCCTTAAATTTGAACTCTGAAACCCTGATAAAGAATCTCAAGGATAAAGCAACAGCACAGTCTTGTGTAAACTCTCCACTAGCGTCTAGTAATGAAATCCATGAAACTACTGAAATAAAGCATGCACGTGGAAGACAACAACTTTGTTCTGCCATTCCATGCATTTTCCTGCTAACATTCAAGCTTAAACATAAGAAAGGTGAATAGTTCCATAAATGCGAGAACAGGTGGGGGAGAAATTAGGACTGAAATGAGTCCATAAATGCTGACACAGTGATGGATACAAAGCACCATTGAGCAATATAAAGGAAACATAATACCTCCACTGAGATGGCGACCGACCACCTGTTAGGTTTCAATGGTATCCGTTTGTAAAAGCCGTCGCAATCAAGGGGCCCTAAAAGTATACAGTTAGTGTGAATGTCAGTAAGCATCGTGAGAAAAGTAAGGACATTTTCTGTCAGCATGAGTGAGTCACAAACAAACACTGATCTGACTGCTCAATGTTGGAAAGGAGGAATAAGACAGGCATTTAAATAAAGCTTTTCTGTGTTTACGTATTGTGTGCTATCTTTCATAAACATACAAATTCACAATATATATTGTTTTTAATTACGGTTCTCCTTACCGTCAGCAGTAATACACATGTTGATTATTTGCTTTATTACTTGACAATGTTCATACCATGAACGAGTAAAATGAAGCCTACAGTGACCAAGTTCTAATAAAAGTGTTAACTTGTGGTATAATAATGTTAATAGGGAAGCCCAGTGTAAAGCATTACTTTCGGTTGTAGTCACTAACCAAAAACAGCTGAGGATTAAAAGGCAATAACAGCACTTCATACAAAAATCGCAAATGAGTTAACATAAAGCCATCATTACATAAACCAGCCTATGCTAACTGGTCCCTAACAGCGTTAGTTCACAGTCAGTTGTTTCAGGTGGAGGATTTCTTTAACTGAGAGTAGAAGCATCGAAGCATTACAAACGACAAATTTCAGGCGCAGCTAGTGGAGCTCTCCATCTCACCCCAGAGCTTTACCGATTCTGACATACATGCTTATTTTCATCCAGGAGGTTTGATGTGTACTGGCTCACATTCACGCTAGCGAGATAGCTTGAATACTTCAAACACCCTCCAAAATGACGAAATGTCCACCCTTGTCTCTTCTCAGCCTCGAGACGATCAATTTCCCCCTCCATATGCAAATCCCCAACGCTGTCTGATTTCCTGATTGCGCTGGTGAAGCGAACCGCCCACGCCGCAGATTTAGGGGGCAAAACGGCAAACTGTCAACGTGTCTTTTGGTTAAAAAAAAAACAAAAAAAAAACAACACCGGTTCTTATCGGGCCTGTCATCAGCCCATTGTGATCGTGACGGAAGTGCTTCAGAAAGAAGTTTAATCCATATGAATAAATCAAAGTCTGCTCTGGCAGGCAGCTTCAGGGTCTCTAATCAGGCAGATTTGGAGGGAAGGGTTTGCTCCTAACTCCCACCAACATTCGTCTCTGTGGAGTACAACAGCTTCTAACATTAAATTCCTACTGGTTGCGTGTTCGTTTCAGTATTACTCAGATCAGAGCCTGAAAGTTAAGCGTTTTTCCCCGCTCTAACACAGTTGATTCATTTCATCATCTAATGATAAAGCTCTTCACAAGCTCATTTAGAGTTCAACGCCGAACTCTAGAGCACCAAGACGCCTCCAGGGCCAGTAATACAGAGTAATAAAGCAGCAAATGTGGAACCGTTCGCCGGATTGCGGCCCCTACAGTACCGCGGTGTGGCTAATTGTTGACACGTGTCGCAGAAATAAACACAGAGGAGCGTTTTGCCTTCCGCATCATTTCCCGTGCTAATGTGCTGCTCGGAGACATCATCTGCTCCCGGCCCAGCCTTCAACTCTGATAACACCCTCAGAGGAACTAACTCAACCTGAAACCACACCACTACACATTAACCTCTCATCTCTGAGCAAATTTCTGCACAGACGCATCCCCTTTAACGCTACTGCGCACAAATAAAGCTACGGACGCGTGACACGCAACCCTATTTCAAAGCACTGTGGGTGTTTAACAGAGTATAAGTTCAAGGCATTTGGTCTCAGAGTTTTTTTTGTTTTTTTTTTTAAACCGTCAGCGAATATTCTCGAAATGACTCGTGTGCACGCGCGCGACCTGCAAGAAAAGAAAGGCAGAACTGTTTCTAGCCTCGACGCAAAGTGATCAGAATGAGGATAATTACTTGATAACTGTATTATAATTAGCATTGTTCAGCAAATATAATAGCGGGCGACAAAAAGGCTATTCAGTTCACAAAGGCGGGGAAGGGGAGGCCCAGGATGACTGGCGTTATACACCATATCTGCTGTTGAGCTGGTTAAGACACTTAGTTGTGCGAGACTGAGCGAGTGTGAATAATTGAATTTCAATTTGGCACTTCATTACAAATGCATCCTTTCGCTTTTTTTCCCCAAATTGAGAGCTGCAGTGATTCAGAAATAGGCGCTGACATCTGTGACATTCAGAGGAGGAATCTGCGCTCTGCCAGCAAAAAAGCCAATTAAAGCAACTTTTGTGCAGTGCCGTGCTTTTGTTTAGATCTGGTGTCAAAAGCAGCTGCTTGTTACAGAGACACTGTAGTTCGATTGACTCATTTCCAATCATGCACGCTGGTTTTTTTTACCCCCTTCTCAATAAGTTTGTGATGCTGTTTTGCCTCTTCCCTAAATTTCAGGCACTATTCTGATGGATTTCAATAGCTCCCGATTCATATGTACATGAACGTTTTTAGCCTGCATAGCTTGGTGATTAATTCAACATACACGCTTCTCTACAGACTGCTGCGTTAGCAATAAAAAGGTTCACTTTAGATGACTAGTTTTAAACAAATTTTTTTTTTTAATTCACCCAATGTTCTCCTTGACACAAATCAGCCAATAAACCTGCACTACAAACCTAATG